>CM057147.1:12504105-13147813 GCA_029964075.1 Patiria pectinifera | reverse complement strand
TGTTATTTTTAGAACTGGCTAAAGTAAACAGGGCTGTTATTTGTATTGTAAATCAAGTACAAAGGCCGCAGCGAGTTCAAAATCTGTACTAAAAAGGTCAAATACGTGCACCTACATAGGATGTAAAATTGAGTGACTTGAACCTAAACCTATCTGATGCTATCTGTCTTATTGCACTGTATAAAATAAACTGTTCCAATTTTTTACTGGTACTTGAACATTATCTATCCACATGAATGGATGTTTTTAGGGGTACGTGTAAAAGTTAAAACTTGTCGACATTCTTCGCTAGGTTAGCTATATGGCACGCCAAAGCAGAATTTTTTCAACCTCTGCACGGCAACTGCCAACATTATGAAATACATCACAACTTTTTATAAAAGGGTGTCACATTGGTGAAACATATGTCAACAAACAAATGTCAACATTATAAAAGATATGGTAACAAAAAAAAAAAATGTGTCAACATTTAAACAATCTTCGCGGCAAATGAATTGCCAGCCAGGCAAGGTGGCGTCGGTCGGTCACTCCCAACTGTACTTCCTTTGCCGGTGAGTGCTTGTGAACGAGCGGATTCAGCTGCATTCCACAAGTAAGGAGGCCAATAAACAACACTATTGCTGTGATAATTGTTGAGATTACTTAATTCGAGATGTACTTTCTAAAATGAGGGCGCAGCATTATGTTTGATGGTCAGTTAATGAGGACTAGAGTTTGCCTTCAAATTATTTCGGTTCTAGATCTAGACAGCGAATCACGCATACCTGTCCTGAGAAAATCTGTGCTAAAAATAGCATTTTGCGGTTAAAAACATTAACAACTTTAGATATGTACCGAACAGTGGAGGAGGAACACTCAAATAGCTGATTTGCATCTTAAAACAGGTGACCTGACTGCACTCTATTTTGGCTAAAGCCATGAGGTGTTTGCACGTGACAAATAACAATACAAAAATGTGGCTTCCACCGAAAAATTCACACAATTTTATATTAATGTGGATTTTATCAAAAAGTACCTAAATGAAGGACGCCGGCTATTTTAAACTATTGTTTTAATTCAAAGTCACCAAGTCTAACATTCAATTTCGTCCCATACAATTTCACACGTTTTTAACAAAATCAATTTAATCTTTTACAATTCAATTTGGAGGTAAGATCACTTTTAGTCACCGGTCGAGAGTATTCCGTCCTTTCAGATCAAATTGGTCTGCTGCTGCCGAATGCACGAGATTCAGAGATCTTATAGACGAATTTGATTTCTGAATAACAAAGTTTTGCGTAGACGAGGCGAAATCAAATACTCTGGGACGAAAACGTGAGCCCATTGTTTTAATTTGTTTGGAACTGGAATTTGAAATTGTCAAATAAAAGACGAAAATGAAAACCTACTAAATGTTGCTGGACGGATTTGAATATTAGAAAACGGTGAATTTGAACAAAAACGTTTTAAGAAATAGCCGAGAAAACTATATTTGTTTGTACCAATGTAACCAAGAGTATATTAGTACATATATCTTAATGCATTTTCTTTAGGCCCCCTCCAAAAAAAAGTCTCCGGTTTCTGGTATGCGCGTCATACGTAGCTGTCACGCGTCGGCAAAATGAAACGTTTTTCAATGAAAGATGATGTCTCAAAACCGCCAAACTCACTAATTTGACTGGAATCCTGCTGCTGCAAAATACCTAACGTGTTTGTGGATGGGGGCTATGATCGAGAATAAGCTTTATGTGGCCTCCTGGACTCCCATTATATTTGCACTAAGTTTAGTCGGAGAAAACACCACTTGCAGTCATCAGCCGACATTTGAGGCAAAAAAATAACGTCGCCGCACCACTTACTGGGCAAGCTCCATACCAGAAACCGAGACTTTTTTGGCCTAAGATGAGAACTGTAAGATTAAGGAATCAGGAAATGTAAACTGTTCAAAGCCAAAACTGCATTTGTTCAGTTATTTTGATATACAGTCAATCAAAAGGCTACTTGAATGGGGTTTTTTTGGGGGTCAATGAGTGTAGGCCTTTATGTGTGCCAGCAGCATTTTCACACAGAAAATTAAACGCATAATGTTTGTGAAATATTAATTTTAATTATACCTTCAGTAAAACTTGGTATAACTGCCCTTTGTTTTAGAAATTTACATCTCCAGCAAGCTCAATCTGTGACCGAACGTGTAAACAATGAGTGAGTCAGTGGATAGTCCTGTTTATTGCCTGTATTTTGTTAGACTTAGTATGAGGCATAATGGTGTCGATTGTTGCTATTTTTGACGTACATGAACTTGCACCAATATAATTCTTTCGCAACAAGACTTACAATTCACATTACAATTAATAAAAACATCATATAACTGAACTGAAGCGATCATTTTGTATTGACACTTAGTTTAATTCCTTTTCATGACTTTAAAGAAAACAAACCCCACCAGAGAAAGTATGCCACCGTCGCAAATTGTCATAAGTAGCACAAATACGCGCATGTGCACATTGCGAGATAATTGCAAGAATAGTTCCTCTTCAAGAATATGCATACTGTGCCAATGCAAATAGGCGGGTCACCTTTTTTGCAGATGTCATCGGTATTTTGACTGCTTCTCTTACACTGTTCTCTGTGTCAAATTTAGGTAAAATTCTGTACAACCGCAAAATGTGTTTTACTACGAATTTTCTCAGGATGAGTATCACCTGATTCTTAGTTGTCCAACATCTGAAACCAAAATAATTTATAGACAACCTCTAGTCCTCAATATGACGGACTATCAAACATGATACTGGCATGTTGCCTTTTTTGATCCGCATTTGATATAAAAAAAAAGAAGGAATTTGGAAGTGAAAGCCCATTTTGTATTGCCATTTGTTATACGTGACGGATACACCTCATATGAATTCCCTGGGGGAACTTAAAGAATCGTGCGCCGGCACACACAGGACGCGCGAAGCGACAAGGAAATGTTAGAAATTGGCCACTTTTAAAAATCTGATCTTGACAGATCAACCACGTATGCTAACGCGCGCCCTGTGACCATGCACGGGAAAATGCATGTAGTTTCTATGGTGTACTATAAAGGACACCTATCTGTTATCGTCGTGCGTGGGAGCTCCGTCGTGCCTGTGAGCAGGTCCGTCGTGTTTGTGGAGAGGTCCGTCGTGACTGTGAGAAGAGAGTAGTGCGTGTGAGTAAAGACGTCGTGCCTGTGAGTAAAACCGTCGTGCCTTTGAAGAAAATGAGGAGCCATGTGTAAATAAGTTATATAACACACATATTTATAAATAATTCATTATTTAATATATAATTCTTTTTTTCCAGACAATTATATGCACATAATTGTTTGCCAGTTTAATATATATGTAAATGAATTTATTTGCGACTGCATTATTTATATATAATTTGTTGCAACCTAATTATTTACATATAATTTTGGGCAAACTACAGTTTTTATATATAATTTATTTGCAACCTTATTATTTATATATTATTTTATGCACACTTGTTTTATTTATAAATAATTTTTGCACACTTTAGTTATTTATATATAATTCATTTGGTACCTCATTATTTATATATAATTTTTGCACACTTAAATTATTTATTTTATAATTTATTTGGTAACTTATTATTTATATATAATTTGCGCACTTTATTTATTTATTATATAATGCATTATTTATTATATAATGCATTATTTATTACATGATAATTGATCATTCGAAAAGGATATTGTCTTCAATAATGGCAATATTCATCAAGGTGTTGTTCGATGTGCACTTGCGAAATTAGCCCACTCCGCGCATTCGGAATGACAACTGAAGATTAAAGGGCGCCATAAAGAGGACTTATATTGAGAGTGCAAGACTCCGACGGCTATACTCACAAACACGACGGACCCCCATCTCCACAGGCACGACGGCTTTACTCACAGACAGGCCCGATGGACCTGCTCACAGGTACGACGGGGCTCAAAGGTTTAGGAATGACCGGGGCGGTATGGGGTTTTGAGCCTCCCCTTATCCCATTTGGTCTGCGTCTCCAATAGCCTCTCCTATTCAAACTCCTACTGCCCGGCTTCTCGTGCCCATCCCTGTTTCCAACTGAGGGCAGAGGTGTGCAGGCGGATCTCTGGCGCCTTAAAAACAGACCGCTCCGTGTAGGTGGGACTCGTCAGCCATGGGAGGAAGCCCACATAGGAGAGTGATACTCTGATTTCAAACTTGGCAGGTGGGGCTCGTAGCCTTGGTTGGCTGCTCACCTAGGAGAGTGATACTCTGATCTAAACTCGGG
Source organism: Patiria pectinifera (assembly GCA_029964075.1). Taxonomy (NCBI): domain Eukaryota; kingdom Metazoa; phylum Echinodermata; class Asteroidea; order Valvatida; family Asterinidae; genus Patiria; species Patiria pectinifera. The sequence goes on along the minus strand of CM057147.1, from coordinate 13,143,538 downwards.
CGGGTGGGGCTCGTAGCCTTGGTTGGTTGCCCACCTAAGTGCTGTACACGTCACTACAAGTCACATTTCCACTACTGGCTAACGTGTTCCTGGCCAGGGGCGACCTACATCATATCCAGTAGAGCTCGGCCGCTGTTTGCCTCCGGAAACAGGCTGTTCAGGGCCAATCACCCGTTCAGTTCTGCCAGACCCGGACTAAAATATTGTCTGGCAAAGAAACGATTACGAAAACTACAAGAATGAATCTAAATACTACAATGAAGGCAGCTGGGCGTCCGTCTACTTATGACTCCATGACGGGCCAGCGGGAAACCGGAAAGTCATCACGGACCGTTGGTCCTGATAAGCGTCGTCTGCCTACCTTCAAACCCTTTGTTGTGTCCACCTACAATGTTCGTACCCTATATCAACAAGGGAAAACCCATCAGCTGTTCTTTGGTTGTGCTGATGCTGGTATTGATATAGTCGGCATACAAGAACATCGGCTAATTACCTCCACCCCAACTGAAGAGCTATGGTCTAATAATAAGAACTGGGTACTTGTTTACAGCTCAGCCACTGACAGGAGACTGGGGGCGTTGGACTACTCATGTCTAAACACATCTACCAATGTCTCCAGTGTGTTCACGTCATCACCAACAGAATTCTAACAGCAACATTCTATGGAAATCCCCAGTTAACCATCACCATTGTGTATGCTCGAACGGAGTGCTCCGCCGTCTCTGACAAGGATGCATTCTACACTTCACTGAATGGCCACTTGGACCAAGTCAAGAGGCACAACGTCCACTTAGTCCTAGGTGATTTCAACGCTAGAGTTGGACTAGACACTAGACAGCCATTCCCATCACCCGACAGTTGTAGGACGACACTGCTTTTATGAGACCACAAATGACAATGGTGAGCGGCTAGTCACCATGTGTGAAGAAAACAACTTGCGTCCAGCACAAATGAGATTCCCCCAGCCTAGATCACGGCTCTGGTCATGGCGTCACCCCTCAGGCTCTGTGCATCAGCTGGATCACATCTTGATAAACAACAAGTGGGTTAACTCTCTACGGAATTGCCGCGCTTACAGCACAGTTGAACTGGATTCTGACCATCGCATTGTCAGCATTACCCTAGTCACCAGTCTTAGAACTAGCAAGGGTAGGCCATCTCGACGACCAAAGTTCAACTGGAAGAGACTGCAGGACCCTGCCATCAAGGAGAAGTTTCAACTCGAGCTATCCAACAGATTTGAAGCACTCCAGAATGACATCACTTCAACAATTTCTGAACGGTATGACAGCTTCGAAACCGCTGTAAAGGAGGTGGTTGAAAATGTGATCGAAGACCATGTGAAATGCCAAGCTGGGTGTCAGAAAAAAAACATGAAACTCAAAGATGAAAGAGATGAGGCCAAAAAGAGGTACTCAATATCAAAATCACAACAATCAAGGGAGAAGTGGAGGAAACTTAACACCTCTCTGAACGAATCATACAAGAGGGATGAAAATGCCGCACTCAACAAACAGATTGATGATCTCAAGCTAGCAGATGAAATCGGAGACTACACCACTACATGGAAAATTATCCATGACCTCTAGGGGAATGACAAAAGAACAAGTGTCAAAGTCGGAAAGAGAGATGGAACAGTCCCTGCTAGTGATTCAGAACTGCTTTTAGAGTGGAGCAAATATTTCAGCTCCTTACTCAATAATGAAAATGGCCCTCCATCGGAGCTACCCCCACCTGCTGTGAAGGACTTGCCCATCATCACCGACTCTCCTTCACGGTATGAGACAGCCAAAGCCATCTAAGCTTTGAGAACCAACAAGGCAGCGGGTCTTGATTGTGCAATAACTGCTGAAGCTCTCCAGAGTGGAGGTGATCAGATGATAGACGCCATCCATAGTTTCTGTGTTGAGGCGTATACAACATTATCACCACCGCATCAGTGGACCATAAATGTCATCGTACCAGTGCCCAAGAAAGGGGATCTCTCTCTCATGACTCAGTATCACATCAATAGCTGCAAAAGTTTTCAACAAAATTCTGCTCAACAGGATTCGCCCCGTCGTTGATCCAATACTGAGGAGCAACCAAGCTGGCTTCCGTACGGGACGCAGTTGTGCTCAGCAGATTCACGTCCTTCGAAGGGTAATGGAAGGCTTCAAAGACCACCAACTTCCTCTTGCTGTCACCTTTATTGACTTCAGGAAAGCCTTTGACTCCATCAACAGAGCTGTAATGTTTTCCATATTACGCCACTATGGCATACCCGAAGCAGTGGTTAGCGCCATACAAGCCATGTATGTTAACTCTCTATGGTGGGTGGAAGAATCTCAGAGCCTTTTGATGTATCCACTGGAGTTCTGCAAGGGGATGTGCTTGCTCCTTTTGTGTTCATCATAGTTGTTGACTACCTTCTAAACAAAGCCACCGCTGGTTTGGATTCTGGAGTCGTAACTCATCCACGTCTATCTAGGAGATATCCGGCAAAGCAGCTTAATGACCTTGACTTTGCTGACGACATCGCCCTTTTGAGTCTACGTTACCACGGGCCCAGACACAGTTATCCATTACAGCTTCAGTTGCAGAAAGCGTTGGCCTCATAATTAATGTACCCAAGACGGAGTACATTACGTCACATTGTGAGCCTTCCCCCTCACTTCATGTCCACGGCAGTCCAATAAAACATGTGACTGATTTTAAATATCTGGGATCCATGGTAGCATCCAGCGCAACCGACCTCAAGAGACGCAAGGCACTGGCCTGGACGACTTTTTGGAAGTTGGAACAGCTGTGGAGAAGCCCCTCCTTACCAATTATCACCAAAATGAAGTTGTTCAACACAACATGCATCACAGTTCTCCTCATTGGATGTGAGACATGGGTAATCTTCAAAGACATGGAAAGTAAAATAAACGCTTTTGCTACCTCTTGCTACCGCATTATGCTGAGTATCAAGCGCACCGACCATGTCCCCAATGCCACCATCTATACTATGACCAACTCAAACCCTCTTGTGGAGCGTGTAAGAACTCGGCAGCTCAAGTTCCTTGGGCACATACTCCGCATGCCAGACCATGAGCCTGCAAAAGTGTATGCCCTTTATACACCACCCCAGGGGAGAAGAAAACCAGGAAGACAACGCACATCATACCTAACTTATATTCAACGCTTGCTTGGAGATAGTAATGGCATGCTGCGACCAGTCCAAATCGCAACACTTGCCCATGATAAATGGAAGAAGCTTGTAGTCTACTGCTCCGCAGCCGAAGGATGATGATGACGACGGAGCTCCCCACACGCACGACGATAACAAATAGGTGTCCTTTATAGTACACCACACGTTTCTGTGTGCATGTATTTTCATATGGGAATTTTAGTCATACAAAAATTGTTTTGTGCACGAAGAATTCATATGATACACTTGCAACTTAAATTGAGTGAAGGCGGGCCACCTGTCTTTAAGATGTCATCGGCAATTGTACTGCTTCTCCTACACTGTTCGGTTCACTTTGTCTCAAAGTTAGGCTTAATGTCGTACAACCTCAAATGCTATTGTAGTACGCATTTCCAGGACGAGTATCACGTGATTATAGTTGTCCTAGATCTGAAAACAAAACAGTTCATAGGCAACCTATAGTTCTCAATAACTGATCATCAAACATAATTCTGGCATGTTGAATGTGAAGTAAACTTTTTGCTGAAATCCACATTAATATCAAACTTGTGTGAATTTTTCGGTGGAAGCACATTTTGTATTGTCATTAATTGTCACGTGACGTATACACCTCATACAGCTGAAACCAAAAATAGAGTGCAATCGGGTCGCCTGTTTTTAAGATGCCGTCAGCTATTTGAGTGTTCCTCCTTCACTGTTTGGTACACTTTGTCTCAAAGTTAGGCTTAATGTAGCGCAACCGCAAAATGCTATTTTTAGCACGAATTTTCTCAGGACGCGATGAGCATTACGTGATTCATAGCTATCCTAGATCTGACACCGAAATAATTTGAAGGCAAACTCTAGTGCTCATTAACTGACCATCAAACATAAGTCTGGCTCCCTTCATTTTAAGTATACTCTTTGCTGAATTCCGCATTTAATATCAAATATTTATCACAGCAATAGTGTTGTTTATTGGCATCCGTACAATGCATTGCTGAATACGCGGTTGGAGTATCTGGCCGAATACGCGGCCAGTTTCACGCTGGTCCCTCCCTGACGTTCTCCACGCTCCGTGCTCGCGCTCCAGGGGCTGGGTGGTCACGTGAATATTGACATATGTTTGTTTTAAATGTTGAAATATTTTTGTTTAAATGTTGATATATCTTTTGAAATGCTGACATTTTTTTTTACAATGTTGACATTCTTTTTTGTTTTTTTAAGTTGTGATACATTGTATTAAGTTGGCAGTTACCGTGCAGGGTTGAATAAATTCCGCTTTGGCGTGCCATAGTCAGCTGCTTGAAATTGCAATGGTTGGGTTAAGCAAAATAAGGAAGGTATTCGGATCTATGTAAGCTCAGCATTGCATTGTAAATAATGACATGCGATGGTCATAATCACATATCACAAAACTAGTTTTATTATTGGATATTTTTTCAAATTGTATCAACGTTTGAGTGATAAAAAGCAGTCACACAGTTTTAAAAGGACAGATTTGAAAAAACAAAATTAATACACAATATTTATTCCTTGGAAATTAACTAATTAAACCTACTGCTAGATAATTAAATCAATTGTTGCATGTCAAATTGAAATTACAAAATAAATAAGTTATGAATTAGTAACGATTTTCGGCTTTCAGGGACGAGTATCCACGATGTCTTTGGCGCCTCTAGCTACCTTCAAACGAGTATTTGGCACCGAATTCCTTGTCCGACGTTCCGCCCCACTGAACGTTTAGAAGGTGTTATCTGGTACAAGGGATCCAGCGAAGACGACCCATCAAAGGTGCGTCTGATCAGCCGAGACTTGCGAAGAGGCGTTATCAAAGACACTCCTGCCGACGAGAGGTACTCAATGACGTCCAATCACGGACTTGTCATTCAGGGAGTCGAGGACAGGGACGAGGGGAGTTTCCTTTGCCAGGTTAATCCTCAAGCTACCAGAAGAAGGGTCGGGAGAGTATACTTCCAAGTCATAGGTAAAAGCATCATTGTTGTAATTCGGATACATGTGATGTACAAGTCAATCACTATCCAATCCAAGTGAACTAATTCTATTCAATTAAACTGTGGACGAAAACATTCATTTACTATTGTTGATCAGTGTTATGAATTGATGAATTATTGTGATTTGCTGTGTTATTTACGTGTCAGTCTTGCTTAAAGGGTCCATAAAATGTTATTTTGTTTTAATGCAGTTCTTGAAAATGCACCTTTATGTCGTTTCGAGTGTATTTTGGTGCATTTTGGTTTTTATGCTATTTAGTCCGGGATCCAGAATGCCGAAATGGCTTTAAAAAAGTTTGACCCTACACCATCTCCTCCCTTTAATTTCTTGTTTGTATACGATTCGTGTAATTTTTCTTATTAATAATCAAAACGGTGGAAGAATAATTAACCCGGCGAAAGGTTTTTTTTTAAGGACAAAATCGTAGTGAAAATCCAACGTAAAGCATAAGGAATAAAATGGTACGGTACACCTTTCACAAAGGCTCGTTAAACGACGCGTTATTTTCAGTACCAGTCTCTAAGAATGCATGTGGCCAACCTCATTGCTAGAGTCAGTGCGAAGAGCGCGCCGTACATGTCTCTTCCCCTACCGAGTAGCGCAGTAGGGTCAAACGAATGGGAAAAAGGTTGATTTTAAAAATGGCGGTGTAGCAGAAACAGTTGTTCAGCAAACAACCGAGAAAATTGACTTTTGGAGATGTTTTTGACAGGATTAAGTTGATCCAGTATTACGTGACATGAACCATGCCTGATTATATCATAACACATCTTCAAGAGCATATCTTTTGTATGAAAACTCTGTTGAAAGAACACTAGAGATGAATTAAAATTGTTCCACGTTCATGACGTTCATGACGTTACACGTAGGCCTACGATCAGACCGTGAATCTGTCATTTCTGGTCGGGGTTTCCGCAGCGACAATCCGTATGGTTTCATCGTGTTCACGCGGTGCGCGCAGAGTTCGTATCGTAGTCGTACTTTAATCTTATCGTCTTGTGAATACCAAACTCAAGAGACAAGAACAACTTTCTCCAAAGAGTGAAGACCACACTTTACAGCAAACGTTATAAGCAGTTATTTTCAAGAATTTAGGCCTATGCCTAGTTTATTATTTGTAGGCCTAGCTTAATAACTCAGCTATTCAAATCTGCGGTGCGATTGTGCAGTTTAGGACACCTTTTTCTGTTTCAGTTTTTATCATTCCAAAATCACTTTTGCAATCTCAAGTGATCTTCATTAAATTCAAATTAGCTTAGTTTTCATAATTTGTAATAGCGCTTCGGTTACAATTGCGACTTTCAACCTGATTTTCTTGTCATGCTTGTCCAAACCGTCATATTGCAGTCTAGTCTGGTTCCCAGACCAAAAGATTCCGACTATTCCTGATGAATCTTAGGTCAGGTAGCCTCCGGTAATACAATGTATTACAATTTACATCACGTGACTAAAACGGGAGGAATTCCTCCTTTTTCCGAAACTGTCCGAAGTTTGCCGAATTCATTTCGTCGACAATCGGATAGTGTCCGAGTATTTCCGAGTATAATATAGGTTTTATTAACTGCTAATTGCTTATTAAAAACTTAAAAAAACTAGTTGATAATTAATATCCATTGCTTTTATTTAGAAAACTTGAAATTCAACGACGATTTTGCACTCGGATCGTATACGAGGGGCGAACTTTTTGCTGCGTCATGCACTAGTTTGAATTTGACGACCGTTACCGGCATTTTCCTAAACGCGGCGTGGTCCCAATTCGCCTCCGCCTGCTAACAGTGCTGTTTGGGTGTTCAACTTTGAAGATTCCAGGTTAAAATTAGTCAATTTGTTTACAGAAGTATTAAACTGTATATCATAACTGTATGATATATGAAGCAAGTGATTTATTTTTTAAAAAAATCATCGGAACATCAAAAGCTTTATGTGATAAAGCGAATTCGGAAACGAAGTCGAGCTTTGAAAAAGGGCCGTCAATGTCGTCATGTTTATTTTTAGCCACGGAGGCTGCCTGACCTACAATTTAGACGTGTAGACGTCGGGGGAAATTGTCAGGTCGGGGAACCAGACTAATTGCAGTCCAGCAAAGTCATAATGCACTGACTTGCAGCCAGCATCGAACATCCTGACGATTTTAAATTTTATCGTCGATGTTTAAGAGTAATTTCGTGTAAATACTTCATATAAGTGTCCACGCTAAAAAAAAATCGATTTTTTTTTAAAAACTTTGTGGGATGAAAGGACTTTGGGAGCAAGTAAACAAAATAATCTTTTTAAACTTTTATTTTGCCTGTTGCCATGGTAACGGGCCATTATGTGTTTTGGCCATTTTTCGGCAATTTTGAGGCTGCAAAAATTCATTTTTTCGCGTTATTTTCAAAGGTCATCTAGCCAAACTGCAAAGTAATGTTACAAAAGTAACTATATCACGACAAAGTATCATCCTTACCCTTACAAGAAAAAAATAGAAACACTTCTGAAAAATCTCCATTATACTATTTTTTTAGACCCTATAATGCAGCATGTTTCTACAACAAGCAAAACTGCATTTTTTTACCCCATTTTTATCCCTCCAAAATGGCACTTGCCAGGGCGCTCAGAATAATTTCCCTTCGGCTATGGTTAGTTCAGACATTTAGTATAGTAGGGTCCAAAACATAAGTTCCGTGACCATTCTCTGGCTAGGATGGTTTGACGATGGATTTGACTTCTATGGACTATTTATAAAGAAATTAGCCCCCCGGTCCCTCCCCAAAATCCCGGCATTTTTCGCTAGGGGGCCAAATCCAAGATGGCCGCCGGCGCCATCTTGAAAAAATAACTTTTGAACCAGAGCACCTAGAATCATGTATGGAGACATTTTTTTCAGGTAAGTCAACCATGAGGATTCCGATTCCGACATCAGTTTGACGCTATGGCATCATTTTGACCCAGAAATCCAAGATGACCCCCATTGGATAGAGCAAAAACATAACTTTTGAACGGGAGCACCTAGGATCATGAATGAACACATTATTTTGGCAAAACCATTGCGCTGATGCAATTTAAGAAGGTCCTGGACCCATCCAACATAAGATGCAAGGTCCTAATGGGATCGAGGGCCATATCGGCTGGATTTTGTATAAACTTGTTGAGCACAACCGTGACGACGTTCTAAGTTGTTTTAACAAAGCACACTTCTTTTTTTTAGGTTGTGTCCCTAATGAGGCTACGGCAATCATGATAATCATCATCATCATCATCATCATAATCACTACATATATGTTGGCACCAAATTATTCATTTTTATATATTTTATATCACAAAACACTTCCGATACTTCTTACTCTTATACGTTTCCTGGTACGCGTACTGCAATGATGCTGTGGTTTCGGTGGTTTGAGATGAATTTGGAACATGCATGTATCTTACGACAATGTCCATCGTTCCATGTGTCCTCCAGTGTGGTGGGCTTTGCGACAAGGCCACCGATTCTATGACCTCAAATGAGAGGTTGGAAAATCCCAAGAAAAAGGCCCTGTAATGGAGCGGTCTGGACAAGTTTGGAGATGTCCACGCAACTGACAATTCGGATAAAAGCCCTGTCGGAAAATATCTGTCCATGATGCATGTAGCTTGACCTTATGAAATACCAAGAAACTTGAACAGGCTAACAACAGACAAGAAAAACAAAAGGTTGATGAATGCCAATCTCAGTCTTTGTCTGTGTCTGTTGTCCAGTTCTGTTGCCCAGCTGGGGCTTCAGCTGCCAAGGAGCTGCAATCGAGTCTGGGGGCAATACATCATAAAACAAAGTGTTAATGGAGCTGTAAGACAGATTCAGCAAAGCACCCAGAATCAAAGCCAATCCTGATTTCGTACGATCACGCCAGCTTTCAAGAGACAGAGTGGCCTTGGAAAATCAAAGCCTGCAAGACAGAATCAACTGTCTGATCGATCCTGCAGCTGTTCAGCCCTATGCGCTTGAAATCAGATATCACCTCAAATGTCGTTTGAAATAATGCGTAGCTATCAAAAAATAAGTGAAGATGACAAATTCCCACGCATGCATGCCCAATGTGACTCTCTATAAGGTTCAGACCATCTTCTTGGTTATATAAAAACAGTAACCTTAACCCTAATCCCAACCTCCAGGGTCAAGTCATCCTATATAAAAGATATCCTAACCCGGAAATTTGAGGGCAAGATCGGCTTCCGCTCCAACCCTCGGAGGAACCAGAGGGATCTAATCCATGACACGTCTGGGGGGGGGGGGTCTTGTAGAAGCAGCTCTGTCCTCTATCGGTGTCAGCAAAGAAGTAAGCAATTGGTGCGCAATGTGGCTGAGCGGCTCAGAGATGTCATCAATTCAATCCAACTTGTCCCAGAGCTAGAAAAGGGGGAGCAGCTCTCGCTTATCATGGTGCAGCAGATATCTGCTTTGGGTGGGAAGAGGGGGTAGATCTGTCCCCAAGCACACTTTCTCTCGCCTCTCTCATCACACAGCACGTCATAAAGCGACCAACCACATCCACCATCAATGCCACCGTCACCCTTTGCAGGATGACTTACATGCAGCAATGAGCTTGTCGACTCTTAGTACAAGCTGGTCATGGGGTTCAGCTACCCAATTCAAGCGTGCTTCTCCTGCAAGACGTCTGAACCATGCATGACATGGAGCGGTCCTCGGTCTGTCCCTAGGAGATCGCTGATGAAGAACCAAGCATCAGTGTCATTTACACTGATGACTTTCTCAACAACAACTTTACAGGAGGAGGAAATGCACCGCTGTAACTTGATGTTTCTGCAGCGTCTAGAACCTCTTGTACATGAGAAAAAGGCAAATATCCAGGATGAGCTTACCCGCATCAAAGACGCAAAGACTGTCTCACAAATACTGGCTGATGAGGCGGCTGAGATGAAAGCAGGTACGTCATAAAGGACCACACGGCGCTGTGAGCCGCCCATCCACCCTAATCATGCAACGTACAGAGCCATGCGCTTAGTGCCGATGATTAAGACAGCTTGTCTTTGACATGATTCACAACTGACTGGTTGGTCGCTTTATGACATACTGTGTGATGAGAGAGGTGAGAAGGGGAGTGCTCGGGGACAGATCTACCCCCTCTTCCCACGCAAAGCAGATTGCAAACAGAACTCCTTCTCCTCCTGCTCTAGCTCCTTGACCCTCGGTGCCTACGGAACGAGTTTGATTATTCATTCCTAAGCCAATCAGCCACATTGTGCACCAGTTGCTATCTGCCATGCTGACACCGATGGAGGACAGTGCTGCTTCGACATAAGAACCACCCTCCCCCCACACAGTCTAGGTCGCTCTGTCTCCTTCGAGGATTGGAGTGGAAGGCAATCTTGCCCTCGCAATAGGGTGACTTGACCCCGGATGTTGGGAAGCCATACGCACAGAGAAGGTTTATCCTGTCATCTCTGAGGAGGCTCTAAAGTGCCCTTAGCTTATGTTCCTCAAAGATAACTGTTCTGATGTGGTCAAAGAAGATAGTCGGATCCTCACGGAGAAAGGCATAGTGCATTCGTGAGAGTTTGTCATCTTCTCTTATTTTCTGATAGCTACGCACATAATTTCAACCAGCATTTGAGGGTGATATCTGATCTCAAGCATGTAGGGCTGATAATAATGCAGGATCTATCAGACAGTCGATTTTGTCTTGCAGGCTCTGATCTTCCATGGCCGATGTGTGTCTCTTGAAAACTGGCCTGCGTGATCATACGAAATCAGGATTGGCATTGATTCTGGGTGCTTGCTTAATCAATGTTACAGCTCCATTAACATTTTGTTTTAGATGCATTGCCCCCAGACTCGATTGCAGCTCCTTGGCAGCTGAAGCCGCAGCTGGGCAACATAACTAGACAACAGACATAGACAAAGACTGAGATTGGCATGCGTCAACGTCTCTTTTTTTTTGTAGGTCTGTTTCAAGTTTCTTGTCTAGTTTCTTGGAATTTCAAAAGGTCAACCTTAATGTATCACAGACACACTGTCCGACAGGACATTTATTGTAAATGACAGTTTTGTGGACATCTCAAAACTTGTTCTGACCGCTCCATTACAGGGCCTTTTTCTTGATTTCCCCGCATCTCAATTGAGGTAATAGGATCGGTGGCCTTGTCGCAAAGCCTACCACACTGGAGGACACATGGAACGGTGGACATTGTCGTAAGCTATGTTCTCAATTCACATCACAAACCAGGGAAACCACAGCATCATTACAGTGCGCGTACCAATCCGAGGAAACAATAACAGTAAGAATTGGCAGAAGTGTTTGTGATATAAAATATATAAAAAGTGAATAATTTGGTACCAACATATATGCAGTGATGATGATTATGATGATTGCCGTAGTCAGTGGGGACAAAACCTGAAAATGAAGTGTGCTTTGTTAAACAAGACAGAACTTCATTGTGTTAATCATGTTTAAAACCAGCTGATATGGCACTCGATCTCATTCGGACCTCACTCCTTAAGAACCATTAACCATCATATCTGGCTGTAGGGTTCTCGCTCCATTTATGCTGGATGGGTCCAGGACCTTCTTAAATTGCATCAGCGCAACGATTTTGCCAAAATAATGTGTTCATTCATGATTCTAGGTGCTCCCGTTTGAAATTTATGTTTTCGCTCTATCGAATGGGGGTCATCTTGGATTTCTGGGTCAAAATGACGTCATAGCATCAAACTGATTTTGGAATCGGAATCCTCATGGTCGACTTACCTGAAAAAAAGTGTCTTCATACATGATTCTAAGTGCTCTGGTTCAAAAGTAAATTTTACAAGATGGCGCCGGCGGCCATCTTGGATTTGGCCCCCTAGCAAAAAATGCCGGGATTTTGGGGAGGGACCGGGGCGTTAATTTCTTTACAAATGGTCCATAGAAGTCAAATTCATCGTCAAACCATCCTAGCCAGAGAATGGTCACGGAACGTATGTTTTGGACCCAACTAATTGGTCTTTTCATATCTGGTGAGAAAATTTTGGGTTATTGTATAGACTTTGTGCATTAGCGCTCCAAAAATGGTAAATTTCACAAAAACCTTAAAAAGTGTATTTTCAGTGTTTTCCTTTGTTTTGAGTAATAACTTGTATAATTGGTATTGTTCATGAATCTAGCACATTTTTACAAACAGAATTAGATTGTGTATCATTTTTAGACCATTGGATGCATAGTAGGTCGTGTACTTCCCCCCTCCCCACACCTGGCTAGGCCCCGCCCACTCCCCCTGTGCCACCGAATTTTGAACTTGTATGTTGCATAACGAAACAAATGTAAATATGCAAGTGAACACTTAAGAAATAACATAGAGTTCCTTTTTCACAGCCTCCCCTTCCCCCACCCCGGGGGCATTGCTTGGGGTTGAGGATGGGGTGTGACCACCCACCAATAACTTGGCATTGTCGGTACAATCATTGTCACATGGGCAAAAATCATGTGTTTTCAAGCTGCAATGAGTAATTGCCATATCAATTGTTCTCTGATTGAAGTGCACCATCATTCCAATGATGTCCAGTCCACCCCTCCCAGCTAGGCCCCGCCCCTTCCCTGGCCACCAAATTCAGATTTTGATTTCTGCATGTATTTGCCTAAATTAATATTGTAAATAGATGTCAATTTGCAAGTTAAGCTTTCATAATCTACACCAACAGGCGTACCCGTCTCACAGCCCACCCCCTGTCATTCCTTTTCCTACTCCAGTGCTCATTATGAGCAACTACCCCTCCCCCTCCCAAAGAATTGTACAGAATATGTATTTTTGTTAAGGTTACATATTGTCTTGCGGAAAGTCCACATATTTACATACACTATGTAGGTTTCGTTATTTTTTGTCAACGTGGGAGTGGTTTGGAATATCTGGAAAGCGCAGGGGGGGGGGTGTTATATGGATACATGTACATGGTACAAGTACATAATGCTGATTTTTTTTTTAACACAATTGCATTTATTTTATTATTTTCAATACAGAGAAGTGATATGGCGATTACGAGAGCAAATAACTCATATTTTTATATTAAAATACATGTACTTTAAAACAACTATCACTCTAGTGAAAGCTCAAAATGGCCTCTATATTGATTGATTGAATTAAATGTGTAAATATGGTCAGATCAAGCACATTTAAAGTCAAATATAGTACCGTTATGGGTGCTGCTATGCCCTCCAAAATCGAAATTTCGAAATCAGCATGACATTTTGAGTCTCTTCCAAACTGTCACCAGCAGTCAACATAGCCACTCTTCTGTGGTGCATCCACTGTTACATGGCAAGCAATCTAAATGTATTGGTGCTTATAAATTACAGGTTTTTTTTGTATACAAGCAGGGAATGTTTTGTTAATGTGTTAATTAAAAAAACAAACCAACTTCCCCACCGAACCACAAGTGCTTACAGATGTTATCCCTTTCTGGCTGGTATTTGGGGGTTTTTTTTCTGAAAGGGAGGGGCACAGCACACTGTGATCCCATGTTGATTTGCATATACTTTGACCGATTTTCCTACAACCGATTTGGCAGGAAAATATTGGTTGACCATTACTCTATAATATGACATTCTTGGTTCTATTGCTGTTAGGCCCCCCCAAAAAGTCGGTCTCTGGTCAGCGCGCGCGTCGATTTTAATCATGCGCGTCAATCTTTTTTTTCCCCCAAAATGTTCCGCTGTAGCTCCAACAGCGCCCTCTATTGCCGCACCTCCTCATTTTTCATTTTTTTTTTATCAAAGAGCACCAAGGAATGGGAAATTGCACCGATGCAAATGCTCGAGAGCACCAAGGCAAATTATGGAGGACACCATTGTACATGAGGTCACCAAAAAAGCAAAATAGTACCCCACCTTGTCTGTACAATCCAAGCTTGAAGAAAAGAAAAAAAAAAAAAAGCCGCGTCCCCGCGTCAATTCCGGAACTTCGGTCTGACCAGAGACCGAATATTTTTTTTTTTGGCCTTACCACTAGAAGTGTTTTTTATATATTTTTTTCCAAATTCTTGTCTAGTTAACATTTGGGCATAATTTCTGTATTTCTGTGTAAACATTCATCCCAGTCAAGCAATTGTATGCATCCATTGTCACTGCCATAGGGACTTATAATTACTGATTGTATTCCAAAAATGTGTGGGTTTTCAACCCGAATTGGCAAAACTAAAGTAAATATACACAATTGTGGTGATGTTATTTAATGCTCTGCAATGGATTCATGTAATAACTATAAGAAACGTATACATCAAAACAAACAAAATGGTACAGATTGAGAGGTGAAAATTACATACGCTTCTCGGACCAATGGCGGCCACGTTACATACTGAGCATGTATTGTTAATTATTTAGCCATGAATTTCAGTCATAGGATAATACTTCCGTGATAGGCTTTGAAAATGGAAGTATTTTTGACTTTAGTTTATGAGCACCGATGTCTTTACAACGGTTGCCAGGGTAATAATAAGCACACTACAGAAGTGTATTTGGTGCCACAAAACTTCATGTTGATCAGGCAAATACAAATTTGGAGGACACTTCCACTAAAAACAATACTTCAGACCATTACTACATGTATATAGCCAAGTCAAGTCAGAGTGAAATTCATGCAATCAAATTGATGCTGTGTTCTCTCGGAGCTTTCACTGGAGTGATCGTTGTTTTAAAGTACATGTATTTCGAAATATAAACAAATAAGAGTTAGTTGCTCTCTAAATCGACAGATCTTTTCCGTTTTGAAAATAATAAAATAAACGTCATTTTGTTCACCACACCTTTTACTGTAATTTCAAAGTAGCTTGCAATATAAACAAATGTGTACAGCGTACATGCGTGTGTCCAGATCACCCTTCCCACCCCCCACCCACCCCGCGACATACACACCCCTTCTCCTCCTCACTTTTCGGATATTTCAAGCTGCCCCGTGTTGTACAAAAGCCACCTTACATAATTCAGACTTTCCCCAAGGCCATATGCATGTAAGTAATCTCAACAAAATTGTGCTTGTTGACTTGTTGGGGAGGGCGTGGTTATCTTTGAGCTTTGGGAGTGGGGGTGGCAGGGGAAGGGGCTGTCTGTGAGACGGCTGTTGGTGTAGATCGTAAAAGGTTCACTTTCAAATTGATATGTAGTATTAACAATTTAATTTAGGCAAATACATGCAGAAATCTTTGATTTTTATCATGATCGTTATGTTACGTTTTTGAATATTTTTATAGGGCTAATGTAATATTTAAATATACAAAGTGTGAAAGAAACAAATTTTCCTGCAGTGGCGGCGGAATAATTTTCAAGCTGGGAGGGCATCACCGTCGGTGCAGCAGCGTATCCAGCATTTGTTTTGGGGGGTGGGGGGTAGGGGAGGGCACATCCGTGCTGAAATGTCGACACGTCTTTTCACCGGACACTTGACTTTTGTAAAATTAAATTGGGGAGGGGGAGGGGGAGTGCCAACTTCCGAAATAGAGGGCACTCTTCAAGACCAGCAAATATGCAAGCTGCAAATTATCGTTGTTTTCATCGCAAGGGGGCACATTTTATGCTCGAGGGGCACATTTATGTCCGCAAGAGGACCACTTGGGTAAATCTTGGGGGTCGGGGGAGGGGCAAAGTGCCAAAACCCATCAAGCACTTGGTGATTTTTGTTAATCGGGTTGTTGCTATAAAGAATGAACCTTATTGCTAGACATCTTTACTATTATTATCATATTGTCATGGAGGTGTGATATCTTATTGAAATTACCCAGATATCTCCTCAACACCAGTCAACACCATCCTCTCAAAATTTCTAAAATAGCCCCGATGTATAATTTTGTACAAATGGTTTTCTACCGCAAGTCGCATTCTGAGCCAAATTTGGGTTCAATTGGTTGAATATTGATGAATTAGTAAAACATTATACTTTTGATATTTTTGGGAGGAAAAGGCGGCCATATTCGATTTTGACCTAAAAATTCGTTTTCGCCGGTTAAAATTTTAATCCGCCGTCCAGATTCTGAATCAGCAGGTCTTATTGCAAAAACAAATGTAAAACCGAATTCAGGCCGAAACAGAGCTGAACCCCCTAAAACAGACCAGAACAGACCCTACAAAAATTCAACGAAAACCGACCCGAAACCGACCCGAAACAGAACCGACACGAAAAATACCCCGAATGTCTGGATTGGGCAACTGTGTCCGCTTTTTGTGCCTGAAATCGCTCAAGTCGCGTGAAGATCGTCGTCTCTCAGTATGAATCATACCGTTCGCCACACACAACGTGATTACTGGTGGCCTGCATGTATCGCAGGCGGATAGACTGCAAACCATTTTGGTTGCACCGGGCACAAGTAACTCTACAATAATTTGTACCATGTGAATTTCGGAACTGTTTCGGTTTATTTCGGTGAATTTCGGGGTTTTCCAAAATGGCTTAACCATGCCGGTCGACATCTCGTTTTGGTTTATTTTATTCAAAACTGCGCTTCTTCATACATTTAAAATTTCTTATGCTTTTTTGGATGTCATGCCTTGATGTCATTTTAGGGAAACAACGGTCAGTTTAGGGATTTTGTGTACACATAAGAACCAAAACATCTGCATATTGATATTATGAGAAAGGTTTGCTCATTGGCTAACTTCCATGTAGTAACACAACGAATCACCGAAGAAAAGAAAATTTCAACAGCAAAATATCCAAAATCCTGGCAACTTGGTGTGCACAAAACAATTGCAAAATTGAGGGTGCTGATATAACATCGCGCTTTTGCTCATGGATATGGAAATTCGCATTAGCATAACAACCAAAAAGGCACCAAATTACCCTTGAAAACGGCAAAATGAAAATTGAAAGTAAGGTTAAATGGGACACAAAGGTGCATTTTCAAGAATTACATTAAAACAATTACATTTCATGGGCCCACTTAGTTCAATTGTTGCATATATAATTAAAATAAATTAAACACGTTATGAAGTAGTAACGATTTTTGGCTTTCAGGGACGAGCATCGAAGATGTCTTTGGCGCCTCTGGCTACCTTCAAAAGAGTATTTGGCACCGAATTACTTGTCCGACGTTGCGCCCCACGGAAAGCTTAGATGGTGTGATCTGGTACCATGGGTCCAGCGTAGATGACCCATCAACGGTGCGCCTGATCAGCCGAGACCTGCGAAGAGGCGTTATCAAAGACACGCCTACCGACGAGAGGTACTCAATGACGTCCAATCACGGACTTGTCATTCAGGGAGTCGAGGACAGGGACGAGGGGAGTTTCCTTTGCCAGGTTAATCCTCAAGCTACCGGTAGAAGGGTCGGGAGAGTATACGTCCAAGTCTTAGGTAAAAACTTCATTGTTGTAGTTCATATACGCTTGATGTATAAGTCAATCACATGCCATCTAATCCAAGTGAGTTAATTCCATTCAATTAAACTGTGAACCGAAAACTTTCCTTTACTATTGTTGATCAGATTTGTGAATTGAATCATTCTTGTGATTTACTGTGTAACTTGAGTGTCAGCCTTGTTTAAAAATCTGTCCAAAATACATCATCACGTCACTGCATCGCATAGTTGAAGTCTAAAGATCTTAGACACCTTCCTGCAAGGTTCATACCAAGTCTGAAATTCAGAAGTAAAACAAACACAGAACCAAAGGGGATAGAAACAACACCATCAACCAAAAAAATCCAGTTACCATCGAGGATACAGCCAGATTAACCAATTTTCAATTTCAAAATACAGGCGATACCTTTCCAGGAGGCAGTAGTCAGACATCTTCCGACGCAAGCTTCCATCGAGGGCGCAGACAGACGCTACCGTGTGAGTGCGCGTCTCAGACACCAGACGCGCCGATCTCCGTAGTGTATTGGTCAATGGGAGAAGGCGTCACTACAGATACACAGATCATTGGTGCACGTTTCTCTGATGGTGCTACCCTGAAGGTTGAACACGGTGCCGATTACAGCATTGGCAGCGACGCTTCACTTCTAGTTAACTCCCTGAATGATGTACGAGACACACAAAGATTCTGGTGCCACGTGTTCCAATCAGATGGAACTCTCAGAAATTGCGACATCGATGTCCAGATATCAGGTAGTGTAAATTGATTCAGTGCCTAACAGCACTTGCCAAAATAATATTGTTTTTGAAAAATTGTGTTTTCATGCGTTTGAATAACAAAATCCATATTCAATTATCAGTCAGCATCAAAGAACAAGAGCTAATAGTCTAGTTCCCAGTTTTAGTTGCCCAACATGTTATTGACTTCCAATGTTGGGCGCGGAGCACGTTTTTATCACGCTGGTTTGCATTGCACAATAGTAAAATAGGTTGCACTAACAGCAATAATTTTTAATTACTCTCTTTTAATTGTAGATCAACAGACACCCAATCACGCCCTCAAGGCATCCTCGACATCGTTCTACCTTCTTGAGGATGAAGAGCAAACACTTCCTTGCTCGAGCTGGACCCCTGGTGTCGCAACTTGTGAAGTACAGTGGTTCAAAATCGACAGGTCAGGTCGACACTTTCTACTGTCTAGCAACGACGTCGATGCTGAATCGGAGTTCGAACTCGCCAGCGATTTCGGCCTGATCGTGAAATCAGTTGATGGCAAAGATGCTGGAAGATACCAATGTGATACAGGCGGAGGAATCGGTGGAGAATATATTGCAGTTAGAGTGATAGGTGCATTAATTTGTATCTTTTATTAGATCGTGTCTGATGCAGTAGATCCAAAAAAGTTTCCTTTCAAACACAAAACATGATAAAAAGAAGAACCATCACAAAACCAAAGGGGATAGACACAACACCATCAACCATTTTCCGTAAGCCCTACAGGAAACATATTCTGTGAATGCCTAAAAAAGAAATCATGTTACCATCGAGGATACAGCCAAATTATCCAAAATTCCATTTCAAAAATATAGGCGATACCTTTCCAGGAGGCAGTAGTCAGACATCTTCCACCGCTAGCTTCTATCGAGGACGCAGACATACTCTATCGTGTGAGTGCGCCTCACAGACACCAGACGCGCCGATAACCGTAGTGTATTGGTCAACGGGAGAAGGCGTCACTACAGATACACAGATCATTGGTGCACGTTTCTCTGATGGTGCTACCCTGAAGGTTGAACATGGTGCCGATTACTGCATCGGTAGCGACGCTTCACTTCTAGTTAACTCCCTGAATAAAGTACGAGACACACAAAGATTCTGGTGCCACGTGTTCCAATCAGATGGAACTCTCAGAAATTGCGACATCGATATCCAGATATCAGGTAGTGCAAATTGATTCAGTGCCTAAAAGCAAATGCCAAAATAATATTGTTTTTGAAAAAAAAATTGTGTTTTCATGCGTTTGGATAACAAAATCCATATTCAATTATCAGTCATCGGCAAACAACAAGAGCTAATAGTCTTGTTCCCAGTTTCGGTTGCTCACTTATGTTATTGACTTCCAATGATGGCTGAGCACGTTTTGATCACGCTTGTTTGCATATTCAGGAAGATATGTTGCACTGACAGAAATGAGTGCTTTATTTTGTTACTTACTCTCTTTTAAATGTAGATCACCAGACACCCGACCACGCCCTTAAGGCATCTTCGACATCGTTCTACCTCCTTGAGGGTGGAGAGCAAACACTTCCTTGCTTGAGCTGGACCCCCGGTGTCACAACCTGTGAGGTACAGTGGTTCAAGATCGACAGGTCAGGTCGACACTTTCTACTGTCTAGCAACAACGTCGATGCTGAATCGGAGTTCGAACTCGCCAGCGATTTCGGCCTGATCGTGAAATCAGTTGATGGCGAAGATGCTGGAAGATACCAATGTGATACAGGCGGAGGAATCGGTGGAGATAATATTACAGTTAGAGTGATAGGTGCATTAATTTGTATTTTTTTATTAGATCGTGTCTGATGCAGTAGATCAAAAAAAGTTTCCTTTCAAACAAAAAACATGATAACAAGAAGAACCATCACAAAACCAAAGTGGATAGACGCAACACCATCAACCATTTTCCATCAGCCCTACACGAAACATATTCTGTGAATGCCTAAAAAAGAAATCATGTTACCATCGAGGATACAGCCAAATTATCCAAGATTCAATTTCAAAAATACAGGCGATACCTTTCCAGGAGGCAGTAGTCAGACATCTTCCACCGCTAGCTTCTATCGAGGACGCAGACAGACGCTACCGTGTGAGTGCGCGTCTCAGACACTAGACGCGCCGATCTCCGTAGTGTATTGGTCAACGGGAGAAGGCGTCACTACAGATACACAGATCATTGGTGCACGTTTCTCTGATGGTGCTACCCTGAAGGTTGAACATGGTGCCGATTACTGCATCGGTAGCGACGCTTCACTTCTAGTTAACTCCCTGAATAAAGTACGAGACACACAAAGATTCTGGTGCCACGTGTTCCAATCAGATGGAACTCTCAGAAATTGCGACGTCGATATCCAGATATCAGGTAGTGCAAATTGATTCAGTGCCTAAAAGCAAATGCCAAAATAATATTGTTTTTGAAAAAAAATGTGTTTTCATGCGTTTGAATAACAACATCCATATTCACTTATCAGTCAGCGTCAAAAAACAAGAGCTAATAGTCTAGGTCCCAGTTTCGGTTGCCCAGCATGTTATTGACTTCCAATGTTGGGCGCGGAGCACGTTTTTATCACGCTGGTTTGCATTGCACAATAGATAGATATGTTGCACTGACAACAATAAGTGAATTAATTTTTAATTACTCTCTTTTAATTGTAGATCAACATACACCCAATCACGCCCTCAAGTCATCCTCGACATCGTTCTACCTTCTTGAGGGTGTAGAGCAGACACTTCCTTGCTCGAGCTGGATCCCCGGTGTCGCATCCTGTGAGGTACAGTGGTTCAAGATCGACAGGTCAGGTCGACACTTTCTACTGTCTAGCAACGACGTCGATGCTGAATCGGAGTTCGAACTTGCCAGCGATTTCGGCCTGATCGTGAAATCAGTTGGTGGCAAAGATGCTGGAAGATACAGATGTGATACAAGCGGAGGAATCAGTGGGAATGATATTAATGTTAGAGTAATAGGTACATCATTTTGCTTTTTTAATCTGATCGTATGTAAAGATGTAGCGTATCAAAAAAAATATTGATGGGAATCCCTTAACTGATTAGTGTTTGACTAACGCTCAAAACATTCAGTAATAGGTGGTGAAATGATATTTGTTATCAAAAGCCGTTAGACAAGCATTTGTTATAGTTTCTTTCATTAAACCGAATTTTTCTTTCTTGAACACTGGAATTATTTAGATGCAAAATTTCCACTGGACGGCGGAAGTATTTTTGCAAGTTCGAGAATCGACTTCGAAACTGGAAACAAATACACACTTACTTGCCAAGCTGCACTGAATTCGGCTGAGATCGGGAGTCCTGCAGCTGTGTTCTGGTCTTTTGCCAATTCTGACAGTCAAACGACCACGACCGTGATCGGCAGGCTGAACCTACCAGGTAGCTCCAACACGATGTCTGATCTTGGAGACATCGACTGTTTCTCGATATCCGAAGAAGGCGCACTTCTTCTAAACATGTGCTTTCAAGAAGATGACGTCAGGTTCTGGTGTCACGTCTTCCCTGTGAACGAATTGCTTATTAGATCCTATGTGGATGTAATAATCAAAGGTGAGTATCAAACTTTAGGGTAAACAAGAGTAGGTGAGGCGTAAATCAGTCCGTGTTTGTGGACCCAGTTGTGGATCTGTGTGGATCAAGTTGTGGATCAAGTTATATTTATAGAGAGAATAAACGCTTAATGTAATAAAGACGGCGGCGGCGCTGACGTCATCCTAGAGGACGTCATAGACAATAAATGTGGACTTGACAACGATTTATATATTTGTTTTACCACAATGGCTTCTTCATTTTCTGTGTCATGTGTATTTTTTGTTCAATCACATTTTTTAACAATAAATAAACACATTAGAGTATATAAATGTATCCATTTAGCCTCAACAAATGGGGAATATTTACACCTAGGTAATAAACATTAATTAAGTTAATACCGACAACCAAATCCACTGCCACATGGATATAGAAAACATACTACTAAATCAGAATTAACATTTTAACCAAACAAGGTATCATCATAATACTGAGGAGAAGGAGTGAGTTGAGGAGTTAGTTGTGAGGAGGGGGTTTGTGAGGAGGAGGAGGAGTGAGTTGTTGATCTGTATGGAGGAGGATTAAGTTGAGGAGGGAGTTTGTGGATCAAGTTGTGGATCTGTGATTATTAAGTTCTATTATTATTCTTATTCAATTAAGCTATAGTCCATCATTTGCAGCTATCCAAAAAGTGACTGAAGTAATTAGTGATGGAAAACATACTTGGTTGAAAGAGAGTAAGGGAACTAGGCTCCGTATGAAATTATTTGTTTTGGCATGCTGTCATTTTGAAGAAATCAACGAAATAAGGCCTTTCCAACAGTGCTTCATATGATGCACCGTTGGAAATTTTTGTGAACATTGCCCCCATGTGTTTTAATTTGTAGTTTGTTTGTAATCGGGCGAATCCAAGAATGGGTGCAAGCATGCAAGCGGCGCACAAACAAAATGTCCGCACCTGTACCACACGAAGAATTATAAAGAACGAAATGCGTTGGCTGCGGGGGAGGGCTCCCCTAACCCCCAGCAGCAAATGCAAATGCAGACGAGCTGCTGCTCTCAAATACTGCGCCAGCAAAAGATGAGACCGCGTGCAGTCACCGCTAGTGCATTTGTCAGCCGCAGTGAGCCGGCGATGCCTGGCGTTACAAGCCCGCCTGGTATGGGCTTGGATAAAATTGTGATGGCAGTACGACTGATGGATCACTATGAGTCTGAACATTGGAGGTAAGATAAGCCCACGCTTATGATCAAGGCAAATTTATGTACATGTAGATCTATAAATCGTTCGTAATAATGGGCAACTGGGAATGCAATCGTGGCGAATAACAGCACGAGTGGTGCGGCAGAAAGTTTTCAGGAAACCAAAACGCTACGACTCAGCACGAGCAGTTACTTACAGTTATAGGCCTACAAACTTAAAATATAAAATCAAAATTTCATAGCCTTCGTAACAAAGATACAATGATACAGGAATATATTCTGAGAATTATTTTGGGGAAATCTTTCTTCTGTATCGATGTTTGCTTGGCGATTTTACGCTGTCAAATTTGACGCCACTTTTTTGTTCATATAATCATTTCAATGAAGCCCGAGGTTATTCATTGCACAAATGATGATAAGGCGGAGAAGGGCAAAACCTAATTTGATTATCATCATCCGATAAAAAAATCCATGTTGAATAGTTAATGTGGTATACCTGCTGCTATGTACATCAGATTTGAACCAGTCAACTGATAACGTCAGCTGTGGTCAAGTGGTAAGATATCTGCAATAGAAAGCAGGAGTTCGTGGGTTCGAAACTTTCACTCGGGAGGTAACACATGTATACAGTGTTTATACGTCGGTGAAGGGCAAGACGTAATTTTATAAGGGATGAATCTGGCACTGTGAAATATTTCCAGTCTTGTTTGGAAATACCAAAAAAATGTTCTTGACTCTCCATAGACTTTGCTGTACCACAATTGTTAGGCTGTAGCCTTAATGTTACACTTTCCTTAACGAGTAACGTGGCACGCTTGAATATATCTCAGAAAATTCCAAATTAACAATGAATATTTTCTGTAAAGTTGATAAATTCTGGTAGGCCTAACCCATTATTATCTGTACTTACATACCCAATTAGAAGTTTGTCAAAAAATTATTTTCTTATTTTTGAGGAGCATTTTCAAAGGGTTTACTGTACTGTAGCCTATACACTTTGGAATAAAATCGCAAAATCACGCCGAAATATTTTCCTCTAACTTTGTAACGGGTTGATAAATTTGTGATTTATGAACGGGAGTGTTTAGAACTTGATGAAATTTCAAAACTTTTGCCCTAGGTAGGCGCTACAGGCAAACAAATCAAAGTGCGTCTGGGGCCACGCCACGTTAGGGTACATCAACAATGGTTGGCTTTCTGGTCACAATTTTTAACGATATTAGTTTGTAGATATCTCCAAAATGTCTCGATATTTTAGTTAGCTCAAGTGGGCCTTTAATTAAATTGCCAGGTTGTTCATTTTGGCTGGAATTCTCAATGAATCTGATCATCAGAAACCAGGCATATTCTTGTTGAGTAGAAACACTAATGCGCCTATCAATGGCAGACTTTTGAGACGTTGCTGGTTGCAAACACACCGGTCCTTTTTGCATCATATTTAGCATGCGACGTAAACCATTGAAAAAGGGCTGGTGTGTAAACTGCACCAATGTTTCAAACGTCTCCCGTTGTTTCCTCCATCTCCCAGGCTTCCCCGCAGAAGATTTGTGTTAATGATTTGGTTTTGTCATATATTTTAATTTAATTTTCAGCATTCATTCACCACCAGCATTAGGGGGACCTGTGTTTGTAACGTCGACACCTAAAAGTGATGCAAGAATGTGATTCTTATTTAATATTGAGATTATGCATATGTTACAATGAACTAAGGATACAAAAAAAATGATATGCTCATATAAGCAGAAGGAACAAATGTGTAATGCTTTTTTTTAACAAAAAAAAATATGTGTGGGAGTGGATGAGTAGCTCTACAGCAGCTGCATGTACTGTACTTACCATTTTTGACAGTTACTACTACTGAGGCAAAAGCATAAATCATCTGACAGTTGTAGAATGAGTAGCCCAATAGCCGAAAAATGTCTAAAATCTAAAAAGTACTGTCAAAATGTGTAAATATTTTCAACGTGATTTCATGTAGCATGTTTTATACTTGCTTTTTGATGTTCATTTAGCTCATCCTTTTCCGGACTCGGTGCTCTTGGGTGCACTGTGGAGAGGTATTTTTTCCTTATCTTACATGTAACTTTAATATGAATCCCTGTCTTTTTAAAATCTGAAAACCTAAAAAAAAAATGAATCAGCTAAACTTAAAATATGTTTGGATATAAAAAGTGTTTTGGATTGCCAAATTTGTAGTAATGTTTGTATTGGTTTTGATATTTTGAAATGTTTGTTTTCATAGCTCAACAGCTTCTGAGACACATGCTGCCCTAACAAATGACAGGTATGTTTATGTGTTCTTTAGTAGTAAGAATATTTCTAATACATTTTTCAATTTGTACATCTTCCAAATGATTTTGTAAAGAGGTTGTGCTGTTACTAACTTTAATAAAAGTCTGCCTTGACATGTACTGATAATTCTCAGGTTGTTCTCCTTTTTCAGAGAAATACATGAAGTTTCAAAGATTAAGAGGATGAATTTGAGTAAGTGTTGAACATGAAGAATTTGACACATCAAAGTAGTTCGCTCTGTGCGGCCACAAAAAATGAAAATACTGCTCATGAAATTATCTGGCCTTAAAAAAGGGGGAAACAAGATGAAAGCTGCTTTCCTCAAACACTGATTAATGTTTCCTGAAACAAAAGTACTGTTGAATGACATACCTTAGTCTGACAGCCCTACTCTAGTTTTTTATGGGAAAAATGAAAACAACACCACCAAAAACAAGCAATTTCTGCCTTTAACCCTTGACTACTTGCAGACCTCTCCGTATGATCGTACACACAAAAATTGGCACAAAAAATCCCTACCTACCTAACCTTTTTTTTTTTAAATGGGAAAACCACATTGAAGGATCTCTAAATCCTTACTGCTTTACAATTAATGTAAATGCTGTTCTCTCAAAGTCTATTTAAAGCAAAGTTATCAAATTATTTACAGCATAAGTGTTGGCTACCAAGTAGAGGGAGTGGTTCCGTTTACGAGCCATTGTACTTGCAATGCAAACTGGTGTGCGTACAATACATCCAGACAGTACACTTCAAGTTTTGGGCAATGTCCATTTTTCAGTGCAAGTTAAAACTTTTGGGCTGTTGAAAACACCAAATTCAGACGGAGTGATCCTTTTGTCCATCCTCCCCCAGAAAAACAAATGTTCAAGGGGGGGGGGGGGGATTTCGTTCCCATCCCCGAGTACCACCTCTCTCCTCAATTTAGTCTCTTTGGTTGAATGCAGGAGAAAATGTTCTCGCATTGAGCAGTCATCAGTGGTTGGTGAGGTGCATGGCACTGACACAGAGATGAAGGATGAACCAGAAGATGAACCATCGTTATGTAGGAGTGGATTACATAAACAAGTGCGGGATCCAGCTTCAGCAGGGAGAACTGAGATGTTTATAATCTCAAAGACAAGGCTGGTTGATCTTGCACAAGAAGCGCGACCAGCATGTCTCACATGTTAAAAACCATCCAAGGTTGATGTTATGCAATCGGGTACTTCTGCACATATAACCTGGGTAGGTGTTATTATAATTCCTGTTTGATCATGGTGAACAATATATTCAGGTGCCTTTAATAATGGGAATTATACAAACCATGAAGTTTTTCTGATATTAAAAAAATCGGCTGGGTCTTGTATAGTAAGTGTTTTGGTGGGAGTCATCTGTATTGTGTATTCCACCTTTTTTTATATGAAAATGTATATCTTCTTTATACCATAACAGTCGTGCGAGAGAGGGCACAAAAGCTACTTTTGTTGCCAGGAAACAGAAAAGCGTTGTCACATTGGCGACCTGCAGTTATATGTTCAGCACTGTTTCTGTCAGGAGATAACTTCAGAAAAGTACAGTTAATGTTTCAATTCATGAACCTCCGAATGGTTGCACGCACCACATACGTTTCTGTGCAACGGAAGTAAATTTGCCTAGCAATTGAGGAGGAGGCAAGCAAACTCCTACCCAGGAACTGCACAAAATACAGAGTAAAATCTGTGGTGGTCCTCGGTAGGAAATATCTGTCCAAACGTTTTGTTTATTTGTTCCTTTCTTTTTACTGATTCCTTTTTATTTCAATCCTTTTAATAATGTGACCAATATGTGACAACTATTTCAGTATGGCAATGTTGAACAGTTTGTTCAGTCATAAGGTGGTTGTGTCAAACTTTGTGTCAAACTTCAGAAAAAAATGAGCTAAATGATTGTTAATACCCATTTCATTTCAGTTCTCAGCTTCAATTTTGACTTTTAAAAAACTTGTATTGCAAGTACGTGCATTGTTCTTTGTATATAATTGTGTTTTCAATGCTGATGTTTCTCTCCAGCATTTTCAGGAATATTTATTTCTTGGTTTCCGGTTTTTATTGAACACAGCTGTACATTTTCACAAAAGAAAATGTTTTAAATGACGGTTTCCCTTTCAATTTCGTTATGTCACCTTTTGCCATTATGCTTATGGCTGTGGTCCATGAATAACGTTAACACGCATGCGCATTGTTACTGTGCCTGTTTTGCTTGTCTAGCAATATGCAGTTTTAAAAAGTTTCACTAAAATACTGTCGAGTTTTTTATTAACTTTCCATTATGCCTGTTGATTTAACTTTTTCTTGATTGCATTGAGACCCATCCTATTTGAAAGTACATTGCAAAAAAATCATAGCTTTTTTTTTTATTTACAGCCAATGCCAAATTACAATGCAAAGTGCAAACCATATTTTTGTCTAAATCAATAGGTGATGGGCGTAAGGATAGCTCCGCCATTGTGCGCAGTATTTGACTTACACGATCATGGAGAATGAGACAAAGGACATCCTACACGTAGAAGTCACGGACAAGCGTCAGACACAGCTAGTTAGTGGCCGTATGGAACCGGTAGCTTTGCTAAGGGGTCTTGACAAGCTGAAGTCAGATGATTTAAAGGTAGTCGAGGTGGTTACAGATGCACACACCACTATTTCATGCAAGATGAGTGAGTACATTTTTTATTTGATTTGTGTTGCAAAAAATATTGGATTATAAAAACATCTGCCTGTTTATGCAACTACATTATTGTCAAGCACTAAATATTTAACTCGCTCGTTTATTACTGGCACATCGTATCCCCACATCAAGCATTCTTATGACACTTGGCATGGGGCCAAAAATTTGGGGAAAAAACTGACTAAGGTACGTTTCACATAACTTATGCTCTTTTACTAAATTGCATTGTTCAGTTGTTTGGCTAGTCTGCATGTTTCTTTCCATTCCGCTTGCTGTCAGTAAATGCCCACGTGTGGGTTATGTAGCCTTACTTTACTGTCATTTTTTTAATTTGGCTTTAAACATTAGGGAATGTTTAATAACAAATTTGAAATTATTCAATTTAAAGCAGACTGGAATTAATTAGTAATTAAGTTGCTTTCATTTCGCTACAAAAGTTCCAAAAAACAAGATTTACCTCACTCTCAATCCAATATGGCCGACTCGTGAATAAGGCCCATATTCCAAACAGACATTGTTGTAATTCTTAAAGGTGCATGCAATTCTTAAAGGTGTCGTCAATTGCTGCGCATAAGCCTCTGATTTATTGGCAACACCACATCATCAATCATTTCAGGTACTGCTCCAGGACTTGTGCTGGATCCTTGTGCTGAAGTCTGCAATGTATAATTACTTGTATAATGAATCCGTATGTAATAACAGACAGAGCTATGAATTTTAGAGCTGGAAATTTTAACAGAAGTAAATCATTTACTTTGATAGAATTAGTGCAGTGCCCGTCTAAACGGTGCCTGTTCAGGAGAGGCAAATTGCTTGGTCGTTGGTATTAGTTACAACACCGTTGTATCGTGTGCGTTGTTTGCACGACGATACAATGGTGTTCTTTTCGCAGGTTGAACGCACACTCACAGACACCCCGACAGACAGAGATTCTAGGAATTATAGTTAGGATGGGTAAAGTGGTCACATTGCGTTCTTACCTGCAGTTTGCAGTAGTCCACTAATATATTGACTATTTTAAAGGTTTTTTAATATTACATTGTTATAACAGGTACCTTGTTATATCAGAAACAGAAAACAAAGACTCGGGGCCTAGAATGTTCCTTGTTATAAGCACGATGCTGTATTAATAGTGCCCTTCTTATCTGGGTTTGACTGTTCAAATAATACAGGAAAAATGCCGTGGACTCCTACATCATGTTACAAGAAAGCATGAGTGGATGTTGGTTGGAGGAGTTGGGTCTGCCAAGTGTGAGCATGAGCCAATGAAGCCGAGGAAGGAAGAGCTAGTGGCCGGTAGCCCGCCTCATGATTCACTGGCGTAGGTGGTGATGCACGAGAAGTTTCTGAGCAATACAGAGCACTTCGTGAATTTCAGGTGAATGTTATTAACCGTGTCACATAGTCAGCACTTCCAATACATGTTCTCAATGTATACGATTTCTAACTTTAATTTTGTGAATTAATTCATTTAAAGGAACAACTTGTTCATATTTAATTTTTAATACAAAATACAGACCATATGTGACAATCACCAACCAAATTAAACATCTTTGAAGTTACATTGTATGATGATTCCAGCTTTAATTTTTACAGACATACTGGAGAGATTGAGTTATTGCACAATCACATACTCATGTATGCGTCTAAGCGGTATTTGGGTAAGCAAGATAACCAGAATGTGTGAACAATCTATAATAAAAATGTTTGACGAATGGCCATTCGATGGAACATCCTAAAGCACCCTTTAGCATCATTATAATCTCATGTTGGAACCACACTTTCACACAGAAATGATTGAATCTGTTGGTAAAATACATACTATTGTAATATTATTTATCAAGTATCGTCACTTGTAAGATATTGGAATTTGCACATCGGGCAATTATTGACTACCAATACCACAAGGACCGACCAGTATTGAAGAATGGAGGAGGCAAGTAAGTTTTAAAGAACATTCATAAATACCTTATACAGTTTACCCATTCCTATTGGTCGAGAGCCTGTCACGTGGCCGGTTTTAAACGGATGATAAAGACATGATTGGCTAGTCTTAAACACTTTTCTAGTGTCACGTGCAATTTGGACTTCCATGAAATCGGTGCCTTTTAACGTGTTATTCGTTGAACGTTCCTATTCCCCACGATTGCATGTGCAATACTAGAAGTGAATCAGTATTTCATAGTCCGAAATTCACACTACACCAGCCCAGCTCCTTATAAGTTCAGGAGTTGTAGAGAGACATTCCATATTATCAGAAGGGTGTTTCATTAAAAAATGAAGTAATTTGTTCAACAAAATGGTTGGCAATGTCTAGTTTTTGAGTTGTGTTCATTTTTGGACCGCTGATAATTACCCTCACCTTCGGCTCAGTTAATTATCAGCATCCAGACTCCAACCGGGTTAAAACAGTCTTTCAAACCGGCTAGTGGACGCTGTTTCTGGAAGACACTGAGAAAAGTTGTCATTGCATACATTTCTGTCCTTATTAACTTTACTTCATTGCTTTCATTACTAAGCCAATCTATGAGGAAGGTACCCAGTGTACTGTCCAAAGGGGTCAGGGTATGTTGCTCTAAATTTCATTACAACACAACTTGGGATCACCAGCCTTTAGCCTGCTCCTAAGCGATTGTATTGCCACAGTATAAAACTGCGATAGGCAACTGGCTCTGTTTTCAGCACCCGGGTTGTTGTTGTCTGCCTCCGCATTGAGGATCTCTCTCCATAGGGCACTTTGAAGGGCAAAAATACTCATGGGATCCAAGATGTTCGTCATAGTCTGTAGGGATTAAATTGTTTATTGGCGGGTGTGAGTACATTTTTCTCAGTGGAAAATGTGAACTTTGGATGTGAATTAGATCATCCATCCTTACTTATATAATGCATTTGCACATGAGCGCGGTTGCTGCGATGTCATTTCAGGAAGACACTGAGAAAAGTGGCTTGTTTGCAGACTGTCATGTAATTTACGACAGCAAAACATTAACATTCTGGTAACTTTTGGTGCTGAAATAACTGTAACATTGAGGTAACTGCCTACACTGATGTTACACTTTTGTGCATGAATATTGAAATTAGCATTAACATAAAAACCAGAAGGCACCAAAGTACACAAATGGAAAAACAAATATAAACATTTCAAGGATTGCAGTAACAATTTTTTTTTGCCTGGACCCTTAAATTATGATATTGAAATCACTCAGTGGCACACCCAAGAGGGGGCCTCGGGAGTTTGAGCCCCCCCCCCCCAAGTGGTTGTCAATTTTTTTTTAGACCAAAAAATATTGTCCAAAGATTTGACCTTGGTTATATGTATGTGGCGTATTTTCGAGTAGTATTACAAGGGTGTTAGTGGCGTAATTGGGGGGGGGGGGGGTAAGTGGCACCGCCAACGTCAAAATAGTCCGCCCCCCCCTAAAAAAACCAACATTTTTTTTGAAAGATAATTGTGAGCCCCCCCCCCTCCCAACCAAATCCTGGGTGCGTTACTGAAATCACTCACTGGTTCATTTGAAAGGCAATTTTTTCAGGGGACAGACTGCAGAAGACACACTCTTCATCTGTTGGCATCTGTTGACAATTGCATCAGACACACCATTCCAAGCCGTTCTGAGGTGCTGCTTGTGGTGGTTGTTGATGGTGCTGTGCATGCAGTATGTGTATTATCAGACCCGTGCTTCTCTCTGCAGACTGAAAGAGCATGCACCTTACTTTGGCTTCTTCCAGTTTGACTAAATCATCCTGTGTAAATGCAATGTAACAGTACAATGGCATAGTTTCAGTAGTTGACCAGAGGAGGGGGACGGCAAGTGATAATTATCCAATTATTTTTTAAACATACCTTCAATTCAGTTCTGTTTTGAATTTTATACCAAAACAGACTGTCCCTGCTAAACTATAAGTTCTTGTTACATCATGTACATATTTACGTTGCAAGAGAATTGTAAAAGCCACTTTATCAAGTACCACCACTTTACGTTCTTGAGATTTTCTACTATAAGAAATTTCAAATCTCCAAAACTTCCAAGGGCAACTTTTATACTGTCCAGCTTCCAAATTAGTAGACTTGCCACAAATGCTGTATTTTGTTTGACACTTAAACAAATATATTCATCCTCTAGTAATGTGAACCTACATGGTCCTGAGTGTTTTTCTTTTAAATTACCACCAGTTTCAGTCTCCTTTGATCTTTAAGGTTCATAACCATTTGTTGTTGAGAGACAGGTTTCAGGGCCCGCTGTTTTACCCTTTTCTTTCTGCCCTGGCCCTTTTTATGTTCACCACCTTTGGGAGCTCAGAAGGTCTTTCAGTTGCTTCTTTTGGCAGATTTTAATATTGCCCGTTCCATAGGCTGGCCCTGAAGGCCAAAATTGTGGGCATCAGGACACACCTGCAAAAAAAAACCTGGACTTTGTTCTTTGTACATTGGTAACTGTGAGGTGGGGCTATCATAAGGAACCAACCTGACTCATTGTCGCCTTCTTGAGTTTTATGAAACAAGCATAATCAAACGGGGAACAGGGAACATGTCAAATAGAACACAATGCATACGTGTGGTTGAAGGTCCCCCAAAGAACTAGCCAATAAAGGTCCTTTGTTCTTTGTATTGGCCACTCTGAGGTGGGGGTATCATCAGGAACCAACCTGACTCATTGTTGCCTTTTCTCATGACACAAGCATAACAAAATGGAAAACAGGAAATATAACAGGACACAATGACAACATGTAGGCCCCTATATATATATTCATGTGGTTGAAGGTCTGCCAAAGTCACTGCCAAAGAACTGGACAATTGTTCTTTGAATCGGCTCTGGTTCTACACTAGCAATATGTGTACTGTTCAGAGTCTTTTGTTATGCGTACCAGACTACCCTCCACACCGCGTGGTGTCTAAAGTAGTGTGTGGATTCAGAAGGAAAACCATATTTTTCTTTCAATTTAATACTGTTCTGAATTTAAAAAAAGGTCAATAGGTCTATAGTACTAGGCCTAAAGAGGTTGCAGAGTTTGGGGAGCGAAAAGTTTAAAAAAGAAAGAAAAAGAAAACGAGGTGACCTCAACTTCACAAACGCCCAGGTTATCGCTTCCTGATTCTTTGATAGGTCACACTGCAGCGGAAAATTTGTAATGTCCATACATGTTAGAAGTTGACGATGATCTTGAAACCGAAACTATTCAGTCTGAAAATTCTGACATCAATAATTCTAAAGATTCAGAAATAGAAAACCGTGGAACTGGATCTACGCAGGATGAGGGCGTCGATTTCGAGGAAGGTGATTTGGAATCCAAAACAGAGGAAGAAGAAGACAAATTATCGGATGAAGATGAATCTAATTCTAAATGAGAAGACAATACTACCTATTAAGACTAGTTGGAAGATGCCAACAACCGCAACTGAGGACACGTGGAGTGAAAAATATGAAAAGTACGTCAACAAAGGTGTGGGTGAAGATCAAGCAGCCAAGCCAAGCAAATATTTTTCGACACCTACAAGGATTTTTTGTCAAGTTACCTACATCTGAAAGGTGATGATTACTCATCAGGGTATTGTGGAAGATCTCGAAGAAAAAATGAATAAAGGCATGAGAGAAAATATAGCCCTGAACAGAGTTTTGCATAAACACTGGACCAAAATTGACGGACTGTTCCAACAAGATGAAGTGGGAGATGAAGAGGAAGACAGTGATGATTAAAAACTAGTGGGCCTAGTTTCAGACTGTTGTAATGTTTAAAACAACCTTTTGATGAGCCTTTGGTAGATAAGAAAATATTTTATATAATACATTTAGTTACCTATCTGAAGTCGATCTATTTCCTCCACTTCGTTCTTTTGTTTGGGGTCGTATCCTTGTTTTTACCCTGCGCGCGACTTGATCCGTGTATGTAATTCTAAAGTGTTTACTCTTATGTGTTTATTCACTGTTAAAAATGTGATTGAACAAAGAATACACATGGCACAGAAAAGGAAGAAGCTATTGTGGTAAAAAAATACATCGTTGTCATGTCTTTATGTGATGCGATCAAGCTAAATGAGTCGTTTGTCGACCCTGGTCAAAATAAATTAAAAAAAATTGTCGGTCTCTGGTCAGCGCGCGCGTCGATTTTAATCATGCGCGTCAACCTTTTTTTTTTCTTCGAATTGTCCGCGGTAGCTACAACAGCGCCCTCTATTGCCGCAACTTCTCAACTTTGTGTACCAAGGAACGGGGAAACTGCACCAAGGCAAATAATTAAGGGCACCATGGCAAATTATGGAGGACACCAATGTAAATGAGGACACAGAAACGCAAAAAATAGTACCCACCTTGTCTGTAAAATCCATGCTTAAAAAAAAACAAGCAAAAAAAAAACCGCGTCGCCGCATCAATTCCGGAACTTTGGTCTGACCAGAGACCGACTATATTTTTTTGGCCTTACAGATTTGAAAAAAGAACCATATCAGCATTACTGCTGTGAAAACTGCATGCTGATACCATCTTTACTTTAAAAAAATTGGGAGTCAGAACACCAAGAGATGTGATGGAGTGATGTGATAAAGTGGCCCTATTTTGGCCTGTATCTCCAAATGCAAATTCCCGACAAACGACTCATGTAGCTTGATCACATCACATATTCATTGTCTATGACGCAATATAGGATAAGTGTCGTCATCACTGCCGCCTTTATTCAATATTTTAAGCGTTTATAAATAGATTGCAAACAAGAACTCCGATGGCCCAAGACTTGACTCAAGTCGGAATTGCTTTAAGTCGGTATCTTAAAAAAAAGTAGCGAAAATTACTTAGTTTACGCCTTTCCAGATGCCCAACTAGGTACACTTTAGCGCGCGTTACA
Organism: Patiria pectinifera; assembly: GCA_029964075.1. Taxonomy (NCBI): domain Eukaryota; kingdom Metazoa; phylum Echinodermata; class Asteroidea; order Valvatida; family Asterinidae; genus Patiria; species Patiria pectinifera. The sequence continues at coordinate 13,108,754 of CM057147.1, read as the reverse complement.
TTTCAGTGCCGTATAACAATGCGCACACACTGTATTTACATTGTACAACACGCGTATTACACGTACATGTGTGTGCATGTATTGCAGAACATGTGCACATGTGGTGCAAAAGTTAGCAATTCCGACTCGATCAATCTGCCATCAGCAACCCCCCTCGCGTGAACGCGCACGTATTCATCGATGCATATGCAACACCATCTCTATGCATATGCAGCAACATCGCTTGACCAATCAAAGTAACCAGTTTTTGAAGACTCGTTTATTATTTTCAGTGGGTATGGATGAACTCATAAGGAATTAGGATAGGCAGAAGTGTGACGGGGCCCTTATAATATTTGTTTTACTATACCTCAAACATATTCAGCACCGATTTTTTTTTCGCTGCATGAAGGAATCTCAAACAGTATTATTTTTTAACTTGTCCAGTTCACCAAAAGAATCGTAAGTTGCTCAACTTCACTAGTTCAGTTCGTTTACCATACAGTGCAGCTGTAAATACAGTAGTTTTTGTACAACATTCTTTTGTGCAGGAGGCATCTTTATTGTCCATTCATATTCTCTAGTTCGGCATTATTGAGCTCGAGAAAATAAAGCGCCGTGCAACCATCTCTAGCTCACGTATGAGTGCATGCGCACTCAAAATATGAAATACTGATATCAGCAAACATAAGTGTTTGCAGTCGCAGTTTGACCCACTGAAGTATCGGTCAACATCACGCTCGAAATACTTTGATACATTTTTCTTTCCACGTGGAGAGGAATTTTAGGCAATCTAAGTCACTTTTGCAAACCTTAGCGCAAATAAAACAGAGAGTATTTGATGCATTTTTTTTTGTTTTTCCGTGTCGTGTAGTACGAAAGTATTGGGTCACAAATTCAAAACAGGCGGCAGTTTAGGGGATAATTTTTCAGTTTTGCCGAGTAATTGTTAACTTGTCTTTACTGAAAAATGGTAAAGGATGCCACGGAAAGTGCGATGTATAAATATCATTTAAGTCGGAAACCGTTTCAATGAGAAAAGTAAGGTCTCCGTTATACGTTTTTTTTCGTTGAATGTAACGTTAGTGTGCACGTACCTGTACACAAACAGACCCTGGAATCTGGCCCGTAAACACATGGCTAGCCACACGCCACGCGCCACTCCGTTTGTAATCTTTTGACGCGTTGGAAATGTATACATTTAACTGAAACGATTTACAACTGACTGGTTCCCGGCCCTGAAATGCAGTTAAGTACGATCATAGAGGGCACTGGGACCAGTGTATTTATGCACGAAGCTTTCAAAATGTGTTTACTCGAAAAATGACGATTTGTATAAGCTACAGGTTTCCTTCTTACATCAAATCACCTGTAAAATGAAAATAATCTATCATCCTTTTTGATGGTACTACGGCTAATTTAAGGTAAACCCAGCAAATTGTCCAAATGTGTAAACCAAACTCAAAAGCGAACGATGTTTTTCCTTGTCGTTTTGTACGTTTTTTTGTCCATAATTATTGGTTTTTTTATATATTTGAAAAGGTTTTTAGCGCCGTTACCACACTGTAGAGACTATTCATATCTTTATTCACTTGGTCTACTGATAATTTTTAGTTTGAATCATCTTTAAAGTACGTTTGAGAAGGATACATTTTAAGACATAAAAACCAGACACTCGTTCAGTGCGTCGTCTGCTACCGCTGTTTGCAAGCCGACGACGCGAAGGAAACCATTGCGCTTGCGTGAGAAGACGAACAAAATGCACGCACGGTCTATGGGGCTGAAACATACGTGCGAGGAAAGGGAGAACACGCACGCGCGCATTATGGAACTCATGCGCAGACACCTTCATTCAATATTCATAAATACCTAAGACCGTTTACGCATTCCTTTTGGTCGAAAGCCCGTCATGTGGTAGCATTGACCAAGGCGTTGGGCTTATCGATTCGCCGATAAAAAAAAAAATCGCCCATAAGAAAATCCCTAATCAACTTGGCAAGGCATAATTGCGTGCACATATCGATGCCCGTACGCTGCTAGTGAGAAAGTAACTTGTACCATACAGCAAGGCTATGCTTGTACGTACGCACGTACACACACCCACTCGTACAACAGCCATGCACACACAGTACATGCATGAGCTAGTCCGCGTAACCCAACGCCTCGATGGTTTTGAGTTGACCCAGCAAAACCTATTACGGTAATGAGGTACCACCCCCGCGTATACTGAATTCTCATTGGTCAGCCCGCGATAGGCTAACAAACACGTCGCATCCGCGAAGAAACGCTGCAATGGCGGCCCGTTGCTGTGGGTGAAAGTCGTTCAGTCCCAGTCTGTCCGAAGCAGTATTGAAGGCTCCAACGAATTCTGCAGGTAATGCTGTCATTAGACGATCGTTGCCCACTCAAATGGATTCATTACACGAGCCGAAAACTCGAATCAATGTCAAATTGTTGAAAAAGTGACGAACATTTCGCTCTCGCTAAAAAGACATGGAAGACGCCATAATGACTAATGCATTATGCATGCCGCGCGACGTCACATGATTCTTGTGAAGCTTACGATTGGTCAGCTAAAAATGAATTAAACATACTATTGGGAAGGTTGTTTCATGTGATTGGTCCAAGACGAACCTACATAACCATCACGGCATACCCGCATAACCTGAAGCCCGCCCATTTTCGTCCAAAACTGGACGAAAAAGTAAAGAAAGACATTAACCCGGAAGTTGCAGACCCAACAAGGCGGTCGTTCGACTGGCCACGCGGCGCGTATATCCCCCACACGTACGTACGTACACCCACATAGTAGGCCTACATTTACTGCCTTATTACACCATGCGTACAGTCCGTACTCACGTGTGTGTGTGCTTGCTGGTTGTGTTAGTACCGAACCGTTCGTACGGACAAGGGTCGGTGGTACACGCACGTAGCCGCGTTGATTGTGGGTGCAGGGCCCGATTATCTCCCTTCGACAACAAGCCGAGAGACCGCCTTGCACAAGGCTAGTCACGTGGCCGGTCTTAAACGGATGTAAAGATTTGGATAGATGGTCTTAAACACGTTGAATGAAATTTGGACTCCCATGAAATCCGGTGCCTTTTACGTTTCATTGGTTGAACGTTCAAATTCCCCACGTATGCATGCGCATTAATACCAGTGAATCATTATTTCTTATATAACCGACATATCGTTTCGGTTTGCGGTAACACCATGTGGTAATAACTACTGCTTAGAAGATATTATTTCTGAAAAGAACTTGTCCTGCTTATTATCAACTTTGCTAAGTAGTTTTTGTTCTGATAAGAACAGTCCTGCTGTAAGTTCTACGAACTTGTCTTTGGTCTCAACGTTTCGACTAGCCTGCTCTAGTCATCGTCAGTCTCCTGACGATGACTAGAGCAGGCTAGTCGAAACGTTGAGACCAAAGACAAGTTCGTAGAACTTACAGCAGGACTGTTCTTATCAGAACAAAAACTACTTAGCAAAGTTGATAATAAGCAGGACAAGTTCTTTTCAGAACTAATATCTTCTAAGCAGTAGTTATTACCACATGGTGTTACCGCAAACCGAAACGATACCGATACCCCACCATGTAAAGCCTCAAATCTTATATAACCGACATACAGATCCTTGTCATTTGATTGGTGGAACTCACATCACATGACATTCGTTATTGCTCACAATCACGCCGCGGCTCAAAAAGTACTATCCACCCATGGGGAATGGGAAATACTATTGAACAGGTAGGATCGTTCTTGTTCCATGACGCGGTATTTGTGTGCAAATCATACAGCTATATTAAATTACTAGAGCGCTAACTTCGTGCACAAAGTTATGCCTGCTGGGGGCATCCATGTTTGTGCACAAACCTATGGAGACCTAGAAATTTTGTACGGCTTTTGTACGGCTATTGGCATATCTGCGTTTGTATTCCAAACCGGTGCGTTATCGAAGTCAATACGCCCAAAACCGAAACGCACGATCAGCAACTGAGCGTGTCATTTTGCTCATACGCAAAGAGCGCGACGCGTGCGCGTATTCGCTGCAGATGCTTTTTGCCGTCACGTTTTTTTGAACCGTCATGACGCGCTGAAGTTTTTTGCGTATGTTCTACTTGCGCGTTGCATGTAGAGTACACTTTTGAAATTCAATCCATCTAATTTCATTTTGTTCTACAAACACGCACATGAATTCAAAATGTCTGCGCCCAGGACGGCTTCAAATGTCTCCGCGCGCAGAAAGACGAATTAGCGCTGTAATTTAATAAAGCTCTATGGTGCGAATGCATGATGGTGTGCCCATTAGCGTTGCGCATAGCGCGTATTGTTCCAAAGAGCAGCGCTACAGCGTTGGGTTCAAACATTTTCGTTTAGGGGTGGTTTGGAAGAGAGAAATACAGTTTCCTCCAGTTTTGTATTAAAATAACAGTTCAAATATATCAAATGAAATGGATCTATATGTCAGTTATGTAAAACAAATATTAAGTGGTTTTAAATTGTGAAATGGGAGGAATATTATCGCTCAGTAAAATCTGGACTTTTCCAGTTCACTTGGCCTCGCCTCGTGAAATGGAAAATTCCAGATTTTACCTTGCTATAAGATTCCTCCCATTCCACGCTGAGCCACTCAATATTTGTATAATACATGTAGGCCGATATTCACACTACACCAGCCCAGCTGCGTTTTGCGCGACATTGCGCAGTACGCGCGACGATGGAGGTGGAATTCGCGATGCGCACGCAATTGTGGAGGGGCATTCCATATTATAGTCTGAAGGGTGTTTCAGAATATGTGTTCCGTCGGTATTAAACACTCTTTTAATACATTTAACAGTTGTTGACTGATGTGATGTGGGATATGACGTTTTGAACACCCGAGGGACGCATAGCGCCCGAGGCGAAGCCGAGGGTGTTATGCGTCCCCTCTGTCTTGATGATGTGTTTTACTTGTTTTTCTAAGGGAAATTAACGGTGTCTCGAAACCAGTGTCCCTGCCCGTTTCTTCGCAGAATTCTCGTACAACGCGGACTGCGTAGTCGGTACAACGATTGGTGTTCGATGAGTCTTGTTCAAAAGCTAAACCTTTTTTTGTTGTTTGGAGCGGCTCAAAAATCTTTTATTGGGGCGCAGAATCGGTGCCTCCGGGCTCAGCTGACATGTTGAGGCTGATGAGAATCGTATACGAAAAAAAACTAACTGTGTCAGCTCTGCATTTCCGAAGTTCTGAAGGCCTAGGCACATTTACTGGAGTCAGTCAAAACGTAAACATAATCTTAATGCCGCTCGTCGCTGGCCGCCAAATTAAAGTAAATATCGTCTGCAAATGCACTGCTCCCTCACTGCTATACTTATATTGTGGAACGTGAAAGTACTGCGGGGTACCAGTGAGTACAAGTATAGTCTGGTTTAAACGCGGTCCACGCATAATGGTGTGGACTGTGGGGCGGGGACTAGTCTACATGCATGTGATATCACAATGTGATATACAACGGAAGTGTGCCATGCATTTTTATCGCCCGGTCAGGTGATCGTCCTGGGCCATTGAAAATACAGTATAAAGACAGAGGTATGACAATGGTTTTTGTTACCCGCTTATTGTATAAGTAACCATATGGTGGAATAAAAAGCCGTGTAGTGCACAGCCTGGTTTTCAGTAGTAGGTGAGGCGTAAATCAGTCATTGTTTGAGGATCCAGTTGTGGATCTGTGTTGATCAAGTTGTGGATCAAGTTCTATTTATAGATATAATAAACGCCTAATGTAATAAAGACGGCGGCGGCGACGTCATACTAAAGGCCGTCATAGACAATACATGTGGACATAACAGCGATTCTTAATTTTCACCATAATGGCTTTTTCCTTTTTCTGTGTCATGTATATTCTTTGTTCAATCACATTTTTTTACAATGAATAAACACATTAGAGTAAATAAATGCATAAGTTGAGCCTCAAAAAATGGGGAATATTTACACCAAAGTAATAAACATTAATTAAGTTTATACCGACAAACAAATCCACTGCCACATGGATATAGAAAACATACAACTAAATCAGAAATAACATTTTAACCAAACAAGGGGAAACCATGTAAACATCATCATAATACGGAGGAGAAGGACTGAATTGAGGAGTGAGGTGTGAGGAGGGGGTTTGTGAGGAGGAGGAGTGAGTTGTGGATCTGTAAGGAGGAGGAGGATGAAGTTGAGGAGGGAGTTTGTGGATCAATTTGTGGATCTGTGAGGATCAAGTTCTATTTAAAAATAGAATAAGCGTTTAGAAATAAGGGAATAAATGCGTGTTCCGGAGGTATTATAACAGTCTGTTTAAAACCGGTGTGAGTCTGGATGGATGATAATTACTCTCGGCTTCGCCGACTGTTATAATACCTTTTATTTATAATTTTTTTCTCTCAATATTCATTATTTAGTTTTTTCCCTCGTTTTCATTATTATCTCTGTGCATTTTTCCCCATCTGGTATTGGTTCATAATATGACATTATTACGTTGGTTCAGTTCGTCTTTTTTGTGTTTGACTGTGTCTGTTTTCTTGTTCTTGTGATTACGTTGTACAATTTGTCCAGGCTGTCCCACTCACAAGCCTTGTCTAATGTAATTAGCCTTGCACTTTCCTATATTACTCTAACTACTCTTTAAATTTGCTATATATTAACTATAATTTAATAAATTAGTTTCAAAGTATTATTTGATAAAACACTTTATTTGTGTGTTTTTCTCCAACTTAAATATCAGTGAATTGTACCTTATATTATCCCACTTTGTATTGGTCCACAGGATAGTTCAAAATATATGTCTACTAAATTGAACTGAATAACATTAAAACAACTCTTATCGATTACATCTAGAGTCTCAGCCTCCAGCTATTGAGGGACATCCGAGTATCTTCTACATTATCATCGCTGGATGCTGTTGTTGTGTTGCGTTGATTGTTGTCCTAGTCCTAGTCTTTTTGAAAAGAAGGCGACAAGTTTACCATACAACTATGACAAGTAACGGTGAGTATAATACGTCAATATTGTTAAGTCTTTTTGAAAAGAAGGCAACAAGTTTACCATACAACTATGACAAGTAACGGTGAGTATAATACGTCAATATTTTTAAGCAAAAGGGGACGCTTTATTATAGCGACACTGATTCGTGGGCGCAGTGTGGTGTGGTAGGTTCACTTCAATCCATAATAAACATTATTACAGATTGTAAAGTGCAACTTTTGAAGTGTAGCAACGTGGAAATTCACGTCAATCACCTTAGATTTGCGTCGTTAAAGCGCCCTCATTCTAGTAGATTCTGTTCTCAAGCTGTTTTAATTGAAGAAAGGACAGGAATATGGGACGTCACTACTTGCAGGAATAAAACAAAAATGTAAACGTCAAGTAAACTCAAGCCGATGGCAGCAATGAACAATCTGGATTCCAAGCACCAAGACAAAAAAAGGCAGCGAGAAAACGGGGAACAAAACTAGCAGGAAAGGCGTTTTTGAATTTCAAAGGCACGAAAAAAGAGAGATAGTTTCGTGAATTAAGAACCAAACAATCAGTGAAGAATTTTGGTGGCAAAACATGCCTGGAAAACACACTACTTATTACTTTTCAAATTACGAACAGAAGTCAAACACAATTCTAAATAGAATCAGTAAGAATCATAAACTCACCAGTATTCTTCTGGTGTATAGTTGACAACTGTTTCCAAAGGTGGACAAATGGCATGTTTTCAGGCAGCAGTTCAACGTGAAACTTCAGAAATCGGCTAGTGTTCAGTCGCAATCGCCCGGAAAATTCACGAGAGGGCGCAATAGAACAATCTATAACATGCAAAATGCAACCAGAGAACAGGTTCAACATGATACTTTGAGCAATCACTAGAAATAGTACAGTACGGGAAATTCACTGCTCGTATAGGCCCAAGGTTATTAGTTACTCCGACGGAATCAGGAGCACTATAAAATTACTTATTGGCAGCAACAATGTCTTCTTTGCCAACTTGCTGACTGGTTGTAGGAACCTGCTTTTTATTGTAAGCAGCGACGATCTCTAGGCTGGTTTTTCTGCATGTCCGTCACAGCTTGCCTCAACACCAACAACCTTAACGAGTGGCCAGTCATTCCGACGAGAGTCGCGTTTGACGAGGATGACTTCTCCTATTTCCAGGTCTCTTTTCGAGGTTCGAGGGTATCTCTGGGATGTTGCTGCGTGGCCGTAAAGGGCAGGAGTTGATTATAGCAGCTACTTCTGCCATGAGAGTTGTGAAGACTTCGTGGGTGAGCTGGCTCTGCTTGACATCTCTTAGTATGCCCTCTAGGATGCAGCGGGAGATACCGATCATGAGTTCCCAAGCTCCGGCCATATGAGATGCATGGGGAGGGTTGAAAACCACTCAAAGGACCCAGACGTTCATCAAAACTGAGGCTTACAAACACATCATCTCCCAACTCGGCTACTTTAGACTTGTACTTGATGACTTCTATAGCATTTCCACACGGCTGGAAGTTGGCAGAATTGCGCCCATTTCTCAAAACTAGGGTGAAGTACGTGCTTATTATTTCTGTCAAGCGATGGGTGATGTCCATGCGGATGTGGGCAGCAACTCAAGCAGACTTCTCCGACTACAACCCAACTGAGATCTAAGCGACGTGCCAAAGGCTGATCATCTTTGCCAAGTAGGATCGCTATTTCAGCATCTTTGTCCAGGGGAGGTAACATCGGAGCGATCGGCCTCAGGTGTTCGAAAGTTGCTGCAACCTCAGGCGTGGGGATCTCTAACACATCTCCAGGAATGTTATTGCATTCGAACAGAGTTGAAGTTTGGACATGGACTGTTCCGTCTAGACACTCGATGATCAGGCCGGAAAGGTTTTTTTCTTGGACTTCTAGGAGACCACTGACAGTCTTGTTAGCATATCTTGACTTTACTTGATTGACATCCAAACTGTCTTGTAACTAGGTTCTCGTTGATAAGAGAGTCGTCACTTTGATTGTCGATGAGGACATACGTAGTGATAACACGCTCCGGCTTCTCTTGGAGGTAAGACTTTGCCAGACAAATCTTGGCACATGACCAGCCCTCTCTTTTTTGCCGCATACTCTGGTGCATTTGGGTGTCACGGTTCTCTGAGCATGGTTGTCCTTTTCCCCAGTAGCGGGTGGTGTCTGGTTCGAAGCCGATGGCACTTCATGGCTAGGTGCTGGTTTATGCATCACCGTGACATAGGCCTTGCCACAAGTGATCACATCTTACTTTAGTCGTGCAATTCTTGATAAGGTAGTTTGGTTTAAGGCATCGGAAGCACAAGCGGTTTTCTTTCAGGAATGTAATCTCGTCTTGAGATTTCTCCTTTTAGACCCGACAGTCTTGCAGTTCATGCCCAGTGTTGTGAATAGGGCAACGAGGTGACTCCTTGGCTGAAGGTCTGTGAACTCTGAATTCTGTGATGTGCGGTCACCTGCAGCTTTGACGTCTGTGAACAGGAAGCTTGGATCGTACTGTACACATGCATGGCCCTGTACAAATTTGACGAATCCCTCAAATGGTGGAAACAATACCGAGTGTTTTTCTTTGTACTGGGAGCCCTTCTCACGCCACTTATTTTGAAGCCACTTCAGGAGTTTCTGGACCAAAGATTTCAACCCTCTTAAAGAATCCAAAACTAGCAGATCTAGAAGGTACCCAAACTCCTCCAGTTTCAAGCTGCCTCTTGGTGGAATTTTTGGAAACTGTTCCAATCGTCACTTCATCAAATCCCGTTCGACTGCTTCTGGTGAGCCATGCTTCTCTTCCAAGTAACCCAGATCAGGTTTGTCAACATGGATAGCGTTAGTCTTCTGAACAAGGGACTTAGCTTCGCCTCCAAGGGAATCGAGGATGAGGTTTATTTCTTGGAAGGGTTTCAGATCGAGGTCTTTAGTAGCCTCCTTGAAACTGCCTTTCCAAGATCTGTAGTCTTCTGCGTTGCCACGGAACTTTCTCTGTCCGCTTTTCCCGAGTTCTTTTTGCCCAGCATGTTGCTAATGGAGTTTAGCTGCTCCTTCATTAATTGGTTGGTAGATTCTGATGACTAGTCAACTTTACTGGGTTATTGGAATGGTCGCGTCATCTCTGCCTCTTTCTTGTCAGCCTTTTTGTCTTCACTCTGTGACTTGTCGACTTCTGACAAAGGCTTGTTATCAGTCTCCATTATTTGTTTCTTTCTCTAGTGACTTCTTTTCTGTTGATTCGTCACATTTTGTCTCAGGTTCTTCCAGTTTTCTCCGCATCCAGAAGAAGTAGAGCATGGGCAATATCTTCCTCTCAGCGCCTCGGGTCACGACGAAGATCAGCTTCTTTTCGAGTGAACTCAATCTTAGTTTTCAAGGACTGAGCTTTTGCACGAGACAGCGTAGCTGATGAGCTTGTGGTCGACCATTAACTTCCAATGGATCGCGGGGATGAAGTGGTTTTTTGTGACAATCCGGTTCGCTGGGATGGTGCACTTACATCGTCGGAGTTGATTTTCTTCAATCATCTTGAGCATGTCTTGGAGAGTTGTTTTACTGTGAAGGACTTGCCAGGGCGCCCTCTTTCCAGCCAGATAAACAGTATCTCAGAGATGACTTTAAACTAGCTTGTTTATTTTCTCATCATCTTTGAGTATGTCTGTGTGTGGTAAAACTGAAAATACAGAAAATAACTTACTAAGAACAAATACAATGGCATTCATATGAGTAAAGATTGACAAAAGATTTGGTACAATAACATCCCGAATACACATTTAAAGGCCATTTATTGAAAATAAAGGTTCATTTAGGAAACATCACATATCAAATGCATGTAAACATTTGGAAAAGTTACTGAATTTCAGCTACAAAACCCCGGTGTATTTTTGCCTACAGAACCGTTCTCTCTATAGCCCAAGATGTCCTCAACCCGGTAACACTGCTTTCCCGTCTATAATATTCAAATCAGCGACCTAAAACAAACAACAATGTATATATTTCTCAATATACTCCTAACTTGCAGCGATAGTAGACTTTCCTTTAATAACTATGCGATGCCCAAATATGGTAGCACACTCATGAATATTCATGACGTCGAAAATAAAAATGGCGAGTGGACGTCCTTAGGTAAGCCTCGGCTACACACAAATCGACTCGTGTTCAGTCGCAATTGCCCGGATAATCACGAGAGGGCGCTAGACCAAAATTAAGATGGGCAGGGAAGAACATAACATTAACAGCGTAAAATACGTTGACTTAATGCAGCAACATGTATATAGATTTCTTCATTTTAATTAACTTAAAGAGCGCTTAAAGTCTTATAACAATGATACATTTCTCAGTAGGGGTAGGGTGGGGGAAGGTTTTGTTTATTTTATTTTTTAAGCAATTGTTCGGTTGTTTGATGTCTTATACTCACTTTGATTGATGTTTATTTTGTAGAGACCGACCTGGAAATACATGTAAGTTGGAATGCTTCAGAAGAAGAAACATATATCGGGGGACAGCAAGAAGATCAGCAGCAAATGAGTAATACGTTTATTTAACAACAACTAATTAATATTATTGTTGGCAATTGTTCCGTGCATATAGGCCTAGTTTTTGGCGATTTACATGGTAACACGCATAGTATATTCAGATGTACAAGGATAAGTGGTCATATGAATAAAAACTAGCGAATGTTAGGAAGCTTATGCAAAAAAAGCTTTTACTTTAAAGTTAAATCATAAAGGAAAAGCAAAGACTTGATTCCGTATGCATAAAAGTTTTCTTTTACTGTTCAGCACTAGACAACAGTTAGCCAATTCTTATCAATGTTGGAATGTGTACATGGACGAATGGTTGACAACATCTCTTTTGGGGTATGAACTGGCACACAAAGGCAGTGGCGTATCCGGGGCAGGGGCACTCTCCCCCTTACGGATGTTTTTGACATTTGTTTTTTGTCAACAATGATTTGAAGCGTTTATAGAGTTCTTCTGACATCAATCCCACAAAAGAAAAGCCGATCAACAGGCATTACAATGCGCCGTGAAATTGTCCATATAATAATATAGTATACATAATAATGGTAAGTTTTGAAGAGCGCCCCCATTTGGAAGATGGGAACAAAATGCGAAATTATTGTTTCTTCTAGTAATGAAATTAATAAGCAAAAAAGCATTTAAATTTTCCCTAAATGTGATTAGAAATACAGTGTGGTATAGGTTTTCCCGGATATTTTAACACTTGTATCACACAAATTAGTTATATCGATACATTAATTTCGTCCCTGAACATCGCCAAAATCAATTCTCAATTTGAATTCCAGAAAGCCACCACTACATTTCATTTAAGGTTCAGTATAATTCAATATTCGGTTGCTTGATGTCTTATACTCACTCTGATTGATTTTTACCTTGTAGCATTGGACAATCCGACCTGTTATTCGAATGCTTCAGGAGAAGAAACATCCACCGAGGAACAGCAAGAAGATCAGCAGCAAATGAGTAATACGTTCTTTTAACAACAACTAAAATATGATTGTTGGCAATTTCTTTAAGTGCAAATGGGCCTAGCTTTTCGCGATTTACTTGGAAACACGCATAGTATATTCAGATTGACAACAAAGATAAGTGGTCGTTTGAATAAAACCTAGCAAATGCTAGAAAGTTTATGCAAAAAGTTTAAACATTTACTTTAGAGTTAAGCATTAGGGAAAAGCAAGGGCTTCATTCCGTATGAATAAAAGTTGTCTTTCACCGTTCAGCATTTACTAGACAACAGGTGGCAAATGCTAATTACTGTTGGATTGTGTACATGGACGAACGGTTGACCACATCTCTTTTGTGAGTACGAACTGGCACACACACACACAGGGTTTACACGTAGGGCAACAAACCAAGTCAATGTGAAGCATACATTCCAGCAAAAACGATGAAGACAATTTTCGGCAGTTGCAGAATACAGAAAGTATATGTTCATCATTCATGAAAATTCTAGAGCTCCACAGTGTCCAGTAGACGAATCAACAGTTGCATAATATCATAGATACTTGTTAAAGCGAGTAAAATCATATAAACATTCAATACACAAACCTTTTCGTTTATTGAATTATTGAGAAACAAACTTTGGAAAGATTGATTACCGAATAAACTGGACGATTATTTCATTTCGTTCAGTGCTCGGGATGCCGTTGGATTAAGTTTCGTCTCAATCCTTCTCTGCTGCATTGACATTTGCAGTAAAAGCTCGCATATTGTGAAAAAAATGCGAAATTATTGTTTCTTCTAGTAATGAAATTAATAACCAAAAACATATTTCAGTTTGCATAAATGTGATTGGAAATAAAGTGTGGTATATATTAAAATGTAGTTTATGAACGTTCTGTATTAATTTAAAGCGATTAAGATTTAAAAGTGCCGCCATTTTTTGCGCAGACGTATTTGCTTTATATTTTCTAGGTAGCCTCAACCCAGTCTTGAAAAATGACCTACAAATACTTGAAATCTGAAGCATTCACTCCTTTCCTTCATACATATAAAACGAATTAAACACTTATAGTATGGCGAAATCTAAAAAGCTAAAAAGTAAATAATGCTATTTTTTTATTCATACGACCCAAGGATCTTATCATTGGTAAGTTCTGTGTGCTTGGATGGGAAGGTTTGTCAGCATTTGCGTTGATATGTTGTCAGATGTCTCATATTCTACCGATCACTAATTTCACGCAGAGAGACTGCAGGACAAACTGGATACTACGATGAGTTCTTTAGAAGAGGACGCAGTGAACTACGTGAGATCTAGGCAGAATACGCTCAACACGCTGCGGGAAGTTGTTGACCACTACAAACAAGTTAACAGGCAGACCCAACAAACCAAGGTAATACAACTATTAAAGGAAAGCAATTGGCCGCATTTTTTGCAGATCAGGTCGGTGTATATAATGACGACGTCATTTGGGGGTTAACAAAACCCCTGGAAAATCACCTTATTAGTGAAGAGGATTGTTATCTTTACAAATTAGTCTTAACAAAAATAAAGGTTGTCATATAGTTATTTTGAACAGCAGCAATGTAGTAACATACGCCTATAATCTTTTTGTAACCTCTTTAACCTATTACATAGACGGTGAAATGCACGTTTGAACGCAAAATATGCTGGTGTGCAAACTGGACGAGTTTTGGATACCAAACTATCGCTCGACAACTTGCCATAAAAAAGGAAAAACCAGAACTACATACGTCAGTCTGGTTTCCCCGTGGTGCCGAATTGTATTGAGAATCGTTGGTTTCTTACTATGGAATTGTGAGGTAACACCTCTTCGGTATCATAGATTAATACAGACACAAATTATCCTCATTTAGATTGCCGGTGGTGCAGTCGGGCTGGCTGGCATGATGATCGCTGGTGTCGTGGCTGCGCACGTCACGGTTGGCGGATTCCTCGCTGTCGCAGCCGCCGGTGCTACTGCGGGTGGGGTTACAAAAGTAGCAGGTAAAATGGTAGAAGCAATTTCCGCTAAAAAAATGGGGGGAAATGAACGAAATATACAACAAAAAAGTCTAGATGATGACCAGGAAGCTTTCGAAAAAGTTGAATGTCGTCTAAAGCAGATTAATAATTTACAAGAATTGAGCTCAGGTGGTAAGAAACATACATCCATTTATGATTTCGTAAGGGTAGGGACAGCAGCCTCTGTGGTTGAACGAGGAAAGACCGATGGCAAATACTTGTTCTCTGTTGTTTCCATCCCTACCGACCTTTACAGTATATTGGACTCTGCTGTGAATCAGTTTAAGAACGTACCCGACAGGGTTAAGTTGATCAATCAGAAAATGAAGGAACTTGACTGCCCGTCCGAAGAAGACATAAAAAAGCATATAAGTGAAATCAGATCGAAAGTAAAGCTAAACTGAGCACAAATGAATGTGATCGATAATTGCCCATAATATCTGATTATGGGCAATGTTTTAAATCTGGTTTGCTTTGTCAAAATTGTAAATTGTGATTTTATTTAGCGAACTGTACCATGACTCGTTGACCTCAATAACTAAAATGTGCGAGTAATGCCTTGAATGTTGGGCAAACTGGCAGTTTACAAAGATTGGGGACCAATAATCAGGATGGCAGGATCCTATGTCAAAATGAGACCGAATTATTTTTCTTCAGATTATTGCTTGGTTTAAGTGTTATGTTTCGGAACATAGCGGTCATTTGCATGATTACGTTTCGAAGTGTAAACATGCAGTAACAGGACCGTTTTTGAAAGTTTTATTTGAAAATATCTCGAGACAACAGTGACGAATATTTCTGACTCGTACATTTTGTTGATAAAAGAACTCACATTTTTTTTCAATTAGTACCAGTCTTCATGTGTTTGACTTAAAACGACTCACCATTTCTCGTTAAAATCAACAAGTTTTCGGTAAAATTCGACGGCAAGGTATGGACAAAATGTTTTGCGATGATTGCCTCAAGCAAACCTGCTGTAATTTCCGAACCACTCATTTGGCGTTGTTTGGATCATACAGCTTGTTGGGAGTCCCATACCTGCTCATTACATTCATGTACAATTTATGGTGATTGGTCAGGTGTAACCCATTGCCCTAGTCAGTACAAAAGTATGAGCACCAATAGACACCGCAATTTACGTCGTAAAGTTTAGCTTGTTGTTGGACTTTCATCTCTCCAAGATTGAACGAGCAATGTGGTATTAAGTAGGCAATGTTAGAAAAACAATCGTCATATTCTATTTTTTAAGGCCAGCTTATTGTAAGTTTCTGTCTCTCGAGTGCACACACATGGGTTTATTTTTGCATTCAATAGGGGACATTGAACGATAGAGGACATTAGGGTCCACAATTCCCGAAGGTCCACGATTGACGATCGTGTGCAAAGCATACTGGAAGTTATCCTAAAAAGTTACAGTGCAAACAAAAGAGGGACAGAAAGGGGTCCACGATCGAAGGTGTTTACACTCTTGTGTACATTAATGACTTTACGATAGAGGACAGACACACAAACGGAGAACAAACGATCCTTTCAGTCTTTGAGCATTGGGTATTTTGTTGAAAACGGTCCTCGATCGTACGTTTATGTACATAGTCTTTGGTAGAGTTTTATATTTTACAGACAAAGGAAAACACAAAGCATTGTCCTCGGGCGTATAGCAAATTCAAGACTGTGTGCTACGGACCACGTGTGTGTTTAGATTTTCGAATAAAGTGTTATAACGTTGATTTCATCTTGACATCTTTCATTTCTACTATTTAAAAAAAGAAACAGTTGACACTAAACACGACGATAAGTAATGGAAATGGATTTAAAATTTAAGTTCTTTGGGAAATACAAAAAGTAACCTAAGGCCATAAAAATGTCTCTGGTTTCTGGTATGGAGCTTGCCCCAAAAGTGATGTGGCGACGCGTTTTTTCTTCTTCTTTTTTTTCTTCAAATGTCGGCTGTTGTTGCAGGTGACTCTTCGATCCCCTTAAAACTCTCAAAAATATCCCTCATAGTGGAGCTTGAGATGACCTAAGTATGGCCATAAAGGCTTGGGAATTCTGCACCAACTTGCAATTTCGACCGACACGAACATCCTTCTGGAAATTTTGATAGTCAAGACAAAAATCAGAGAAAACGATAACGTCAGACCATACAGCGACATCGACATCGTGTATGTGTTCATTTTTTTCCCTCGATTCCCAGCATGGCTCAACATTCCCAGCATTTCCTCAGTCTGGCTTCCAGACGCACAATTACAAAATTACAACACCGTCTGTAAAAGGTGCCCGACTAAATTTGGTGCATAAAACATTTCAGCCCAAAGACGTTACATAAAACTTATACTCGATCTAACCCCATCAAAAAGCACGTGAAAATTGTGCAACAGCAGAATTCCAGTCAAACCAGTGAGTGTGGCGGTTTTGACACATCATCTTACATTGAAAAAAAAAAACATAACTTTTTAATTTTGCCGACGCGCCTGGCTACGGCGATGCGCGTAGACCAGAAACCGGAGATTTTTTTTTTCGGCCGTAAACTTCCGGTTCCAATGGTTCCCATGCATATCCAACTCTATTTTCCAGCGCTTATTAATGTTCAGTGGGCGTAGTTTAAACTGAAATGACGTCACACTAACGAACCGGATGGTGTGCAATGCAATCTTCGAAATGATACGCGCAGTACATTCTGAATGATTAATTCGTATTCTTCACAGCCAAGGGTTAGTGAAGGAACGCGCACGTAGTGCATGGAGTCGAGGTTGCCGCACACATTACAAGTACACACATGTACATATATAAATCTATTCGTTATGGGACTTTACTTCCTTTAGAATTAGTTCGGATAAAGAAAACCGAAATCCACTGTTGCAGCCAAAGCTTCAAGTTGTTCACAGTAGACCTATACGTGCACATATTGCACCATAATACGCTTACGTCATCGTCTTGTCAACAGTTTAATGGACTATATTATAGTCAAATTAGATATCAATAGTTGGCTAATGCTTTTGCTTATCAAAATGAAGAGTAAATAATAGCCTAGTTATATAGTTGTAGATGTATCAGTAATGTTAGGGCAAGGTCACACAAGGCACGTTTAAAGGTAATTTGGATGCAACCGAAATGACAAGCCAAAGGAACTCTCACAAAGAACAAAATTTCATTTCATTTTCCAACGGGTTTTTGAAGTTCTTTAAAGCATGCATGCATTAAATGGAATTAAAATAAGCCAATTCTTTTCTTTATTTTCTTGGCTGGGTTATCAAAAGTTAAATGAAACTCAAATATAAACATTTCTAATATCTTTCACCTCTATCGGATATTCGATTTTCATGTGTACCTCTTTGTGTGTCTCCACTAGTCTAGCAAACAGTTTTGTCGCAATGTTTATACACAGGCGGTTTTTTTTTTTGCTACATACATGTATAGTTGTAGCGACATACTTAATGTCATGTTCATTTAGTTAATTGCATTGTTGCATTTACAATCATTAATTTGATGATACAAATTGTACATGTAATTAAGGGATGAAAATACTTTTTTTAGTTGGTACTACATACATGTTGCTTTTAAGTAAATGATTGTAAATGTAAGTATCTATCACCTCAACAGAAATGGACCTGGTAATCAGTTCAGTTTAAGACATATAGTTAAAAGTATCATGTAAAGTTTTGACCTTAAACTGCTTGTAATTTGATATCTGAAAACGTCAACATTTTTGTCACATATTGGGACAAGGTTGCACGCTTGTACAAAGTTTCATAGTGATCCTTTGACCGTTTAGAAGAAATTCCGTTTATATTCATGCTTCTTTCGGTACTTTGAACTCGTTAACTTTGAACTCGGTAACTATGACCTTCCGTTTACACCGGAAGTAAAGGTCAAGCGACTTGCACGTACCCAACATGAAATAGTCACAAAGGCATGGTCTATCACATCATAAAGTGTGAGCATCATTCTTTTTTGGGTTCAAGAATCATGACTGAGACAAAACAGTCACTTTTTTGAATTTGAATTGCTTGTAATTTGATACATAATGACGTCATAATGACGTCACACTTGTATGCTCACCTCGATATCAGTATTGATATTCATACCAGTTTTGTAGTTCATGCGTTGTTTTGTTTTAAAGGAAACTGCGGATAACTGTTGTCAAAAAAATCGCGAACACAAACACGAACACGAAAAAGCATGTAAAGGAATCTTATCAAGGATCTAAAGGAATCTTATCATTGGATTTGTTGGCTTTAATTTAGATATTTAATACATTTGTATACTAGCATAACATTGTAACGTATTAACTCTGTTTACAAATTAGCAAGTAATGCATGGGTATCTACTCAAGCAAACCACGTTTACTTTACTTTTATCTCTTCTCTTTGCATGTTGTGATAGCCTTAGTTCGCATTAAAATCACCGCTATGATATAACTTTTTTGTTTATGCCTGATGACTAAGTTGTTAATTCAGTTAGGGTGTCCCTGACTGAATAAATGGGTATAGCCTTTTGTGTAGCATCTTATGTCGTCTAATCGGTGGATGATCTATCCTGACGGTATCAGTTGCTTGAAGGATAGCGCCATCACCGACAGCCGGGTGATATCGCTGAGTTAGTCTTCGTCGGCTGACCAAGACTGTCCGCCACGCAATCCGAAGCTCCCATTAACAAGCTTCAAAACAGGAAAAAAATAAGGATGAAACAACACAACACGACACGACATGACACGACGCGACAAGATACGATATGACTTTCCGAAAATAACCGAAGTTTGCCGAATTTATTTCGTCGACAATCGGATAGCGCCCGGGTATTTTCGAGTATAATATAGGTTTTATAAACTGCCTAATTGCATATTAAAAAAAATAATAAATGAGTTGATAATTAATATCCATTGCTTGCATTTGGGTCATTCCATGTCAGACCAACGCATTTGTTTACCACATGTCTTCTGATTTTAATTATTGTGCTTGTAGGTCCTGATGAGCAATGAATGCACACAAATTTTTAGCCCGATCCGACTTTCCATGTGGTCAGGGCAGAAACTACAAAAAAATTGACATTTTAGACAATATATTTTGCAACATAGCTGCGCAATATTACATAAAATCACAAAGTTGTTGATATAGATAGACAAATATTCAATATCGCAATCAAAGTTTCCTTACTCTTTCAACACTGCATTTCTTGAAATTTAATGACTCTCACAGACTTGGCATTTGTTCCTTGGAGATGAATTTCACCTGGATGTGTGTCCGCTGCACTGGGTCCGGGAAGAAAACATAGAGCTGTTGCGTACTCTGAACAGTCACTGCTGATGACAGTCGACTCTCAAGCACTCGACGTCAAGTTTGCTTGAAAATAAATTCGTTATCCTACATGCGCTCGTGGAACACAGAATACAGTCAGTTGCCGTGTCACGCGTAGCTGCTCTATTTTCTCGTCCACACAATAGACAGCAACTCGAGGCCAGTGAACGATGGCCGTAAAAGGGGCTTCAGAAAATTCGCAATTTTCATGACAAACCACAACCAATCCAAACTAACAAAGTTGTTTTAGGTAGTTAAAGACCTACTTCGTACATCCATCAACTTAAGGTATTTTTTTCTCAAAAAAAAAAGGATTTCGATGCATGTTGACGATATTATTTCACGGACATATCGACTAAAAATTAAAGGGAATATACATCATTTGCTTTTGCTGTAATTTTCAGAAATGGATGGAATTGGGGGGTTGGAAATATATAGCAAATATAGTTACACTGACTTTTTTGATGTTTTGGGTTCGAAAATGCTATAAAAATCAAGAAAAACAATCATTTTCCTGTAGTCTGGTTCCCTGACTCCATTTAAGACGAAACAGAGCAGTTGACATATATTGGGGAATTGTAAGGTCAGGGAACCAGTCTAGCTGGCTTGTACCCGTTCATAGGTGTGTAATCGATTGCAAACAAGTGCGATGGTCAACGGGGGCCAGTATTTGAAAAAAATGACTGATCGGAGCGTTGGAAATTGATACAAAAATACCACTTTTCTTGAAAATGACAGTATACCAGGTGCCATGATTTTACAGGATGCTTTAGACTGTCATTCACTAACAGTCCAGCAAGGTATTTCAAAATGATTTGGAAGTTTTATTTTTTGATGTTTGCAAATGTTGTATTTTCCCTTGAAGTCATGAAATTTCCGGGTTTTTTGAGAGCGACGAAAGTCTCCAAAATGTTGAGGTAATCAAAGGAAAGAATGCACCTTCATTTACAAAACATCTCGTGAACGTGATGTCGTTAATATTTTAAGAATTCGATGTACACCTAATGTTTCCAACAACTTCCATTTTCCTGAAGATTGTCGCCATTGTAAAGCATAGAGCAAGGAACCCAAACAAAGTGTGACCTTGTGAACCATACGCCCACTGATTGGTCGAGCTCGAGTATGGCCTGCTTAATATTCATAAGTCATTCATTGCACGTTGGCACGTGTTATTCGCAATGTTTTCAGGCAAACGTTAGACTTGGGCAAGTCTGGGTTGCGCTCGATATGTGCCTAGAGAAAATCCACGCACAGCGCATACGGTACATAACGCGCGCCCCCATGCGTCGAATCCGAACCATCATGTTAAAGATATAGTCCATCATTTGTAATTTGTGCATTTTGTTCGTTTGAAGCAACACAAGTGTTCAAAATCTAAAGAAGGGTACCGAACAACTAACCTGATGAAGTTTCAGCTCAGCTTCAGCTGTATATTTTGAAATAAACAGCATTCTAGGATCTCAATTTCGAATCAAAAGTTGCTGAATCATGTTTTAAATTGCTTGAATTCAGCGACCGAGACGCGTTCTCACTGAGCCGATTGCAGCTATACGCGATGTCGCGCACTGATTCGACGAATTGTAGCAACTGCGTGCGCATGTGCGTCGTGCCAATGCTTGCGTGCGCTTCGCCGAATTACAAAACGAAAGGTCTTCTTTCTTTGATAACTTCAAAATAACAGCTTGCCAGAAAGGATGATTTCACAGGGAGTTTAGTTCCCTTACTATCTTTCAACCAAGTATGTTTTTCAACAATAATTACGCCAGTTACTTGTCGGATGGCTGCAAACGATGGACTATATCTTTAAAAACGTACATGTACATGTTATTTTCAAGTGATGCAGAACCCAGACTTGGTCAATCTGCCAAGCGTAAGCGCTGGTTTGTTCAACGTTTGTAAACAGTCTATGGAAAATAATTTTCGCTGAATTTTAGTCACTTTATGGTTGAAAGTGTAAGTTTTTTAGACGATGAAAACCTGACCTAAATCTAACGTCTGCATATGGTCAAATTATAACGTGTATCTGACGTTGAAATAACGTCCAATTGACGTCGGTTCCATCGTTGATTTAAAGTCGGTCAAATTGGAACGTCAGTCTGACTAGTTGAAATAACTTCAATTCGACGTCCAATCCATGGTTGATCTTATGTCAGTTTATGGCTCATTCTAACGTCCAGCAGCAGTCAATATACGACGTCTTTGCGACTGGAGTAAATAACGTCAATCGGATGTCAGGCTTTTTTTTAGCATGCCGCAGCATTTTCAAGGCGCTCACCAACCAAACCAAAACGTCATCACTGCCGTCATCTGATGTACATGTATTTTTGATTTCAGTGGAGTCATGTTTGAAACCTGACGTCCGATCTACGTCATGCGTCCAGCGCCCAGCGTCCATGTCTAGTAGTCCAACTGCACTGCAATTGAGAAGAAATTTAGTTAAAACACAAGTTTGTCATTTTCAGAGCTCAACAAAACGTTTTATTCATGCAAAAGCGAATTAACAAAACAAAACTTTGAGTAACTAAAATGTGGTACATTTAACTTGAGTCTCAAAATGGAACGCCTGATATAGCTCTAAATGTGGACAAGGTATATAGCAATTTAAATTAATTTCAGATGGCAAATTCGTTAATAGTTTTTTTTATAAAGCATGCATGGACCATCTACAGTGGATAATACAAAAATACAAAAACAGAACTAAGTAAATAATATTTAAAGCTTTTTCCCAAGAGGAAAAATTGAACAGCTAACAGATCAGACCAGACCTAGAAACCAGAGCAGAGCAGAGACTAGTCCAGTCCAGACCAGAGCCAAAACTCTGGGACCAAAGATCAGACCAGGACAACTTTACAGACCAGTGACAAAATCATGGACCAGATCCGAGACATAATGTGCAGGTATGATCAGGCACATACCAGGCGCCAGCTCTTGAACCAGATGACCTGGGTTCATCCTAGTGACCAGACATCAGTGACCATACCAGTGACCAGACCTGGGATCAGACCTAAAACCGGTTCGACTTGGGAAATAGTTTCTATGCGATTGTAAGTAATATCCCTCTTCAAAGTCAGAGGCGAAATTTTCATGAAATTGTGAGAAACAAAAAATAACCAATTCAAAAGAGAATGCACAAAATATTGCCTCACTGAATTATGATTTTTTTGATAAACGCACCGCAAACGTCAAAATCTTGTGGCAGTTAGCGATGTGATAATACACTAAGTGAATATAAACTAGGAAAATAAACTGCTCACTGAGGTTCTTCATTGATCTCATTTTCCGGTCTAGTATCTTTTCAGAACCTCACAAACAAAATAGATCTGCATTTCATAATAGCTAAATTTAGTTATACATACCTCTTCTACAAAAACGATCTTGCACTGCATAACAACCCCATGTTTGTTCTGTCTTATGGTTTAAGGAATGTTCGATACATCAATTTTCTATTTCATATTCTACATTCAGTATAAAGGGATAAAGTCGGAAAGTCTGTTTCACATACAGTATTGACATATCTTAATCAATATGAAAGGCTAGGTAATATAAGCAATGCTGACGTGCTGCACCCACAAGATAAGGAGCTTTCCCTACTTGTTTACCCTTATGTTGGTCAAAAACAAGAGTTGATACTACTTCCGGCCCTCACCTCCTCGCCTATCCGGCGCATACTTAAGCACTTTTCCGATAATGGAATAAACTTCATCCTCTGTAGCCTTCTGAGACTTCATCACACTTTCTGTTTAAAAGAAGAAAGAAAATAAAAACAAATATAATGATTTATTTTCCATAATCAAACATGTCATTGTTATGACGCAGTGCTGGTTTTAACTGTTTCTTAGGAATACAGTATATGAAGTTAACCCATCTCCAGAACGAACACACCCAGACGTAACTGTATATGAGTACAGTTGTACATTTTGCATCAGGTGAATGCTTTCTATTCAGGATGAAGGTACTCATCTGTTTCTCCTGCAAATGCAGTATATTTTGCTAATCCCACATCGGTAAAAAGATCTGGACGGCGAAAGGATTCTTTTCGGGAGAGGTTTTTTTTGT
This sequence comes from Patiria pectinifera, assembly GCA_029964075.1. Taxonomy (NCBI): domain Eukaryota; kingdom Metazoa; phylum Echinodermata; class Asteroidea; order Valvatida; family Asterinidae; genus Patiria; species Patiria pectinifera. The sequence goes on along the minus strand of CM057147.1, from coordinate 13,084,944 downwards.
GGGGGGGGGGGGGCAAAGTCTTTTTTGTGTTTTATTTTCTTGACAGTTGTACAAGCAAACTTCACGACGATGCTTTAGGCCTACTTGTATGTATTTAGAACTTACCAAGGACCACTCGGAAAAGTTTCATCTGACAGAAAGCTTGTTTTTTGCCCTTGCCTCGAAGGTTTAAGTTTGACATGGTGTCATTTGTCATGACTCTGAAACAAATCATTCCAATGATGGAACATGAGAAATAACCTTTGTTATTGTTTAGAAACCATTGATTACTTTTTTTTCGAAGATGAGATTTCTGATGCCGAAAATATGCTCCAAAACAAAATAGTTATTGCAAACATTTAGTTTACCACATTGGATAAGGATGCGAGCTCGATTTGTTATCTGTACTATGTAGCGCTAAGTATCATCTTGCCTTTCCACAACTGACACTGACAATTTTAGATCAGCTCCATGAAAGTTGTCCATGATCATTTGGCTTTTCGAGTTTAATCACAATTTAGTACACGTGAAAATAAGGCTCATGCAAATAATAAAATAACACATTAACCGATCCATAACCCGTTTCACGTTTTCTTTAACACTCGCTCCTTCAATCCTCGCCAGCTTAGCAATCTGAAATTAAGCCCAATTAAAGTATTAAGTTTTGACATTCCAAATAGAAAATTTGAATTGTTAGGTGTCTCATGTCTTTTAAAATACAATTGTGTTTACTATAAAGACACATGAAATTATAGGCTGCTAGAAGCTACATGTATTGGGCAGTTTCAATAATGATATTTCTCTGATTTGGTTCCTAATATTGAAGAACACTTTATACATTTACTAACCATTTTTGACCTCTGTTCTTCGGTCTTTATGTCTTCGTCAAATTTAATCAGCTCCTCCATGGAGTTGCACTATTCAAGGTAACTTTCACCTTCCTCGAGGATTTGAACACGTCGGTTTGTTTGGAAAGCTGATACCGAACGTCGGCAAGAAGATATAACACCTTTTTCTGAAATTCTAAGCAAGATGAAAATTGGCCAAAAATGTTATATTAATGGATATTATATAAATGTCTGGACCCATATTTATGTAGCATGTATGGCAGAAGTTAAAGGAAACATGCAGTCCAAAATTTTCATAACATATTTTATTTTATATATACATCCATTTAGGTGTATTAAATGTGAATTAATATGACACGTTATATCTGTTTTGATAATGTCATCCGTTTATTTTGTGTATAACAAATACTTATAGTTAAGATTTAGTTAAGACAACTTATGCTACATAAAGTAAAAAGAACTTCTGGAAATATAAAATATCATAAACGTATATGTGTATTATTGCACCTAACTTCCGATTTGATGACTACCCAATATCAGGTTACCAATCGTCAATGATGAGGCCGATATCATTATTTTGGAAATAATGATGAACCCCAGTGGGTACCAAATAATGTCAAGAAAATATCTTCCACCTCACTTAAACTGAACCTGGTAATCAGTTCAGTTCAAGAGAACGTCATGATGACGTCAACATTTTTGTAACATATTTGGACAAGGTTGCATGCTTGTACAAAGTGTCAAAGTCATCCCTTGACTGTTTGCGTTTAATATTCCGTTTAATATTCATGTTCCTTTCGGTATTTTGAATTCACCTAAAGTAAAGGTCAGGCGACTGTACGTGTACAGAACATGAAATTGTCATCAAGGCATGGTCTATCACATCATAAAGTGTGAATATTATTTGTATACGATATACATGTATGCTCTGTACGTTTACACTCTGTTCAGCTCCAATTTGTAAGCCTAGTAGCTGGTGATCCAGATTGTCTATAAATCACAGAAACAGTTGGACATTTTTATTTCTTTATTCTTCAGGCAATACTTCATTTCAGGAAGCAGATTTACTTTACCGTCCGTGCATATTATTAATGACGTAACTTTAAAGCATATTCTTTGTTAACCCACCTGCCAAATAATTCAATGTTTAATTTCACTGCTGTAACCCTTCCCCAGGGTCATGGGGTTTGTTCCTATTTGTGGAATAAAACATAACATAAAATAACATTAATATCCTATAGATTGTTGCCACAACTCTTTGCACACGATTTAATTTCATTTTCTATGGTTTCTATATAGTTTCTATATAGTCTATGAAATACGAACGTATTGGTAGTAATGCACATGCCTAAGCAAAGATAATTGAATTAGGAGGTGACCGGCATCATGAGCGGGTTTAACCAATCAAAGTACCCGTACCGGCGCAGACCGTGATTCAACCCACGGTTCAGCCCGGCGCGATTCACGACTGCAATTTGGCCAGTAATTTGGCGGATGGATACCCCAAAGCGCACAGTTTCTAAAGCAAATTATTTTTTAATTTTTTGTTGCCCCCCCCCCAAAAAAAAAAACACACACTTTGACCAGAAAGTACTGCTTATGACGGTTTTAGAGGCTTCTCTAATGAGAAAAAACGACGACAATAATTCTGAAGAAAATAAGGGAAAGTAACCCCACATGTTTGTACCATTAAGTAACCCGCATTCGTAGATTCCATGGACCGATTTCGCTTCTTGCCTCAAAAACCAATTATGCAAAACAAAAATTCAGCGTTTTAAACCACGGAAAGAGCCTTGACCAAAAGGGATGGGTAAACTGTCTTAGTTTGCGGTTGCATTCATTAAACGGAGTCCGTATATGTAACACCAGCTGCCCCCCCCCCCCCCCGCGCTTTGTTATTTTACGGAGGCCAGGTGTCCGGCGCGGATGTGCGGTTGCCCCCCTCCCACACACACACACCCACACAAACATCAAAAGCTGAATACGCTGCTGGTTCGAAGGACAGTGGGGTCAGGGAACCAGACTATCCGCCGAATTGAATATGATACTGTATTGATTAGAAATAATTTATTTACTTTGCCCATAATGTCAAATGAGGGCGCTGTTTAAGTTAACCGGTTAAACTTCCGCGAATTGGTTGGGGTTATGAGGATATAGAAATAGTACGTTCATCAGCTAAGAAAGGGGATATTTTGACGATAATAGATAACAAATGAAGTGCTATATTCTCAAAAGTAAATTTCTTTTATTGTAAAATATGTGAATGTAGGATGGATGGAGCAGATGATGTTTTTATCGTGTGCGCCTTAATACTAAACAACTGTTTACGTAAGCGGGTTTAGCGGGCACTGTCTCCGAGGTCTGCGTTTCTGACAGCTGCAGCAAGCTTGCTTTATCAATATCAGACCAATTTAGTCCAACAGCCGATGGCTGGGATGTATATTTAGACACCAGAGCAAGTAGAGACAGCCCTGGAGCCCGTGCAATGGTTGTTTTTTTGTGATGAACGGGAGATGGACGACTGATAAAATTGATGTGATCGAATTATGACCCCTGAACCTCGACTCCACACCGAGTTTCACTACAATACCCAAATTACATTATGCACAAGGGCGGATCCAGAACACTTTTTCTTGAGGGGGGGGGCAAAAAAAAATTTGGTTCCCCCAAAAAGTGGGTCAAAAAATTTACGGCGTGGGCTACGGGGCCCGCTTAAGGGCCCCGAAATTCTTTTTGGATTCTAGATGCTCTGTGGTGCGATCTGAGGCAATTTCTGACCACTTTAACCAATGTTTTATTTTGAGGAAAAGATGGTGGTGAACTCATTGCCTGCCTTTATTGCGATGTTACATAAAAAATAAAAAAAACAAATAGGTTTCGTTCTTTTTTTGGGGGGGGGGGGATGCCCCCCCCCCCCCTGGATCCGCCCTTGTATGCACGGTGCACTTCTTTTGCAATATTCTTCTGAAATCTATGCAATCAGCAGGCGCTGATTCTGAAAATAGCATCCGGGGTTTTTCCAAGTTCAGACGTTATCGTTTTCAAGCCGGTACCATCGTAACATTTTAGTTTCGTACTGCTGGCATAGGTGAGTATTTTCTATTGAATTGCTTACGACACAGTGTTTATTTTCTTGTCGAAGGAACATCATGTAGAGATGGTTTCTAGAATATTGTATATCGATTGGAGCCACCAGTCTATATGGCCCTATTGGCTGTACACGTTGGTTTTTTGTATTTACTAGATGGACATTACTCATTTCGCGTGTATTCAAGGTTGAGATGGCGATACTAATTTTTGTAGGAGTAAAACACCGTGGCATGTGCCTTCAATATATAGATATATAGCTTTTGTATATATTTATCGTATATAGCTTTTGTCTATAAGAAGGAGTTATTGAAGAAAAATAGAAAGGAGGGCTCACTTTGAGCTCGAGTTTGTACCTAATCTATCAGTTTTGGCTTATTAAAGAAAATGATGCCAAGTATTAATATTAACGGTGTGCATTAATTTCTGATAGATTGGTCTGCTGTATTAACACTATTTTGTTAATGTCCATCAATAGGTAATGGAATTTCATCATGTCAGTACTCAGGATTTATTCCCTGCTGTTTGTAGGACTGTTGATTTCCTCAAAGCTGGGGTTTTGTGCGGCAAAATACAACGTGTGCCCCGTCGAACTTGGTGAGAAACTGTAATAATTTAAATCAAACGGTTTGATCATAGGTTAATTGATATTAACTGCAGGATATTGTCTTGGGGAGGAGACTAGGAGTGAACATATGCTCCCTCAAAACCCAGACAGTGTTGACAAATGTGATTGTTTGCTTCTCGGGTTGTTGGTTAGTTTGTTGTACTGGGTTTATGGGGGGGGGTGGGGTGGGGGTTGTTTGTTTGATTTTATCAGGGATTTTTGCTTGTTTACAATTTCAAATGGCAAAGGTTCGTTTTTTTAATTTTGATGTAAACAATTATTGGAAGCAGTTAGGACTATGACGTGGCTTTTTGCCAAAGTATCATCCCAACAGTTTCGCAAAACAAATGTGCTGTGTTATTTATAGAACTGGCTATTTTTTTTCTTATTTGGATGAAAACAGTTATTGTAAGCAATTAGGCATACGATGTGGCTTTTTGCCAAGAAAGTATCATCCCACTAGTTTTGCAAAACAAGTGCGTTGTGTTATATTTAGAACTAGCTAGAGTAAATATATTTCTTTGAATCCCGCTTTCATAATGCATGCATGCGCGCAGAAGGGAATTTCCTCCATGCACAACATGGCTGTTATTTGTATTGTACAAAGGCCGCAGTACAAAGGCCGCAGCGAGTTTAAAATCTGTACTCAAAAAGGTCAAATACGTGCACCTGTGCGACTACATAATGGATGTAAAATATAAAATGAGTGACTTGAACCTTGAGCCTATCTGATGCTATCTGTCTACGCTTGCACTGTGCGCGGCGGGCGAACAACTGAAATTCAATTCTTTACTGGTTCTTAAATGTATGAATGAATGTACTTGAATGTATGTGTATTATCTATACACATGAATGGATGTTTTTAAAACGTGTGACGTGTAAAAGTTAAAACTTGTCGCCATTCTTCTCTAGTGTCAGCTATATAGCACGCCAAAGCGGAATTTTTTTTAACCCTGCACGGCAACTGCCAACATTATGAAATACATCACAACTTTTTTATAAAAAGGGTGTCACATTGTGAAACATATGTCAACAAAACAAATGTAAACATTATAAAAGATATGTTAACATAAAAAATATGTCAACATTAAAAAATAAATATGTTAACATTTAAAAAATATATGTCAACATTTTAAAACAATATGTCAACATTAAAAAAAAAAGTATGTCAACATTTAAAGATAATATGTCAACATTTAAAAGAATTATGTCAACATTTTAAAAATAAATGTCAACATTTTTTTTAAAACATGTCAACATTTTAAAAAAATGTGTCAACATTTAAAAAAAAAATCTTCGCGGCAAATGAATTGCAGTCAGGCAAGGAGGCGTCGGTCGGTCACCCCCAACTGTACTTCCTTTGCCGGTGAGGGGGTGCTTGTGAACGGAGCGGATTCAGCCGCGCATTCAATGAGTAAGGAGGCCAATAAACAACACTATTGCTGTGATAATTGTTGATATTTAATGCGGAATTCAGCAAAGAGTGTACTTAAAATGAGGGCGCAAGCATTATGTTTGATGGTCAGTTAATGAGGACTAGAGGTTGCCTTCAAATTATTTCGGTTTCAGATCTAGGACAGCGAATCACGTGATACTCGTCCTGAGAAAATTCGTGCTAAAAATACCATTTTGCGGTTGTGCAACATTAAGCCTAACTTTGAGACAAAGTGTACCGAACAGTGGAGTAACACTCAAATAGCTGACGGCATCTTAAAAACAGGTGACCCGACTGCTCTATTTTGGTTAAAAGCTGTATGAGATGTTTCCGTCACGTGACAAATAACAATACAAAATGTGCTTCCACCGAAAAATTCACACAATGTTGATATTAATGTGGATTTTATCAAAAAGTGTACCTGAAATGAAGGACGCCGGCTATTTTAAACCATTTTTTAAATTCAAAGTCACCAAGTCTGACATTCAATTTCGTCCCATACAATTTCACACGTTTTTAAATCAATTTAATCTTTTACAATTCAATTTGAAGGTTGGATCACCCTCTTTAGTCACCGGTCGAGAGTATTCGTCCTTACAGATCAAATTGGTCTTAAGCTGTTGCCGAATGCATGAGATTTAGAGATCGTATAGACGAATTTGATTTCTGAATAACAAAGTTTTGCGTAGACGAGACGAAATCAAATACTCTGGGACGAAAACATGGGCTCATTGTTTGAATTTGTTTGAACTGAATTTGAAATTGTCAGACAAAAGACGAAATTAAAACCTACGATGTTGGTGGACGGATTTGAATATTAGAAACGGTGAATTTGAACGATAAACGTTTTAAAATAGCCGAGAAAACTATATCTGTAACCAAGAGTATATAACATATACCCTAATGCATTTTCTTTAAGGCCAAAACAAAAAAAGTCTCCGGTTTCTGGTATGCGCGCGCGTCACCGTAGCCATACCCGTCGGCAAAATGAAAAAGTGTTTTTTCAATGAAAGACGATGTCTCAAAACCGCCAAACTCACTGGTTTGACTGGAATCCTGCTGCTGCACAATTTTAACGTGTTTGTGGATGGGGTTATGATCTAGAATAAGCTTTATGTGGCCTCTCTGGACTCCTCTCTGGACTTTGGGGGGAGGGGGGGGGTCAATAAGTGTAGGCCTAAATGTGTGCCAGCAGCATTTTCACACAGAAAATTAAACGCATAATTTTTGTAAGAAATATTAATTTGAATTATACCTTCAGTAAAATTTTGTATAACTGCCCATTGTTTTAGAAATTTACATCTCTAGCAAGCTCAATATGTGACCGAACGTGTAAACAATGAGTGAGTCAGTGGAAAGTCCTGTTTATTGCCTGTATTTTGTTAGAGACTAACTCAGTATGAGGCATAATGGTGTCGATTGTTGCTATTTTTTGACGAACATTTACTTATTGTAGGCACCAATATAATTCTTTCGCAACAAGACTTACAATTTCTATTAAAATGAATGAAAACATCATATAACTGAACTGAAGCGATCATTTTATATTGACACAAATACACGCACGTTGCGAGATAATTGTAGGAATAGTTCCTCTTCAAGAATATGCATACTGTGGCCCATGCCAATGCAAATAGGTGGGTCGCCTTTCTTGCAGATGTCATCGGTATTTTGCTGTTTCTCTTACACTGTTCCCTGTGTCAAATTGAGGTGAAATTCTGTACAACCGCAAAATGCTTTTTTTTTACTACGAATTTTTCGCAGGACGAGTATCATCTGATTCTTAGTTGTCCAACATCTGAAACCAAAATAATTTATAGACAACCTCTAGTCCTCAAAATAAGGACTATCAAATATGATACTGGCATGTTGCCTTTTTAGATCCGCATTTGATACAAAAAAGGAATTTGGAAGTGAAAGCCCACTTTGTATTGCCATTGGTTATACGTGACGGATACACCTTATATGAATTTAGTGGGGCTGTTAAGGTCAAATATATGATACAATTGTGCACTTTGTGACTAAAGCATGAAACTTTGCATGTTGGTTCTTCATGCCATGAAGACAATTTTCAGATGTGGAGACATTTCATATTTTAACTCTGGTGACCTTTGAGAGTTCAATGACCTTTACATACATTATTTATACTAATTGTCCTTTAAAAATACAACTTTCCTATGACCCCAGTCTATGTCATAGGTCTTCGGGCAATGGAAATAATGATCAAATGTGAAACAAAATCTTACTTGACCTCCTTATAGTAATTTATAAGATTAACACTTTAAATCCCAACTTTTTCACGACCCAATTCTAAAAGTTAGGTGTTCATGTTATGAAAAGCATTTTCATATGAAGGGCATTTCATATCTGACCTCTGGTGACATTTAAAAGGTCAATGAACTTTGTATGCCCTATTTTAAGATATTTATAAGATTTACTATTCAAAACCCCACTTTTTTATGATCCAAGTCTAAGTTGGCTGTTCGTGACATTAACAGAATTTTCAGATGTGTGAACATTCATATTTGACGCCTGGTGACCTTTATTAGATCGATAAACTTTGCATACCCTATTTGCCGCTATTTATCATATTTAATATTCCAAATGCCACCTTTTCATGACTTAAGTCTAAATAGTTCAAAACAAGTGTATTTTAAGTATTATTGTGACGGCTGGTTTTAGTAATTCTGCATTTTCATTGGTCCATTCACAACGGGTAATGCATTATGCATGTCTACCAAATCGGTAGACAAATGTAAAGAAAAACATAACAGTTCTCCGCGAGATGGTAAAGGCCCTCGCGGCTTCGCCGCTCGTGCTAGTGTTTTTAAGTGTCAGCATCCGGGGTGCGTCATGTGTCCGGGTAAGCGCATGGGACTTGACTAAAGGTATAGGCTTAATGTCGTACAACCGCAAAATGGTATTTAGTACGCATTTCCAGGACGAGTATCACGTGATTAATAGTTGTCCTACATCTGAAACCAAAACAATTAATTGGCAACCTCTAGTTCTCAATAACTGACCATCAAACATAATTTTGGCATGTTAAATGTGAAGTACACTTTTTGCTGAAATCCACATTAATATCAAAATTGTGTGAATTTTTTGGTGGAAGCACATTTTGTATTGTCATTAATTGTCACGTGATGTATCACCTCATACAGCTGAAACCAAAATAGAGTGTAGTCGGGTCACCTGTTGATAAGATGCCGTCAGCTATTTGAGTGTTCCTCCTATACTGTTCGGTACACTGTCTCAAATTAAAGCTTAATGTTGCACAACCGCAAAATGCTATTTTTAGCACGAATTTCTCAGGACGAGCATTACGTGATTCATAGCTGTCCTAGACCTGAAACCAAAATATCTTGAAGGCAAACTCTAGTCCTCACTAACTGACCATCAAACATAATGCTGGCGCCCTTTATTTTAAATACACTCTTTGCTGAATTCCGCATTAAATATCAAATATTTATCACAGCAGTAGTGTTGTTTATTGGCCTCCGTACTTATTGAATGCACGGCTGAATACGCGGCGTGAGTATCTGGCCGAATACGAGGCCAGGTTCATGCTGGTCCCTCCCTAACGTTCTCCACGCTCCGCGCTCACGCTCCAGGGGCTGGGTGGCCACGTGAATATTGACATATTTTTGTTTTAAATGTTGACATTTTTTTTTTAAATGTAAGCTCTGCATTGTATTGTAAATAATCACATTAATCATTAGAACACAAAACTACTTCATTATTGGATATTTTTTAAATTGTATCAACTTTTGAGTGATGAAAAAGCAGTCACAAAGTTTCCAAGGGACAGATTTGAGAAAAAGAAATTAATTCACAAAAAGGCAATATTTATTCCTTGGAAATGAACTAATGTACTGCTAGATAATTAAGTCAATTGTTGCGTGTCAAAATGAAATAAAACATTATATAACTTATGAATAAGTAACGATTTTCGGCTTTCAGGGACGAGAATCCAAGATGTCTTTGTCGCCCCTGGCTACCGAATTCCTTGTCCGACGTTCCGCCCTACTGAACGTTTAGATGGTGTTATCTGGTACCAAGGGTCCAGCGTAGACGACCCATCAACGGTGCGTCTGATCAGCCGAGTCCTGCGAGGAGGCGTCATCAAAGACACGCCTACCGACGAGAGGTACTCGATGTCGTTCAATCACGGACTTGTCATTGAGGGAGTCGGGGACAGAGACGAAGGGAGTTTCCTTTGCCAGGTTATTCCTCAAACTGCCGGTAGAAGGGTCGGGAGAGTATACGTCCAAGTCATAGGTAAAAACATCATTCTGTATTTCAGATACATGTGTTGTACAAGTCAATCACATGCCATGTAATGCAAGTGAGATTGTTCCATTTAAATAAACTGTGGACTGAAAATTCCTTAACTATTGTTGATCAGAGTTATGAATTGAATAATTCTTGTGATTTACTGCGTAATTTACTTGTCAGTCTAGCTAAACGATCATGAAGTGTACTTTTTTAATGTTATTTTTTAAAATGCTCCTTTGTGTCCCATTTAAACTAATTTTCAATTTTCATTTTGCCTTTTTCAGGGTATTTTGGTGCCTTTTTGGTTTTTATGCTTATGCGAATTTTCATATTCATGATGAGCAAAAGGTGATGTCATATCAGGCAGATACCTCAATGTTGCAATTGGTTTGTGCACAAAAAGTTGCCAGAATGTTTGATATTTCGCTGTCGTAACTTTCTTTTCTTTTGATTCGATGTTGTGTCAGTTCATGGCAGTAAGTAAATGAGCAAAGTTTTCTCACAAATGTTTCAACGACCATTTTTTGGATTCACAATACACGGTAACAGCGCCGTTAGTTGTCTGAAAAAGCATGAACAATTTTAAATGTTGAAAGAAGTGCACTTTTTACTAAAATTAACCACAAAGGATAACACTTAATAGTTTTCATACACTTATGAGGATCAGAAAGTATCACAAAATGAGTTCTTAAGAAATATTCACTTCATGGGCCCTTTAAAACATCCGTCTTCAAAAAAATGATACCACATCACCATGTCACTGCATTGCATAGTAGTGTTGCATATCGCGTCGGGTTGACCAGGCCAAACCGACCCGAAACATTATAAATGTAAACCAAATCCGAACCAAACCGATTTGAACCCCATAAAATCGACTTGACTAAAATTCAAGGAAAACCGAACCGTAACTGAACCGACAATAAAAAAAAACCCGAATGTCTGGCTTGGGCAACTGTGTCCGCTTTTTGTGCTTGAACTCACCCACGTCGCGTGAAGATCGTAGTTACGTAACTGATTCATTACTGTGCGTCACGCACAACGTGACCTACTGGTGGAGTAACATGTATGTTATAGACTGTGCGTGATAGACCGCAAACCATTTTGGTTGCACGGTACCGGGCACATTGACTCTGCAATAAATATTGTACCGTGTGAATTTCCGAACTGTTTCGGTTTATTTCGGGTTTATTTCGCCCCGGAAGATCTCTTTTTGGTTTATTTTATTCAAAAATGCACCTCTTTAAACATTTAAAATTTGCTATGCTTTTTTGAACAACTAAGGGAGCTGTTGCCGTGATGTCATTTCAGGGAGACACTGTTCAGTTAAGGGGTTTTGTGTACAAATAAGAACCAAAAAAAATTGCTCATTGATAATATTTATGAGAAAGGTTTGCTCATTGGCTTACTCCATGTACTAACACAACTACGCATCAGCGAAGACAAGAAAATTTTCAAAAGCAAAATATCCAAAATTTTGGCAACTTTTTGTGCACAAAACAGTTGCAACATTGAGGTTCTGCCTAATATGACAATGCGCTTTTGCTCATGAATATGGAAATTCGCATAAGCATAAAAACCAAGAAGACACAAAAATACTCTTTGAAAACGGCAAAATGTAAATTGAAAATAAAGTTAAATGGGACATAAATGTACATTTTCAAGAATTACATTAAAAAATACATTTCATGGGCCCATTAATTTTGATTGTTGCATAAAAAAATTACAAACATTAAATAAGTTATGAAATAGTAACGATTTTTGGCTTTCAGGGACGAGTATCAAAGATGTCTTTGGCGCCTCTGGCTTCCTCCAAAAGAGTTTTTGGCACCGAATTCCTTGTCCGACGTTCCGCCCAACTGAACGTTTAGATGGCGTTATCTGGTACAAGGGGTCCATCGTAGACGACCCAACAACGGTGCGTCTGATCAGCCGAGACCTGCGAGGAGGCGACATCAAAGACTCGCCTGCCGACGAGAGGTACTCGATGTCGTCCAATCACGGACTTGTCATTGAGGGAGTCGAGGACAGGGACGAGGGGAGTTTCCTTTGCCGGGTTATTCCTCAAACTACCGATATAAGGCTTGGGAGAGTATACGTCCAAGTCATAGGTAAAAACGTCATTGTTGTAGTTCAGATACATGTGCTGTACAAGTCAATCACATGCCATCTAACCCAAGTGAATTAATTCCATTCAAATGAACCGTGGACAAAAAGCTTTCTTTTACAATTGTTGATCACAGATGTGAATTGAACAATTCTTGTGATTTACTGCGTAACTTAAGTGTCAGCCTTGTTTAAAAAGTCTAAAGATCTTAGACACCTTCCTGCACGGTTCATACTCATACCAAGATTGAATTCATGCGTTGTTTCCTTTAAAACACAAACCCCGATTGTTAGTATGTGGCCTAAGGAACGGGAGTACGCACAGCTACTTCCATACATGCACTTCTGTTAATCAGCCATGTTGGGCAAGTGTATAGAATACTGACTAGTTTGCTTAGAGTTCCTTTCTTTTTTGGTTCTTGTGAGTAACTAGATAATCAGAAAAAAATAATAAGGAAAAAATAGAAAATACACAAAAAAATTGCTTTCTTAAATCAATTGAACTGAATCTTGGTTCTGGCAAAACCGGATTTTTCATTTTGTTCTTTTTGATGAATATTGTTTGCTGGTAACAAGATCGTGAAGTAAAATCAAGTGATTAACACCGGTAACGTTTTGCCAGAACACTGATGGAGAATCTGATGGAGAATCTGATGGAGATCAATGTTCATAATGACCGTCTTTCTGGCTTTCGCACATTTCGTCCAGAGCGAGTCTTGTAGGGTTGCTTTGTGATCGCCTTGGTGGTAGGTGTCTGTGTTGTCATTAAGGAACTTCCATTTGGTGAGTCAGAAAATGGTGGTACTTGACGACTTGGGAGGGGGTCAAGGTTAAACGTAACGGTCTTCTTGGCCGGCTCTTTGTCGCGGATGTGTGTACTGTTGCGACGTACGGTTGATGCCTTTAGGGGTGTTTACTATGTGCGATCGGGGCTCATGACATTTCTTCTTGACGGTGGCTGGTGTCCATCGGCCGGATATCGGGTCTCGGATGGAGACTGCTTGGCCAGTCTTGAGGGGTGGGAGGTCGGTGGCACGTCTGTCGTGGTACTGTTTCTGGCTAAGATGGCGCTGATAGAAACAGTCTTTGATTTCATCTCGAGAGGTCAGGGTACTTCTGATTCGCACGGGTAGGTTACCACAAACATTTCTGTTGTACTGGAGTTGTGCCGGGCTAGGCATCTTGTGATCAACCGGGGTTGTACGGATGCAAAAATGTAAGACGGTAATGGGGTGAGGAGCCGGGGTTGTACGGATGCAGAGATGTACGACGGTAATGGGGTGAGGAGTGATGTGGTCGAAACCTCAGGTTTCAGAGAAGTTCTTGTAGTCTGAAGAATCGTAGTGTCGCGCGTTGTCACTGACGACTCGTTCTGGGATACCGTGTTCGGCGAATATTTGCTTGGTATCGTTGATGACTGCTGAATTAGTGCATGGGACTGGAAGTCTTCTGATAAATGGTAACTTTGAATAGTAGTCAGCTATTATGAGGAAGTTCGAACCCTCGAAGGAGAACAAGTTTGTGCCTACAACTTGCCATGGATTGGTAGGGACAGTGTGTTGAAGTAGAGTTATTCGAGGTTGTGCTCTTTGGAAATGCTGACAAGTTGGACAGTTTTTGAACAATGATTCGATGTCGCTTGTGATGCCATTTAACTCAGTAGACGCAGTCTTTAGCTCCTAGTTTTATCTTTTCACTGCCTTGGTGGCATTCATGTAGCTGGGACAGAACATTATGCTGTTGTGTAGCAGGGATCACGATGGATCCACCTTTAACAATCAGACCATCTTCTACAGCTAACTCGTCTCGGAAAGGCCAATAGTGATGGAGAACTTTGGGTAGTTTTAGTCGTCGTTCTGGCCATCCACTTATGGTGACATCCTTCAGCTTGGTGAGGGTTGTGTGCTGTTGCAGCGTGTGCAGTCTGGGTTGGGTAAATCTGACAAACGTCACATATAGATCAAGGTCGATTTGGTCGTCATCTGGTACTTACTGGGATGCGGGACAAGGTGTCGGGCAGTACCATCTCTTTACCAGGACGGTGGATGACTTTGACGTCGTAGGGTTGGTACGAAGAAGCATTCGCTGAAGTCTTGAAAGGGCTGACTTTAGTGATTTTCGCTGAAACATCTCCAAAAGCTTACGGTCGCTCTCAACAGTGAAACGTGGTACGTATGAAAAAGTTCACAACCAAAGACTACAGCAAGGAGTTCACGCTCTATGTTGGCGTATCGCTGTTCTGTCTTGCTCAATGATTTGGATGCAAAGGCGATTGGCCTTCCATTTTGGGTCAGGGCTGCTCGTATGCCTCTGCTTGACGCATCTACTTATTTTGTGGTTTTTTTGAGGGGTCGAAGTTGGTAAGGATCGTCTCGGTACAGATGAGATCTTTGACCTTCTCAACCGCCATCTGGTGTAAGAGAGACCAAACAAATTCGTCGTTTTTCTTCAGTAGCCCTCTGAGGTCAGCTGTGTGTTGGGACAGGTGGGAAATAAAGGGACTGAGGTAGGTCACCATGCCAAGGAATTCTTGGAGTGCTGTCTTGATGTCTTGATGGCTGCAACCTTGTTAGGGTCAGGATGCACGCCATGCTTGTTGTAGATCATGCCAAAAACGTGATGTTTGGAGTTTGATCGCACACTTTGTACAGTTGAACATCAACCCATACTGGCTAGCTACCTTCAATAGGTGATGAAGATTGTGATCGTGCCCCTCTTCTGTTTCACCAAAGACCAAAATGTCATCTGCGATGCTTAACGTGCCTGGGCATGACTCGAGAAATTGGTCCATGCGCATCTGGAACACATCTTGGCTCATCACAAGCCCAAAAGTTAGCCTCAGGTAACAATATCGGCCAAAGGGACTGTTGAAAGTCGTGAGTAGGGAACTTTCGTCAAACTTACTGAAGAACTGGGCATCTTAGAACTCGAGGGTAGCCATTTCTTCTATAGTGGGGGTCTTGTGATGGCATCTATTGATCGCATTGCTCAAGTCTGTGTGGTCGAGGCAGATTCTGAGTTTGCCATTTTCACGCCTGGAGACAGTGAGGCTGCTCACCTAATCGGTTTGCTGTGTGACACGTCTGATAACACCCTGTTGCTCCATGCCATCTAACTCTGCTTTAACCTCACCCTTCAACTTGATGGGGCATCGGCGAGGGGCACTGATTATGGGTTGTACTCCGTCTTTGAGAACGATGTGATATGTGCCTGGAAAATTGCCAATTCTGCCAAACTGCTCAGGATACTGCCGTTGTATCTTCTCTGTTGAGTTGATAAGGGGACACTGTGGTTGTGTGATTGCACAGTGTAGGATCACGAGCTTAAGTTGCCGTGATGTGGGCAGTGCGAGTATTGCTGGGCCTTCGGACTCTACGATGAAGAATTCCGCTTTGCTCCATCCACTCTGTTCGTACTAGCAGGTAAGTGATGTTAACCCATATTGGTTGATTTGTGTGTCATTGTAGGCGCGTAGTATGGTGTGTTGGTTGGATACTAACTTTGGGAAACCGTCGGTACTGAGTCTATCTGGATACATGCGGCGGTACATGCGAAGGGGCAAGGTGCTGCCTTGAGGGCCTGTGTCAGCTTAGCAAGTGTTTTTCTGTCTCGCTTCACGTCTATGAAGTGTAAGCCTCTTCGCGTTTGTCAGAGTCACGATGATCTGGGCTGTTGGGATCAGATATGGCGATTGGACTGACGACTACGTGGTCAAACTGGTCCTCAAGGTCACTCTCAGGGTCTGGATTGGAGATGGAGTGGACATTGCTGCTGGATTTTGTCCTTGGTCTGGAACTGGAGCGAGTCTGTTTGCGTTGGGCTGATCTGTCGCGTTCTTTGGACTTGCAACGGCTACGTTGACTGCTGTCAATCGAACCAGATCTGCAGACGGATTGCCAGTGAAGTGTTTTTGCCACATTTGTGACAGGCAGAATTGTACGCAGGACATTACTTTCTTGCCTGAAGGAGTGTGTGCCTCTGCAGTTACGACATTGGCGCCTGGATCCGACGGCGTCAATCGCGAGGTCAGATGGTTGGACATGGGCCAGTTGTTGCATGTGATTTATCGATGCCTCATGAGTACGGCCTAGCTCAAGGGTCTAGTCTCAGTGTGAGGGTTTGTCTCTTCCAAGTAGTTCTTTTTGTAAGTCTGTGTGTCTCACACCTGCGATGAACTGCTCAATGACACGATTTTGGAGCTCACTATCATCTTTGAAGTCGCATTTCTTTGCTGGTAGTTTAAGCCAGGACAGGAACTCATCTACTGTTTCTTTGTCTCTCTGTGCAAACTTCTGTAAGTACAGCCTGGCTACTCGAACGTTCTCTTTATGCTGGTTTTGCTCAAAGAGTTGTATATTCGTAGCCCTGGTGCACCCATGAAAAGTAGAATGTGATCCACTTGCTTATCTACATGAATGTCTTCGACTGAGAAGTAAAGGGCACACTGCTGTTTGAAAATGTGGATTGCATTTACCTGATTTGGATCATCCCAGTGTATTTTTGGCGGTTGTCTAGAGTCACTATAAGGATTACTTGATGGTGCCGTTCAGGTTGTTGCGGGTTTGTATACTACCGCATGTACATGTACACAGTCACAGTTATTGGCACGGACAGATCATCGATGCACAAAATGATCGACAAAAAAACAACTTATTTCTGACAAAATATCACGCCAGAAGTCCGGTAAGTATAATACTCACTCAGAATGTGTCTTAAATGTCTGTTTCAGTAATTTACCGCTGCCACCATGTTTGAGTGTGTCGCCTACGCACAGCTACTTCCATACATTCACTTCTTTTAGTCAGCCATGTTGGGCAAGTGTATAGCGCCCTCATGTGACGGGTGCAGATGTGACAATGATAAAAAGAAGAACCAACACAAAAAGAAAGGGGGATAGACACAACACCATCAACCATTATCCGTAAGCCCTACAGAAAATATATTCTGTGAATTCCTAAAAAAGAAATCCATACAAAATATGTACATGATGTAGACTTTAGCTTGAGGAACTCCAGCTGACAATGACATGCTCATATTCATTCCGAGTTTCAAGTCAATATTATTATTAGGAATTAAACAATTGTTGGGTCATTCATGAAGTGATGTACACAGTGCACAGTGTAATTGGTTTAAACCAGATTATCCAATTTTCAACTTAAAAAAATACAGGCAATACCTTCCCAGGAGGCAGTAGTCAGGCATCTTCCACCGCTAGCTTCCATCGAGGACGCAGACAGACGCTACCGTGTGAGTGCGCGTCTCAGACACCAGACGCGCCGATCTCCGTAGTGTATTGGTCAACGGGAGAAGGCGTCACTACAGATACACAGATCATTGGTGCACGTTTCGCTGATGGTGCTACCCTGAAGGTTGGACACGGTGCCGATTACAGCATTGGCAGCGACGCTTCCCTTCAAGTTAACTCCCTCCATGATGTACAAGAAACACAAAAATTCTGGTGTCACGTGTTCCAATCAGATGGAACTCTCAGAAATTGCGACGTCGATGTCCAGATATCAGGTAGTGCAAATTGATTCAGTGCCTTAAAGCAATTGCCAAAATAATGGTGCTTTTGAAAAATTGTGTTGTTCACACGTTTAAATAAATAAATGCATATTTAACTATCAGTCAGTGTCAAACAACAAGAGCTAATAGTCTAGTTCCCAGTTTCAGTTGCTCACCTATGTTATTGACTTCCAATGATGGCGGAGCACGTTTTTATCACACTTGTTTCCATATTCAGGAAGATAGGTTGCACTGACAGAAATGAGTGCATTATTTTTTTTTAATTACTCTCTTTTAAATGTAGATCAAGAGACCCCCAATCACGCCCTCAAGGCATCTTCGACATCGTTCTACCTTCTTGAGGGTGGAGAGCAGACACTTCCATGCTCGAGCTGGGTCCCCGGTGTCGTAACCTGTGAGGTACAGTGGTTCAAGATCGATACGTCAGGTCGACACTTTCTACTGTCTAGCAACGACGTCGATGCTGAATCGGAGTTCGAACTCGCAAGCGATTTTGGCCTGATCATGAAATCAGTTGATGGCGAAGATGCTGGAAGATATCAATGTGATACAGGCGGAGGAGTCAGTGGAGATAATATTGCAGTCAGAGTGATAGGTGCATTAATTTGTATTTCTTTATTTGATCGTGTCAAGGTGCAGTGGATTAAAAAAAAATCGGAATCCCCCAACTTTTTGTTTCATTTTATTTGGTGAAAGGTTTTTTGTTGTCGAGATGGTTCGTTAAGACATCCCAGGCATTTGTAATATTTGATTTCATTAAAGCACAGATTATTCATTTTTCTTTGTTCAATACTGGAATTATTCAGATAAAAAATTCCCACTGGACGGAGGAAGGGTGTTTGCAAACTCGACAATAGACTTCGAAGCTGGGAAAAATTACACACTCACTTGCCTAAATGCAATAAATTCGGCTGAGATCGGCAGCCCGGCAACTGTGTTCTGGTCTTTTGCCTATCCTGACAATCAAACGACCACTGTGATCGGGAGGCTGAACCTACCAGGTAGATCCAAAACGATGTATGATCTTGGAGACATCGACTGTTTCTCCATATCTCAAGAGGGTGCACTTCTTCTGAACATGTGCTTTCAAGCAGCTGGCGTCAGGTTCTGGTGTCACGTCTTCCCTGAGAACGAATTGCTAATGAGATCCTATGTGGATGTTCTAATCAAAGGTGAGCATTAAACTTTCGGGTATACCAACTTGCCTCGATTCCTTGATTTCGTAAAATTGCTGCACCCTCGCAAATTATTGGGAATTTTTGGAATGTTTTGTTCAAAATAGGATCCCTATCGCTTTTTTCATACAAGCCGGAATACACAATCCTCGTCTTTACCTGGCTGATTAGCATGAAGTTGAGTGATTTCTCCTTACTCTCATCAGCTTTAAATTTTTTTTTTTTTTTTTTTGGACATCGTTTGAATGATAAAAAGTAAAAAAAAAAAAGCTTTAAAATACCATTTTGATCACTTTGACATATCGCATCTCGTGGTAAATTTAGAGCAAACAGCTGATATAGGTCTTATTTCTGTATTTTGCCAAACCTGTTTATTTCCATGTGTTAGACAAAAATATGAAAGGGAGGGGCATAATGTGTTCCCCATTCCATTTACACTATAAAATCTGTGTCACACTGACCCGCAATCTGAATTTAAATGCTATATACACAGACTTCCCTTTTCGGGTAAAAATGCCACTCTTTCTGGTCAAAAAATTACATTTTCATTTGGTTTTTTTGACCCGCTTATCGTATAAGTAATCATACGCTGAACATTAGGCCGTGTAGCGCACAGTCTAGTTTTCTTAGATTATTTTAATTACTCCAAAGGTTTTAGGTCAAATTATTTCATATTCCACAAGTTCATCACTCGAACATTGCCAATAACACTGTGATTGTCCCTTCAACAAGCTCAATTTACTATTTACCCTGAAAATCTATATCAAACACTAAAACGGAATTTGTTGTAGCATAACCTTCCCTCCTTATACTATTTACAATGTAATTGTTTTCTTTCAATATTCATTATTTATGTTTTCTTTCGTTTCCACTGTTATCTCTGTGCGTTTTTCCCCCATCTTGTAATGGTTCATAATATGACTTTACTACGTTGGTTTCGTTTGTATTTTTGTGTGTGTTTGACTGTGGCTGGTTTTTTTCTTGTGATTACGTTGTATAATTATTGTACAGGCTGTCCCACCTACGACCCATGGCTGATGTGAACAGCCTTGCACCCTCCTTTAATTATTTCTCTAATTACTCTTTAATTTCCCTATAATATATATATTATGTTAACTTTATTGCAATTAATTAGCTTGTAAGTATTATATTGTTAATGGTGGTACTTTCATTTTCTGTACTGAAATATCAGTGTATTATACTTTATATTATCCCACTTCGTATTGGTTCACTGGATAGTTCAAAATAGTTGTCTACTGAATTGAACTGAATGACATTAAAACAACTCACTGTATCGTTTATATCTAGAGCCTCAGCCTCCACCTGCTGTTGAAGGTCAAAGGACCTTCCGTATTGTTATCGCAGTGTGTTGTTGCCTGATTGTTGTCGGGGTCTCTGCTCTCTGGATCCGCGTGCGTCTGAAAAGATGTCGAGAAAATGAGTTAGGTATGTATACTGGGGCAAAATGTGTCGAGCGAAAGCCATATTACAGCGACGCTGATTCGTAGGCACAGTGTGGTGTGTTAGGTTCACTTCAATCTACAATAAACATTATTACAGATTGTAAAGTGTAACTATTGAAGGGTAGCAATGTGTAAAATCACGTCAATCACTTTAGATTTGCTCCTTTTATTGTTTACCCTTTAACAGATATTTTTAATCACTCTTTAATTTCCGGAGAGGTCCCTAATGAACTTAAAATTGCGAAAGTTACTCCAGTTTACAAAAATGGTGATCGTTCCCATGTCACTAATTATCGCCCCATATCTGTATTGCCATGCTTCATTTTAACATACTGTCACAATCTCAGTTTGGCTTCAGGTCCAAATATTCGACTGAACTTGCCTTGATTGATTTAGTTGATAAAATAACATCTAGTCTGGACAAACGTGAGCATACAATTGGCATTTTTCTGGACCTTTCTAAGGCATTCGATACTACAGATCATGATGTTCTAATTAGTAAACTACAAACATATGGGGTCAGAGGTACTGCACTCGAGTGGTTTAAAGATTACTTGAGAAATAGGAAACAATTTGTTGTCTACCAAAATAAAAAGTCAAATTACAAACCAATCAACTGTGGAGTAGCTCAGGGCTCAATCCTAGGACCCATCTTATTTCTTATTTATTTTAGTGATACTTGTAATTCTACTCGACGTCTGAGGTTCATCTTAGTTGCAGATGATACAAACATATTCTACAGTAATAAACATTTGAATGATGCTGTTGACATAATGAACAATGAGCTAACTAATGTATTTGAGTGGTTTGTATGTAATAAATTATCTTTGAATTTTAAGAAAACACGATGGTTTTTACAAATCGAATTGTAGATAATAGTATTCAGATTCGGTTTCACAATAATCATATTGAAAAGGTTGATTCCCGTAAGTTTTTGGGTGTCATTATTGATGATAGGCTAACGTGAATCATTGTCAGAAAGTCTTACACTTATATCTCGCAACCTTGGCATTTTTAGAAAACTGAGATATTTTGTCCCATCCCGTATTCCATTTTCAATTTATAATACGTTATCCTTGCCTCATCTTCAATGTGGAATACTTGCCTGGGAAAATACTCATAAAACCTACCTTGATAAATTGCTAGTTATACGGAAGAAATCTTTATTACTGATTAATGGTTTTAGTTTTAAAGATCACTCTGCCCCGCTATTTGTTAAGTTCAACATCTCATCTGTATATGATTTTTATAAATATAAATTGTGTGCTCTAATGTTTAATTTGAAGAAATGATTATTCATGAATTGTATAACTACATGTATTCTTTGTGAAGGGGGCAGACCGAGTACAAGCTTCGGCTTCTTGTCTGGCCTCCCCATACTATTATTTCAAGTTCCGTTAAAATACCTGATGTACATTATTTAACTTGAATACCTTATAATATGGAAATAAACCTGAAACCTGAAACCTAAAACCGTATTTGAGCAGATTCTGTTCTCAAGGTTTGTTTATGTATTAAAAGGACAGGAATATAAGTCCCTGGGATAGGGTCATTTAATTGCATAATTTTATGATTAATCTTAATATTATTTTCTGTTGTAGGGTACCTTGGGACATCCGAAAATGGTGCTCTTAAGTTGCACAGCCGGTATTTTTGCCTTCCAGCTCCAAAAAACTGATATTTTGGAAGCTTATTTTTTGAGAAGCTGCTAAAATCAAATTTGTGGCCTCTGCTGTCTCAAAAATGGTCCCGTCGTGACCTGTTTGCACTTTTACCATCCTAATAGGATGGGTAAACAAGAAAAAATAAGGGTTGTCCCAAGTTTATCCGTATTCGTGTTCCCAGGGTATATATTGCTTTGCGGACACCCCCAAATCCTGCGACTTTGCCCTGTTTGGGGACAGAAATGAGTTTGAAACTCATACTTATTCCGAAGATACAAATTCTTTTATAATTTAAAAATTACCTGAAACCACAAGCTTTAATTAAAGTGGTAGATCCGAATTCTGTCTTGAAAATTGGGCTCGCCATGGCCATTTTTGCTTCCCCTACCCCCAAATCACCCAAAACGGCTTTATAGTGTGTGGCATTTCAAACCTATTGTGCATTTTATGATAACAATGCCAAATGCGGTACAGAGATAGACCAATATCATATCAACACATGTGGATATTGGAGCATCACAGATCTGACCGGCTGTGCAACTTAAGAGCACCATTTTAGGATGTCCAAAGGTATCCTTTAACAAAAAACAATATTAAGATTAATCATACATTTTTCCGATTAAATGGCCCTATCCCAGGGACTATATAGGACGTCATGACTTGCAGGAATAAAACGCAAATGTAAACGTCATTTAATCTCAAGCCGATGGCAGCAATGAACAATCTGGATTCCAATCATCATTCGCTAAGACAAACAGATGTCAACAAGTGAAGTGAGAAAACGAGGAACCAAATCAGTAGCAAAGCGGCATTTGTTTCTGGCTGACCGTTTGTTCTCTAGCGTTGGGAGCAGTATGTCCACGCTGTCCCAGAACCAGTCAGGTTGCTTTCGTGAGCATCGACCAAAGGCAGACACAGCACTGTTGTAGACTACTGAACGGAACCTAGACCAAGCAATTTCAGGGTTGGCAGAGATTGGTGCTGAGCTGAAATTACCAGAAAGGAGCTCTTGAAACTGAGTAACATGACTGATGTCGTGAGTTGAGACAGTGTCAATAGCAGGCAATGGTCTGTGCGTTGCACGATGGAACTGGTTACAAAGAAAATAAACGATACTTTCAAATGAAAAGTGCAGCGGTCCTAATTTAGTCTTTGTTTTCATCGTAATTTTTCTATTCTTTTGAAATCCATTTGATTTGCATAATAGTTATCTTGAATGCGCCAAGTTTAGATTGCACACGATCAGACGGAAAGAAAAGTCAGAATCTATATTCCTTGCTGGGGATCTGTTGTTTTGTAAAACATTGCCCAATCGTTTTCAATCTATTTTTTTCTTTAGGTATTTCAGCGACGCGTGGATGGATCGGTGAATTTCACCCGTGGCTGGGCCGATTACCGTGATGGCTTCGGTGATCTGATGGGGGAGTTCTGGTTGGGCAACGAGGCCATCCACCGTCTGACCGACAACCCCGGTCAGACCTGGTCTTTGAAAATGGATCTCCGAAATGACGTTGGAAGCACCGGGCGTGGAGAGTATCAGCCTTTTAACATTGGGGCTATTACGTACGAGCTGCATCTTGGAAGTTCGTACACTCTATATTACATAGGTAATTGTTTGTAATTGTCATTCATAAATACCTTTAACAGTTT
Organism: Patiria pectinifera; assembly: GCA_029964075.1. Classification (NCBI taxonomy): domain Eukaryota; kingdom Metazoa; phylum Echinodermata; class Asteroidea; order Valvatida; family Asterinidae; genus Patiria; species Patiria pectinifera. The sequence goes on along the minus strand of CM057147.1, from coordinate 13,061,129 downwards.
ACCCAGGTTTACGTACCCATTTCTTTTGTTGGAGAGTCCGTCACGTTGACGGTTTTAAACCGTTGATGAAGTGACCGGCTGGCCTTTTGTGTACACTGTTCCAGTGTCACATGAAATTTGGACTCCTATGAAATCCAGCCCTGTTTACTGTTTTATTGGTTGAATGTTCACATCCTCATGCACGTAGGCAGCGCAATACTACCAGTGAGTCCGTATTTCATATTCCTAAATCCACAATACACCGGCACAGCTGCGTTCTGCGCCACCATCGCGATATTAAAGGAGTTGTTTACAACTTTGCGCGAGATGGACATTCCATAATTATAGTTAGAGGACTTTTTCGAAAACTATGAAGTTAAATAGTTGAACAAAATCGTTGGATATTTTGAATGACTTGCGTTGACTTGACCGAAACGTTTTGATTTGTTTTGACCGGAAAGGTATTTATGAATGGGTTTGCCGAGTGAAATTATCAGAGAAGTAATTCAAGACTCAGACCGGTCTTAAACAGAGTATTTAAAACCGGTCAAGCACACATTTTGTAACCGTCACCACGAAGTGACCTTTGTTACAACTAATAGTGAAGTAACAAACGGCTGACGTATCACCAACCGATAATGTAACAAACATTGACTGATAGTGTAGTACATTTTACTACATTATTGCTTATAATGTTGTTACATTATCGGTTATAGTGATACCGTATCGGTCAATTTTAGTGACATTATCGGTTGGTGATAAGTTATCCGTTGGTTAATACATTATCAGTTGTAACCGACCTTATTAACGCCGCAAAGTGGAAAATATGTGTTTCGAGATACAAATGATTAAGTTGACAATGTTTTGAAACGGTGATCATCAGAGAATCTTTTTAGCCTCATTTTTGCTGCATTATACGTGACCTATATAACTTGGAGCAAAACTGTCGTCTAATCATGCCTTTTTTTTTAACTTTTAGCTAATCAGGTATCTATCAGCGGACAAATAGGCCAGCCTTTCTCCACGTACGATCAAGATAACGACGAGTCCACGGCGAATTGTGCACAGCAGGAGAGAGGCGGTTGGTGGTTCAGCACCTGCAGCGGCAGCAAAAAGAACTTGAATGGCGAATACCAAACCAGCATCCAACATGGCATCGGATATGGCACGGCAGCGGCAGGCCGGAAGATCGTGTGGTGCGAAATGGAAACCCGACGTGTGTAGGCAAAACTGAAAGGCTATTAAACACTTTTTGGTAGCACGTTGTAACTAAAAAATATACTGTATACCGCAGCAGAAATCTGAACTTATGGTAAGCATATCTCACAGATATTGTAAACGAGGAATAAAATGTTTGCTAATGGCGTACACCTCAGAATTCCCCCCCCCCCAATTTGACGTTTAATTAGAATATCACGCACAAGCACCGTTCCAACACGAAACAAATATTATTCAATTACAATTTAATCGATTGATGTTCAGTAACATAAAACGACACATCCTGTCCATGCTTAAGAACGGCCTAATGAGCGCTAAAGTCTTTTTGCCGTTAATTAGAAGTTTTAGTACAAAAGCGAAACCTCCACTAAAACTTAATTAAGCTGATTATACTACAAGATCCACAATCGCTTATTTCCGTGCATTTGGCAAAATGTCAACTTAAAAATGGAAAATCTCATGCAAAGTCCACTTAAGAACGGCAGGTCTTACCGCTAATTACAGTTGTGTAGGCCTACAGTACAGAAGCACATTTGTCATAAACTTTTCTCATAAACTTTATTTATATTTACCTTTCTTTTATAATAGACATAAGTTCCAGCACCTTGTGTACCTAATTGGTTGTAAAAACGTGCGCTATACAAGACTCCGTTATTATTATTTAATTCATCTGCCAGCTTAGCTCACTCACCACAGGAAACAGCTTTCTAGTGAGGAGATCGGTAACATTAATGTTGATGTTCAAAATGAGCTAATTAAGATGAATATGAAGCGCATCAGGAAGAAATGTACTAATACAACGTTCGCCACCCCCATAGCAGAGACCTTCTGGAAAAACAAATACCCAAGACATAACTTTGTCTGGGATGTAATATGGAAAAGGCTCGATTATTGCCGTCCAGATAGTTAGCCCTTTTCAATTAATTGGAAAGTCATGCATAATTGTTACCCCCACTCAAGTCTGGCTTTACAAAACGAAGAAAAGCAATTCAGATATTTTTTTTGCCACGATGCAATGTATATTACATTGAGCACTTTTTCTGGTCATGTAGAACGGTTAATCCCCTTTGGAACGAAATCGAAAAGATTGCTGCTTCGAAATATGGTAAATCGATCACTATTTCCGTGGAGAAGATTCTTTTCGGGGTGGATGAATCACATAATAGCTACCAGTTCTTAAATACTCTAATCAATATTGGTAAACAGACAGTGAGCCGTTTTAAATAGTGCTCCAACCTTAACATTCTTTTTTGAGCAGGAACTCCAGCTGGGTCATATGAATTAAACGGATTTATATATTTATTTGTGTGTGTGTAAAATTAGTAGTGCGTGTAGAGCAGATGATTAACTGTACATAAATACATTATTTGTTGATTGAATCTTTGAATAAAATAGGACAAACATTGAAATTGCCCTATATAGGGAAGAACAGATATTATACAGGTAGATATTATTGTGTTGCTGTTGTCAGTTATCGCACGCCACTGTACATGTAGTTGAACTTGCACATTTCAGCATTCGCATACCATTTGTATTAATCTTTGCATTGTTGTAATCTTATTTATTATAACCGTATCCTAATGATTTCAAGTTTTGTAATATAATTGTAAAGAAGGGCGTGTCTGAGTGGAAAGAGGAGGGCGTTTCGGCCCCTTTTTTGCCAAACAATAATCTTGATTATAGTTGTATTGGTAGTTATAGTAAGACTGGTACCTTATTGAGAAGACTTGCACACAAACAAAAACGAACAGAAACCCTTTCATAACCCCGTTAAAAATACTCAAAAAACCCCAAACGTTTTAAGCATTTTTCGACGATAGAATTCGTAAAAGCATTAGGGATGTGACCACTGAAATGTCTGCTTCTGACCAGTATTTTGTGTGAAACTATTTACAATAAACTGTCTCCTCATTAAGTTGCCATTTCATGCTGTACTAATTTCCATTTCCTGTTGTAATAGATTGCAGGTATCAAACATAGTTGTTTGAATAATCTTGATAGTTGACTTTTAGTACGTTTTCACATTTCGCTGTTTCAATCCGTTATTAACTATGTAATGAAATCATTTTGGACATACGTCAGTAGTATTTAAATATTATAGTTAGTTAGGACTTATATTATAGTTAGTTAGGCCTGACCCGACATTTTCTGTGGAAATATCACTATTTTAAAATGGTCATAACTAATATGTGTTATCTCCGTACAGTCGGGCGATTTCTTTCAATGTTTGACAGTGTGCACATTCATGCCCTCAAACTCTAAAATCAATACATTGTGAACAATAATTATATTACAAAAATATGTTGATGGTAAGTTGGTACAAAGATTTATGTTATATAACAAAAAATGTGTTCCTGTTAGCATATTAGATTGAATATCTTGTGTAATAGTATACAAATAATGAATGTTTTTGAGTGCAATGGTAAGAATAATTTCATGAGGTGACATATGAAATGTTCCATTCCACTCGGCTTCGCCTCGTGGAGTAACGTTCTAGCACATTGACACAAAAGGGGACCTAGGTCCTAATCATAGTACGAAACACTCGAAATGTGAGGATGCGTCTTGTTAAATTTAGCTCATGAAAATAGTCTCACCATTGCACTCGTAAACATTCATTATATTTATACCATTCCATAGTTCAGATCAGCAAAAAAACAGCATTGTACATAGCTTCAAAATAAGTTTTTAAACTATTTATATTTGTTGTTTGTTTTCAGATTCTGAATAAATATTGTTGATCTGCAGACTGAAGAACATACCGTAGCCAGATCTCCATAGTTTAGAAGGCTCTAACTTTATAGTATCGCTGAGGAACTATTGGTATATCACGTTTCCTCAGCGTTATGGTAGAACTACAACAGGCACAAACATTTAAGAAATTACTACTTCCTCGCCCTGCCTAACTCTTCAAATCGGCGAGTTGACTTAACCAGTGTTACGAAGAGAAACAGGCACCACGCCTTTTTTTTGTTTTTTGCTTTGGTAAACTCTCATTTGTCATCAAACTCGGGGCGAATGGCGCTCCAATTGATATACCTGATGCTGTCCATCGCCATATACGTCTGCGAAATAGAAAGGGAAACATTAACCGTTGAATAATCTTGGCGTATTGAGCGTTGTTGCCACAGTACTTCTCAATAAAGAAAGGGGCACTATTTGCAGTACTTTGAAACCTATACAGTTGAAATGCTCGAAAGGTGCCTTCGTGAAGGCGCTGGCTATTTTGCCTACTGGTTATGGTAACAGTCTTGGTTTTTTTAATGGTCGCATGTGTTCAACTGTCATCCATGCGCAACGCTGTAATCATCATTTTCAAAAATAACAATCATACTGCGCACGTGCAGAGGTCATCCAATCAATGGCCTTAAATGGGAACTAGCTCCCGGTCCCCATTTTGTATTGGAGGAGGGGCAGGGACACGTCTAGAAACACATATCTATTACTCCCCAAAATGGCGTCGTAACAACGCCCTCGTTCGTCAAGTATCTGTCGTCTTTCCTTTTCCAGTCGCAACTTTCTTTTCATCGGGAAAAGGATTATGTCTTCATTATAAACAAAGCAGGATATCAAAATACAAACCAATAGTCAAGTTCGAATCGCTAAAATGGGGTAACAAAGATTTTGGGTATTTTTTTTTTATAATAAACACTGGTCTACCACAAACCTCACAGCGCAGTTAAGGTACGTTAATATCTGCGGTCCGTTTTAAATGGATTTCTAATGATATAGGGTTGATTCTCTGTTCTGCTCTGACCTTGTGAGTCCAGTTGGCATTTTTTAGCACAGCTGTACTTTAGTTAAGCTTTAGATAAGTTTACGGATGCTTATTTTTAGGTGAAGTCCAACTTACACTATTGGTGTTATTCAAGGCCATGCCACTCAGGATGGAGACCAACTCGGTGAAGGTTGGTCTACTATTAGGATCCTCGTCCCAGCACTTGCGCATCAGACCATAACTATAGCAAAAGAACCAAAAACAAACTATGAATGGAAAGTGAATTGAAATCAGCGATTTTTTCTTTCTTCTGATCCTCTCCCGATCATTGTCATCGCGCCTATGATTTAAGTACATGTTTAACAGAAAAAAAAATCAATAAATATAGAGTTTAAAAGGCAAGTCGTCTGTTCCAAACTACATAACTTTATTTGGAAAGTGAAAGTTCTATTGAATGTGTGATTTGTCTTCCGAAGTCTTTAACATTGAACAAGGTTTGTTGATGTTAATTAGTACGGACGAAATTCTACTTTCAAACATACCCATACGCAATGTCGTTAAAACCTTACCGTCGTCTTTTATTACTATTATTTTCTTAATTCTTCTTATTTTTTTCATATAAGGGCTGAAATGTATTGAAGAGAAAGGGCTACTTGAACCAGGATCAAGGGTCGCTGGCCCCTGTTTCACCGAAAGCACACATGAGCACAGACATATAATACGTGTTGTACACGACTAAACGGAAAGGATCCACAAGCGACCCTTATATAGATCATTGTTCAATAAAGAACCATACACTTAGCCATGGATGAGATGATCAGCACAGACGATGCATTATTTTATTCTTTACGATCGTTAAAGAAGTACATCTAACGATCTGTGAGTAATATTGTTACTCTCCTTTTAGAAAGCTGAATTTCTGTTCTTCTTTGGGAAACCTTCTACACTCTCTCTTCTTAATACCTGTGGTCATCACAGTTGCTCGGCTTAGCCATGCGGTATCCTTTCAGCAGCTTTCCGGGCAAAGAGTCGCTGTCAATGGTCGGGTAGGGAGTTCCCCCTACAAAAAAAAAAAACAATCACACGAGGAGATATTTATAAAGGAGAAATTGTATTTATTTGAAGTGTTGTTATCAATGATTCAGATAATGTTCAGTCAGGCTTGCCTTCTGAGACAAGCAACAATTTTAATAGATGATTCAAAAGTTAACGTTGTCCCTGAAAATGTTGACGTCCTGTTTATTTTGTAAAAAAACTAATCTATGTAATTTAACGTTGTTCAAAGTTAAAACTCGATGTATAGCCTGTTATGAATGTTATTAGGACTAAACGGAAAATGATGTTTCTCTGTTTACTTCATTTTTTCATTTTATATAAGTATCTAGGTGGTATACAAATCCCATAGTTCATAATATTGGGTTGCAATAGCTTACCAACAGTGGCTATTTCCCACAGAAATATTCCAAACGACCACCTAAGTGAACAAAGTAAAAAAAAAAACCGCAAATCAAAAGGTATTCATTATTTTTGGCTGTGAAGGGAGGAAGCAGGCAAAAATCCGAATGCAAAAAATAAATCAATAACATAATCTGAAAAAAAATCCAGCGGAGGAGGTGGGGCACCAAGGAGCAACTCCCCCCCTTGCATTTTATGGCGTCATTAAACAATTAAAAAACGACAATATTTTTGAGATGGCCTTTAGACTGTTTAGATCTGCAATACACGACAGAGAAGCAAACTTACACATCACTCTTGGTGGTGTATGTATTGTGCCTGACGGACTCAATTGCTAACCAACGAAGGGGAACTCGTTTCTGTAATTTAGAAGAAATACACAGATGGTACCTGTCAGGAAGATAGACACCACATTGAACAAAGAATGGCGGTTACCATTCTCTGGGTGGCTTTGACCTGTGATTCCTTATATTCTGCTTACCATTTTTCACACTGCATTTGTGTACATTTGGTTACATTTTGTTTAAATGCTAAGGTAAACAATAGCCCAAGGAGTATGACCATAGTCATGTGCAGATATAGCCAGTATAGCGGTATAAATGAAGTCTACATGAGCCAATCAGTGGTTCACAGCAGCCTAGAGGGTTAAGGAGCTTGCTACAAATCAATGTCTCGACAGGAGATGTTGACGCACCCTACTTTTGAAGGACAGACCGCCTTTGATTGCTCCAGCTACACATTCTGTGGGAGTCTGTTCCAGATATGGATGCAACTGGTGTGGATGAAAGTTCTGCCGTTGGAATAGGTCCTAGAGACTGGGTCAGCGAGTGAGTGGCTGGGCGTCGACAAGTTGAAGCATGTTGCACTTCGTCTCTCATAGGGCTGTGTAGCATACCCTTCAAGTCTGATGGACAAAGACTGCCATGCATCTTGTACAGAACTGTTGTAGCAGCCACTTGACGCCTATGATGAAGAGATGGACAGTTGAGATTCACTCTTGCCTCCTGTTCGGCCACACCGATGATGCGGAGAGCATTTGGATTTTATCGAGGAGCCTATATAGATTAAGTGTGATGGAGGAAGCACTTATCCAGCATAGAGATGCGTACTCCAAAACACTGCTAACCTGTGCCTTGTAGATATTCGCTTTCTTTTTCATCCAGCTTGTTAGCAACATCTCCTAAAGCTCCCAGCTTCTGTCCAGCTCTAGCAGAACAGTTGGGAATGTGCTCTGTTCAAGTGAGTTTCTTACAACTGTGACACCCAAGATTTCCAGCTCATCTTTCTCAGCTAGTCTGGGTTCCTCTTTCTGAAAATTGTAGGGGCCTTGCACTTGGTTGGTTCTAAGATCACGTTTCATCTGTCTGCCCAGATCCTCATTCTGTCCAGGTCCCTATTCAGGCCAGCTGTTATATATGGCCTCAGGGTCATCACCTGATCATATCTCGCGGTAGAGGGTAGAGTCATCTGCATAGAGGCACAGTGTGTGCCCGCACTCATCTCCCAGATCATCTATGAAAACGGAGAACAGAAATGGGCCCAGCGTAGATCCCTGGGGGTACAGACGCAATTTTCCAAGTTGTACACGAGGACTGGCTGGCCAGATAGAACCACTTTCAATTGATAGATATTATGTCAATCTAAACAAGCAATTTGCCAGAGACTCCTTTTCCCTTGAGCTTCGAGCAGAGGCCGCGTCGTGCCACACTCTGTCAAATGCACCTATGATGTCCAAAGCTATAAGACGCACTTCATTGCCTCTGCCCAGTGCATTAGACTATTGCTGAGAAAGTATTTTAAGAATGTCGCCTGTGCTATGGTGGGGTCTAAATCCAAACCGTCTGTCTGATGTAAGTTGGCTTTGCAGCAGGTATTTCTGAAGTTTACTCTGTATAACCGCCTCCATAACCTTGCTGATGTTACTGAAAAGAGAGATGGGACGGTATATTGATGCGTGGATCAAATTTCATGTCCCTGTTGTATATCAGTACAACCGATGCAGTTTTCCATTGGCTTGGAAATAATCCATGTGAAAAACAGAGCTCAGAAAGAAAGCTGGGTGGTCTGGCTAGTTTATGTAAGTTTCTCAGGAGCCGTTTGATATCTTTGAGTTTAAAAGATACTGTCCTTGGAGGTTGTTGTTGTCGGCTAAACCTCAGGTACAGGCTCCTCTGCATCCTTTAGCTGACATTCTTTGCAAAGGTCTGGACAAGTTTTATCAGCTTTCCCATTGGCTGTGGTTTATATTAGGTTGTCTTCTTTTAGGACTGGTATATGGTTTCTTGTTACTCTTCCAGACACAATAACACAATTTTGTTTTGCTTCTTTCTCTCTCTCTGATTGTATTCCTTTCTAGCTTCTGCAAACTTGTCCTTGTTTTCGTGAGGGTTTTTAATCTTCCGTTTCCTGAAGAAGCGATGCTTCTTGATTGCTGCTTTTTTGCAAAGATCATTGAAACATGCATACTTTGTCTCGTGTCTTATTAGAAACAAGCTTGCTAGGGATATAGATATTCTTTGCGTCACAGATGATGTTAGTGACATATAGCTACAAGCCTCTTCTGGGTCAACGCGTTTCAGATATAGGTACCAGTCCAGAGAAGAAAGGTAGCCTCTCATACCCCAGTATTCGGCCTTGTCGTATCGCAGCACCTTCCGTCTGTATGTGATGCTTGTCTGTGTAGAGAGGGACATCCAGCTAAACTAAGACAGGATTGTGGTCTGATGTTCCCAGCCTTGCAAAGTGTTGTCGAGGTGGATTCCAGATCAGTCAGAACCAGGTCGAGAATGTGATCTTCTCTCGTTGGTTGAGTGACTATCTGAGTCAGTCCAAGAGAGTTGCATGGCTCACGAGTTCGACAACCAGCATTATCTGTAGAAGTACAACCGCTGATTGGGCACTGAATTTGAAAATCATAGGCAAAGTGGTTGAGTCTAGCTAGGTAGCTGATAACGTCACCATTGGCACTTGGTGGTCTGTACATGGCGACAAATGGGACCTTTTGCGATCTAAGAACCACTGAAAACCACATGAATTCCAAAACTCGGGATCAAGATTTCTGTCATTGAAGATAAGAATTCCTTCCAAGCCGTAGAAAATAATTCTTCCTCCAAATGTGTTGGGTCTGTCTCTGCGACAGCAAGGTGAGTGGAATAGAAATGGTAGCATCCAGAAATGTTTCAACAACAGCAACAAGAGATGTTTCAGTTCATGGCACATAAAGGCCGTTTCAGATTCGGCGCGAAAGTGAACGCGTACGCGCATTTGTGACGTCATGGTGGCTTTTCGCGCTGCGAATTCGCAAAAGTTGAACATATTTCAACTCTGGCGAATTTCGCAGCGAATGCTTCGTGACGTCATATTCCCATCGCATTTGCATTTGCATGAAGTATAAACCGACCTTAACCCGTGACAACATAAAATGGTCATGTGAATAAATGAATACATACCGATGACATCTGCACGTAGACATCTTCCCCTCTAGACAGTCCAAAATCAGAGACCTTCGCAACCAACGCTTCTCCAACCAGAATGTTTCTTGCGGCCAAATCACGGTGAATCACCTTTCAAAAAGAACGATAAGAAATCATCGATGGAACGGTCAGACAAGCCCGGACCCTGTAAATACGTAGGCAACAGCACCGTATCACATAGACGCACGCGTATATATCCGGTTCGTTAGTAAAAAGTCATACACGCGCGCGCACCACTGATAACAAGCGCTCATTGGATAAACGATCGAGTTGCGTTAAATTCCGGTTCCATTTGTGCTAGGCAATGCAACACCTTGTGAAGTACGCATAGTTGAATTGAGATGACGTCACACTAACGAACCGGATACGCGCTTGTAATTTGTCAAAATGTCATTGGACGGGGATTACAAGTATACAAATATAGAGTGGCTCAGCGTGGAATGGGAGATATATTATCGCAAGGTAAAATCTGAACTTTTTTATTTCACGAGGCAAAGCCGAGTGAACTGGAAAAGTTCAGATTTTACCGAACGATAATATTCCTCCCATTGCACAATTTAAAGCCACTCAATATTTGTTTTATATAACTGACATATGGATCCTTGTCATTTGATTTGAACTTTTATTTCAATACAAATCTGGAGGAAAATGTATTTCTCTCTTCAAAACCACCCCTTCACGAAAATGGTTGAACCCAACGCTGTAGCGCTGGCTCTTTGGAACAACACGCACAACGCGCAACGCTGAACGCGCACACCAGCATGCATTTGCACACAAATACCGCGTCATGATCCTAACTGTTCAATAGACCGCTTGCAAATGCGTTCGATAATCGACGCGCGAAGGCGCGCGACGCCATGTTGTGGTACAGGCGTATATCTATCCATGCACATTTTGTCCCATAACATGGCGTCGTGCACCTTGGCGCGTCAATTATCGATCGCGTCTGCAGGCGGTCTATAGTATTTCCCATTCCCCATGGGCGGATAGTACTGTTGGAGCCGCGGTGTGAATGGGAGCAATAACAAATGTAACGTGATGTGAGTTCCACCAATCAAATGACAAGGATCTGTATGTCGGTTATAATTTACAAATATTGAATGCTTCGAGCGATGTAGTAAAACTAAGTGATCCATGGACATTCTATTTTCCCTAGGCAAAGCCGAGGGAAATAGAATACTCCATTGATCACCGAAGGAGGCTGGTTTTACTTCACCACGAGATAAACATTCAATATTTGTTTTATAACACTTCACCCACAGATTCTGCTCGGTTTAAATATCTTAAATTATTTAAATCTGAACACAGTTGAAATAAACTTACATTGCAAAACAAAATTGGTGAAAAATGTATTTCTCTCTTCCAAACTACCCCTTTCGCGAAATGTTTGAACCAATTCTGTGGCGCGCTCTCTTTCGAACAAAACGCGCTACGCACGACGCGCACGCCAGCATGCATTTGCACACAAATACCGCACCGTGGAAATAGTACTTTGGTTGCAATTGGTATAGCACTTCGGTTGCTACGGGTATAGTACTTTTGGCCGTACACAGAAAGATAGCAAAAATAAAAAAGTATCATGTGACTCGCTATCGGCCAATCAAGACACAGAATCTGCGGGTGAGGTGTTATAATATACAAATATTCAGTGGCTCAGAGTGAAATGGGAGGAATATTAAATATTAAAAGGTAAAATCAGGCCTTTTTCATTTTGTGAGGCGAAGCCGAGTGAACTTTCAAAATTTACAGCCACTCAATTTTTATTTTTGTATGATTGTAACTGGGGATCTCTACTCGACAAGCATTGTTGTTTTGGGATCCCCATCCACATATCGTGTGTACATTTAATTCTAATTGTCTTTTTTTATCTAAAAATTAATGTGGCCTGACGTTGCGAACTTAGCAAGTTCTTCTTCAGAGGCTAAAACAGAAATGCATTTCTGTTTTAGCCTCTGAAGAAGAACTTGCTAAGTTTGCAACGTCAGGCCACATTAATTTTAAGATTTATATATTTCAGGTCCATCCAGTCAGTAAGCAGTTTGCAGCAGTCATACTTTTTTTCATGTCTTTTTTTATGTGGAAAATAAAGTGAATTGAATAATGAAGGTTTGCGGAGCACCATGTGCGAATAATTTCTCAACTAAGAGAATGGTTCTGAAAAGAACCAGAGGTATCAACTCGACGTTCCGGTCAGTATGCTCTGATTTGTTTGACAATGGCCGATTTGTCAAGGTCCTTCCACTGTATCTCCCTCAGTCACTCTTCCTTACATAGGTCCAGCTTCTCATCATCTGCAACGCATCCTCCGACAAGCCGGCGTCAAGGTGTACCACTCATCTGGCAACAAGCTCCAAGGCAGCCTCCACACTCACAATGACAAGCAGGACTCCTCTTCCAAGGCGGGAGTCTACCGCATTCCATGTGAATGCGGCAAAGTCTACATCGGCGAAACCGGTCGGAACCTTCCCACTAGGCTCAAGGAACACAGAGCACATGGACGGCGAGGGGATTTTGACAAATCGGCTATTGTCAAACATTCCCACATCAACGACCACAAAGTTGATTGGGATGCGGCCGAACTCATCGCACCGATCCAGTTCTGGCATCCAAGACGCATACGGGAAGCCATCGAGATCCGTTAGCACAACACGGTTCCGCAAGACATCGGGTTTCACCTCAACGACATCTGGCTCCCACTTCTCCAGACTGATGGGTCTCCTATACCCAAGGTCCTCAGCTACCACCTTAGACTGATGGGTCTCCTATACCCTAGGTCCTCAGCTACCACCTTAGACTGATGGGTCTCCTATACCCTAGGTCCCCCCTCTACTGACACCGCAACCCTACTGTTCCACTTCAGTGGGCACCAAGCTTGTTCTAGGATCCTGTCTACTTGGCATCCTCACAGGATGCAACTTCTCACTTCATTGACTTCGCCTTTTGCTTCTTAAGTATTCACTTTCCTAGAGTTAACCCTAAAGGGGCCGGGTTATTTTGACCATCTCTCAGCCGGGGGGGGGCGGATTCCACCCCCCCCCCCTAAGATCTCGGCCATCGAGTGACGAAAAATTTTGAAACTCAGCACATGCATAGAGCAACTCTTCCTAAACATACCCAAGAAATTTCATGACTATAGGTCAAAGGGTTTTGGAATAATGGCTAATTAATTATTCATATGTGCGAATGGCAATTCTGCTTTGTGTACACGACGTATATGCGAAAATTCAGTTTTCACGGCGCGTAGCGCCGGAAAAAAATTTTCGCTACGCGGCAACCCGTGGTCCGATTTTTATGTTTTTGGTATCAAAAGATGCGCAAAGCTCGAGGCTAAAAAGTCATAACAGCTCGGGTCGCGAAAAAAATTTTTTTAAAGGCTATCACGGAAAATGTTGAGGGGGGGGGGCGGATTCCGCCCTTTTAGGATTAAGGCACTCTCCTGAAGACGGTCAGAGCATACTGACCGGAACGTCGAGTTTATACCTCTGGTTCTTTTCAGAACTATTATCTTAGTTGAGAACTTATTCGTACATGGTGTTTCCGCAAACCTTCATTATTTAGTATCTCCACCATGCAAAGCCTCAAATCTTACTTAAAGTGAATTGAATTGAATTGAGTTGAGTTGCACCGGAAAAGTCCATATTTTACTAAGGGAATAAATGTGTGCTCGAGAGGTTTTAATCACTCTGTTAAGACTGCTTAGAGTCTGAGTGCTGATAATTACCTGACCCGGAGGCGAGGGTAATATTAGTCTAGGGGCTAGACGTTGTTCTTGTTTGCTACGCCGATAACCGGCCTCCTCTATAACCGGCCACCGCGAGAGGGCGCTATCACGACCAACCAATATCACCACCGAACCTGTCAGAACAACGTCTAGGGTACTTGCTTAAATTTCCCCCCGAAAAATGGGGGAAACTAGTGCGCGTGCGCCAATTTTGTATGTAATTTCTTCTTCATGCACGCGCACTCACGAAACAGATCTGCCACAAAACTGCACAATAGACTGGCTGGACGTTTCAGACATAGAGTGGAGCTAAATTCTGACATACAGCTAAATTCTGCTGAATGCACATAAAAAAATCCGTCAGATTAATCAAAAATCTGCCAAATTCCCCAGAATTACTCGAAATACACTATAAACACTTAAAATCACATGTAGATTGGTAGTATTACCCATAATTAAGGTTCAACTCACATTATAAACATTCTATAGTCACATTAAGGTGTTGTGAAATTATCCCGTAAATTTCGGGCAAAACGCAGATTCGGCCACGACGACGTATCCCAGTGAACTTCAGCACCTAGACCCAGAGTTGTCACGAGTCACTGATTTTTGTGACTCGAGTCTAGTCGAGTCATTTAAGAAGTGACTCGAATCGAGTCCAGTCATTAGGTCAAAAGGTCGAGTCGAGTCAAAACAAATATTTAGCTTTAGTCAATTCGAGTCACGATTATTTGAACACTATGTATACCAACATTTATAAAAGGAGGCCATAACTTTAGCGAGCGTTCAAATCCAAAAGCTTCATAAGAAATTGCCAAAAACCGATGATGAAACAGCGAATTAGAAAATGTGTTTAAAAATCTGGTTCCCGGATGGTACTTTGTGCGTTTTAGAACCATGAGGTGGGAGTCTGTGACACTTGTATACTTTTGTACATGACTGCTATTCGCAAAGTAAAGTCAGCATACATTTTGCACCGTAAGTCATTGCGAATACTTTTCGCAAAGTTGCGCTTTTTATTTTTGGGACTCGATCGAATATTAATTATCAGCCTTCGCTCGAGTCGAGTCGAGTCCTTTGATGAGGGACTGGAGTCGAGTCGAGTCATTTGCTCGCAGTAAAGTCGAGTGAGTCATTATTTACCCTTAGGAACTCGAGTCAAGTCGAGTCACCAAAAATTGGGACTCGAGTCGAGTAAATGACTCGAGTCATCACAACTCTGCCTAGACCAGCCAACTTGTCCCATTATGTCAGGGTTTGTTTGAAAGGATTGAAGCTTTTTAAACAAATATGTATTATTTTTTTGTTCAAATTTGTTGTTCAGATTTGTTCATTTTTTTGTTCAAATTTGCTGTTCTCATCAAATCAAATTTACAGCCATTTTTGCAGAATTCTGCCAGAAGTCTGCCAAAAAATCTGCCAAAAAAAATCCATTCTGTCAAATTTTCTGTCAAACTCTCGTTTTTTTTACAAAATTCTGACAAAGTTAGCCGAAAATGGGCTAAAACGGTCACCTTGGTACACATGCACCATTATATGTACATGTGCACTTGTACACACATATTGTATATCATGATTCAATCCGCAGGATACGGCGCGGTAGACGTTGTTCTGACAG
Source organism: Patiria pectinifera (assembly GCA_029964075.1). Classification (NCBI taxonomy): domain Eukaryota; kingdom Metazoa; phylum Echinodermata; class Asteroidea; order Valvatida; family Asterinidae; genus Patiria; species Patiria pectinifera. The sequence goes on along the minus strand of CM057147.1, from coordinate 13,045,947 downwards.
GTTAGTGGGTGATATTGGTTGGTCGACTTGGTCGTGATAGCGCCCTCTCGCGGTGGCCGGTTATAGCGGTGGCCGGTTAACGGCGTAGCAAACAAGAACAACGTCTAGCCCCTAGACTAGGTAATTATCAGCAGCCAGACTCTTAAGCAGTCTTAAACATAGTGATTAATACCGACCGAGCACATGTTTATTCCCATTCATAAATAACTTTTTGTGAAAAAAAAATGCAAGAATTCGTTAAAAAAAATCCCAATTTTGATCAAGAAGTTCACTCAGGTTTTTGGAACATCCCTCTAGCAAAATAATGGAGTGTTCAGCTGGCGAGTAAGATGTATACAACCCTTTTATCCGGTTCGTAAGTGTGACGTCATCTCAACTTACTGTACCACTGGTGTAGCATGGCACCAATGGAACCGGAAGTTAACGCAACTCGAGTGTTTATCCAATGGGCGCTCGTAATCAGTGGTGCGTGCGCGTGTATGACGAAGTCACTTACGAACCGGATAGAGATTGACGTGCGCATAGCACGTTCTGCGCGATGTCGCGCAGAACGCACCAGGGGTGTTGCGTTTTGAATTTAGAACTTTAAATTCTGACTCACTGGTAGTGTTGCGCATGCCTACGTGAGGATAGTGAAACCAGTGTTTAAGACCAGCTAGCCATGTCTTTATCATCCGTTTAAGACCGGCCACGTGACGGGCTCTCGACCAATAGGAATGGCTAAACTGTCTGAGGTATTTATGAATGAGCGATAATATTCCTCCCATTTCACAATTTACAGCCACTCAATATTTGTTTTATATAACTGACATAAAGATCCTTGTCATTTGATATATTTGAACTTTTATTTCAACATGAAATTGGTGAAACATGTATTTCTCTCTTCCAAACCAGCCCTTTACGAAAATGTTTAAACCCAACTCTCTAGCGCTGGCTCTTTGGGACAATACGCGCTACGCGCAACGCTGAGCGCACACCAGCATGCATTTGCACACAAATACCGCGTCATGGAAAAAGAATGATCCTAACTGTCGAAAAGTATTTCCCATTTCCCATGGGCGAACGGGACTTTTTGAGCCCCAGCGTGAATAGGAGCAATAATTATATAACCAACTTACAGATCCTTGTCATTTGATTGGTGGAACTCACATTACGTGACATTTCTCCCATTCACACCGGGGCTCAATAAGTCCGTTTCCCCATGGGGAATGGGAAATACTAATGAACAGTTAGGACCATTCTTGTTCCATGACGCGATATTTGTGTGCAAATGCATGCTGGTGTGCGCGTTCAGCGTTGCGCGTAGCGCGTGTCCGTTTCCCCATGGGGAATGGGAAATACTAATGAACAGTTAGGATCATTCTTGTTCCATGACGCGATATTTGTGTGCAAATGCATGCTGGTGTGCGCGTTCAGCGTTGCGCGTAGCGCGTATTGAGAGGTTGCTAAAGAGTTGGGTTCAAATATTTTCGCGAAGGGGTGGTGTGGAAGAGAGAAACACATTTTCCACCAATCTTTTATTGAAATAAAAGATCAAGTATATCAAATGACAAGGATCTATATGTCAGTTATATAAAACAAAATTGAGTGGCTTAAAATTGTGGAATGGGTGGAATATTATCGCTCGGTAAAATCTGGACTTTTCCAGATGTTAACCTAGCGATAATATTCCTCCCATTTCACTCTGAGCCACCCAATATCTGTATTCTGGCACTACAGAGTTGGGTTGAAACATTTTCGTGAAGGGGTGGTTTGGGAGAGAGAAATATATTTTCCACCAATTTTGTATTGAAATAAAAGTTTAAGTACATCAAATGACATGGATCTTTATGTCAGTCATATAAAACAAATTTTGAGTGGATTTAAATTGTGAAATAGGAGGAATATTATCGCCCAGTAAGAACTTTTCCAGTTCACTCGACTTCGCCTCGTGAAATGGAAACGGCCCGATTTTACCTTTTGATAATATTCCTCCCATTTTACTCTGTGCCACTCAATATTTGTATACTATTATCTGAGAAAGAAAGCCTTTTTTATTTTCTCATTGAAAAAAAAAACCTTCAGGCGGAATAAATGTATCACCAGGCACAAGGAACAGAACATCTTACCCCCGCTTGAGCAAGGTGTTCCATTCCCTTGGCAACATCCAGAGCAAACTGGACCATCTGATCGGAAGACAAGGCATCCTCGTCTGAGTCTGACTGAGAGCGAGCCGTCCGCAGGTAGCTGCGCAGATCGCCGTAGGGAAGATATTCCAAGGCGACGTACAACACATCTTTGTAAGATATCAGCATAATTGAGAGGTCAAAGAGGAAGTGTACAGAGTACCCTCTGCTCTGAAATTGTTCAGTTTTATCTTACGGAACACGAGAAGGAGTTTCGTATTACATGTAAATGTATATTTAATATGTAGCAGTTTCATAAGCAAAGCAACGATGATTTGTTTGGGTAAAATGTAAACGCAAATTTTCACTTTCATTATCCAGAAAGTAATCTCAATAATTAACCAGAGATTTACACATGAAAGGTGAAGTTTATTGAGATCTACATGACTCATACTAAGTCAATGTTGAGAATAAAGTAGTCCACATTTTCTAAACATCATTTAAAAATAACTGTTACAAAAACACAAAGTAGCCTATGTTTATTTAATACTTTTGCACAACAAGTTACGGTGTCCTTTGGAGTTCAGACTTATATGGAATCAGGTCTATTTCACCTTAAATATCTCCACTTAGTCATGTGCAACGCAACCAGGGAGTCCGTATTTCATAGAGTCCACATTTTACATTACACCTCTTCAGCCTGTAAGAAATATTAAACTTTCAGAGACACTTTAAATTATGTGGCCAATAAAATGTTTCCTCTTAGGCTAACCCTGTTGCTTTTGCTCGGAGAATGAACATTAAATGTGTTGTGGTATTACCTTGATGCTTGCATGCCCCGAAGAGGGAAACGATATTAACATGATGGCCGACAGAGGACATGGTCTTCAACTCTTGCATAAAGTCGTCTTTTTCAGAACTTGACGAGTGCTCTAATTAACAAAAAATGAAATCCAATTCTCTGAGAAACTCAGCTATTTCATACTAGAAAGGGTGTCCACATCGTGCCCAGTCACAGCCATATACTTACACCTCAGTTTGTTTCGCCAGGAAGAGAAGTGTTGCTTAAGATAATATCCAAGCCTAAAGCTATGCAAATTGAAGTCTCTAAAAATTATCTTAGTGAATTGTTGCCCAAAAGCACATTTGATCCAGTGACTATCAACCCTATTTAGAGAACAAACATTGATCTTCGGGATGTACAGTTCCATTTATTTTTGCTGGTCCCAGAGTGCCAGCCTCGTTTCCTCTCCCCCTATCTCGCGCACTGACTTAATGACTCACTGACTGTCACTTGTGAGCTAGGCAATGCTATCGTATAGGAGACCCTATGGGGTCTATGGCTAGACGGCCTATTGTGTAAATCTAATTGCAAGACACAGATTCCAAGTGAATAACTAGTCTGAATCAATTGGACAAACAAAATCTTTCGCTGTGGAAAGTACCAGGCTTGCCTGGCTTTGTTGGAGAGTAACTCATGTTACCTTTGAGCATTTTGATGGCCGCTCGGGTCACCTTGCCTCCAATTCTGACGGCCCCTGATCTGACTTCTCCAAAGTTCCCTATTCCCAGTACCTCATCATCCAGCAACAGATCGCTCCATAGGATCTCCCACGGTTTAGCCCAGCTTGGGAGACCACCCCCCTTTGATGCCAGATCACGTTGTCTGATACTCTCGTAAGAGACAGCCACAGCCTGTGCGATCCTGTCTTCGTATGATGTTACGAGCTAGAAAACAATACGGTCAACATCTTAGCAAAGGCTGCGAAGCACCAAACATCGGATCGTACAAAAAATAAATAGCAAGAATCAGTGCTCAATATCTTTGATTAATTACCCAGCTTTCTGAGACGAGCTCAATATTCAGGGCAAGATGTCTGATTGCACGGACTGTACAAATTAGAAGGACGCAAGGTGCGTCCGATTTAGGTTGCATGGGAGAATTAATATATTTTGATCGAAAGAGGGTCTATAGAAAAATCTATTTTAATGGCAAAAACGAGCTTAATATTTTTTTCCGCTCATTAAACACCGAGTTGTTGATCAATATTAACTTGTATTTAAAAAATTATAAAATGGAAATAAATGTGAATGAATGAATTAAAAAATAAACCTTTTGGGGGGCAATTTTAAGCTTCTTGTCCCCACATATTAAGTCCAAAGGACAATGGAGGGTCAGGGAACCAGTCTAAACATATTATATCTATGTTGGAGAAACACACCGATCCAGTGTGATTAACAGGTGCTTCCTGCAATGCTTTACCGCATGCTCCAGCAGCACGCGTCATACGCGCGTGCACGCAATGTCGGACATTTCTTGCAGGCATGTCGGACATAAATCACGGCTGTGATTGGTCATAACACCTTGTGCCGACGTTGACAACGTGCGCAGTGGGCGGGGCTGCAAAGAAGTTCCCAGTCTAGACTTACCATTGCAACCGCTGACTCTGCCGCTTCCGTGCTAAGAATTGCGTTCTGTGTCACCGATGCCTGTCCACGATTTCTCTTGACGCTAAGAAGAGCAAAGACAGCGAGCGCGACTACCGCTATGATCAACAAAGCCACGACGACGCATACAGCTACAACTGCACTGCTTACACCAACACTCCCATCTAGGTTACTCTCTGTCAGATGGGTATGAACAATAAATGCAGTTGATTTCTAATTATGAACAAGAAAAGGCACACCCTCAGGGTTATCACTTATAGCACTAACAGAAAATGTCATGCTATGCAAATAATCTAAACGGCTTTACAGACTAAACATGTGAGAAATAAAGGTGAGTCCAAAAGTGTTTCTCTAACCACCATTTCTTTAATGTGTGCATTTTTAAGCTTTGGCAGGAGCTTATACATGTCACTTGGTGGTCGGTCGGTCGGATGGTCTATCTGTCTGTCTGTCCCGAAAATTTGACCAAAAGTATGGTGTTCCATGTGCGCTATCGTCGTCGCAGTTTTGCGCCAGAGCTTATTGTGCACTTGCACTTGTTTTTTTCATTGATCTAAAATGACTTTTTACCGGAGCTCTTTTATGCATGATTTATTAAGGGTAATCCAATACGATGCTACTGCTCGGCTGTCTTCACCAATCTACAATCAGTCACAAGTGACAGTCACAAATAGAGTGGAGTTGATGGGAAAATACATAACAAACTAAAAAAAAAATAGTTACTTTGGCAACTCCCTGTAGCCTCGTCCACATTGAATCCATCCTTGCAAATGCAATCGTAACCGTCAAGCAAGTCCACACAGACAGCGTTAGCATCGCAGTCGTTCGTCGAGTCATCATCGCATTCGTTCATCCCTGAACAGTGTATAAAGACGATACTTTTTGTCAAATCATCTCTATTCCAACCAGTGAATGTGATATTAATATTTATTTATATACCTAACTTTGTTCGCAATCCCCGAAAGATATCGCAGTTATAGCAAGCTTGTTCACATACAGGTTAACGTGATTTTAAGCTCTGGCATGCTGGAGCTTATGCGTTTCACTTGGTGGTCGGTTGGTCGGATGGTCCGTCTGTCTGTCTGTCCCGAAAATTGACCAAGAGTATGGTGCCCCGTGTATGTAATCGGCGTCACATTTGTCGCCAGAGCTTATTGTGTAATCGTGCTTGTTTTCAATGATTCAGAATAACTATTCACCGGATCCCTTTCATGCATGCTTTATTAGGGGTAATCTTATACGATGCTACTGCTCGGCTCTCTTCACCAATGTACGATCAGTCACAAGCGACGGGGAGCAAGACAGTCAGCAAGACAGTCAGTCAGTCAAACGAGATGATTCTTGTGTAGTGAAATTGTCAATTGGTCACGTGGTGAAATCTTCATCATTGTCAAGTCTTTATAACCTAAAAATTGGAGATGCAATAATGTTTCAACTATCAATGTAATACACCTTTCGGAGTAATCACATCGCAAGAAAAATCATACAACTTGTGGTAAACTAATCCTGGAGCTTTATGAATGAACAAAATCCTCTTCTATGTACATTACAGATGACACTTTAAACTAAACACTAAACGCGTAGTTCACGAAAAGAGTGGAGTTGACGGGAAAATACATAAACTGAAAAATAGTTATTACTTTGGCAACTGCCTGTAGCCTCGTCCATATTGAATCCATTCTTGCAAATGCATTCGTAACCATCAAGCAAGTCCACACAGACAGCGTTAGCATCGCAGTCGTTCGTCGAGTCATCATCGCATTCGTTTATTCCTAAACAGTATATAAAGACGGTACTTTATGTCTAATAATCTCTATTCCAACCAGTGAATGTGACATTAATATTAATTTACAAACCTAACTTTGTTCGCAATCCCCAAAAATATAGCAAATTATAGCAAGCTTGTTCACATACAGGTTAACGTGATTTTAAGCTCTTGCATGGAGCTGGAGCTTAGGCGTTTCACTTGGTGGTCGGATCTGTCTGTCTGTCTGTCCCGAAAATTGACCAAGAGTATGGTGTTCCATGTATGTAATCGGCGTCACATTTGTCGCCAGAGCTTATTATGTGCAATCGTGCTTGTTTTTCAATGATTCAGAATAACTATTCACCGGATCCCTTTCATGCATGCTTTATTAGGGGTAATCCTATACGATGCTACTGCTCAGCTCTCTCTCAATCTACCAATCTACACTCAGTCACAAGCGACAGTCAGCAAGACAGTCAGCAAGACAGTCAGCAACTCCAGTCAGTCAACGAGATGCTTCTCGTGTAGTGACATTGTCAATCGGTCACGTGGTGAAATCTTCATCATTGTCAAGTCTATATAACCTAAAAATTTAAGATGCAGCAATGTTTCAACTGTCAATGTTACACCTTTCGGAGTAATCATATCGCAAAAAAATCATAAGCTTGTAGTAAACTAATCTTAGAGCTATATGAATGAACAAAGTCCTCTTATATACATTATAGAGGACACTTTTAACCGCTAAACGTGTAGTTCACGAAAAGAGTGGAGTTGACGGGAAAATACACAACAAATTTAAAAAAAAATACTTGTGCAATTCCCTGTAGCCTCGTCCATATTGAATCCATCCTTGCAAACGCAATCGAAACCATCATCCAAATCCACACAGTCAGCGTTGGCATCGCAATCGTTCATCGAGTCATCATCGCATTCGTTCATTCCTGAAATAGTGTATATTAAAAAGACGGTACTTTTTGTCAAATAACCTCCTTTCTAAGCAGTGGTTGTGACATTAATACAAAATTTACATCCTCTACGTTGTTCCCAATCCCCGAAATTATTGCAGTTATAGCAAGCTTGTTCATGCACGTACGAACAATAAATACTGTATGAACAAAAAAAAAGAATTTGTGATGAAACAATGTTTCAACTGTCATTGTTACACCTTTCGAAATCACATTGCAAGAAAATCATAAAACTTGAAGTGAAATAATCTTTGCAGCTACACGAACGAGACAAAATCCTCTTCTATATACACTATAAAGGACACTTTAAACCATTTAAACACGTAGTTCGCGAAAAAAAAGTGGGGTTGACGGGGAAATATACAACAAACTGAAAAAAAATATGTTACTTTGGCAACTCCCTGTAGCCTCGTCCATATTGAATCCATCCTTGCAAACGCAATCGTAACCATCATCCAAATCAACACACTCAGCGTTGGCATCGCAATCGTTCGTCGAGTCATCATCGCATTCGTTCATATCTGAACAATGTATAAAGACGATACTTTTTTTGTCAAGTAACCTCTTTTTCAACCAGTGGTTGTGACATTAATACAAAATTGATATCACCAAACTTGTGTGCGATCCCCGAAAATTATCGCAGTTATAGCAAGCTTGTTCACGTACGAACAATACATGCAGCATGAACAACAAATACAGTTGATTTCTAATTGAAAAAGAAAAGGTACACCTTCAGAATTAACACTGATAGCACTAACAGAATTTCACGCTATGCAAATAATCTAAATGGCTTTATAGAATCAACATGTAGGACAAAAAGGTGAGTACAAAAGTCGTTTTTATAACTACCATTTTTTAGTGTGTTTTCCAGTTTGTCCGAAAGTGCATTTTTAAGGCCTGGAAGGAGCTAATACATGTAACTTGGTGGTCGGCCGGTCGTATGGTCTGTCTGTCTGTCCTGAAAATTAACCAAAAGTATGGTGTTCCATATGTGCCATCGGCGTCGCATTTTTCGTCAAAGCTTATTGTGCAATCGCACTTGTTTTTTAATGATCCAGAATGACTATTCACCAGATCTCTTTCATGCATGTTTTATGAGGGGTAATCGATACGATGCTACTGTTCGGCTGTCTTCACCAATCTACAATACCTGAAGTCTCGAGACCGAGACCAAGACCAGCCCCTTCAAGGTGGACCGAGACCGATATGGTCCAAGACCGAGATCGAGACCGAGACCGCGGATAATAATAACAATAATCCGAATGATAACCAAGAAAAATAATTACAGCTGAACAGTCTGTCCTTGAGATGATGATAGGGATGTGAAGGAAGTGATTGAAAGCTAGGAATCACTTGTACCTGCTTGTGTCATGGGAGTGCTCTTCATTTATGCTTCCTACATTAAATTACAACATGACATCAGGATTTGTTATCGTTGGCACAATCAATTACAAATTTTGGAAACAACCTTGGTCACCTCTTGGTTTCAGCTATGACTGCTAACGCATATTTAAAGGTGAAATGTTAATTTTACACCAGGCCTCTTTTTTTTTTAAATAATAATAGGACTTAACTTCTACCGTAATGAAATATAGACTTGTACATACATAGACCCACAAGTTGCGAGGTGGTAACCAGATATTGATTTATATTTTTTTTTCTGACTGCGATTTTGCTTTTTGAGAAATGGGTACTTCAAATGAGCAGCCAGAAAATGAGGTCTTATCATACACTCTCATTGCGACAGGGAATGTTAACTGGTAAAAGTGTGTAAATTCATTGGTGGAAAATCGGTCGAAACATTTACTTTTTCTCCAAATACTGTCCCAAATTAAAGACAAATGTGGGGTCGAAAATATCACTAATTTGGAGCAGCTCATTTATTTGAAGAAGAAAAAACACAAGAGAATACGCACACAAGGATGGGCAAATTACACAATCCCCCAAAATGGTGGGCCCTTAATGGAGCTAACTGCTACTTTACATGTACTTTTGGGACTTTCCAACAGTTCGAACCAACTACGATATATAACTATTCGTTAACAAGGTTGACAACATGATCTACGGGCTAGCAAATGTTCTAACTATTAACGGTACTAAACGAAGTGAACACAAAGTAATCGATCGAGCTGTAAATGCCCCATATTGCCGGTCTCGCCTCTAGACCAGCCAAAATATTGAGACCAAACGGGGACCGAGACCAGGACCAAAACCGAGACCACATTTCTCGAGACCGAGACCAGCAAAAAGTGGTCTCCAGACCGGTCTCGAGACCGAGACCTACAACACTGCTCACAAGTGACAGCCAGCAAGACAGTTAGTTAGTCAGACGAGATGCTTCTCGTGTAGTGACATTGTCTGTTGGTCATGTAGTGAAATCTTCAACATTGTCAAGTCTGTATAATCGAAGAATTTGTTATGTAACAATGCTTTAACTGTCAATGTTACACCGTTCGGAGACATCACATTGCAAGAAAATCATAAAACTTGTTGTAAAATTAATCTTGGAGCTATAATGAACGAAACAAAATCCTCTTCTATATATAAAATATAGTGGACACTTTAAACCACTGAACGCGTAGTTCACAAAAAGAGTGGAGTTGATGGGAAATACACTGACAAAAAGTTACTTGTGCAATTCCTCGTCGCCTCGTCCACAGTGAATCCCTTCTTGCAAATGCAATCGTAACCATCATCCAAATCCACACACTCAGCGTTGGCATCGCATTTGTTCGTCAAGGCATCATCGCATTCGTTCATTTCTGGACAGTGTAGAAAGGCGATACTTTTTGTAAAATATCCTCCATTCCAACCAGTGGTTGTGACTTTGATATACAATTTATATCCACAACTTTGTTCGCGATCCCCGAAATTATCGCAGTTATAGCAAGCTAAATCACGTGAATTTTCTTTTTTAAATTTAAAACTGCATGTTTATTCATTTGTCCGAAGAAACTTTGGCATTAAACGCAGGTCCACACTTAAATTTCGACAGTGGCTAGATACTTTTTCAGTTCTTCATAGCTAATTTTTAGTAAACGACATTCACATCTCGCATTTGATGAGATTTTGAGCTTTTATAATTTTATAGTCTCAACACTGTTTGTAACAAACATAACTTTCTTACTTCCAAAACAGGTGAGAAATTATTAGGATTAATGTATTAAGCACTTAAAAGAACCTCTTCTGACCACATAAATTACTATGAAAGTGCAACAAACTTGTCGCTCAGTGGGCTAGGGGAGGGGTGGTTGAATCCCCGGCCCCTTGTGCGTCCCTCCCAACTTATATTCTACATTTGGGAAAAAGCAAAGATTAGCTTGATAAAAAAGCCGCATTGGATGCACAATCCAATTACTTATCTCCCTAAGCGCCCCTGCAAATTGAATACTGTGGTCGCTTACCGATAATGAATGTTAGGTTTTGGGAGACTACTTGCTTCCCGTCAAAATACTGGCACTTGTAGATACCCATAGACGAATTGTCCACTGGCCCGACTGTCAGGTTACACTGCCTCTCAAAGTTTTCATGTCCCGTTAAGGACCCAATAAACTCCCCACTTGAAAAGTGGCATTGACGCCGGACTCCATTCTCAAAGAGCCATCTGAGTGTTAGATCTTGATGGACTGCGTCCCCGGCCACTATGCAAGTGAGAGTAACATTAGTGTCCGGTGAAGCCAACACTTCGGGTCCGGGTAGAATCATAAGAGATGACGAGGCTGCAATGGATTATGAAATTCATGAACCTTCAAGAAACGGCAAGCCCGGCTAAGTCGACACTAAACGTATAGTTTTGTACAGTTTGGAAACATAACAGGACGATAGCACTGGCCTGCTAACAAGTGCTAGTCAGTCACTTGGTATAAAGAGGATACTGGGCTGGCAGGGGCGCGTAGCAAGGTCATTTTTATTGAACAGGTCATTTCTTGAGAAGGGCACTCGCAAATTTGAAACGTTGCAATGTGGACACTTTTTTTTCCTCCGGACATCTTGCCTTCGTAAAATCAAACGTTTTTTTTCTTTCTGTTCTACAGGGGGGGGGGAATAGTGCTTTTCAGGGCGAACATGCGCGAAATTACCAAAAAACGTCTCTTCGTCTGCTCATTTCCTGCTCTTTGTTTACTCATTTACTCATATCCTGATCTTTTGATTACTCATTTACTCATTTTGTTGCTCATCTGCTCATTTCCTGCTCATTTGAGTACTTATCTGCTCATTTCCTGCTCTTTCGTGTACTCATTTACTCATTTCACTGCCATCTGCTCATTTCACTTCTCATCTGCTCATTTTACTCGTTTCACTGCTCATTAATGAACAGATGAACATTTAAATGAGCAGATGAGCAAGAAATGAGAAAATGAGTATTTTAATGAGCAGATGGGCAGTGACATGAGTCAATGATCAAGACGAAGATTTTGAGGAAGATGATTCGGAATCCGAAACGGAGGTGGAAGAAGACGAATAATCGGATGAAGATGAGTCTAGTTCTAATTTGGAAGACAACACCGCATATCGAGACTTGTTGAAAGAGACCTTAAAAGCCACCAATGAGATGTGGAGTGAAAATTATGAAAAGTAAATCAACGGGGATATGAGTGAAGATCATCGGGCCAAGAAAAAGGCCAACATGAAGACCCTTTGGGCAGTCAAGCAAATCTTTTTCAACAAATACAAGGATTGTTTTCATCAAGTTACCTACATCCTGAAGATAATGGCACTCATCAAGTTATTGTAAAAGATATCGCAAAAAAATTAAACATAGGCATGGAAGTGAATCAAGCTCTCTTACAGTAATTCGTTACGGCTACTTCATACCATGGAGGAATAAGTTCATACTATTACGTTACATTGGGGACGCTGACGATTGAATTGATTAGAAGAAGAACATGCCCATGCATGGACATTTTCAACTTTTTGTAAGTTGTATATAGCTGTAAATAGACAGTATATTGTAAACCGATATAACAGGTACAAAGACAAACGTTTAGCAAGTCTGTAATTATAAAACGGGCAGTTTTTTTGGACAATCGGTGTTCATAATCGGTGTAATGAACGCTTTAGAGACTGACTTCGTTGACGGCACACACCACGAAAGTTCAAGTTACTGAGCAGTTCACTGAAGCGAAAATAATACCAAAGACGTAAAGTTAATAATTTATGACAGGTGTGTGGACATCCCTACATACTTCTTATGTTTTTACCTTCGGTAGACAACCAAGCACACAATCCGTAGATTACAGATCACTGAGGGCATTGAGGGCAACACATCTAAAGCCCTACCACTTAACACCGGCGTGTCTAGTTATTATTATTGATGCACTTTAAGTTATTAATCAGGAGAATACACGAGAAAGTGTGGATTCGTAATTTAAGAATTCACGAGGCGCGAAGCGCCGAGTGAATTTGTAAATTAAGAATCCACACTTGCGAGTGTATTCTTCGACATGAACCATTGCGTCAACATAAGTAAACAATTCGCGAATATGTGCGCACACGTATGCGAATTTGTTTGCAATGTCGTGAATTTTATTGCATACCTTGTCGCATACCTTTCAGTAAAATTCCTGATGAACTGGGGAGTTGTAGCAGCTAGTCTGGAATCTAGACGTACTGTTAGATATAAATAGGGTCTGACTAATAAACCTTCGCGCGCACGCTGTTCCTCGTGCAATCGTTACTACTAGTACTGTCGAGCGCAAGCTTGCAACTTGCGCAACTTTGAAATTTGCGCGCGCAAGTTTGAAACTACGTCTAGATTCCAGACTAGCTGCTACACCTCCCTAGTTCATTAGGAATTTTACTGAAACTAGGTATGCTAAATAGAATCCGCGACTATGTTCTGCATCTTTAGATTGTTGTAGTACTGCATGTGGAGGAAGGTACACATCACACGACAATATTCTTAATGAATGTTTGAAAAGAGCCGCGCGGATAATCCTGAAGTGTGCATTCTTAACGCCTTCAGCCGATATGTTTGTTAGTCTTAATTGGATGTCATTTGCTAAAAGAGTAGAGTATAAAAAGGCTATTTTTGTTATAAATGTATAAACAAAATTACTCCTTTGTATATGACAAATATGTTTACACCACTTATTCAGATTCGTGAAACGAGACAATCCACTGATATGGCACTGAGGACTCCTTTGCAAAAAAAAACCCAGTGTTATGTCTCAAGCTTTGCTGTAACTGGTACAATCATCTGGAATAATTTACATGTGCAGTTGAGAACCATGACTTCACTAGCCTCATTCAAATCTGAACTTTGTAAAACGTTCAGTCAGTAATAATATTTCTGCAAATAACTATTTGTGTATTTGCCGCTGTCTTCTCTGATTATGCAAATCTAGATATGTGCTGATCTACGGAGTTAACAAACTTGGTTGCCATAATAAGAAGAAGATAATAAGGAGCCGATTGGGAATTTCCCAATGTTCCTCTCAAAAGGGTTTTTCGCGGGGTTTTCGGCCCTCCCGTCATCAGCGAATACAGTTACAGCAATATTTTTTTTTCTTTTCTTGATGTTACAAGATAGATCAAAACGTTTCGTGTTCACTGAATCAACCTTATAGTAAAGCATTCATACTGTACATGTAGTTATAATAGTTTTAAAATATATTGTATTTATAATATTTGCTTAACACCTGTGCATTATTCAAATAATGTTTTATCTCACTGTATTGAATTGTTTTTGTATTTGTAATGTTGTATGATTATACATGTTTGTAGTCATTATTTATTGTATGCATACCCTGGGTAAAGAAATGGAATAAATAAATACATAAATCACCTCCTTTTCTCTTCACGATTCACAGTGCACGATTTTGACGTCAGAACCAGTAAACGTGTTGCGTACAAAAGTTGAGTAGTTTCTTACCCAATTATAGGTAAAGTGACAATTTTGCCAGTACCCTTCAACAGGGAAATTTGACCCTTTGATTGTGTAACCGAAAAAATCAAATTGTAAACAACGTAGTGTAAGAGAGCACATTGGATCTTGCAACGTACAACAAAATAGGCACTATGTGCTCTCAGATGGGTAAATATTACACCCTAATGTTGCCTAATTAAAGAGCGTTTTCGAAATCGACAGTTACATTCAAGATGGCGGTTAGTAAATTAACGAACGTGCTGCGAGAGTCCAGTGACGTATCCAGCGGGGGAGGGGCACTCCCCCCCCCCCCGGACGGATTTCTTTTGACAAATTCTTTTGGTCAGCAATGATTTAGATAATTTTTTAAAAAAATTTTGTGACATCATCAATTTTACCACCACAAAGAGTACAATTTTACGCAACATTCGGTACTTTTTTTCTAAGAGTGTAATCCTCCTTATCGCTTCTATTTTTACGCTTTATCAGCTTCTCGTCGCTTCTTATCGCCCTTTATCTTATCTATTACGTAACTTTTGTGCGGAATTAAGACCCCCTTTCCGACTAAAATAACAATCGTAACGGCCGCTGCCACAAAAAGGCACGATTTTGGGGGGTTAAAAAGGGCACTTGTTCGAAAAAAAAGAGCACTCGTTCAAAAAAGGGCACTCGTTCAAAATATAAGAGGGGGGGGGCGCTGGTGAAAGACAGGACACTTGAATGGACCCTCGAATGTAAAAGAGCAGTCTTTACTAACTATTGGGATGTAAATACCCCCTCGACTGGCTTCGCCTATGGCTGGACCCTTATAGGACCAGCACAAACTCTAAAATCGAGGCGTTTATGTAAGTATTATTATTGTTTCCTGCATGAAGTTTACCACATACACTATGCAACAAAAATGCAGCCTGCAGCCACTCCTGACGAGCTCTTTATATTGTGATATAGGAGATAGAAATTAAACTAGAAGTTGCTGATGAAAAATGGTCACGTGAATTTGGGCCATATCATACTCATTAACCAAGAACGGCCTGTTTCCCTGAAATTATTGTGTTTACAAGATTTAATTTTGTTAAAAAATCCTCTTACCTGTTGTATGTTCGAAAAGTAGCGCTGTTATAACGAATAACGCCGCCATGCTGGTCACAGTGTATTGTAATGTCTATTCTTTACTCGGCCTATTCTTTTACAAATCAAGTGTGAAATTGTTTACTGTTTAACAAAAAGTGAAATCGAGACTCGATTCTTCATCAGTTTACTCTGGCTTAGTTTTCATATTAGTCAGGTGGCATATGGTCGGAATCGTGACCGACTGGTCCAAAGCACCAAACTTGGCAGATAGATTCTTATATCCCTAGAGAAGATATTAAGAAGGGGCGACACCTGAAATTCTTTTGGAAGGGTGCCTGATTTGCATAAATCGTTAATCCCTGCCGTGTAATATATTTATTCCCATATTTGGGTATATTTTAATTTTTTTTTAATTTTTGAAAAGTGTATTTTGGTGATTCTTCTTGCATATTCTTACTAGGAGGACATAGTAAAGAACCAAAATTGCTACTATTTTACTCTAAAGTTACGCGCATTTACCTTTTCCTCAGATATCATCAACTAGTCTCGCCAAACGTGGGTATTGATGAGCTTCAAATTCACAAAGGCACTTACTGGCATAGTTACCTTAACAAAAATAAGTGGGAAATCAAGTGAAAATTGATAACATCTTGATGTTTACCCCAAAAGACCAAAAAAGGGGAGAAAATTTGGTGTCCGTAAATTGGGCTAGTACGGGAAGGGTAACGTGGGGACTTGAACAAGTTCAACGAAATCCCCCTAAATAAGAGATTATTGTTGTTTACAATAACTTTGTTTACGCCAAAACGTTTTCTCAACAATAATTTTCGGAATTTCCTTGAACTTGTTCCAGTGTTCAATGTTAGGCAACCCTTCACCTACTTGTTAGCCTAATTTATGGATACCTCGTTTTTTCCCCCAGTTTTTGTTTTCTGGACTAAATATCACAATGTTATCATTGTTCACATGATTTTGCATAAGGTTTTAATAGGGTAACTGTACCAGTAAGCTACTTGGTGAATTTGAAGTTCATCAATGCTGATGTTTGGCAAGGCTAATTGATGATATCTGGAGACAAGGTAAATGCGCGCAATTTTAGGGCATAATAGTAGCCAATTTGGATCGTTACTATGTCCTCAAAATTATTCGGTCACGTTTATGCTTTGGAAAATGTTATTTAAGTAAAGATATGTAAGTAGAATCCCCAAAATACACTTTTCAAAAAAATAAAAAAATATAAATATACCCAAATATGGGAATAAATATATTACACGACAGGGATAAACGATTTATGCAAATTAGGCACCCTTCCCAAAAGAATTTCAGGTGTCACCCCTTCTAAATATCTTCTCTAGGTCAATAAGAATCTATCTGCCAAGTTTGGTGCTTTGGACCAGTCGGTCACGATTTTGACGAAAATTAGATCTAAGCCACCTGACTAATACGGACAGAGGCTTTTTGCATTTTGTTTGTTTCGATATCTTCCGTTTTTACTGGTATATATGGCTTAATAATAATATTCTGTTTGTTTCGATATCTTCCGTTTTTACTGGTATATATGGCTTAATAATAATATTCTGTGATTAAGCTGGGTGAACTTTGTGCTGTTCACACGAACATAAAGTTTGTTTTTGTTAGCACGTTTTAGTTTTGCTCTTTATGTTACGATTTCTAGTATAGTCGGACTCCCTATTATCGCGGCATCCCTACTATCGCGGCATGGGAAATTTCTCTTTTTGCGTTGTCAAAACTCCTTCAAGTGGTGATTTTTATCCAGTTCATCAGTCATCAAGAATTTTCTACCGAGTTGTATACAAAGGACGATTAAAAAATGTTGTGTCTTTCGGGACTTTTAACGATTATAAATATTAACGTTTTCCAAAACTTGCAAAATTTTCCCTCACCGTGTCTGCTAAAAGGTACCGTTTATATTTTAACATACATCTTTAATTGTGCTCTGTTCATGAAAGTTCCATTGTCTGGTTTCCATTCTTCAGCTGCAAATGTAAAATGAAGTCGAACGACGATATTTGCAGCGCGAAATCGTAACAACTTTTACGGGATCAACATAAGCACTGCACGTTAGCAAAAATAAAACGGCACACAGTGTAAAGTGAAAGGCGCCCTCAATCGCCGATCAGTAGACTTGCCTCAGGGATTTGTGTTCTCTTTTCGGTGGAAGGGCAGGGTCTTAAGAAATCATCCCGCAGAAGTATAGTCTGTAATCAACTTGAACGTTACAGGGAAAATGTCAGACATACCGCGATAATAGGGAGTCCACCTCCGTTCGCACACTCTGCGCATGTCTATTTTCACAGGCATCGTACACGGAATAGACCACACCACTGTCGATTTTTTTATATTAATATAAAAGGGAAGAGTTATACAACACAAAAGACAGGGCAATTCGGGAAGGTTAGTGGGCAATCTTTATTCCGAACGAGAAACGTGATAAGTACCGCGATAATAGGGCAACCCATCCTTTTATTTTTTTTGTGGGGGGGGGGGGGGGAGGGGGGTTGTAACGGCAAATAGAAGGATTTAATCTGAGGCCGTTGTTAAACGGATCTCGCTCCATACTATTTGAACATGTTTATTGTATGTGACCCTGCGCACTAACCAATTGGAATCGGCTTTAGAAATTGGGACGTCATTTTGATCAAACATGTTGACAAATTAACTGTTGGTTGGTCAATTTGGCTGCCATGTTTTTGCAATAAAACATCTGGCTGCCGAAAACGCGATAAAAGGTGCTCGTTGAATGGTCAGAATTTCGAGGTCAATACGCTGTCTTGTTTTGCTTTATTTGAATCTGCTCGCATGTCATAGACAGGTTGCTCTCGTGGGAATTTTTATTGAACTTTTTAGATTCAGTAAAATACCATAGAAAAATAGCTATCCGTTTTTTACTGTTGGATACGATACACATGTATAACAACTATTTTTAAGTGTTTATGCTCTGTGCGTTTACATTCTGTACAGCTCCAATTTGTAAGCCTAGTGGCTGGTGATCCAGATTGTCTATAAATCACAAATAGAGTATTTTTAGCAATTGGAAATATATATTTCTTTATTCTTCAGGCAATACTTCATTTCAGGAAGCAGATTTACTTTTACCGTCCATGCATGTTATAATAATAATATCCTAAATTGTTGACACAACTCTTTGCACACGATTTCATTTCATCTTCTATGGTTTATATATGGTTTAGGTTTCTATGAAATATGGACTCATTAATAGTATTGCGCAAAGATAATTGAATTAGGATGTGACCGGTCTCGTAAGCGGGTTTAACCAATAAAAGTGTAAGAAACAAAATAGTAGTCTGAATTTCACAGGAGTCCACCTTTCATATGACACATATGTTCAAGACCATTATGTCCGTTTGGTAGATTACGTGATTACGTAACAGATTTTGAAGAGCGACGGCCGATTATGTCCGACCCATTATATCCGACGTACGATTTTGTCCTACACATTGCGTCCGACGTCCGATTATGTCCGACCCATTGTGTCCGACGGCCGATAATGTCCGACCCATTATGTCCGACGGCGATTATGTCCGACCCATTGCGTCCGACGGCCGATTATGTCCGACCCATTGTGTCCCACGTACGATTATGTCCGACCCATTGTGTCTGACGGCCGATTTTGTCCGACCCATTGTGTCCGACGGCCGATCGAGGATGTTGTTTAATTTGCATGTGGGTCTACATTGCTCATTATGTGAAAGACAAATCTTATCTTTACCCAGTATTGCGACAATGCGGCCGTATTTTAATAGAAGCACTCACTCATACAAGTAAGATTGGATTTGAACAGAATTGGATACTGCAGGAATCCGATTTTCTCTGACCCAATTTTTTTCCGGTAACCTCTGAAAGTTTGTTGTCATGATATTTTGGCGTCCTATGAAATCTGATTTATTTCATCATCTAGGGCTCTAATTACTTTCACAACTGGCTTTTCAATGTCTTTATTATGTTTTGCACTCCATGAAGGAATCTCTTCATAGAGTGCAATTGCCACACTGAGTACAATTGCAACACTTATCAGAATCAGGACCCTGTTATAAAGGGCGATGGGTAAAAGTGAAAAAAAAAATCCAGTGAAGTACCGCTCGAATGAGGTTTCCCTATCCCCAGGGCGTGCCGAGGACAGCATTGACCAGAGGCGAGCATTTTTCTATACCACAAAGTCGGTCCTGCATGGATAAGCAGCGTATGGCGCGATACATGTACATGCAATGATATAATGTATAAAACAACTCAGTGGAAGGAGTCGATGATGTAGTCTAGTGTATACTACGTGAACTGTCATTGCTTTTCTTGTCATTCATTATTTGTTTAATTTCGTTCCCTTAAGTAGGTTTTTTATAAGCAATTTAGGGCATTTTTCTTTTGTAGTTTGGAAATGTGGTTTGGAAAATTTCGTTTCTCACAGGAAAACAAGTATCGATGAATGTAATATCTCTTCAATTGTGCATAACAGTGGTTAAGATTTGCCGATTTTTCGTTTAAACGGAAGGGCACAATTTTCAAAGTTAGATTCCTAAAATTAAAGATATATCTTTGAAGATATTAAGAAGGGTATAATAAAAAAAGGTCGCGTATTGTAAGGTTGTGCGTGTACATTTTGTTTTAATGGGTGTGAGCTTATATCAGGAGTGTGGTTTCGTTACCGTAATATACAGAGGTAAATGGAAAACTGTAGTGGCGAAAATGTGTAGGTACACGCTGATTTTTGGGCTATTTTTGCCATTGGCTGGAAGCTACTTCGGGGCAACCTTATGACCCAAATATAACGTGGACAGCCAAAACTTCTAGCCCTAATGATATTTCCATTGGTGTGCCACAGGGAAGTGTCCTTGGACCAATTCTTTTTTTACTGTACATTAATGACATCACCAAAAGTAAATTCCAAGTGCACTTGTAATATATTTATGCTGATGATGTAATTATTTACACAACTGGAAGTAATGTTAATGATGTTAATCAGGTTTTGCAGTCTAATATTGAAAGCATTAGTTACACAACACAAAGCACAGACCCTCAAAGTAATGAGAACGACCTTCCGTGGCGGCCTAAAAAAAAACGCTGGAATCTGAACCAATCAGAGTGCTCGCATAGAATTCGCTAGCGATTCAAAATACTCCCATAATGTTGTGTACAACTTAACATAGAAGACGTTTTCGGTAAGGGGTCATTCCATGTCAGATCAACGCACCTTTTTACCTTATGTCTTCTGATTTTGATAAAAATTGCTGTGCTTGTAGGTCCCGATGAGCAATGAATGCACACCAATATTTAGCCCGATCCGACGTACCATGTGGTCAGGGTAGAAACCACAAAAAACGGACATTTTTAGAGTAAAATACCACCCTTTTGGTAGAAGTATGTCAAAACCATGTGAATTTTCATCGAATATATGCGAATTTGGTATTAAAATAATAAGAATTTCATGCTCAAATGAACTCTTTTGTCAAAATTAAATTTTGTGAAAAGGAGGTCACGTGACCTTTAATATGTTATCGTGACCTTTGACCCAATTTATGTACTAATGTATCATTCCGAAAATCAACGAAATTAAAATGACTTGATAGAGCATGTCTTCCTCTATCAGAATCTACTAAAAATCAATTGGGGTCTTCAAAATTTACAACTTTATGACTATTTGTGTACAGTTTGTAGGTTACAAATTAGTCAATTTATAGACTTTAAATGAGAAATCCACCCACACAACTTACTATTCTGTTTCTAAAGCTACTTAAATTAATCTTGGTTTGCGAATTTCTCATGTTTAGGGCTGATGAGGTCTAACCAGACTCATAATATAAATTATCAGCAGTGGCGCAGCCAGGAATTGGCTTTTTTTTTTGGGGGGGGGGGGCTCGTAGCTTTTTGTTGTCAAATTTCTGTAGAAGATTGAAAAAAAAATCAAACAAATTGAAAACCTTGGAGGGGTGGGTTCCAGCCCCTCGACCCCCCCCCCCCGTGCCACTGATAATTAGTTATCCCACAAGCGCGCTTGGAATATTGGAATATGAAACAATGCAATGCTGCTATGACCCATATGCCACCCGACGCACTACAATATTCCGTGTTCCACGAGCCATAACAAATTATCTTCAAGCAAACTTGACGTCGGATGCGTACATTGTACGTGGTTAGGGATGTAGTTGCATAGTAAATCGGACCGTTCACCACCAAATAAAAAGAACACAATACATACATGTACATATACATTCGATATCTGGGGTGCAATATAGCTGTGCAATATTATATCTAATCACACTGTTGTTGCTATAGATGGACTAATCAGGGTCTAGGATTCAAGTTTGCTTGAAGATAATACTCAATATCGCATTCAAAGTTACCTTACTCATTCATCACTGCGCTTCTTGATATTTAATGAGTCTCACAGACTTGGCAATTTTTTCCTTCAAGTCAAATTTCACCTGGATGTGTGTCCGCTGTACTGGGTCCGGGTAGAAAGCATAGAGCTGTTGCGTACCCTAAACAGTAACTGCTAATGACAATCGACTCTCAAGCATTCGACGTCAAGTTTGCTTGAAGATAAATTCGTTAGCCCACTTGCGCTTGTGGAACACGGATTAATGTAGTGCGTCGGGTGGCATATGGGTCACAGCAGTAGCATTGCATTGTTTCATATTCCAAGCGCGCTCGTGGGATAACTAATAATCAGTGGCACCGGGGAGGGGGGGCTCAAGGGGCTGGAACCCACCCCCTCCTATGTTGCCAATTTGTTTGTTTGATTTTTGGGTAATTTTTTTTTTTCAATCTTCTACAGAAATTTGAAACCAAACAAATTATGAGGCCCCCCACACACACAAAAAGCAAAATCCTGGGTGCGCCACTTCTGATAATTTATATTATGAGTCTGGTTAGACCTCATCAGCCCTAAACATGAGAAATTCGCAAACCAAGATTAATTTAAGTAGCTTTAGAAACAGAATAGTAAGTTGTGTGGGTGGATTTCTAATGTAAAGTCTATAAATTGACCCATTTGTAACCCACCAACTGAACAAAAATAGTCATAAAGTTGTAAATTTTAAAGACCCCAATTGATTTTTAGTAGATTCTGATAGAGGAAGACATGCTCTATCAAGTCATTTTAATTTCGTTGATTTTCGGAATGATACATTAGTACATAAATTGGGTCAAAGGTCACGATAACATATTAAAGGTCACATGACCTCCTTTTCACAAAATTTAATTGTGACAAAAGAGTTCATTTGAGCATGCAATTCTTATTATTTTAATACCAAATTCGCATATATTCGATGAAAATTCACATGGTTTTGACATATTTCTACCAAAAGGGTGATATTTTACTCTAAAAAGGTCATTTTTTTCATGGTTTCTGCCCTGACCACATGGTAGGTTGGATCGGGCTAAACATTGTTGTGCATTCATTGCTCATCAGGACCTACAAGCACAGCAATTTTTATCAAAATCGGATGACATGAGGTAAAAAAGTGCGTTGGTCTGACATGGAATGACCCTAAGTCGGTTATTGAACATCAACAGTCAGCATTATTTGGTCTGGGAACCAGGCTGCGCATTGATATTTTGCGTGGGTTGAGCCAGTATAGTAACCGGTACCGTACGTATGTGAACAATAACCGACTTGGCACCAAGTCTAGAGAGTGCCCGTTCTGACAACTGATGCTGAAAATAGCACCTGGGTTTTTTCCAAGTTTCCAAAACAGGCACGCGTACGCTTTTTGCAAACAAGTATTTGACATGTTGGGCTTCAGACGTTATCGTTTTGAGACTGGTACCTTCGTAACATTTTTCCAAGTTTTGCTGGCATAGGTGAGTGTGTTCTCTTGAATTGTTCACGACACAGTGTTTATTTTTTTTGCCCAAGGAACATCAGGTAGGGTTGGTTTCTAGAATGTTGTAAAGTGATTGGAGCCGCCAAAGTCTATATAGCCATATGGCTGTACACGTTGTATTTTTTATTGACTCGATGGACATAACTCATTTCGCCTGTATTCAAGGTTGAGATAGTGATACTAATTTTGGTATGAGTAAAAAACCGTGGCATGTGCCTTTCAATATATAGATATGAGGGACTCACTCCTACTGTCAAGCCATAATGTCATTTTTTTAGGGGGGGGGGAGGATTCGTATGTAGTTTTTGTCTATAAGAAGGAATTATTGAAGAAAAAAAAGGATGGCTCACTTTTAGCTCGAGTTTGTACCTTATAAATTTTGGCTTATTGAAGAATAATGATGCCAAGTATTGATAATAACGGTGTGCATTAATTCTTGATAGATTGGTCTGCTGCATGAACACTATTTTTGTTAATGTTCATCACTAGGTAACGGAATTTCATCATGTCAGTATTCAGGATCTGTTCCCTGGTGTTGGTAGGGCTGTTGAGCTCCTCAAAGCTGGGGTTTTGTGCGGCAAAATACAACGTGTGTCCCGTCGAACTTGGTGAGAAAATGAAATAATTTTGATCATAAGTTCATTGATATTCACTGCATGACATTGTCTGGGAGAGGACAGTAGTTAACATATGCTCCCTAAAAACCCCGACAAAGTTTTTTTTTTTTTGAGGGGGGGGGTTGGTTGTTTGTTTGAGTTTTCAGGGACTTTTGCTTGTTTAAAATTTCAAACGCTAAAGGCTCATCATTTTTTACTTCAATGTTAACAATTATTGGAAACAATCGGCACATGATTTGGCTTTTTGCAAAATTCTCATTCCATGAGTTTTGCAAAACAACTTCGCTTTGCTATTTAAAGAACTTGCCAAAGTAAATATTTTTCTTGGAATCCCGCTTTCATAATGCATACATGCGCGCAGAAGGAAATTTCCACCATGCACAGCGTGGCTGCGTTGTATTGCATCAGGTACAAAGTCGGCAGCCAGCGAGTTCAAACTCAAGTACTCAATAAGGTGAAATACGTGCACCTGCATAATAGTGTAATGTCAACAGAGTGAATTGAACCCTGAACATTAGACTTGAGGACAATTCGGTAAATTTGGCCTTACCTGTAGACCGCGCATGTGTCTACGCATGCACAGTGCTCAGCGAGCGAACAACAGGAATTTAAGTCTATTTAGGTACTTGAACATTATCTATCCACAAGAATGGATGTTTTGGGGGTGTACGTGTCAATATTAAACTTATCACCATATCTTCGCTGGTTTAAGTTGTTGGAAATTTTTAATGGTCGGGTAAAGCAAAATAATGAAGGTTCTTTCGGACCTCTGTAATCTTAGTATTGTACTGTACACATAATCACATTGATCGCGCTCTATTTTTTATCATTTGTAAAACGAAATTAGTTTCATTATTTGATGTTTTTCAAATTATATCAATTTTTGAGTGTTAAAAATGCGGTCACACAGTTTCATAGGGACAGATTGGAGAAAAAATAATTTTAATATACCGGTACATAATAAAGTTTCCAGA
Source organism: Patiria pectinifera (assembly GCA_029964075.1). NCBI lineage: Eukaryota > Metazoa > Echinodermata > Asteroidea > Valvatida > Asterinidae > Patiria > Patiria pectinifera. The sequence goes on along the minus strand of CM057147.1, from coordinate 13,021,290 downwards.
TAATGATTTTTTTCTGAAAAAAAAAACACGTTTTGTGATACTCTCTACTCTTCTTAAATGTATGAACACTATTTGACATATCTTTTTGTTTTATTTTATTCAAAAGTGCACTTCTTTAAACATTTAAATGTTGCTTTGCTTTTTTTGGACAACTAGGGGCGCTGCAGTGTTGTTGACTCGAGTCGCCGACTCGGACTCGAGTCGGACTTGAGTCGCTATTTTTTTGACTCGAAATTTGACTTGACTTTGGAAAAAAATGACTTGGTTACAAATCTGGAGCGCTCCTGCCGTAAATGTAAATTCAGGGACAGACTGTTCAATTTAGGGGTTTTGTGTACAAATGTTAACCCAAATATCTGCTCATTGATAACATATATGAGCAAGGTTTGCACATTTGCTTACTGCCATGCACTAACACAACAACGAATCACAGAAGAAAGACATTTTTTAACGGCACAATATCCAAAATTCTGGCAGCTTTTTGTGAACAAAACAATTGCAACATTGAGGTTTCTGCCTGAAATGTCATCACGCTTTGCTCATGAATATGGAATTTCGCATTAAGCATAAAGAAAGGCACGGAAATACCTTTGAAAACGGCAAAATGAAAATTGAAAATAAGGTTGAATAGGACACAAAGGTGCATTTTCACGAATTACATTCAAAACAATTGCATTTCATGGGCCCTTTAAGTTCATTATTTAAGCATGTAAAATTGACATACATTACAAAATAATTGTTAACGATTTTCGGCTTTCAGGGACGAGTATCCAAGATGTCTTTCGCGCCTCTGGCTACCTTCAAAAGAGTATTTGGCACCGAATTCCTTGTCCGACGATTAAACCCAGTGAAAGTTTAGATGGCGTTATCTGGTACCAAGGGTCCAGCGTACACAACCCATCAACGGTGCGTCTGATCAGCCGAGACCTACGGGGAGGCAACATCAAAGACTCGCCTGCCGACGAGAGGTACTCGATGTCGTCCGATCACGGACTTGTCATTGAGGGAGTCGAGGACAGGGACGAGGGGAGTTTCCTTTGCCAGGTTATTCCTCAAACTACCGATATAAGGGTCAGGAGAGTAAATGTCAAAGTCATAGGTAAAAACGTCTTGTTGTAGTTCATATACATGTGATGTACAAATCAATCACGTACCATCTAACCCAAGTGAGCTAATTCCATTTAAATGAGCTGTGAACCGAAAACATTCCTTTACTATTGTCGATCAGAGTTGTGAATTGAATAATTCTTGTGATTTACCGTGTAACTTAAGCGTCAGCCGTGTTTAAAAGTCTAAAGATCTTACACACTTTCCTGCATGGTTCATACTCATACCAAGTTCAAATTAATGCGTTGTTTCCTTTAGACACAACACCATCAACAATAATCCGTAAACCCTACAGGAAACATATTCTGTGAATGCCTGATGAAGAAATCCAGTCACCCATGAAGGATATAACCAAATTATCATATTTTCAACTTCAAAAATACAGGCGATACCTTTCCAGGAGGCAGAAGTCAGGTATTTGCCACCTCTAGCTTCCATCGAGGACGCAGACAGACGCTACCGTGTGAGTGTGCATCACAGACTCCAGACGCGCCGATCTCCGTAGTGTATTGGTCAAGGGGAGAAGGCGTCACTACAGATACACAAATCATTGGTGCACGTTTCTCTGATGGTGCTACCCTGAAGGTTAAACACGGTGCCGATTACAGCATTGGTAGCGACAATTCACTTCTAGTTAACCCCCTGAATGATGTACAAGACACACAGAGATTCTGGTGTCACGTGTTCAAATCAGATGATACTCTTAGAAATTGCAACGTCGATGTCCAGATATCAGGTAGTGTAAATTGATTCAGTGCCTAAAAGCAATTGCCAAAATAATGGTGCTTTTGAAAAATTGTTTTGTTTTTTTCGCGCGTTTAAATAGACAAATGCATATTCAATTATCAGTCAGTCAGTGTCAAACAACAAGAGCTAATAGTCTAGTTCCCAGTTTCAGATGCTCATATTATATTATTGACTTCCAGTGTTGGGCGCGGAGCACGTTTTTATCACGCTGGTTTGTATTGCAGAATAGAAAGATAGGTTGCACTGACAGCAATGAGTGCATTATTTGATTTTACTGTCTTTTCAATGTAGATCAACAGACACCCAATCACGCCCTCAAGGCATCCTCGACATCGTTCTACCTTCTTGAGGGTGGAGAGCAGACACTTCCATGCTCGAGCTGGACCCCCGGTGTCGCAACCTGTGAAGTACAGTGGTTCAAGATCGACAGGTCAGGTCGACACTTTCTACTGTCTAGCAACGACGTCGATGCTGAATCGGAGTTCGAACCCGCCAGCGATTTTGGCTTGATCATCAAATTAGTTGATGACGAAGATGCTGGAAGATACAGATGTGATACAGGCGGAGGAATCAGTGGGGATGATATTGATGTTAGAGTAATAGGTACATCATTTTGCCTTTTTAATTTTAATAATCGATCAACATTTTCGAATTTAACTGATAAATGTTTGACTAACTCTCAAAACATTCAGTAATCATTGGTAAAATGTTTTTTTTTGGGGTCATCAAGATGGCTTGATATACAGGTATTTGTTATAGGTTCTTTCATTAAACCACAGATTTTGCATTTTTCTTTCTTCAACACTGGAATTATTCAGATACGAAATTTCCATTGGACGGAGGAAGGGTTTTTGGAAGCTCGAGAATCGACTACGAAACTGGGACAAATTACAAACTTACTTGCCAAGCTTTTTTGACGTATGAGATCGGAAGTCCTGCAACTGTGTTCTGGTCTTTTGCCAATCCTGACAATAATACGACCACGACCGTGATCGGGAGACTGAACCTACCAGGTAGCTCCAAAACGATGTCTGATCTTGTAGGCAACGCCTGTTTCTCCATATCTGAAGAGGGCGCACTTCTTCTAAACATGTGCTTTCAAGAAGATGATGTCAGGTACTGGTGTCACGTCTTCCCTGAGAACGATTTGCTAATTAGATCCTATGTGGATGTTCTAATCAAAGGTGAGTATTAAACTTTCGGGTATACTAACTTGCCTCAATTCCTTGACTTCGTAAAATCGCTGCACCCTCGCAAATTATTGGGAATTTCCGGAATGTTTTGTTCAAAATAAGATCCCTATCGCTTTTTTTCATACAAGCCGGAGTACACAACAGTCAAAGTAATATTAATCCTCGTCTTTACCTGGCTGATTAGCGTGAAGTTGAATGATTTCTCCTAACTCTCATCAGCTTTAAAAGGGCTTTTTTTTTTACATCGTTTGAATGATAAAAAGTAAAAAAATAAGCTTTAAAATACCATTTTGATCACTTTGATATATCGCATCTCGTGGTAAATTTAGAGCAAACAACTGATATAGGTCTTATTTCTGTATTTTGCCAATCCTGTTTATTTCCATGTGTTAGACAAAAATATGAAATGGATGGGCATAATGTGTTCCCCATTCCATTTACACTATAAATCTGTGCCACACTGACCCGCAATCTGAATTTAAGTGCTATATACGCAGACTTCCCCTTGCGGGTAAAAATGCCACTCTTCCTGGTCAAAAATTACATTTTCATTGCTTATTGTTTAAGTAACCATACGCTGGAACATTAGGCCGTGTAGCGCACTGTCTAGTTTTCTTAGATTATTTTAATTACTCCAAACGTTTTAGGTCAAAATATTTCATATTCCACAAGTTCATCACTCGAACATTGCCGATAACACTGTGAGTGTCCCTTCAAGAAGCTCAAACTATTGACCCTGAAAATCTATATCAAACACTAAAACGGAAATTGTTGTAGCATAACCATCCCTCCTCATACTATTTACAATGTAATTGTTTTTCTTTTAATATTCACTATTTATTTTTTCCCTCGTTTCCATTGTTAACCCTGTGCGTTTTCCCCCCATCTTGTATTGGTTCATAAAATGACTTTACTACGTTGGTTTCGTTTGTATTTTTTGTGTGTTGGACTGTGTCTGTTTTTTTTGTTCTTGTGATTACGTTGTATAATTATTGTCCAGGCTGTCCCACCTTCAAGCCTTGGCTGATGTGACAGCCTTGCACTCTCCTTTAATTATTTCTGTAATTACTCTTTAATTTCCCTAAAATATATTATATTAACTTTATTTTAATTAATTAGCTTGTAGGTATTATTTTGTTTATGGTGGTACTTTCATTTTTTGTACTTAAATATCACTGTATTATACTTTATATTATCCCACTTTGTATTGGTTCACTGGATAGTTCAAAATAGTTGTCTACTGAATTGAACTGAATGACATTAAAACAACTCATTGTATCGTTTATATCTAGAGCCTCAGACTTCAGCTGCTGTTGAGGGACTTCCAAGTACCTTCTATATTATCATCTATGCTCTCTTGATCTGTGGATCTGTGTGCATCTGAAAAGACGTTGAGAAAATGTGATTGTGTCGGGTATGTATTAAGGGTCAATATGTGTCGAGCGAAAACCATATTATAGCGACGCTGATTCGTAGGCACAGTGTAGTGTGGTAGGTTCACTTCAATCTACAATAAACACTATTACAGATTTTAAAGTGAAACTTTTGAAGGGTAGCAATGTGTAAAATCACGTCAATCACTTTGGATTTGCTCCTTTTATTGTTTACCCTTTAACAGATATTTTTAATCACTCTTGAATTTCCGGAGAGGTCCCTAATGAACTTAAAATTGCTAAAGTTACTCCAGTTTACAAACGTGGTGATCGTTCCCATGTCACTAATTATCGCCCCATATCTGTATTGCCATGCTTCTTAAAACTGTTGGACAAACAATGACGAATATTTCTGAATCGTACATTTTTTGATAAAAAACTCACATTTGTTCAATTCGTACCAGTCTTCATGTGTTTGACTTACAACGACTTACCATTTCTCGTTAAAATCAACAAGTTTTCGGTAAATTCGACGGCAAGGTATGAACAAAATGTTTTGCAATGATTGCCTCAAGCAAACCTGCTGAAATTTCCGAACCACTCATTTGGCGTTGTTTGGATCATACAGCTTGTTGTGAGTCCCATACCTGCTCATTACATTCATGTACAATTTATGGTGATTGGTCAGGTGTAACCCATTGCTCTAGTCAGTAGAAAAGTATGTGCCCCAATAGACACCGCAATTGACGTCGTAAAGTTGTTGGACATTCATCTCTCCAAGATTGAACGAGCAATGTGGTATTAAGTAGGCAGTGTTACAGAAACAATCTTCATATTCTACACAGCATTCACTATAAATCAATGCCGTGGTGAAGCGAAAAGACTTTTTTTAAGGCCGGCTTATTGTAAGTTTGTGTGTCTCTGTCAAGTGCACACACATGGGTTTATTTTTGCATTCAATAGGGGACATTGAAAAATAGAGGACATTAGGGTCCACAATTCCCAAAAGTCCACGATTGACGATCGTGTACAAAACATACAAGAAGTTTTCCTAAAAAGTTGAAGTGCATACAAAAGAGGGACAGAAAGTGGTCCACGATCGAAGGTGTTTCCACTCTTGTGTACGTGTACATTAATGGCTTTACGATAGAGGACAGACACACAAAAGGAGAACAAAAGATCCTTTCAGTCTTCGAGCATTGGGTATTTTGTTGAAAACGGTCCTCGATCGTACATTTATATGCATAGTCTTTGGGAGAGTTTTATAGTCATGAGACGAAGGGAAACAAAAAACATTGTCCTCGGGCGTATAGTAAATTAAAGACTGTGTGCTACAGACCAGGCGATGCGCGCGCAGACCCGGACCGGCGGGGTTTTTTTTGCCTTGAACTTTAGTATTCGGTGCTAGTTAGTGTGCAGTGGGCGTGGTTTATAAGGATGTGACGTCACACTAACGAACCGGATAGTGTGTATGCAATCTTCGAAATGATACGCGCAGTACATTCTGAATAGTCAATCGGCGACGTCTTCGTAATTTTCACGGCCAGGGGTTCGTAAAGGAAAACGCACGTAATGCATGGAGTTGAGGTTGCAGCACACATTACAAGTACACACATGTACATATATGTAAATGTATTCGTTATGGGACATTAATTCCTTTAAAATTAGTTGTGAAAAGAAAATCAAATTCCACCGTTGCAGCAAAAGCTTTATGTTATTCACAGTAGACATCCACGTGTACATATTGCACCATAATATGCATACGTCATCGTCTTGTCAACATATGTAATGGACCATATTATACAACACCTGAATAAATCCTCGTCATCTGATTGGTGGATTGTTGATCACATGTCATTTAATTTGCGCGCGCGTGGCGCGCAGCGCAGAGTGCAATGGAAGTACTATTGCACTGGGATTAGAAGTACCATTGCATTGTCATTGCACATGTGGCCGATGATGGCGCTGTGGTGTTTACGTTTCACAGAAATTAGTTGCAAAATGGCGGACGTTACTCGAGAAGCACCGTTTGTTCTCCTGACAGAAGATGAAATATCAGAACTTAAATTAAATATGATAACTCTGAACTTGTCAAATTTGTTAACAATTTTTAACTTGAATAAATTGGCTATTAAAAGTAAACCAATCAGATGACGAGGATTTATTCAGGTGTTATATAAAACAAATAATGAATGTTTCACGTTCGTGCAATGGAAAGAATAATTTCATTCGGTGACACGTGAAATGTTCCATTCCACTCGGCTTCGCCTCGTGGAATGCAACATCTCATCTGTAACCTCATGAAATTATTCTTACCATTGCACTCACAAACATTCATTATTTGTATATTATAGTCAAATTACATATTGATAGTAGGTTATACTTTTGATTATCAAAATGAAGAGTAAATGTTAGCCTGATAATTATACTCAATCTAAAATGTATAGTTGTAGTGGTATTAGTAATGTTAGGGCCAGGTCACAAGAGGCACGAGGTAATTTGAATGCAACCAAAGTGACAAGCCAAAGGAACTCTCATAAAGAACAACATTCAATTTAATTTGTCAACGGTTTTATTGAAGTTCCTTGAGGCATGCGTGCATTACATGAAATTAAAATAAGCAAATTCTTTTCTTTATAAAGATTGCTTAAAACAAGTTGCCTAATTGGAATTTGTACACATATAAGATGAAATTGGCTGTGTTATCATAAGTTAAATGAAACTCAAATCTATACATTTTTAATGCTTTTACCTTTATAAAATATTCGATTTTCGACGTTTAATGGAGATAAATGCATTTTTGTGTGTTCACTAGTCCAGCAAACAAGTTTGTCGAGATGTTTATACCAAGGCGCTTTTTGCTACATACATGTAGTTGTAGCTTCATATTCATTTAATGTTTATTTAGTTAATTGCACTGTTGTACTTACAATCATTTTGTTTGGCGATACAAATTGTACAAGTCATAATGGATGACGATACTTTTATTTAGTTGGCACTACATATATGTTGCTTAATTCTAACTAAATGATTCTTACACTCTTATCAGATATTCGATTTTCATGTGCACGTTTAATAGAGATAAATGCATTTTTGTGTCTCCACTAGTCTAGCAAACAATTTTGTCGAGCTGTTAATACACAGGCGTTTTGTGCTACATACATGTAGTTGCAGCTACATTTTTAATGTAATATTTAGTTAATTGCATTGTTATATTTACAATCATTTATTTGGTGATACAAATTAGTCATGTCATAAGGGATGACGATCCTTTTGTGGGGTTGGTACTACATGCATGTTGCTTTTAAATAACTGTTTCTAAATGTAAGTGATGGCATCATTATTTTTGCAACAATGATACCCAGTGGGCACCAAATAATGTCAAGAAAATGTTTACCAGCTCACTAAAAATGAATCTGGTAATCCGTTTAGTTTAAAAGATATAGTTGGAAGTATCATTTCAGGTTTGACCTTAAACCGCTTGTAATTTGATATCTGATGACGTCAACATTTTTGTCACATATTTGGACAAGGTTGCATGCTTGTGCAAAGTTCCATAGTGATCCTTTGACCGTTTGGAAGAAATTCCGTTCAACATTCTTGATTCTTTCGGTATTTTGAAGTCGGTAACTTTGACCTTCCGTTAACACCGGAAGTAAAGGTCAAGCGACTTGCACGTACCCAACATGAAGTCGTCACGAAGGCATAGTCCATCACATCATAAAGTTAGAGCATCAATTTTTGTTGGTTCAAGATTCATGACTGAGACAAAACAATCACTTTTTGAATTTGAATCGCTTGTCATTTGATACATAATGATGCCATCATGACGTCACACTTGTATGCACACCTTGGTATGAAGATTGATGTTCCTACCATTTTTGTAGTTCATGCATTGTTCCGCTTGAAAAGGAAGCTGCGGAGAATTGTTGTCAAGAAGACAAAAACACGAACAGGAGCACAAAAGAAGAACGTATAGACAAAACCAAAGAGTGTTTTGATGAGGGTTCCCCTCACCTAATTATGGAATGATTGGAATCTAAAGGAATCTCACAGTTGGATTTGTTGGCTTTAATTTAGATATTTAATAATTTGTATACTAGCATAGCATTTTAACGCATTAACTCGGATTTCAAATTAACAAGTAATGCATGGGTATCTACTCAAGCAAACCACGTTTACTTTACTTTTATTTCTTTTCTTTGCATGTTGTAGTATCCTTAGTTTGCATTAAATTCGCCGCTATGATATAACGTTTTTTGTTTATGCATGATGACTAAGTTGTTAATTCAAATTCAATCTTGACGAAAAGGCCTATAATTCTGACGCATTTGTGATGCACGTGGTCAAAGCCATGCCGCTGTGCGATGTTCCATGCGGCAGCAGCGCCATCAGTATTCGTTGGTTCCCATCGCATGCTCACAGAATCAAAGCTATGATGTGGGCCAGGAACCAGTGACTACGGCCTACGTACGGTATTTGTACCGGACCATGATGTTCCGTGCATGACTACAGTAGCGTATCAGGACGAATTTGGATCGTAGAAAATAACATGCATCGGTGGAGAAAGAGAATTTCCGCAAATTAATTCTCAGAACGTGATCTCTCTTCTCTGTGTATGTATTTGTCCGTTGAAATATGTATTTTAACGCGATTTTACCGCTAGGACTTGATGATACACCGCAGCGTGTTTCTACAAAATGTTCGGCCACTGCACGTGCAGGTTCGTGCGGTCTCTGTATGCATAACAGGGCGCTCGGGCCGGATGTACGCTTTCCTGAGCCGCTTTTACCGACTGGCACTCTCCGCACTGGACTTATCGTCTCGGGAAAAGTGACCTGGTCAGTTTTCCTGGGCGCGTGGGAAGTTTTCCTGGGAAGCAGTAACCGCTGGACTCGGGAAAAGTAACCGAGAGGAAAACGTCCTAGGCTGTCCGCACTGGACTTAAAATGGGAAAAGTACCCATAGTCTCGGTTAGTTTGACCAAAAAAAGTCCAGTGCGGACAGGGCTCAAGACAGTCCGCTACGCCACCATAGTTACAAAGGGATCCGTAGCCCCCATTGACAAGCTTCATATAAAAAAAAAGAGGATGGCTTAACACAACATGACATGACACGACATGACACGATATGATATAATTTTACTTTACTTACTTATTGAAGTTGTCCAGTGGCATCTGCAATTCCCTGTCGGTACGCCAGCCCTGCTGAGCCTCACCTGATACCCATAGCTGGGTGGTTCCTCCCCACAACTTGACATGGCATTCACATATTAGTTACAGGAAGTCGAGGCAAAACTTGGATTTGCCAAAAGGAGAGAAACAGTACGTGGTGGGTGTGTAAGTGTCACTGTTGACATGCTTTATGACATTTAAGTTTTCATTGCAGCAGGAAAACGCAATGACGAAAACTTTTGAACGATGACTTTTGTGTCTCAAAATGTCAAAAGACACACGTGACTTTAAATATCGTGCAATTATACCTTAAATAGGGGAAGGAGTCCTATATGGGTTTCAATTAACTAAAAATATATACATATATTTGATGAAAATTTGGAACCCCTCAGCCGGAGTCCAGTTATCAACCGGAAACCATTAAACTGTAACTCACCGCTGTGACATTGACATTTGACCTTATGATACCCAAACCAATCCAAACTTGCCTGTACCTAACGGCAATCCCCTTCTAAAATTAGTAACCCAAATCTCATTTGACTTTGACATTTGACTTTTGACCCCGAAACCAATCCCAATTTGCCTGTGGCCAAGGGCAACCCCCTTCCGAAGTTAGACACCAAAATCTCATTTATAACTCAACTATCATCCAAAAACTGTCAAGCTTTAACTCACCACAGTGACCTTAATTGACATTTGACTTTTCACCCAGAAACCAATCCCAATTTGCTTGTAGCCGAGGGCAACCCCCTACTGAAGTTAGACAAAATCTCATTTCTAACTCGTTATCATATGGAAACCATTAACCTTTTACTAACCACGGCGACCTTGACCTTTGACCTTTTGACTAAAACTAATCCCAACTTGCTTGTACCCAAGGGCGACCAAACCATACAAACGCCTTTTCGTGTTGAGGTCACTGAAACGATTTGGATTTGATCACGAGGAACTTTTGTTTGTTTACAACAGTTATATCAGACCTATGGTTGAGTACGAGGATGTGATATGGCATTCTACAGGGCGAGTCAAAAAAAGCGGAACCCAAACCCCCAAAATTGTATTTCATATTTTAAAAATATATGTAGCACCAGAAATAAAAATGACTGGAAAGCCAATTTCATAAGCTTCTTTAAGATGAAAACAATACTGAAATTGCTCAATCCGTTCAAAGAACATCACCATTTAAACGCAATGACTTTAAAACATGTTTCGTCTAAAAAAAAACAACAATTTATTATGTATTCGGACTGTTTGGAACAACAAAGAAAATGATATAGAATACGTGCTCCAACAAATGTCAACAACTGTAGTACACAATATCTTTGTTAACAACCATGTTTAGGCAAACAATAAATCATATTATGATGTATTACATTCAGGTTTTTTTTTTTTAAGACAGGCCTTCAAACGGACTTTGTTAGATACTTTAACTTTTAAAGTGAGGCTTTATCGCTAGTTATATTTGAAGACAAGTGTGACGACGATTCTTGAAATCGCATTTTTGGACAAAAGAGGTTTAAGGGTCAATTTTGTTTAAGTGGTGATATTCTTTGAACTGATTTAGCAATCGATTGTGAATATTAACACGCAGAAAAAAACCTACGCGTTTCAATGTTGTACTGGTTTGAAATTTCTCTGAATTATTGTTGGGCACTTGTACATGAAACCTATAAAGTATTAAGACAAACCAATGTTGTAGTTACCCAAGAACCTGTTTTTTTTTTTTGCTATCACGGAAAAAACTTGCCATAAAGACGTCCCAGAGTCAGAAGTATTTTCTATACCCTGGGACTTTCCGCGTGATGACAAACAAAGTTTGTGGGTGACTACACTATTGGTTTGTCCTAACACTTTATAGGCTTAATGCACATGTGCTCATCAATAATTAAGTGAAATTTTAGATCAGTACAACTAGTATATAATGAGTTATTGTTCAAGCAACGAGTTGATTGTTTCTGCGTGGTCAATAATCAGGAGTAGTTTCTGTATAATGGGATTCCTTATGGCATGTTTTCTCCGTGAAGACAAAAAAGATGTTTGGCTGACTACAACATTGGTTTGTCTTAATACTTGATAGGTTTTTTTTTGTACATGTGCTCAACAATATTTAAGGGAAATTTCAAACCAGTATTTTAACATGTATTTAATGAGTAATGTTCAAGAAACGCGTATGTTGTTTCTGCGTGTTATTTCAGGAGTATTTCCTGTACACTGGGACGTCTTTACAGCAGGTTTTCACCGTGAAGACAAAATTAAAATTTGGGTGACTACATGATAGATTTGTCTTAATACTTTAAAAGCTTTATGTACATGTGCTCAACAAAAATAAAGAAGTATTTCAAATCAGTACGACGGGTATTTAATGAGTTATTGTTCAAGCAACGCATATATTGTTTCTGCGTGTTCAATAGTCGGGAGTATTTCCTGTATACTGGGACGTCTTTATGGAATGTTATCTAGGTGATGACATAAAAAGTTGGTGGGTGACTACAACATTGGTTGGCTTGTTGTAAATGTATTTCACAACAATTGAAGGAAATTTCAAACCATAACGACATGTATTTAATGAGTTATTGTTCAAGCAACGCATATGTTGTTTCTGCGTGTTCAATAGTCAGGAGTATGTTCTATACCCTGGGACGTCTTCATGGCAGGTTTTCTCCGTGATGACAAAAAAAAGTTTTTTGGGTGACTACATAATTGATTTGTCTTAATACTGTATAGGCTTTATGTACATGTGCTCAACAATCATAAAGAAGAATTTCAAACCAGTACAACATGTATTTAAAGAGTTATTGTTCAAGCAACGCTTAGGTTGTTTCTGCGTATTCAATAGTCAGGAGTATATGTTCTATACACTGGGACGTCTTCATGGCAGGTTTTCTCCGTGATGACATAAAACAGTTTGTGGGTAAATACAACATTGGTTTGTCCTAATACTTTATAGACTTAATTCAAATTTGCCCAACAATAATTTGGAGGAATTTGAAACCAGTACGACATGTATTCACTAAGTTATTGTTCAAGCAACTTGTGGGTTGTTTCGGCGTGATCAATAGTCACGTGAGTTTTCTGTACAATGGGACGTTTTTGTAGCAGGTTTTCTCCGTGATGACGAAAAAAAAAGTTTTGGGGTGACTACAACATTGCTTTAACTTAATACTTTCAAGGCTTGATATCAATGTGTTCAACAAGAATTAACGGACATTTCAAACCAGTACGACATGTATTTATTGAGTTATTGTTCAAACAACGAGTAGGTTGTTTCTGCGTGTTCAATAATCAGGAGTATTTTCTGTACTCCCGGACGTCTTTATGGCAGATTTTCTCCGCGATGGCAAAACAAGTAATTTTGGGGTTCCTTCCCCATTTTGTCCGACTACTTTATAGGCTTAAGGTACATATGCTCAACAATGATCAAATGAAATTTCAAACCAGTACACTTGATATTCAATGAGTTATTGTTCAAGCAACGCGTTCAGAATACACGTTTCTCAAATGCATTTTCTGTACATTGTGACGTTTTTCATTTTCTCCGTGGTGACAAAAAAAGGTTTTTGGGTGACCGCAACATTGGTCTGTATTAATACTTTATAGGCTTTATGTACATGTGCTCAAAAAAAGAATGTTTCAAACCAGTACAACATGTATTTACTGAGTTATTGTTCAAGCAACGCGTAGGTTGTTTCTACAAAGTCAAAACTCAGGAGGAAGATTTGTCATGAAAAGTAAACAAACAAGACAGAAGATTTAAACGATATCTTGTTTTTCTCTTCTTCAACAGTGTCTTGTGTCGCAACACGGAGAAAACCTTGGCGATGTGCTGCAGTGGCAGTCCAAACCGAACATTTATTTCACTTTGGCACAGGAACGATAGTTCAGCTGGACACGCTATCTCAAAAATTAATTGATCCATTGAATTGAAATGTGGCCAGATGATTGGTCATTGAAAGTAGACAAACAAGACAAAAGATTTAAACAAAATATTGTTTCTCTCCAGTAAAAGTGTCTTATGTCGCAACACGGAGAAAAACTTGGCTATGGGCTGCAGTGGCAGTCCAAACAGAATGCACAGGGACGATGGTCCAGCTAGACACGATATCTCAAAAATTAATTGATCCATTGAATTGAAATGTGGCCATATGATTGGTCATGTCAAGTAGACAAACAAGACAGAAGATTAAAAAATATTGTTTTCTCTCCAGTAAAAGTATTTTCTGTCGCAACACGGAGAAAAATGGGCTGATGGGCTGCAGAGGCAGTCAAAACAGTACATTTGCCTCACCTTTGCACAGAAACGATAGTCCTGCTGGACAAGTTATCTCAAAAATTAAATGATGCATTGAATTAAATTGTGGCCAGATGATTGGTCATGTCAAGTTGACAAACAAGACACAATATTTAAACGAAATATTGTTTTTCTCTTCTTCAACAGTGTCTTGTGTCGCAACACGGAGAAAAAACTTGGCGATGGGCTGCAGTAATAGTCTGAACAGAACATTTGCTTCACTTTTGCACAGGAACGATGGTCCTGCTGGACACGTTGTCTCAAAAATTAATTGATGCATTTAATTAAATTGGGATCAGATGATTGGTCATGACAAGTAGACAAACAAGACAGAAGATTTAAACGAAATATTGTTTTTTCTCTTCTTCAACAGTGCCTTGTGTCGCAACACGGAGACAAACTTGGCGATGGGCTGCAGTAGAAGTCTAAACAGAACATTTGCCTCACTTTTGCACAGGAATGATAGTCCTGCTGGACACGTTATCTCAAAAATACATTGAAGAATTGACTTGAATTGTGGTCAGATGATTGTTCATGAAAAGTAGACAAACAAGACAGCAGATTTTATCGAAATATTGTTTTTCTCTCAGTGACAGTGTCTTGTGTCGCAACACGTAGAAAAACATGGCGATGGGCTGCAGTGGCAGTCCAAACAGAACATTTGCCTCACTTTTGCACATTAACGGTAGTTGAGCTGGACACGCTATGTTACAACTGACAATGAAGTAACCAACGGATAACGTATCACCAACCGATAATGTAGCAAAAATTGACTGATAGTGTAGTAAAATTTGTATCCAATAATGTATCACGTGTCGACGGATTTTAATTTGGGAGAGAGTTGCTCTGGTTTGGAGACGCTCTACTTCCAAGTGGGCCTCATGCTAGTGGCGTATCCAGCTTTTGATGTCGGGTTGTGGGGGGGGGGGGTAACCGCACTCGACATCCGCGCCGAAATTAGTGTGGACAAGTTCTTTTCTCCGGACACTTGGCCTCCATATGAGCTCCGAGCTCCAACCAAGACGGCGCGTTTTACCACTTTTGAGAGCACCATGGACGTACGGGACCATTGATCTCCGTATAAAGATGGACGGTACTCAGCATGTGCGTACTGAACTGTACTGGTTCGCGCGCAAAGTTCCACACCACTTACAGAATGTGCAAAGGCTATTAGCCGCAGAGTCTTTGCATGATCGTCAGGCGCGCATACGTTCAATTTAACTTGCGATGGTCTCCCAGACTATTCCCTCCCCCAATAACTTTGCATCATTCAAAATACGCAGTGGATGGACCGGGAACCAGTCTAGGTCCTCCCCCAACTCTCCGTTTCTGGCCGTTGAAGGGGCACTTGTGCACGGAGCCCATAGCTCATGGTAAAATCAAAAACTGAGGAGGGGGGGGGGGGCTCGTGCCATGTTTTTCAACAGGGAGCGCTGATAAAATCCTACAATCATGTACACTATTTTACTGTACCGTACATATGCCCCGGCTTTTGTTTTAAGGGGGGCACCGTTCGCATGTGACGTCATTTGTTATTTGTCCACCCACTGACTTCAGTTTGTTGAACAAATATAGTTTGCAGTCCAAACGTCACGAGCCTGCCGCACCCTTGAGGCCAACACAGGCGCCAATCGGGGGGGGGGGGGCAGCTGTGTCCCCAATTTTTTTTTTCATACAAATTCCTAAAAAAAAATGCCCCCCCCCCCCCCTTGCTGTGACACCCCCCCCCCCAAAAAAAAAATTTATACCGGTATAATGTCCGCCTGTTCAAAATACGGATGGAGGCTGCGTAGATAGCTGGTATTTGTACACCATTCTGTTATCCAGTGTTAGGCCGTGTCCGACACGGGCTTCCAGAGCTACGGCTACGTCTATTGTCAGCGCGTCCCCGCGTATTTTTAATGGGCGCAGACCTAGACCTAGCTCTAAACAGTTGATTCGGATGCAGCCTTTACTAATCGTCGAATTTGAACAGCGCCCCCTATTGAAATATTTTTGATTTTACAGTTTTTGATTTTACGGAGGCCAAGTGTCCGGAGAAAAAAATCTGTGTACTTTTCTTGCTGATGAACCCCCCCCCCCACCCTCCCCCTCCCTTGCGAACATTCCTGGTTCTGCCCGTGCAACAGTGGCGTAAATCTGTGCCGGGGTCTGGGGGATGGGGGATAGAGAAAAAAAATGGAGGCTTGCTGGAGACCACGTGACACTGGGGGCGCTGTTCATGATACAGATGTATCAGCGCATTTCAAGCTTTTTGTACTTTTTCTCCCTTTCTCAGTACTATTTAATACATTTCGGCGGTTGGAAAGTTTGAAAAATACCTCAAAATCTGCCTTTTTCTCCCCCTCCTCGGTCAAAAAGTGGGGCGGGATATATAGGATAAAAACAAACATTATGTGTATACCTTTTTACCCATACTGATGCATTATCGGTTGATTTTTGATACTTTATCCGTTGACACAGTATCCGTTCCGAGGTGATACATTTTCGGATACAGTTATTTTGTAGTTATATTATCCGTCGACACGTGATACATTATCGGATACAAATTTTACTACACTATCAGTCAATTTTTGCTACATTATCGGTTAGTGATACAATATCGGTCAATTTGTGATACATTATCGGTTGGTGATACGTTATTCGTTGGTTAATACATTATCAGTTGTAACAGCCTTCGTTATCCACAAATGCTATATGCAGTGGCTGTTGCTGTTCACGAGCTTTTGCCTGCAGTTGCCTTACAGATAATATCATGTATGTTGTTGATCGACCTGCTCCGAAGCCACACTGAGCTTCCGAACTCTCAGAAAAAAATTACACAAGTTGTGTAAAATGTAACCATGTTTTATATGTTTCTTTTCCCCAGACACAAAACCGCTTGACCTGCACTTCCGGCGTTACCGGAAATGCAATAAAATGCGAATATAACTCAAAAGCGGAAGCATATTACTACAACCATATAAATTATGAAAGAGTTAAGTGAGGAATACCGGACACACAAAAGTGTGATGGCGTCATCATCCAAAAGGGCGCCCCCTAGCGGCACATAAAGTAGAGTTAGCTTTCTTTAATTTGTAAACCATCCTTCCAAATTTTACCAAATCGCTCCCTTGATACTTTCTGATTAACCACAGATAACTTGGCAAGGTTTTCAAATTCATGACGTCATCGGACCGGAAGTTACTTTTAAAGAGAATTTGAAAAGGATCATATTTTGAATTTGATCCCTGTCATATCTTCGAAGGCCAAATAATGATATCCATTACAATGTTCACCTTTTTATATCTAATGCTCTGACGTCATCCAACCGGAAATGAGGTGTTATTAATACGTCATCAAACCGGAAGATAAGTGTTATAATACAATCAATTATATTTCCCGTATTTTCATACATTGTTTCAATTTCACAATGAAAATGTATCCTCTCCGAAATTTATCAGTATTCACTTACCGTTTTTGACTGATGGCGCCATCAAACCAGAAAATATTTCTTTTTGCGCACATAAAATGTTTACTGAAATTTATCACACCGTTAAGGATACCAGTAACAAAATAATTAATTGTACTGGAAGGAATTTAATTTCGTGACCCTTGTTCTACATAAACATATATTTCTAACTAAACTGGGCAGTGTATAATGAAAAGGCTGTCCGCCCGACCACTCTGCGTTTGTAACTCAACAAACGCGAACCTCTAGTTATTTATTTATTTATTATATTTTGGAATTATGCTTGTTTGTTGGGGGAGGGGGTTCAATCCGAAATCTAGAATTCGTGTGGGGAGGGAGGCGAACACAATCATAAAAATTTGCTCCTGAGGAAAAGAAAAAATCAAAGTGTGGACGCCTTTATAATCTTGCGGTTTTCGATATATAATTTAAAATTAGTACAAATATTCAGTTAGTGCGTTGGCGGCGTGTTGCTCCGCGTGATTTTGTTCAAACTTCAGTTGATCCTTCCAGTCAACCCTTGTCTTCGTCATCAGGCAATGTCACATTGGAAGAGGTACCTTTGATTTGAAGCCTGCACATTCTGGGGAACACTCCAAACCTTAGCGAGGTGTTCGATTAAACTGGCGTCAGCGCTGTCAGACTTGAACACGCGGCAGTCACTTCATCCCCTCTCATCAGATCTATTTTATTGAAGCTTTCTTTACAAATCGGATTGCAGTTCTTGCAGTGATATTCAACATGGTCGCTTCGGCCTGCTCTGACTAATAAGTAAATCTCCCCGTGCTTCCGCTCGCATACCTTTTTTCTGTCAACACGCGAGCATTTCGTGTATTCATCTATAGCTGTGCAAGGGTTCATTTCCATGCACACTACCGCTACATTATGCATATTCTGCCCTGCCTTGCAACGGTGTGAAACTATTACCACGGAAGGAAAGTATTGCCGTCAAAGGCCTAGATATTAACCAAAATAACAAAATAATACTGCATTCAATTATTGACTCTCAATACTTTAAGACAGCAAAAAAAAACCAAAAACCAAACAAACAAACAAAACACTGCATCATGTGAAATGATACTTTTCCTAGTTTAAGGAAAGAAGTGCTTGGAATTACGAAAAAATAATTTCTACAAGAGGGCGCCCTACACAACCGCTGGTCAGCACCGTAAAAACACTATTAAACAACACTATTAAACAAAAATACAACACTTTTGGTGGAGACGATAACTCAAGAACAACATATCGCATTGGATTGAAATTGTAAACGATTATTTACCATAACATTTGACACAACCCGTTTGAAAATTGGCGTGAAATGTGGAAGAATATATTTAACATGATTTAAAGAAAATAGGCCTAAGCGGTTAAATCACGAAAACTTCATTCCGAATTTTTAGTCTCTTTTGACACACTTTGTGGAGACGATAACTCAAGAGCAACATATTTTTTCAAGTTCAATTTCAAGAACATTAAATTTTATTTCCATCTTTTCACAACATTTGATTATAATACAAAATAATGAAAAATTATACTGATGGAGGCATGCTAAAAAAAAGCTGAAGCTTATAAAATATAACATGCCTGTACACATACATAACAACACGATAGACGAACGTTTAGAATAAAAAAAGAAGCACAAACAAACAATTAGAGAAAAGGACAAACAAATGTGACATTACAAAAGTTCAATAATAATAACGGAAGCGTATAGAACAATATAGGAGCAGCGGCAGAGATGACAAGATAAATAAAAGCAAAGCAAGAGGTAAAAAGCAGGCAAATTAAACTGAGAGAAACGAAGAAGCAGAGAAGCTATGTAATAAAATGGGCGAGCAGATGCGTCTTATAATGATCTTTAAATCTGCCTACAGAGGATTGAGATTTGATAAGTGGGTCAAGTCCATTCCAGAGACGTGGTCCATAGAAGCGTAGGGTATTCATCGAGCAGGAAGTGCGAGTGAATGGTACATACAGGTTTTTGTGAGATCTGGTGTGATATTGGTGAATATTATTAACAGAGGTAAAGTACGATGAGAATGTGCAGGGAAGGAGATTATTGGTAAATTTATACATTAGGATACCTGTTTGAAGTTTATTAATATCGATGAGTGTTAGCGTGCGTAATTTGGCGAACAAAGGTGCAGTGTGGTCACGGGGGGAGACAGGGTGCATATGCGAATTGCTCTTTTTTGGACTTTGATTAAAGAATTGAGTTTATTTGTAGATGTGCGTGCCCAAACGATGTTACAGTAGTTCAGATAGGGAAGGATCAGTGTGTTATATAGCGTGAATAGAGTGGTGGAAGGTAAAAATGAGCGGAGCTTGGAGAGTACACCTGTGTTGCGGCTTATTACATTAGAGACGGAGGCTATGTGATGAGACCAGGAGAGTTTATCATCGATAATGACATCAAGGAATTTCGTGGAATGAACTTTACAGATGGCAGTGCCATTTATCCTCACAGCTTCATGTTGACTGGAGTAGGATGACCTTCTGAAGATCATATACTTAGTCTTAGAGGAATTAAGGCAGAGCCTGTTCGCTTGGAACCACGATGAAATTTTAACAAGCTCGAAATTCGAGATGTTGATCCGAGAAGCAAAGTTTGAATGTGAGAAGAGAATAGTACATATCACATTGGAGTGAAATTGCGAACGATTATTTACCATAACATTTGTCACAACACGTTTGAAAATTGATGTGAACCGTGGAAGAATACATTTAATATGATTAGGCCAAAACATAATAATAAGTCGGTCTCTGGTCAGCGCGCGCGTCGATTTTAATCATGCGCGTCAATCTTTTTTTTTTCCCCAAATGTTCCGCGGTAGCTCCAACAGCGCCTTCATTGCCGCCCCTCCTCAGTTTTTTTTTACCAAACAGCACCAAGGAATGGGAAATTGCACTAAGGCAAATGATCGAGAGCACCAAGGCAAATTATGGAGGACACCAATGTACATGAGGACACCAAAAAAGCAAAATAGTACCCCACCTTGTCTGTACAATCCAAGCTTGAAAAAAAATTAAAAATACACACACACAAAAGCTGCGCCCCCGCGTCACTTCCGGAACTTTGTTTTGACCAGAGACCGATTTTTTTTTGGCCTTACCGTCAGTGCGTCGTCTGCCGAAGTTGCACGTACTGACTGTGGTCATAAATCATGAGCATTAGCGGTGACATTGTATGTACATCGAGGAAAGTCACCAGACGAAGTAAGAAAGGGCGCCATCCACAGTTGAGGTACAAAAACCGCAATTTTAATTAACAATACGTGCTTGGGAAAAAAAACACCTTTCTACTCATTAGAAACAAATCACATGTTGTTTTTGTAATTATTAGAAGATGATTGACGCTTGAACGGTTTCTACTGCAATTTTGTTCTAGGTCAAAACGTAAAGTGACCGGACTAGTACTATACTCCTTCAACGGCCAGAAAAGGAAAGTTGAGGGAGACCTAGACTGGTTCCCGGTCCATCCACTGCGTATTTTTAATGATCCACAGTTATTGTGGCGGGGATAAAAGTCTGGGAGACCATCTCAAGTTAAAGGGACACTAGGTCTTGGAACAGCCCAATTGGGCTGAAAAACGCTCAGATGATGTTAAAGCCACAAAAAAGTCTCCGGTTTCTGGTATGGAGCTGGTATAGCCTGCCTATCGAGTTGACTCGTTGTAGCGCTCCGAGTTCTTGTAAAGGTTACCATCCTCGAGTGAGGGTTACCACCCCCTAGTCCAAATCAAATTATCAACGATTTATTTTGAAATGTGGCAAACAAAACGCCTGAGCGACAAAGACATTTTAGACGAACATTTTTATACTGAGTCTAAGAGGCAATTTTTCAGGTTTGCCAATTCAAATGGCAAATTTGGAATGTTTTCAAAATATCTAGCTTTCAAAACAAAACTTCGATTAGGAGCTTAAACACAAAATTATTTTCTCATTAATCTCAAAATATCTGGCTTTCGTAGAAAAAAATATTTGATTAAGATATATTCCCTTTTCAAAAATGTCATCATGTAAACCCTGGCTCTAATTAAGAGAAGTGCATTACAAAATTCACGTATTCATTTTTTCTCAAAACGCGGGCTTTCAATAAACACCTTTGGTTTGGAGCATTGTACTTTACTTAAAAAACAAAACACTTAAAAGTGGTTGAGGTGGACCAAAAATATACAAAACACTTCCCAATCCCTCTGACCTCTCAGGACATCTTTGTTGATAATGTGAGCATCACACTCTTTCACAAAATGCCACTTTTCCTCCATCCAAAGGAGTTTTCCCATTAGGGACACCAACATTTGACATAATCAGGATTTTAAGACACTAAAATCTTTGCTGATACTAAGAGGACTAGGAATGGCAATGGTAAAACTGATAAATAAAAGTGTTCGTGAAAAAAATGAGTGCGGCAAAAAACAACATTTTTTTTGTTTAAGCTGTCTACTGGCAATTTTTATTTTTGTTTGTTTGTGTACTTTTCCAGTTCAATATTAAACCGTACTTCACAGACACCCAATACAAAAATCAGAGGCATCAAATGAATTAATGATTGGGAGGAATGGTTCTTACTCTACAGTTAACCTTGTTTTTAATAAAACGCAAGTCCTTTTAAATTAATACAGCAGATCAAGTCAGTTCCAAGGTGATCCGAAAGATTCCAAATCAATGCTTTTCAAAAAGATGGATGTGGTCTCAAACATATATTTCCCAGTTGTATTTCCCCCAATGCACTGAACTTAATAGACGGGTCAGAGAACAGGAGAGCCAATGAAAATTTGCAACCAAGTTATAAAATTGTATCTGTAATTTCATTTGCTATCGCTCACTGAAATCTCCAATGAATTTTCACCAGATATTTGAAATTTTGCGATGTAAAAACCTGGTGTTCTTCAGAATGATGTTGAAATTAAATGTACCGGTACAATGATTGTTTGGTACCGAGGTTTGATAACAATCTTTTGCGTGAGAATGACGTGCACATCTGCATCATATCATTTTTCTTAGTTTGTTTTATTTACAGTGTAAACACATCATACGACACAAAAATAAAGAAAAAAAAATCTGCAGTACTGTCCGTTCTGTTTTACTTTTCACAGCAATGTATGCCGGCAAACCATCACAATACCCAGCACATTGAGGAATTCTGTGTACAAACTACTTGTTGTAGGAACCTAAGTAACCATGAATTAATCATTAGCTTAACAATACAAAGTTAACACGTATGGATGTACTCAAAACTGTAAACAATTTCGATAAATATCAACTACATGCAAACTGTTGACTATGTAAAGTTTCCATTGTCAAAAGTGTGAAATGGAGATTCCTTGAAAATGTCAAATAAACTACAATGTACATCTTGCAGAGACTTAAGTATATCTTGCAGAGACTTAAGTATATTTAACCTCAACTTCCTAGGGAAGGAATCAGGGATCATAAGAAACCAACTATACAGTGTTTTTGTACGTTGTCAACCAAAATAAGGTCAAACACTGTTGACCTTGTTTAGTTCAAGTGACAGAGAGCAAAAGAGAGCTTGCATAAAGGGTCTGTGGTCTCTTTTCTTGTTTTCAAATAAATCCTCGTTTACCAATGTTTCATTTATCATAGTGACTTTGGCATTTTTTACCGAAACTGATTCCAAGTTTTCCTTTTTCTTCAATGGCAACCCTTCTGCCAATATTGGCAAACATCAATCCAACTCGTTTTTGTTCACATATTTAATTGTGACTTTTCTGTCAGCTTGACGTGGGTTTTATGGCGGTAAAACCAAGCATGAAACTTCAAAGAAAGATAGCAGGATGCCACAAGACCCATGTAAGTCAGGCATCCCATACAAGTTTGTTTATTCTTAAGTTTAAGTACAATGGTAGCTTGAACAATTCATAAAAAAACTCTTAAATCATCAGGACTGCTCAAAATGATTGCAAAATTTGCAATTCAGACGCTAATAGAAGTAAAATATTATGATTATTATTTCTAGTAAACATAGTTTTATCAGGCAGCGGGCTACAGTTTTTATTATTATCATAATTATTGATGTTACATTTAGAATTGCTGCAATAGGGCGAACATTTCTCAAGTGTCGTCTAGATTAAGGCGACACACTTTAATGGGGCAACAGTTTGGTGTCGCCCTATTGTTGAAACGACCCTTAGGACAAGGAATTTTAATGTCGCGACCCATCTGGATCGATTTCTCATTGTCCAATTAGCCTAAATACCGAATTTCGTGGGAAAATGATTAGGTAAACTCGTATTAGGCCACAGTTTAGGTTTGCGCGCAAGTCTACGGGAGTGTCGCTTCTTAAGAATTGTTATTATAATAATTATTATTTTCTATTAAAAAGAGTTATTTTGATTAAACTTTCACAGCCAAAGGGCCGAATTGCAGTCTAATTTACACACATGATGAATGAATTTTTGTTTTTCATGTAAGTCACTTAGGAGTTTCTTAAACAAGTTCTCCAACAGCTAACATGTCTGTGTATAATTATGTCAATGCTTTCTGAGTAAAGATATAAACTACATAAATACATTTTTTAGTCTCGAAGCTGTTCTGCTGTGAATTCTCTACAAACTGAGGATCTTATTGACTGTCTGTGACAAGCCGGCGGCGTTGATGGCCGTCAATGTCAAGTGGTAATCGGTGTAGGGAGCCAGTGGCGAGACACGCATACCAGTCTCCATGGTCTCCACCCACTGCATGATATCACTACCTCCTGGGATGGTACCCAGACATACCTCATAGACCAAGGAGGAGGAAGGAGAGGCAGAGAACAAACCATCCCAGGTAAGATTAACTCTTCCATCACCTAGCCAGGAGTATCTCAGCAGGCTTAGCCCTATAAAGATATTCAATTACAAATTTGTGAGGTGAAGGAAACTCTCAAATGTGGGTTGCTGGAAAAGTATTCAGATGATTTGCACAAACAAAAAATGGAACCCACGAAGGAAACAACAGAAACAATGACCCTTTCATTATTTGGTAATGATTTAAGAGTATGTAATTATATTTGTTTTCAGAAATAGCTAATTAGCCCTCGCAAATTATATCAATTAACCCATTTTGGGGGGTCTAGGTGGTTGTATGGGATTCTTTGATACCACTCTTTTCTGCCGCCCCATTTACAGTGCATAGAATACATTTTTTACCCTAATTGGGGCAACCTCCATAAAAATACATTAAATACAACTGTAGACCTTTGTGTGCTCTGGTTAACATTCGAAAGCATCACCCATATATCATTTGGAGAGATTGAGCTACGTATACATACCTCCCCGTGTAGGTATGGAAGATTCTATAGTGATGTTGCCAGTGATAGCTTGGCTGACCAGACCAGCATGATTGACAGCTCTGACTGATAGGCTATAGGTCGCATCATCAACCAGGTTAAGACCTGACCAATCAAGGTGGGTCTCTGATGTGGATCCACAAGGTGTCCAGGAGGTGAAGGCGTTGGGTCCACCCAGATGGCACTGAGAAGGAAAAGGATTCAATAAGGGATAGCACTACAAACAAGGTGTCCAGGAGGTGGGTGAAGGCGTTGGGTCCACTCAGATGGCACAGAGAGGAGGAAAAGGGTTCAATAAGGGATAACATTACAAACAAGGTGTCCAGGAGGTGCAGGCGTTGGGTCAAATCAGATGACACCGAGAGGAGGAAAATGGTACAGTTAGGGATAACACTACAAAAAAGTAACTCGTGCCAATGCAAAATGCACTGTCAAAATAAATTCACCGTGCATCAGCCTATTGTGTTTCACTTTGACTTGATGTGCTTTATAAATGTATACTCAGGCAGCATCAGGTAAGGTGTGTAAGACTTATAAAAATAGTAGACACATAGAGCTATATTAAATTACTAGAGCGCTAACTCTTCATTCTTGCGCGCGGAGACGCTTTGAAGTCGCTGTGGGAGCCGACATTTTGGATATATGTGCGTGTGTGCAGAACACAATCAAAATAGATGGATTGAATTTTAAAAGTGTACTCAGCGCATCATGACGGTTCAAAACACGTCACAGCGAAAAGCATCTGCAGCGGAGGGACGCGCACACGTTGCGCTGTTTGCGTAGAGCAAAATGACACACTCATTTGCTGATCGTGCGTTTCGGTTTTGGGCGTATCGGCTTTGATGACGCACCGGTAAGGAATACAAACGCAGATATGCAAATAGCCGTACAAAAACCGTACAATAGTTTGAGCTTTCCATAGGTTTGTGCACAAACATGGATGCGCCCATCAGGCATTACTTTGCACGTCGAGTTAGCGCTCTAGTAATTTAATATAGCTCTATGGGTAGACATCACTGACTGAAATGTGCTGTGAACAAATTAATTCTATATTTATATTTGACATGTTTGACACTTAGTCTATGTACAGTACACTGACCTCATAGGACTGAATTCCAAATGGGTCCATGAATCCATCCCAGGATGCTTTGAGAGAGTCTCTCTGTGACTGGTATCTATCGCGTGTGTCATATTGAGTCTCTGACATGGTCTTCAGATTGATGAGTGCTGCTGATGAGCTAGGAGGCACTGTAACTATGGTAACGCCATCTGATGATTTCCATGAGGACATCTCAGCATAATTGTAGCATGTGATGGTTACGTACAGGCGCTGACCCTCAACCATGGCTTGGGACAGACTGGTGGTGATGCTGGAAGTGGCATTAGGAGATGGTGAGCTTGGTAGGATGTCATCAAGTCCAGGCTCTGATCCTGGTAAGAAAGGAAACACGTTTTAGTATTCACGGCCTCTTTCAGGGTTTCTCTTAACAAAGGGGTCAGTATTCTACTCATAGTTAGTTTTCAAGGTGCTAACACGCCCAATAATAGTCGGAAATCAGGACTTACCAACTGCCCACTCACAATATTCAATTCCACTCTCAGGGTCAGACGCTGACCAACTGAATGTCAGAGAAGAATCATCAGCTATGAAGTCAATATCTGTCGAGAAGAAAGGAATTCGTAATGAAATGTTCCTGCTTAAATACTATAAAGATGTGCTTGAATAGTAAATTCCGCTTTTGATCACTCGCAACAAATCCTTCTGAAAGAAACACTGCATGCGAGCACCAATTCACATGCTAATTTCATGCCTGTTTCATGGAGTATGCACAACAAAGTTGAGGTAATTTATAAGTAACGCAGTGTATGTGAGGTGCTTTATATGTTATGCATTGTATATAGAGTAAACATTTATTTTTATGGACTGGACCCGTGTCCTTTCAAGACCGATAAAATAAGAGTAATAAAGACACGGTATTACACATTGATGCGTAATATCTTTTTTTTAAATGGCCACATGTTCAGTCTATAAAATGACTGTTTACATGAAATATAAACTGCGTTACATATAAAGTACCTGTGGACACTGCATGGCATATAAATTACCTCGCGCACACACTGACCTGCACGCGCCTATAGGATGCGTGGAATACTTCATACATTTCTTGCATACCCTCACCTAATTGGATGCAGATATCGTGTACATATGGTGTAGTTTTAGTGAAGGTGTTTTGAAGTTGATTTTGAAACTAACCACATGTGGTGCATAATAGGTGTCACGTTTTAAGAACCAAACTTAATGTGGTGTACTTTTGGTGTATGTATGAGAAGCCGACTTCTCGAAGTAATGGAGGAGTACCAGCTTCTAGCCAACACTCTGTTTCAGGAAAGGAGAAGCAAGATGTGGACAGTAAAGTCGCTGCACCGGAGATTACAACTCACCAGCTGGACTACGTACTTGTGTGTAGTAAGTGGAGGACGACTGTCATCAATTGTGAAGTCTTCAGTTCCTTTGGGTCCCTCTACTCAAATCACAGAGTCGTGACAGCAACAGCGCGACTCAGCTTGAGAGTATCAAGGAGGCCAGTAGCGGGGAAGCCCAAGTTCAAGTGGTGCAAGCTAGCCGTAAACAAGGCGCTACAGATGTCGAAGTCAATAATAGGTACCAGGCACTTCAAAGTGACGAGTACGACCTCTTTAAGCACTTTGTGTCTGCAAACCACAAGGCTGCGGAAGCTTGTCTAAAGCAAGTGTAGAGGAAGAGGAAGCAGGAGAGAAGCAAGGACCCAAGAGTTGACGCTGTGAGGCAGAGGATGCCCGAGTCAGTTTGTGCCTTCGACAGAGACCCAGATTCTGAGCTGAAGCGGAAAGAGTACAAGCTACGAAGCAGGAGCTTTATAGTTTCTACGCTGTTACCGAGACCGATGAGCTTGAGCAGAAGTTAACTGGAACGTAAATTAACTGGAAGCTGATTGACGCCATGTCTGGACGACATAGCTCCCAAACCGCCAAGCTCAAGGCCCCAAGGGCTCAGTAGAGAGTGCTGCTCTGGCACGCACCTTTTAAGAACCTGGTAGGGAATCCGCTCGAGATAGTTAAAAAAAAAAAAGGTCACACCAGTATTTAAAGTGCTTAGCATTCTGCCCATACCTAACGGTCCCTTCACCTTGGAGGAAAACCAGAAGGCCAAGTCGTACATCAAGACTGGGAAAAGCTGTGTTGGGGACGGGGTACCCGCCCGAGCTACTCAAGTATGTCTCACTAGACGACACAGTATTCTCATACACAAAGCCTACAAGTTAGGGAAAATAACCAAGAAGGGGAATAACTCTTAACATCGTACCACTACCCAAGTCGAGAGACCTCTTGAAGCCTGAAAACTAACTTGGGATCAGTCTGCCATCGCTTTCGTGAAGACATACAATCGTATGATCTTCAATCGCATACGCCCTGTGCTTGATCCACTCCTGCGATCCTCGCAGAACGGCTTCCGCCCGAAGCGATTCAGTGTCGGGCAGATCTGGCCCTAAGGCAAATACTGGAAGGAGTCAAGGAGAAGAACTTGTCGTGTGTCATCACCTCCATTGATTTAAAAAAAAAAACATTCGATACTTTGCACTGAGACACAAGCTCATCGAGTTCGCGCATACGGTGAAGAGAAGCTGGTGATGGAAATCTTGGTAGGCTACAGCAAGACGTGGGCAAAGGTGGTCACCCCAGACGGTACCACGGGCGTCTTTGAGATCCAGGCCGGAGTCCTGCAGGGGTACACGCTGGCGCCCTTCTTGTTCGTGCTCGTGTTAGACTATGTGCTGACACAGGCAGTCGAGGGAAATGAGGAGGAGCTCGGCTTCACGCTCGCCAGGCGAAGGAGTCGGAGAGTGTCAGCGGTGGTGATCACTGACCTGGACTTTGCTGATGACATCATTCTCCTCTCCGAAACGGCGGGACAAGCACAAGCATTGCTTGAAGTTGTGAAACTTCAGTGCTGCCGAGTAGGCTACAGCTTAACTTGAAGGTGATGGTGTTCAACTCGGAGTACAGTATTATCAAGTCCCGAGATGGCGATCCCCTAGAGATTGTTGATGATTTTAAATATCTCGGCGGCCTCATAGGATCGACTGAGAGCGAGATGAGAGCGAGGAAAGTTTTAGCGTGGAAGGCCCTTCATGGTTTGAATTGAGTTTGGAGAGCTCGTCTCACCGACGACATCATGGGACGTCTGTTCGTGGCTACAGTTGAGTCTGTACTTCTGTATGGAGCTCAGACGTGGATGATGACAGCCAATCACACGAGAGCGCTAGACGGCGTCTACATGCGAATGCTACGTATGACACTCAACATCAGCTGGGAAGAATTGGTGACCAACATCCAGCTCAAAGACACCCTTCCCAGAGTTTCTGCTAAGGTCAGGGAGCGGAGGATGAGGCTGGAAGGCCACTGTGTGCGTCATCCAGAGCTAGCTCCGAGCCCGCTAGTACTGTGGGAACCTGTCAATGGGGCTAGAAGCAGGGTCAAGAGGAGACTATTTTTCGTTGACCAGTTGAAGAGGGACGCAGCACAAGAAGACACCGCTGAGCTAAGGACAGGCGCGGTTCTAGAACCAATATTTTGGGGGGGCTAGCACGGTGGATCCAGAATTTTTTCAGGGAGGCGTGCTGAAATGTAGACCGGTTATTTTTTCCAGACACTTAGGCCTCCGAAAATCAATAGGTGGGGGCTCATGCCATATTTTCAATGGGGAGCGCCAATAAACTTAAATCATTCACACTATGTTAATAACTGCACCCTTGTCACGGCTATTTTTTCTTTAGGGGGAGACCGTTCGCATATACATGTACATCATAATCCTTCTTTTTGCCAATGCATTTATTTTTATTGAATTTATTTTGGGGGGGCTAGACAAAATTTGGGGGGGGGCTACAGCTCCCCCTTGCCCACCCCCCCCCCCCGTAGAACCGCGCCTGGCTAAGGACGCTGATGCTGGACTGCGATGCATGGAATGCAACCATCAGAGTCTCCCGAGAAGGAGTTGGTTGAAGACGACCTCTCGCATGATGATGATAATGTACCATTATACATTAAGATTTTGGAGTGTATGTTTGGTAAAGTAACATCATCTGCATAAAGCTGGTGTACAATTGGTGTACACCACGTGCACTAAAACTACACCAACTACAGAGGTGCGTACTGTAATGATCAGATGGTAATACCAGTAATGTATTGTGGTTATACAACATGGCTGCCCACATAGATAACCCACTCACAGGGTTAGATGCACGTTGACAAAAGAGGGCGCTGTTCATAATTACTGTTATAGTACCATGAACCCTATGAATACATACATGCATTACACACTCCCCAATTAGGTGAGGGTAGTTAGCTAAAAAAAATGACAAATTGGTGCGATATGAAAAGAAATTATTGACTGTTGTGATGTGGGATATGTGTTTTGCACCCTGTACGATACATAACACCTTCAGATTTGCCTGGGGTGCAATAGTTCCTGACTTGGGCATAACAACAGTCAACCATTCTTAAATATTAGTTTGGAAATCAACATCTTGGAATTAAACAGCATACCATGCTCATCCCCACCATCTTTGACAAAGTGAATCTTGGGTGGCGTAAGGTCAATCAGAATGGGGTCAGAGGTTGCTATGGTGATGAGATCAGCTGCATTTCTTGCTATCACTGTGATGTAGACATGGGAATCATGTGTTAGCATGACGTCAGTGTTGATTGCATCTGTCTGTGTACCCACTGATGAGAAGCTTTGTAGCTGGGTGCCGCCTTTTGTTGTACCTGAATGATTGGAAAGAGATGTGATTAAGTATTGCTCAAAACATCATACCATGTCCTTGTTCCTCAATAGAATGCCTTTGACTGTGGATTCACGAGATAACAAAGAAACCCTTGTTTCCTAGGTATCAGAAATGTCAACCACAGCCAGTTACTTACATGTAAAACCAAGTCAAAGACTCAACTTACCTATGGCCCAGGTGTAGTCGACTATTGGACTCTCAGGGTCAATGAAATGCCACTTGGCCTGGATGGATGACCAGCTGTGAATAAACTGGGTATGTACCTCTACAGACCCTTCCCCGGTGCTCAGTCCAGTGGTAATCCGCCTAACCTGTGGAAAAACACAAAAAAATAGAATAGGTTGATTGTACTCAACAGTAGTAAAATATGCGATCAGTGGGCACTTAGTTTATCTCGATCTATGCAATGAATAAATTGGTAGTTTATTATACGACAGCAACATTTATGTCCAGTAGTTTGCTAGTGATCTTCACATCTAAGGTGTGAGTGATGAATTTGGAAATACATGTATGACTTTATATGAAGAATAGGTTTTTTTTTACATCGGCTTAAAACAAGGGATTTGTTTACAACCTACACAATTAACTCTAACACAGGAGATTATTTTCACCTGAACATTATCCAATAGGATCCCATTTGTTTGCCCTACAGAGGAGATTTTCAGTGTTGATGCGTCTCCACTGGCTGTGAAGTAAAATATGTGCTGATGCCATCGGATGGACCTCAGACTCAGGTCCGAGTGACTGTGTGCCGGCCGGTCATACAACCTGAAGATGCGATCCAATCCTGGGGCCTCGATGCGACCCTCCTGATTCAGCAAAGGGTTGTTGGATGGCACAGCGTGACTCGCAAAGGCCACAACGTGGTAGTGGCTTCCCTGTGTTGTGTTGAAGGTTTGGGAGATGGAGCCATGAAGAGACAAGAAGGAATGACCATCTTGGGCAATCTTCTTCCCCGAAGTGACCACGGCAAATTGGCTATCAGATCCAACATCCCACTGAAGTAGTACCTCACCTTGTTTACTGTTTGTAACATGCACACTGTCTGTGGATGACATTTCTTCAGTTGGCAAATTACTGGCAGACGTGGGATAAGTATCAGAGACTCTGCCGAGATTTGGATCAGACGTACCTGAGGCTTCATTTATGTATTCAGATTCCATGTCTGAAAAGATCAACAGTAGGGTTTCAAACTTTACTTAATTAAAAAAAACTACTATATGGACCTCACATTTGAAATCGCAAAACTTCTTTTCTCTCAATTTATATGTGTCCATCTAACAATTTATGAAGATATGAACAAATTAAACTGACAGTTGGATTCACCTGTTATGTCTGGTTCCTGCATCTTTTCAAATGATGGATTCTGGATCAAGTTATCCTCTAGATTTATCTGTGTTAATGGCTCTGGGGATGAAGTGTCCACCACAAATCCATCTGAAGAGACAGATATAGACTGCAAACCAGCTGCGTCGATGGCAGAAATCTTGGAATAATATCGGATGCCTGGCAAAATAGGTATTAAATTGCTATTGGTGACTAGGAATCAAATAATTTGGTCCAAATCTGTTGACCTTGGGATTCAAATGGTTTCACACATCATCTCCCCTCAACAGTCGGAAATAATTATGTTACATAAGGCCCAAAAAAAGTCTCCGGTTTCTGGTATTTTGAGCTTGCCCAAAAAGTGGTGCGGCGACGCGGCTTCTTTTTTTTTTACCTGTTTTTTTTTTTGCTTCAAATGTCGGCTGATGACTGCAAACGACTAAACTTAGTGCAAATATATGGGAGTCCAGAGAGGCCACATAAATCTTATACTCGATCATAACCCCGTCTAAAAACACGTTTAAATTGTGCAGCAGCAGGATTCCAGTCAAACCAGAGAGTTTGGCGGTTTTGAGACATCATCTTGTATTGAAAAAAAAACTTTTTCATTTTGCCGACGCGCATGGCTACGGCGACGCGCATGCATACCAGAAACCGGAGACTTTTTTTTGGGGGGGGGGCCTAATATAGGCCTTTTTATGTACAATTTGCATAAAACCATTTTCCTAATAGTCAGGTTCACAATGTATTTTCGTTGGGGTTTTATAGGGATTAGCAAAACTATACATTTTTGAAAACGTTATGATCAACTGAATCCAAAAACCAATGTTTCCATTTTTTCTCGACGCCTTTATGTTGGCCATTTTGTGGGGACGGGATAAAAGGGGGCGGATCCAACCCCCTACTCTAAGATCTTGGCTGTGCCATGACAGATTTGATTGAAATTTGGTATGCTTGTGAATATAACACTGCTAAACACATGTGTACAGTCTCAGTTCAATAGAACAAAGCATTTTGTAATTATCTTTGTTTATAATTCACACTACAGATTATCCCTTTGTCCTATACACATTCAATGAAAAAGTTACAATTTTACGATACCCTTCGTTTGAAATTGCTATTTCGGAATAACGGTAGGCCTGAATTTTGTAAAATAAAGTGTTCCCTTCTGCACATCACATCGACCTAAAATTTAGTTTCATTTAGGCTGTGGACGACATTTTAAAAGGCACAATTATTGGGAGAAAAAGAGGGGCGGGGCAGGGGGTGATTCCACAGTTCTTGTATTGGGTTAAACATGGGTAATCCTATACTTTACTAGTTTATTCTTTGTAGCCTTCACAGCTGGTACATATTAAAGGACTTGGACACAAATAACACTTCATAAAATAATCAACACCAAATAGGAGGGCATGTACATTAACATATACAATTTAATTGCCAACATATTGTAGCTAAATTCAAAAATGAGCAGAATTCATAGGCCATGATGGCCCAGCGCCTGAATTCCTGCACTTGCAATAATGAGTGCTTCAGGATGGGGTGTACCCTCGGGGTCCACTCGATAGTCCGAATGTTAAAAAGTCCAAAAAATTCCCATACCGGGGTTCGTTATAGTCAGAAAATGAAATAAGGTAAGTTAATCCGAGCAATAATTTTTGATGACAGAGTCAGAAGGTTCGACAGTCAAATTTAAATGTTAATTAGTCCGAAGGTTCATTAATCTGAAAGCACACCAGGTTCAATAGTCGAAATTGACAATAAAGTTTGATGCTCTCAATTTGAACTTAATCGTCCAGTCGGACTATCGAACTTTCGAATTGCATGTATTTAAACTTACTTTATTTGCGGACTAATCAAACTTTTGGATCAACGAAAAATGGACTAATAAACATTCGGATTAACGAAGCCTTGGATTATCGAACCTTCGTACTTTGAACCTTCAGACAATTGAACCTTCGTTTTATCGAGCGGTAACCGTACACTCACAGAAGCCCCTTTCCATGGCAAAAGCAAGTGCAAGCTTCTGTTATACAAAGCAACTGCCCAGTGACGGAGTGTCTGAACTATATGGCACCATTTCAAACCAGTATTACCTTAGCTATGTCTGGACAGGTCATTACTACAGAGTGTTTGCTCCTTAATCATGTGTCCTGTGTCCCCATGCAATCTTGAGGTCTAGATAATCTGCCCTGAGTGAGAGAGCGCATGTGAAAGATCATGACGTTGTAGACTGCCATATTAACCAAGTTCACACTTCTGACCTTCAGTTAGACCTCTCGCAGACGACAGCACTGTAAACATGTTGTTATTGGTAAATGAGATACGTATAGGACTTGTGATAGTCAGAATTATAAAGCAGAACAGTAAGTATGGCTCCTGGTAAGATCAGTCTTGAGGATGTATTTATGCTTCCGAGAATGGATGTACCGGCATAGCAAGGAGAGGAAGAGTTGCAATAGTCTCATGCAGAAAACAGAGTTGGCAGAAGTTAAGGGCCCGCTAATTATGCAGGACTGACTGCTCAGATTCTCATTTGCTATAGACTGAGGTTAGGCTGCATGCGAAAACACAACATAGGGCAACACCTTCAGGAGAAAATATGACCACACATTTTGGAGACCATGGTAATTAAAATACAGGGATGCTGCAGCCTACATCCTGGAGGCCTACAACTAGGGCCTAAATACAACATTCCGCCGTCGAATGCACCAACACAATACTCGATCTGCAGCACTAACATCAGATGGCTTATGACATAAGACCCCATCAGGTCGTTGTTCCCCATCTCCCCCATATCCAGAAAAGAGTGCATAGTAGAAAGTGCGGGCGAATCACAGGGAAGCTACGAAGAGGGGAAAGCAAGATTGGGGGTCTGGTGTAGTCATACAGCTAGAAGGTCCCGTGGGGAGACTAAACTCAGAATTTTGAAAACTTGCTATAATGGCTGGACAGGTGGCTAGGCAAGGGATGTCTTATAACACTCTTGCTAGGAGCGGCCAGAAGTTTAATGCAACTTTGCTTTGAAAGATGGGCAGGAAACCTAGGGTGACTTGGTTGGACTGCTTGAGACCTAGTTTGCACCATTTGATGGAATTGCGCCACAGGCGACAGTGTCTAAATAACTTGGAATAGGCCATCAGTACTAGCAATGGGGTTGGACGAGGAGGCTCCGAAGAAGGCGCCGTCAGTATTTCACAAAGGATTATATTTGAAAGTAAATATATCATTGGGGCTGTACAGTTCTTCTTCGATTTCTGAAAGACTAATGTAGGTTAATAATGTTTAGTGTTCTGTCCAAGTATTCATACTAAATGTCCCTTTTTTAGTCGATTGGACAATGTGTAATTGTTCACGAAGACTTGGCTGACATTAAGACAGTTTTCTAACACCTGAGAGAGGGAGGATTATAACTTAAGCAAAAAAAAACCCACAAAGTGAAACCTGTTTAGTTGCAGTACGTGTATCTTGTTTCTCAGTCATCGTGCCTGGAATTGGCGACCAGTTCAGGGAAGATCAATGCTGCATGAGAGTGGCCATTAGAGTGATAAGAGGTACCTTATCCTATCAAGACCCTATCAAGACCTGAACATTTCGGGTTTCTTTCGGGACCAAGGAGGGGGGGGGGTGGGTTGCATTTTGGTCCCATAGTAATTTGCTTCTGTTGATGGTCCTACCCTAACCCTGCTGAATCCAACAGGATCCAACTATGTCATATACCCGTTGGAGCCTATTGAATTGAGCAGTTAACCCCTTGTGTACATTCCTCATGCAAAACGTTGGATTCAGCAGGCAACTGAATCGCATTATAACACCATGTTGGACTCCGTTGGATTCACCACACGACTGAAAATAAGGCACAGTGGATTGAGCAGGAAACTCCAGTTGGTCTGTTGGATTTAGCAGGGTAGTCCTGAGGATAGGACGTACGTACTACGGGGTTTAAATTGCGAGTAATGGTAGTTGGCCTGCGAAAATTACTTCATTTTGGTTATGCCATAGCCACTACAAAAGCGTGTTTTAGGCATTTTTTACAACTCATTTTGCGGGTTGAAAACAGTAGATGTCCTCATTACATCAAGGTTACCACTGGGGGAAGGAGGTAAGCTACTTTTGGGGTACAAATCATCATTATTAGTGATTTGGTTGAAAACAATTAAAGTTGCTGAACCAAACTTACATGTAATTGCTGTTAAAATTGCTACAACGTGTACTTTGGATTTCCTCCCTTAAGTTCTGCCAAAACAGTAACCAAAACAAACAAAAAGAGAAACATGCGAATTAAACATTCCTTCATGTCGATTGCAGCCATATTGGATTGCCATAATCACTGCAGTTGATCAAAATTGATCATTTTGGTTCAAAGCAAAGTTTTGACATGTCTGAGAATAGACGTTTTGTTTTCGGATCAGCCCAAAAAACTCATACTTGTAATGTTGTATAAAAAATAACTTAAATTTATGAAAACCGATTTTTTTTTTCTTTCTACTCGGTTGCCGTAACAACCATTTGGGTATCATTTGTCAAGTTATCTTCTTGCCATGTCTGGGCCGGGCATAGACCATTAATTGTTTGTCTCGAGCAAAAATGCTTTTATGTTGATGTTTAGCACCTTATATCATTATGAAAAACACTTTTTATAATCAGTGGCAACGTTCTTGGAGATTGACTCTTTTTGTATCTAGATTGTAAGGAAACACTTTTCTTTTGTGCCAAATACTTGAGTTTCATTCTCTTTAAAATGTATTAAATCATCAGGGAAATAGAGCTAAAAATGTCCTCATTTTGAAATTCAAAGATGGCGGCCAAGATAACCTTGGAAAAAATGGAAACATTGGTTTTTGGGTAAGTAGACCCTAAGGTTTCAAAAAATGTAAAGTTTACCTAATCCCCAAAAAATCCCAACGAAACTTGGATTAAGTACATTGTGAACCGGACTATAACTGCTTGAGGATTTTGAAGGCATTCAGGAAGATAAGTCTGAGCTTTCTGTAAAATCCTGCACTATGCCGGCCAATTCTTTGAACTTGAACTTTCAAAGAGCATCATGCCCAATGTTATGATAGCAGCTGAGTCGTACCTTGTAAATTATGAAGGACATATTTTGGAATAAATCTGCTAAGGGGAAAAGCACCATTTTTTCACCGAAAGCAATGAGTTCGCCCAATATTAGCAATTAAAATTTCCAAACAGATTTGTTGATATTCAGAGTCAAAGAATTAAATCGTTCAGCCAGAAATGGTCAAAACAAAGTTTGAGAAAGTATTCTTCCAACGGTCATCAATCAGGATATCTGACAATATTTTAGATGTTTGAGAGTTGTATGACTTTACCATCTGTTAAAGGCACGGCTAGAGTCTTGGAGGTAGACAGGTGCATTCCAACATTAGTGCAAGGCAGAATGCCATCATCACCAGGACTAGGGGTTTGTCCAACGCACCACTCATAATGGTCTATGTAGGATTCCAGATCCACAAAGCCATGGCAAGAGGTTGAGATAGTTGTGCTGGAGTTCTGGTACTCAACGTCATGAAGATCTGCAACAACGAAGTAAGGTTAATAAAATCTTAGTTCAGAGGTTTTTTCTACTAATATCCATGGAATAATAACTCTAGGAAATCAGCATAACATTCTAATTCAAATGTATACATTAACATTGAGAGTGTAATATAATTTATGGTAGCGATAATGCACACTGTTATTTTGACATTTGTGGAGCATCAGGTTAGGGGCGCTTGAGTCTTAATTGCTACAACTGCAATCATATGTGTATTAATTTTGACCAAAAGTCATGATGTTTGTGTCCAAGAGGAAGACACTTTACTTTAACCATACATACTGGTACATGATGATATTTTATCCTGGGTGAAGAGACTTTACTATTGAGTAAGTGTGATAACAGAAGCCTTGATTGCATCAAGCAATGACAATGGATTGTGCGCAGAGTTTGTGCACACCATCAACCACAAGACATTTAAAGATTATCTGTACATTGTGAGGGAGAAGGTGAATATTCACCTGTTCCATCAAACACAAGGCCTGCATATGGCCTCCTCGTGTCCACCACAAAGCCATCACTGCTTTTCAGCGTGTGCAGACCAGCTTTGTTGAACGCTCGTACGTTGCTGTAGTATCGCAGTCCACTCTTTAGATTCAGATTGGTGAATTGTGTGGTAGACACACTGGCTGGGAAGGTGTGGTCAGCAAATTGACGAGTATCTTCACCTGAGAAACAAAACACATCAATAATATGCTGCATGATAGTTTACATCTTTTACATTATGTTATGCCAAACATGACCAGAACGTTTCATTAAGACATTTATTCCAGCTGGTAAATGTTTCAAAAATTAATGAGTAAGGGTGACTCATATTAAAAAAGTGAGTTTTGGAGTTCATGAGATGAGATTTGAGTGTACTCACCTCCTGGGTAGGTACTCAGAGACACCTGGAAGTGGGACATTACTTCGTCCAAAAACACTCTCTCCCAGGAGATAAAGAGAACGTTAGGATCCGTCAAGTAATCAGTGTCTTTTTTGGCATCAGATCTGGCAAGATCTTTTATCTGGAAACAAAAACGTATTTCATTAATTTACATACCGATATTGAAGAAATAATAAGTTTAAGAGAATTGATGAAACTGAAAATATTGCGTGTGTATTCTCAATGATCTCACATTATTAGAAGAGCACTGTCAAAAAACCAAAACAGCACATATTTGCAGTTATTGTCAGATTCTATTTGTAGAACCGACTCTGTGTGATTCTCATACCTTTGCTCCTCTGACTGTTGATATTTTTGGTGGTGTGATATCCAGGGTGATGCCATCTGATCTGAACACTGCGTATGTAGTAGGATTATACCAGGCCTTGATAAACACATGATACTTGACTCCCTTCAGCATCTTGTGATCTATAGTAATGGATAAAAGTGGGCTTATAGGCGGTTTCAAACACTATGTGTAAGACCGGTTGGAGTCAGGATGGATAATGATTACCCAAATCGAATTTCCCATTGATAAATATCTTTTCCGTAAAACAACACAAATCAAAGATTTTCGGTCACCAATTCAAAAATGTCAAAAATTATAAATTTACGACGATTTTGTTCAACAATTTTACTTCATGTTTGTCGAAACATCCCTTAAGCTTTATTATGAAATATCCCTGTCCTAAAAAGTGGTAAAGAACTCCTTATATGGAGATTGGCGCACAGGTTGATCGCATTGCGCGATTTGTCGCAGAACGCAGGTGTGCCGATGTAGTGTGAATAAAGGACTATTTAAAAATGACTCCCTGGTGTAAAGTATTGCTGCGCATGCCTACGTCAGAATTGGGAACGTTCAACCAATAAAACGATAAGTGGCACCGGATTTCATAGGAGTCCAAATTTCATGTGACACTGAAAAAGTGTTTAAGACCAGCCAGTCTTTATCATCCGTTTAAGACCGGCAACGTGATGGGCTCTCGACCAATAGGAATGGGTGAACCGTCTTAAGTATTTGTGATATTAACATTTGTTCCTTTGCTTCTTTTATACTACAAATAAAGTAAAAAGGAAAATACATATGACTTTATGTTTATCTAGAACTTAACCAAGTAGTTCATGTCATGCCCAAAACCATCCATTCCCAAGCATTCTAAGGATTTATCGTTTCATCATAGAACCAATACAATATAAAACAATGTAGTACCTTACATGTGATACCTTACCATGTGATACCAAACTACCATCACCTTACCAAATCACCTTTAAATTGGACGGATTTCATTACCTTCATCCAGCGTAATGATAGTTTGGTTGTCCTGTCCAACATCATACCATATCCTGTCCTGAACTGGATCAAAGATTCCCACAGGATCTGATGAATAGTCGTCACCGATGCTCCATTCAAACCTGCAAATATTATATATGAAGGTGATTGGTAGCACTTATGATCAGTGTGTGTCTCAAAGTGTAAAGGTTGTTGCTATTGATTGGTTGTTGCTATTGGTATGAGAGAAATCAAGTTATGAATGGAGTCTTCTAGTATGAACAATAGCTTATTATACTGTTAAATTGACTTGATATCCAACTCGATCATTCCGCTCATCACATCTGACAGACCTGAATAAATGCGTCATAAACGTAAATCATAATATAAACCGGATTTACTAATGTTTGTGTACAAAGGGCTGTTTCGGTAATTTATTGTATTAATTTATGTCATGTAAGACTGATATCACATGTGCGGTAGAGTGATCAGGACCGATACAGTTCTGCAGATATTTGCCTCCATAATATGCACTTTTAATATGCCGTCCCATGTCACGTGATGACGTCACTTCAATTTTCATCTATAACACATCCCTGTCTATCACATCCCAATCAGACCTGTAGTTCTGTAGATATTGTCCTTCAAAATGTGCACTTTTAATGTGACGTCACTTGTCACGTTGATGTCAATGTGACGTTACTTAAATGTTCATTTATAACCATCCCGGTGCAGGTACATACCATGTTTTAACCCAATTAGACCTGCAGGTTTTTTTTTTATTTTGTCCAATATTTGTTTTAAAACACTTCATTCACAGATTTGCTTGGTTTTAATTTTTTAATTTTTTTTATCTGAACACAGTTAAAATAAACTTAATTTGCAATCTAAAATTGGTGGGAAATGTATTTGTTCTCTTCCAAACCACCCCTTCACGAAATGTTTGAACCTTATTCTGTGGCACGCTCTCTTTGGAGCAAAAGCGCTACAAGCAACGCTTAACGAGCACACCATCATGGATTTACACACAAATCCTGTTCGTTGTACATACACGTGCGCGCACCACTGTACTGATTAACAGCGCCCATTGGATAAAAACTAAATTTGAGTTAGCTAAAGTTGAGTTGGCTTCCGGATCCCATGGGTCTTAATGGGCAGTGGGCGTGGTTTAAACTGAACTGACGTCAAACTAACGAACCGGATACCGCGCCATTGGTGTATTACTTTGGTTGCTACTGGTATGGTAATTTTGGCTGTGCACAGAAAGATAGCAAAAATAAAAGTACAATGTGACTAACTCTTGGCAAATCAAGACACAGAATCTGTAGGCGGGGTGTTATAAAACTAACTATGAAAAACCCCTTAAAGGAACTTTTGCCAAAATAGTTGACAGACATCAATTCTGTAATCAATAAATATCATATATTGTCTCACCACTTAATGTCCAGTCCTTTCTGGTCAGTGACTCGCCATACTGCAGCAGCCACATATTGAGTGGATGTATCATTAATATCGATAACGCTATTGATATCATCATACATCAGATCCAATACATCCAGAACTTCAATCTCCGTGTTGGGGTTACCTTCAAGTCATCGTAAAAGAATGGTTCAAGACTATCAATATAAAATAACAGATAAATAGCACTGATCTGAATTCCGCTTAAATGGCAGCAAGCAACGTTTAATCATGTTTTTACTATCATAACTGACGATTATCGATGTTCTGTTTAAAGATGCTTTCTCACACCTCTTAAACTCATTCCTTCTTCATTCACCATCTTGTCACGATTCTTAAAAAACACCATGCTGCCTTTTAATTGTCACGCTTTGTCAGTTTACGTGTTAATGATCAGCTTAGGTTCATGGAAGTACCAAAAAACAGTGTTTCTGCTTATTATACAAGCTTGACGATACGACAGACTGAGGGTAACTTGGGAACCTTGAGGAATTGACCAATAGTCCTTGTACCGCCCAAAAGTGCCCGGCTCATTGCCTCTTATACAACCCAAACCGCATAGTACTCTATAATTTCATGGATTCACCAATGAGTAATGCAGTGTAGTACAATGTAATAAAAAAAAATGCTAATAGGTTATACAAATTAGATTTTTTAAAACCCATAAGATGATTTTTGCTGAAAATTGCTTCCCTCGATAGTAATTTTAGCACAAATTGTTAATTCATTTCCAAGATACTGGTCTCCAAAAACCAATAAATTAATGTTAACGACTGGCGAGTGCAAAAAGTGAGCGTGGCACCCTATTTTTGGAGGGCCATATCACAGAAACCCTTAAGAGTTGGAGCCTCAAATGTTGCATATGTTCATTACACATAGAAAAGTACTTCAAGATTTCATTACAGCCAAATCTGAATCGGTCGACATGGGATCTCGTTGAGTACAGCTAAACTTACCGTGAGTGACATCAGTGCAAGACTGGTCTGGATTACAAGCTTTATCAATGGGTGCACACGCACAATGGCCCTGGCATGTTGTTGGCAAGCAACGTCGCAGCAGGACAAGGGAGCCCTCGTGTGGTTGATTAGGAGAGGCTTCGAAAATGGAATGATGGCGGCTGCTTGGTATCCCAACCTGGGGAGATATTAAGCACAATACAACTGACTACCACATATTGATTTTCAATTAATCACTTGACAGTTTTAAAACAATCAAGGAAAAGAACGTAGTATCATGATGCCACTTTTCTGGTTGCGTACAAAGTCTTAGGAAAATTCAGTGCATTTTCAAAATATTTCCTAACAAAAGTTCTCAGTCCCAGATTCATGTCTTTCCAACATTTTTTTGCAATGACTGACCTTTGTTCCGATAATATGCAATGGAAAAAAGTGGCGTCGGAATGCATTATTCGTTCCGAATGGAAAGGTTGTTTTGTTTTTATACTATAATTGATTACGTTACTACCAAACCTCTCTCTAGAAGTTCACAAACCTCGGCTTTTATATATCACCATTTGGTATTGTTTATGTTGAATGGAAGAAATGTGAATCGAAAGCGTGATT
Source organism: Patiria pectinifera (assembly GCA_029964075.1). Taxonomy (NCBI): domain Eukaryota; kingdom Metazoa; phylum Echinodermata; class Asteroidea; order Valvatida; family Asterinidae; genus Patiria; species Patiria pectinifera. Next base: position 12,978,740 of record CM057147.1, on the reverse strand, counting down.
TGTAATTTTTTTCAAATATGACTAAATATTACAATACCCCACATGTTTCTCTTCAGTTCATACTTGGATTTCTTTCATAAAGACCTAAAAGGAATGTTTCGTTTCATAATATTGGACATTTTCAGAAATGACAAATCGCAAATTTGAACTGAATCTATACAATTTGACGGTGGTTCCAGATGAAGAGAAGTTTCAAATAAATGTTACACGTACAAATCAAACTTTTCACACAAATGTAGCCAACTGTGTTTTACCCAAATGTTTCTGGATTCATAACGAGAATTACAACTCATTACCCCATTAACAGCCCAGATGGAGATGTAGAGATATGGATGAGTTGAGTCGGTTATACTGCCCTCTAGTGGTACGATGGCTGTCTGTGCAATGCCTTCGTCCAATGACATGCCGTCACTGCTGTGATTCATACGGACTGGTCCATTCTTGTGAAAACAAGATCTTAATTAATTTCACTTGTGACACACAAGGAAGTAGACTGATTAAAATATCACATTCTTGAAAACGAGTAAAGAGCATTTCAGATCCTGCCAATTAATACAGCAGAAAACTTGACATAAAAACTTAACAAGGATGTAACCAACAGAACACAACAATGAAAGATCAAACACAATTGAAAACTAGTCAACAACTGATAATAAATTTACTTTATATATTTTTTTAAATTTGAATTGGTGGGAATGTTGAAATAGTTACGCAATTATCTGAAAAACATTTCGTTGGTTAAAAACAGCCATAATATACTGGACTTGAAAAGCCAAAGAAAGCATGAAGATACCGGAGTGAGTTCAGAGCCGCTGTAGGTGCGTCCGACAGAGACCAAGTAGTGGCTGATACCAGAGTGTACATCAGCAAATCCCAGCCAGGCAAGGGCTAAGGAACCAGTGGATGTACGGGGGTCTTCAAGCCACGTCATCCAGCCAGAGTGGTAGCGTGGAGGAGATGGGGTGGTCGCTGGACTCTCTGTGGTAGAGTTGATTGAGTCGGTGGCGTTGTCTGTTCCATCAGGCTGTTTTGGAGGCAAGTATAAGAATCACACCACAGTAACTCAACATGTTCATATATTTGAAATACTGAGCATAATTTAACCGTGAAAGGGCCGAAGGGGGGGGGGGCCTCAACTTTTTCCGCGATAGCCTTGGGGTTTTTTTCGGGACCCCAGCTGTTATGACTTAGCCATAATTTAGCCATAACTCCAAAACCCTTTGACCTATAGTCATGAAATTTCTTGGATATGTTTATGATGAGTTGGTTTATGCATGTACTGAGTTTCACATTTTTTCGTCACTTGATGGCTGAGATGGGGGGGGTGGTCAAAATATCCGGCTCTTTTAGGGTTAAGGGAAACGGTGTTCTTCCATGATGCTTGCAGTCCATCTATACTAAGACATCCAATTATTGATAAAGGTAACTTCTTTTTGATGAGATGATGCAGAAATACCATTTGGAGATTTAAACATGCACACAGCAAAATTGTAATTTAAACATATCAGACGTATTTTCTAACTTGCGATTCTTTTCAAGACGAATGAAAAAAAAATCCAATAACAATTAAGCATTTGTGTATTTTTCTTCTTTGCAAGCTGAATGTTAAAACAAATCTCCAAAACTCTCCAAGGTGTGAACAGTAATATCAAAAATTCACAGGGTTAGTACAGTTGATTGAGTTGGCGGTGTTACCGACTTCAGTTGTATATGCTCCATCAGGCTGTTTTGGAGGTAAGTAAATGAATCACACCAAAATAACTTCAAAAATGTTCACATTTACAAGACAAGTTAAGGTGTTTTTTTGTGATGCTGCCAATTCTAAGACATCCTTTTATTGATGAGAATGTTGTTTTTCATAAGAAACTGCATCTTTTTCAACATGCAAACAGCATAAGAAAACTTTTTTCTTCTTTGAAAGCGAAATGTTAAAACAAATCTCCAAAACTCTCTAAGTCGGAACAGTAATATCAAAAACTCACAGAGTTAGTAGAGTTGATTGATTCGGTGGTGATACCAACATCAGTTGTTAATTGTATCATCAGGATGTTTTTGAGGTATTATATTTGAATCACACCACAATAACTAAACAATTTGTAAATTCACAAAAGTGGCATAATTTAAAGAAAACTGTGTTCTTATAGTGATGACTGCAGTCCATGTATACTGGGACATCTATAAAGAGGAACTTCTTTTTCAGAAATTGCAGTTACAACTTGGAGCTTCCAACATGCAAACTGCACCAAAACTGATACTATAAACGCCTTAAGCCTGTCAAATGCTTTTCCTTAAACAAACTTCCTAAATATTTTTCAATTATAAATTCCCGTTTTCTTATGTAACATAAGTGTGATTTTTTTCAGAAGAATTAAAGAAAGCAATAAAGGTTCAGAATTTTTGTAAAAAATCTCTAGAACTCTCCAAGACTGAACAGAAATATCAAAAACTCACAGTTGTACTTGGTGCAGTAAGAGTAGTTTCAGCTGGTTCAGTTGGATCAATCCAGATGATATGGTGACGATCCAAATTAGCAGCACTGTCTGTGCTCACGGCAAACGTCCCGACGGAAGATGGGCTGCCATCAACCTGAGGAAGAGAAATGATACGGTACTATCAAAGAGAACTATAGGGGTTGTGGATTGGAATAAATTAGGACAGCAATTACAAGTATGATGACAGCAGACACAGACACTATGACATGTGTGTTTGGCAACACAAAGAACTGAATCAATCACTCTGAATTCTGGAAAGATCTACAGAAGATAATGACAACTGTCATGACAGGTCAGGTTGATAAAGTTACATTTGTGGTAATAATCTGGGATTGCGAAGGGGACATCACCTACCAAAAAGGGTTCCGTCTTGACCTGTGTGCAGAGACCAGCAAAGTTACAGGCTACTACGGTAACGATGTAACGACTGCCTTCATGTAATGTCAGATTGGTGAAGGTGTAGTCCAACTCACTCCCTGCAATCTTCAAATGATACCAGAATCGGATCAATTAGTTGACTAAAGTTACCCTAAAATACACTTCAACCCAATTCCGACATTATAATGCACTGTGACAAATGGTTACCTTCAGCTGTCAAAAAGGTGGAACAGTATATGTCAAGTTGTCGCCCAGACTGATTTCATATAATGATTTATTTGGTAAACTACTTTCATTCTCACTATTCCCATCTCAACCCAAGAATATTTTTATGAAGATAATAAATTTACCTTTATTGAAGGTATATTCACATCTCCATTGTGATGTGTGCTGACTGATACATACTGGTCTTTTATACTACTTCCAGGGTCATTGAACTTCCAGGAAAAGTGAATCAGATCCCGCATAACCTAAACAAAGAATTGTACACGTTACCTTTCAAACAAAGAAATGTCATCCTGTATCAGAGCAGCACAGTTTCTTTTTACATAAACAAATAAATGAGACTTGTTTTCAGTTTGTTCTCTCATGTCTGCAAGAATGCTTCTGAAAATAGAGGGCATGGAAATAATTCAGTCCCATAGGGGTCCAGAATTAACTGTCATGGAAAAATATCCAATAAATCACAAAGGGAAATTGTACCGTTCAGTGGTTTATTGAAAATTTGTAATACAAATATGCATCCTCTCTGATATATGCATCCTCTCTGATACACGTTTGCCTTTTTCTGGTTTTGCACTAGGGCTAACGTTGGTAGCATCGTGACTTTGGGCGTGATCCCTGGCTAAATTGCATATATTGGCTTATATTTTCTGAATAGTGCCCCTTGAACAAAGACATTGCCAAAATGGACAACCGCCAATATGGGCTTTAGTTTTGAGTCGGCCATACTTAATTAAAAGTGAGGTAAAATCTTCAATTTTGGAACTTGCGAAGAGATATGAAAGCCATTACATAAAGTTAACTAAAAAAATTCAAACTAGTCTGCTCTGATGAATAATTTAAATCTTGTATATCACACCCTTATGTTTTAAGCCACATTTAAAAAAAATTGAAAGTGGGGCTAGAATGTATAAATAGTTTGGCACCATCCCATTCAACAGTTCACAATTCATAAATTGCATTCAGGGAACATGACGACGATGGCTTCCTCGTGAATAAGGTCCATATCAACCTCGTCCCCAGGGTGTCGAGCAGTACGCGCCCACCACTACCTGCTCTCTCACCCTGGTATTGGATCATTTGCATGTGCAAGATTTTTCACATGTATGCAAATGAGGAACAGTCTGGTGCCTGGATACGCGTTACACATTAGCGTTTGTTTTTGTATGCGGTGTCTGGGGTAAAAACAGAGTCAATTCGTAGCAGCGCGAGCACGGCGTGAGTTACGAAAACACGATTTTTGAAATCAAACTGTTACGATCTTATCGAGACAACATGCAGTATTATATTTCATATTAATATGAGCAAATTGGAAAGGAAATTAGTATTTCCGAGAAGGCGTGGACGAATGATCGCGAAAACACGTACTGGACGTTGTGAATATATAGCACCAAGTACACGATAAAAATCCATTACTAGCTAATTGCGGTATCCAATCAGGATACAGGAAGAAAGTTTCCTATCCATGGTTTACTATTGGAAAAACGGTTGGAAATAAAGAAAGCCACGGGGGACGAGGTTGGGTCCATATGGTTGAACAACAATCTGGCGGTTGCAGGTTGACATACTCCACTCCAGTTTATTTTCTGTTCAAACATTTGTATCTTAATTGAACAATTTTATTAGGAAGGATACGTTATGAACATTCGGTGCTTGTGTATATCGTAAAAATCTGTCAGTTTTGATTGCTAAACTTTGTCATGGGGATCCACAATTGTCAAAAATGGAGAGCAAATTCCTGTTCCTCTGCTACGTGTTCTTTGTGCTTATTTGCTGCTTAAAAGTCTATTCAGTGTAATGCAAATACAGGATAGTCACATATGTATATGGCCATTTTTAATTGTGAATTATTTTGGCCTCTTACTTGAGTGTTTCTGACAGCCATCCCCTGAGTCACATCCACAGCGGGTGCATCCACTACATCAGGAGGGCTAGAGTCCACACGGAACCCATTAGTTGTAGCCTGACTCCACATGCCAACCCGGTTATAGGCACGGACTGTGATGTAGATATCAGTGCCAAGTGGCATCTGGTCAGCTGCTGACAGGAATATCAGAGCATCCTCTGACAGCTCGATGCGTGTAAAGGGGAGAATGTCTGCAGCTCCTGGTGTCGTGCCAGCGTGCCATTCGTAATGGGAGAGCCCCGAGTGAGGGTCATGGAAGCCCCACCAATGGGCTCGCAACTGACGCCTTAATCATGAATTATGCAATACAAGAACACGGAACGCACCATAACAACGACTCAAGTATAGAGATGTTGGTAATGCTAAAATATCTTTATTTAGTCCTTTCGATTCCAAATAGCACACTTCGATTTGAGCAGCTACCATAAAAGGGCAGCAGAGTAAGCCAGTACAGCATTAATTATGTTGGTCATAGGTTGAAATCCAACACTTGTCAAAATGCATAAAATAAAACCCAAATGAACCACTAACGATCTACACCAGAATTAAGTACTGATAGCTATGCAAGGAAACTGCTGACATGGGATGTAATACATTTAAACGTACTGGGCTCTAGTAAAGTGGAGATATTAGATTATCCATCTAGATTATGCATCAGCTAGTATCTTTTCACGCTTTTAGCACTCTGACTTTAAATTGGTGGTTGGGGTTAGTATTCTCCACTTTAGAGAGTTTTTGAAGTTTGTGACTCACCTTGACGATTGGTAGCTTATATCACCACCCCCAGGACCACCATCATAGACACGCCCCTGCAATGGGGGAGAGTCATCCACCGTTACCCCATCAGAGGTCACTGAGGTACAAAGGTCAGCAGCATTACAGGCCGTCAATGTCACGTAGTAGGTGAGACCAGGCACCAGGTTCAGGTTTTCAGCACGGACACCTGAAAAGTAATATATGAACACCTTGGCTTAGATGGTCTATCATTATTTCTAGACTACAAAAATCCAAGTCCACAGGAAATGGTATAGTATACAATCATTTGATGAAATATATTGAATAGGATTACATTCAAAGGCTGCGTAGATATTTTTACGATAACCCGGCCTTATCGGGTACTTGCACAAGGGATCTAACAGTGCTCTACAAGGGAAATTCTCAAGGAAAATTGAAAACAATGCAAATGTGCCATAAATCCCATCCGTAAGGTTGCTCTAATGTTGCATACTCTTGTGGACCCGAAAACAAAAGAGGTCCACGTGGTACAAGAAGTGGTAATGCGTTGTTGACTTGCCCACGTCTACACACACATTTTCTATCTGAAAAACAGGTTAAGAGGCATTTTTTTGGGTTAGAGTTATTCGCAAAAAGTAGAATAACACCCAATGAAATTATGATTTGGGGTTGAAAGAGAGTTCACATTAATGAATTCTTTTTCTCCAGTTTTTCTTAATAACACGAATAGAAAGGAATGTCCTCAGAAGGTATGGAAGGTGCTGGTGTTTTACGAAAGCTGTCTTATTCACACAATGGGAACAATGGTACCCCGCATGTCAGCCTTTGTAAAACCGTACCAAAAAGAGAAATTGTAAAGAGACGAGAGAAAGGAAGAACAATGCAAGCACCCCATAAACCCCATATACATGTGTGGTTTCGTGTGGATAACCGACGTCATTGGATAACAGAGGACAATAGGGTCCACAATTTCCGGAGGTTCACGACAGAAGATTGTGTACAAAACATATGGGATGTCTTCCTTAGAAGTTCAAGTACAAGCAAAAGAGGGACAATAGGGGTCCACGATTGAAGATGTTTACACCCCTGAGTACATACACAGGTTTCCTTATTAGCTAGAAAACACTATGGAACAATATACCCCATGAAGAACTCATTAAAAAACAATCTACCTAGTGAAGAACGCTATGGAGATTGAGATTTCAATATCAACAAAGGAAAACAACAGAAGGAAACAAATGTCTTTCCCATAAGTATAATTATGTGTTTTGGCTGCATGTATTTCTGTGTGTGTTTATGGTTTAAATCGAGGACAAACATCTGAAGCATCATGGAGTAATTGAGGACAGGGGTAGTATCGAGGACAACCTCGATTTGAAAAGGTGTACAAAACCAATGGGAGCTGTTGCAATGAAGCTAGAGTATAAACAAACGATCGATGATGAGGAACAATAGAAAATTGTCAATTTACACCTTAACCAAACCTGCTGGGTTGGTCACTGTTGATCCCCTTCAACACGGGCGGCAGGTGGCAAAGCCGAGACAAAGCCTCGTCAAGCTTAATTTAGCAAATATCACTTACCAGTGTCCAATCCCACATGCTGCTCAGTCACAACATCGCTACACCCTGGACACATCCCAGCTCTCCAGGAATAACCAACAATAGCGCTGTGCGGGTCATGAAACCCGTCCCAGAATGCCTTGATCACCGTGCGATCCTTCTGGAAGTCTCGGTCTCTGTGATTGGCCGGGGCATCCGCTGGGTTCCCATCAAAGACATGACCAGCCAATGGGGGACTCGCATCAACTGTAAATGCTCCGTAACTCTTCAGGATGATCAGGCCTACAGTATTGATGGCCTAAAAGGATCAGTTTATAAATCAGGTGACTTCGAACAACTCATTGTGTTTTTGTTTGGTGATCACAAATATACAAATCTATGATTAATATTATCACCCTGCAAATATATTAATACAAACGATACAATTTTACAGCTTACCTTCACAGAAATGAAATATGAGTGACCTTCTTGAAGGTGCAAAGGTCGTGAGGGGTCACTGACTCCTATCTCTGTATTCTCTCTGGTAAATTGCATGATGTCTGCATGACCTGGATGTGAACCCACTGCCCACTCATAATATTCTACACTGCTCTCCTTGTCTGAGAAGACATTCTTCCAACTTAAATAAATAACAGTAAACTGGTATGAAATAATTACACTAAGCATCCAAATATTAAGTAATAAGCAGATAATTTTGAGATTTAGAATACCATGTGATTTTAAACGAGGATTCTTTGAGGATATTCAAACATTGTGGCCTACTACTTTAATCAAAACTTATATAATTTCTTAATTTCATTAAAGATGCAAGGGACAGACATCTCAGAAAATGCATTTTGTATTGCCACAAGGAGACGTTAAAGACGTAACTGCACATACAGAATGTCGTAAAAGTAGGTTAAAGATTAACACCTTTAGAAAGGGATAGACATCTTTGATTGCTGTATTTCAGTTGCGTGCACAAAAAGCAAAAAAAAAAACCAAAAAACAAAAAAACTCTACCTTGCTGAGATGGCAGTTGTAGACCGGATGAAGCTGCCTCCAATGTCCAGTGTGTGATCAGCATTGATGACAGGAGGCGACATATCAATGGTGATTGAGTCCGACATGGCGTGTGATGACAGACCAACAAAGTCAGTCGCTGATTGGAAAATTAAACGACATCAGTCAAAAGAACCACAGGGAAGAAAACTTGGTGTGGTGGCAGTCTACAGCCGAATACTTACCTGTAGAGCCACTACATTAGCATATTCCCCTAACCGGCATGTTCCATTCGCTATGGCCGAGTTTGGGCGGTCTGCTCTAGACGCAGGTGTATTGTTCTCGGCTCGAACGGTGGGAACACGACCCAAGAACACTGCACTCGGTACAGGATCACACATCACCTATCCGTCAGGGTTTCGTAAGAACAATAATTCCCGCGTCAAGAACAGAGCGCCTGAACTCGGCCAAATAGTTCATAAAACAGCGCCCCCTATGATGCTACCCATACTGCCCTGTGTCATGCACGCCATCTTGGCTTCCCCCATTTTTTTTTGTACTCCACATGACTCTTTTGTCGAACTAGTGGAAAGGAAGGGGGATTCTCTACAGGTGAGTATTCAATCATATATAGACTCCCACCACACTACTGTGTGGGGGGTCTATTTCACTTAAAGTGCGTTCGATTTCTTCCCCCAGTTATGCTCGCGCCTGGCTTCTCGCGTGATGACGGACATGCGCAGTGGAGCTAAATAAACCAACGGTTTTGGGTAAGGTTTCGTGCAAGGGCTGGAAAGTTGAGCTTTGACATGACACAGGCTGCCTCCGAATCAACTGTCTAGGTCCACGCGAATTGAAAATACGCGGGGACACGGTGACAATAGACGTCGCCGTATCTCTGGAGGCCCGTTTTGGACACGGCCTGTGGCGCCCGCCGTACGTCACGTTGGCAGCCATGTTTATTGCATGGCCTTAAGGGATAAGTAAGGCTCGAGTAAGCGCGAGTCACGTGAGAGGTATATCGAAAGCTGTCGCGCTTGCACGAGTAAGCGCGGGGAAGTAATCGAACGTACTCAATATTTGCCTGTAGAGCCACTAAATTTGCAAAGAGTATAATTTACCACCTTGAGGTTGCAGGCAGTGAGATATGTGTATTTAAAGTTCCAATGTCATTAGTAGTGAAGTATATTAATACTATAAACGCCCTATAAACTCTGTGTTATTGTAAAAAAAAAAAATACATAAGGAAACTACCATGAAATGAGTAGTTAAAGAATTAAGCATTGAATGGGACTCACAACTCAAATTCAATTTTAAGGTCTTTTTTTTTTTACTGCAGTTTTGATGGCAGACTTCCTGGCAGCCGATAGGACTGTGCGGCTAGGTCTTACCTCAGACGGCAAAACATCTTTCAGGTAGCAGGCTGAGAATGTGTTGGGAGATTTCCAGCAAGCAGCTTTGATGATATCTTTTCAGGGAACACCGTTTAGAAGGCCCAGGATGTTGCAATCGCTCTTGCATAATGTGCACGAATGTCTAATCTGGACTGACTTGGCCAGTCGGTTGTTGCCGATTTTATTGCTGCCACAATCCAACGTGTGATTGTGTCTTGAGATGCTGGCCGATGATGCGATGTAGACGTAATAAAGATCTGTTTCCTCTGACCACTTATAGCTTTTTGTTTGGTCAACATACCATCTCAGAGCTCGCACTGGACACCACAGCTTATCTCATGAATATATACGAATATATCCGGTGGTTGAAAGGATGTTGATTGATTTGTTTGTCAGGAATCCTGAATTAGGAATTAACCGAACGCCTATGGTTCATCTTCTATTGTAAGTGCATGTAGCTGCAGAACCAGGCAGTAACAGCTAGCAAAATACCACCTTTATTGACGTTTGTATTAGTGAAGCCTGACCCAAGGGTTCATACGGGGCTTTCAAAAGACTTTCCTGAACATGAGTATAAGGTCCAATGAAGGCAGAAGTTTACGTACGGGAGGTCTTTTTATAAACATCCTTCGCAACAGATGATATGTGGCTGCATTATTAGACGCTAACGAACAATCTGCAAAGCATTTATGGATGGCAGAAATGGCTGACATACAATTCTTTATTGTGAATACTGTTACCTTCAAATCCAAAAGGTCAACCAAGAATATTCCAATATCTGTAACAGAGGTTTTTGTGGGATCAACAGAGTGCCGTGGACACCGTTTATAGAAACGGTGTAGTCTGCTATTGTAGACCTTCCTTGTCGGGGATCTACGGCTGTGCTGTAATTCCAGCAGCCTTTCTTGAAAGACCTGCTGCTGTAAGGGATATCTTGACAATGTCCAGCAAGTCAGGTGGAGATCCGGGGCTGGATGAATGAATCCCGACACAGGCTGAAACAGCAGCTCTGGTCTGCGAGGTAATACTACCGGCTGATGTACTCCAAGTTTGACAACCCTTGTGAATCATGGCTAACGTGGCCGGAATTGGGCTATGAGGAGGAGTTTGCAGTTTTCCTGCTTCACCTTGGCTAGAACTTGCGTGACAACGGATACAGGAGGGAAGGCATGTTATAGCCAGCATGCCATCCCATCGAATTGAGAAAGCATCTATGTGCAACAGTTCGAGGATCGGCTGTTCAAAAGGAGTACAACGGTGGTTGGTTGTTCTTTGACGACGAAAAGAGGTCTGATGTCGGTCGATCAGTGTGAATAGAGTCCGTACCACATTAAATTTTGGCCGGGGAGTCCATTTAGTCGGGATGATGGTCCCTTGAAATAAAGCGTCCGCGGCGGCATTCTTCTTAAGAATTTAAACTGTGCATGCCGGAAGTGTAAACCAGTGAAGGTTTCTGGTGACACCATGTGAAAGAATGTCTTCTTGACAGGTACACGTGCTGATGTGAGAGTGACTTTGTTCTGAATACGCCTTTGGAACAATGTCCAAGTTAAGAGCAGAGTTGGCGCGACCGAGTGCCTCCTTGTCGTTTTATGTACGACACTACTGTGGTGTTGTCGAATTTGATTAGAACTGACTGACGTTTTTAAACTGCCCGAAGAAAATGCTGGAGGGCATTGAACACTGCCTGCATCTCAAAGAAGTAGATGTAAGATGATTGGTGTTGTGGGCCCCACGTGCATGATACTTGGAGTGGTGGTAACATGGCTCTCCAACCAAGCTGAGAAGCATCTGACAGTATCATTACTGATGTCTGTTTCATCCAGAAACTGAAACCTCGCTGTAGGTTGCTCGGATCTACCTGTTTGGAAATAGAATTATGGTTATGGTCACCACATGATGTGTGGATGACAACGTAGACGGAAAAAAAACATTAGTAAATGTAGCTGTATATGACGCATCCTGAGCCGGCAGTAAGGCACTATGCCACCATGCTGCCCATGAATCACAGGAGTTTGAGTCATGCTCTTGGTTGGGACTGGATTCGACCTTTTCTCCTTGATTATAAACCCGAGGTCTGCAGCAACACTCCGAATTGACTGTACCGCTCTTTGGGTGCCCACCTTCGATATTAGCTAGTCTACATGCAACACAGTAAAACAAAAACAGTGAACACGGTGATCCCCAGCCTTTGAAGTGGAAGTGCTTGACACTCCCTTGACACCTCTCGAAAATACTCGTGGGGATGTGAACAACCCGAAGGGGAGAAATTCCAATTCTATGTTGTTTCCATGTAGTAATACCGCAGGTACTTCGAGTGATTGGGATGCACCGGTATGTAAAAGGAAGCGTCTTGTAGATCCAGTGATGCTGCCCACGGGTGAACTGGAATGCACTCTAGTACTTCCCTCAACGTTTCCATGCGAAATTGTTTGGGGCGATTACAGTTGTTGAGGGGTTTTAAATTCAATACCGGTCGTCAAACGCCAGTCTCTTTCTTGGGAGTTAAGAAAAAAGTTGGCGGAAACCATTGTGTCTACTAGACAGGGGGCACAATACAGACTGCTTCTTTCTTTTGTCCGAAGCGACTTAATCTCTTGTTGCAACGCCTCTCTTTTGATGGATCTAGAAGGATCAGCATTTGGCGAACAAAATTGTCCGACGAAGGGGTACTCGCAAATTCGATGACTGACTGTTTTGAGTACCCAACGGTTGCTTGTAGACTAGTACCAGGACTTTTCCGAACTTTTGTAGACGTCTTCCTACCGTTCCTACAATAGGACGCTGATGAAGCTGGGAAATGTTACTTGCGCCATCTGGGGGCAGACGTTGGAATGTCTGGCCACATTGCTGAGATCGACGGTTGGATGGTATAGGTCATGAGTGAGCGACTTGTCTCTCCAAAGAGGATGGGAATCGGCCACAAGGTGAGTTACAAAAGGCCTTAAAGGCTCGAAAAGCAGCTCAGAAATCTGCAGAGTAAGTTTGCCTTTCCATGCTTTTGAGTTGTCCTGAGGGGCTTTACGCATATTGATTTTGCCACTGGCCTCTTTGCGTTTAGCCTCTGCCTCCATCAACTCTTTGCCTGCCAGTGGGAGGTTATCGATGCGGAAGCGTTTGCAAACCCCTTCCGCTGGTAGACGTAAGGCATCCGACAAGGCATCCGTCATCAGGATGACCTGGCAAGTGTTGACATTATTGCGACTTGTTTGAGAACAATACGCAAACTGTTGTCCAGGCAGTGACGTGCTGCTGTCACCGTGTTTGCTGGGATAATGGAATCCTCTTCACAGCGTCAGGCTATATTCTGTGAGCAGCTAGGAGAATAAACTTCTTCAGAACACCCTCACGCTTTCCCAGGGAACCATCCAAGAAGACTCCTTTAACAGGGGTTGCTCCGCCATCAACCGACTTTAGGAGCTTCATCACATATCAGAAGTATGTGGATAAGAATCATGTCTCTCTTTACCAACCGTAAATCTGTCCGACCTTGCAGTAACGGTTGCTTCCATGCGCTATACTCTTGGCTCTCAATGACTTGGCATCAGATCAAGACAAAGTTGACGATGGATTGATGCTGATACACGGGGCAGCTAAGGATGTACAACCTAATGCTTGTGAGGGTCATCGTGGATACCACCAGTGTGGATATACTGATCTGGATGCAAACACTGTGTGGCTGCGTCGACTTTAGGGGGCGTTGGTAGCGAGTGGTCCATGAACGGGCCTCTGTCCCCCCGCTCCCGCAATCGAGGGCCGACATGACTCCAAAATGGAAGGGGAATTATTGCAGAAATTCGGCTTGTGGAATCGCTTCTCGGTTTCGATGTTTTCTGATTTATTATCGGATGAATCCTCGACGAACTGATGAAGAATGGCGGTGTCTAGATAGGCGTGATATCTAATCGGCTTTTGAGCCTAGCGAGCTATTGTACTGCGAGGATTCCCCGCGATGTGGGTACGACTCATCGCTTTCTCTGATTTTTTTCTTCTTTTCTTAGGCTCTTTTTCTGAGGCTTCGGAGGGTTTTTTTTTAAGGGGAAAAATCAGAATTTCATTACTTTCAAATTCATTCTTTTTTTCTAATTTCATTTTTTTCCCAGTGTTTTTAAGAAAAGTATCAGTCCAAAAACCTCACAGCGTACTAGGCATATGTCGTTTGGGGGGAAAAAATCGCTGTTTGATGAAATTTGGAGAAACAAAACAAACATATAAGACAATGTCCACAATTTGTGGAGGTACTTATAAACCCCCTTTCTCAGGTAAAGGGAATGAGCAAATGCAGTGATTGAACAGGTAAGCCGAGTGAAGTAGACTATACTTGTTACAAAGTGCAAACCATTTCATAGATTTCAATTTTGATTGGTTGTGACCATGACCGTGTGCGACAGATACTATAATACTGTACCAGAAAGACTTAGATCTTATGACGCCTGATCTGAGAGAATAGAAATGTAATTGAATCATTAAAAAAAACACATGACAATAAAAGCACTTATGCTCATTTTCCTTCTTTGAATACCACATATTTATATTGACTATCTCACCTCTAACTGTGGCATAGTATGTGTGTCCATTCTGTAATCTCAAGTTGTGTACGATAACGCTGTTAGTGATTCCTACACGAGTGAATTCTATCACGTCACTGCCACTCCGCATCGAACCTGCAAAATAACAATTGAATATAACATTACCCAAAAAAAGGGCGACTGCACAGTAAGCTCTGGCCGTCTTGCATGAAAGTCTTGCATGAAATGATACAATTACACATACTGACTTGGTGGTGATTGTCAATTGAAATAAGAATTTCCCAATTTGTTTAAAGTCACAATGCAAATAATGGTGACCTTCATGATAGTGGTGCGGCAAAGGGCAGAATTGTGCATTTTGTGATGAAAGCATGAAACTTGACATGTGAGGTCTTCATACCAAGACAAAACAAATCAGATATGGAGACATTTCATAACTGACCCCTGGTGATCTTCAAGGGGTCAGTGAACTTTGCTTAGTTATAGATAACAAGGGAATTTACTATTCAAAACACCACTTTTTATTACCCATATCTAAATTTTGGGTATTCTTGCCATCATATGAATTTTCAGATATGTAGACATTTCATATTTGACCTCTGGTGACCTTGCGAGGTCTCTGAACTTTGTGTAATCTGATTGCCGTTATTGATCATCTTCAATCTTGCAAATGCCATTTTTTCATGACCGAAATCTGAGTATTTTTATAATTATTCTACAACATGTCAGGACCTCTTACTTCAATGTTCTAATTTATTTGTGCAGACGCAAAAAAAAAACGCGAAAGAATATAAACGACACATCGGACAAGCATCACTGTCTTACATCGACCATTGGGCTGAGTTATTTTGGCTGAGTAAGCAAGCATCAGAGGTTCGAATCCCGATGAAGTAACTGACTGATTAATAAATAGAAATTAAGGAAAGGAGAGGGTGAGAGTAGAGGAGGGAAAGTGGAGAAATAACCATCAAAGATGTAACTTTTGGCGCTAGAAAACACATCGGACAAGCATTACTGTCTTACAGCGACCATTGGGCTGAGTAAAAAAGGTTAAAAAGTGGCTTTCCAGTTCATCTCGATACAGCAGGGTGTAATAAGTACACAAGAGTGAATATTGCTTGACATTTGTACATTGTCCATTATAAAACAGACCCACAGTCTTTATTCGAATCTCATCATATTGCGTCTGCTAAAAAAAACAAATGAGAAATGAGGTCAGAGGTCACTCAACTTTGTTTGTGGGGTCTAAATTCATAACATGACTATAAACTAATAGGTGCAATACCGTTATTTGGCACGTTTGATGCTTAGGTCACGAAAAAATGGCGTTTTGACGAATAAATATGATAAATAATGGCAACTAAGATTATACAAAGTTCATTGACCTCTCAAAGGTCACCAGATGTCAAATATGAAATGCCTCCATATCTGATAATTTTCTTCATGGCATGAAGACGCAGCATGCGAAGTTTCATGCTTTTATCACAATTTGCATAATCCTTTAGCATTTTGAGGCTATGCCGTACCAATATAATGCAACTGTATCCTCACTCCAAGCCCCCCAACTAGCTCCTCAAGTTTATATATACAATGTCACGAATTGTTACACACAATTTTTGTCATATCAAGTATTGAATGTCATTTATTTATTTATTTTTTTGGGGGGGGAACAGTTTAATTTGGTAATTACAGCTTTATGGGTGAGTTAGGGGGCTTGATTTTTTTGGTCATTTATTTGCGGGACCGACCGACCGACCGACAGACACCCATGTGAGATGTAAAAGCTCTGTCGGCAGAGCTTCAAAAGAATTAAAACAATTTTTACACGGATAAAAACCCAAGATGAAATCGGCTTTTTGAAGAAAAAAAACCCTAAAAATTGGATTAATAACCACAAAACTCTGGTATGTAGTTTTATAATCATATCCCTTATCTTCAATAAGACTTTGCTTATTTTTTTCTACCATACAAACTGTGTACTGATGACTGGTAGAAAAGAGGTAAATTGCACTCGCAAATCGCAATACAATCTTACCGCTTTCATCAAAAACATTGGAATATAATAAACAAAACAGATTGAAAAGGAAAACAAAAGTAAAAAAAAAAAATCAGACTTCTGAAAAGTTTCATCTCTGTTATATGGATCATAAAAGTATTTCGGTGATCTCTGGACAATCTATATCAAAAGTCAAAAGGACAGCGGCACTAGCAGATCTACACAATGTATAATGAGTAAGATTTACAGATTCTCAAAAATACAGAAATGAAACGATTGTGGATGTATGCTCCTACCAATGGCATATTCATAGTACTTGACCCCAAAGTGATGACTAGCCAAACCATGTTCCTCAATGTCAATGAAGGACACCCACTGTAGGACTAACTCTGAGCTGGAACTCTGTCAAAAATACACAACATGTAAAGACAAGGTTCAAAATCAAAGAAAGACCCTCACATCTTCTTCAAAAACCTATTTCAAAACAATGGACAATGTTTAAAAAATACTTATAATGATACCTAACACTTTGTCAAAAGTGATGATAATGTTAGCAGTGATAAAACATTGGTGAAAAAGTGTGAAAGGTGGATTTCCTGGATACTGCAAACACAAAAGGGAAACAAAATGATTAAAGAAATTACTTGATAGGTTTGATGCTGGTCCCATCCAATCCAAACAGAGCCAGGGGTCGGTGGGGTCGTATCTATGACAACACCATCGCTACAGCTGGACACAGCAGCCAACAGTTCATTCCAAAGCTCATGTTCTAATGTCACTTCATCAGCATGGATGCAAATGCGATAACGCTTGCCATGATGCAGGACCAAATCAGGAACGTTGACAAACTCTTTATCTACAAGATATACAAGTGTAACAGAACTATCATTTTTTGCTTCAAGGAATAGTCCAATTGCAGCAAAGATAATTTTACTTTTCCATTAGTTTCCACACCGTTTACTTTAAAAACAAATGTTTTCTTGGGCTTATTTATCTTTTTCATGGGTGCATTTATACAAATCCACGGTTTCACTGATTTAATTTTCCTACCTGTATTCCCACAGGCAATCCTTTTTAAGTGATCACAAGGATACTGCAGACCACCATCCAAGTTTCCAAAGGATCCGGTGTCTTCAATGGCTGCCCAAACGTAGGCTCTATGACGTAATGTGGGCCAGACCGCGGATAATGAGGACGTAGACGAGATGTAGTTCTTGTCTGGCTCCGGCCACATTGCATTCTGCTCCATGCTGACTTTATCTGTTTAAAAGTTACACATTTACAGGTTGTTTTTGTGTTATTTACACTTTGGCCCAATCTAGTGTTAGGTGCAATCGGTGGATTTGTGCTATCACTCTATCACACAAAATTGTATTTGCATTCGGTCAATGCCCTTAAGAAATCTCATCTTTATATAAGAAATCCAGAGCCCTGATTAAAAAAAAACAGTCATCGACCGACGACACAATCGATGGATAGCACAGATCCACTGAGCGTGCCGAAATTGTTATCAAATCTTGAAAACTTTTTTTGATAGATCATAACAATGACAGACAACGCACAAGAAAGATAAACATATTAATCGCATCAAACGTGGCGCGGCCCGTGAAGTGGTGCACTTTGAGTTTTCATCTCTAGTGCCTTGTTAAAGCAAAAGGTTTGAACAATATTGATATGTTACCAGGTTTGTAATATTCCAATTTAAAAATGTTGAGTTTACTTGTCCCTTACAAAGTTTAAAGAGAAATTTTATTTTCGTGCGATTTTCCGAATTCTTTTTGAAGTGCGCTGTATGCCCTTTTTAAATGCTCCCCAAACCGAGCAAATAATGTTCTCTAGAACATCATGTAGTTGGGTATGGAAGTCAGAGTTTGTCAATTTCAAAGACATTCTTAAATGTTCACTTTGGAATTTCCAAGATTTGTTCAAGTGCACCACATGACGGATCAACATTTGGCCAAATGTACGGATGCTACCGTTTTTGAATTTCGGACTTAATCGCAGGACACTGAAATTTTTACAAAGGTTCAACAGCAACATTTATTAAGGTAATAGTACCAGTATTTAACTGAATGAATTTGAAGCTCGTCAATTAAGAGGTTTGTCAACACTGCATGAGGAAAGTCGGGGGAAACGTCAAAATTGCGCCACGTTGGAGGATTGCGGAGCAAGATCATCGGTAAATTAGTAGACAACTGCTGCAAGTCATATCCTTACTTCAAAACAATAAACAGAAGTAGAGAAAAAAGAAAAAAAAGGGGTTTTCCGCACTATTCGAAAAAGCCAGTAAAAACATGTATTCTTTTTGCCCACCGAATATCTACTTCAGGACAGCAAAAAGCCCCAGGAGAAGTTAACATGTACTTACGATCAGCATCAATGACAGTATGGGGGACAATCAGCTTCACGTTATCACAGTCCACAATCTCAGTGCTAGCGATGGAAGACAGACCAGCCTTATTGTAGCCTCTCACTGATAACTGCAGACAGACATCTAGGTCTAAGGATCCACTGTGAGATGCTGTAAAGCGAGCCTGTTCAGCAAGACATGCAAGACTTAAGGTTGGGTTTTGAAACATTTTGTGTTAAAGGGCCCATGCAATGGAATTTGTTCAATGCAATCTTTGGAAATGCACCTATTAAACCCTATTTTCCATTTTCGTTTGCAATTTTCACCGGCATTTTGGTGCCTTTTTATGCTAAATGTTTATTTCCATATTAATAAGCAAAAGTGTGAACAAAAACTGCAATATTACAGCTATTTTTGCACCAACAGTTGCCAAATTTTTATCTTTTGTTTGGAGATTCGTTCACAATTTGAACAGCAAACCCCTAAGCTGAACAGTGAATTCTTCAAATGACATCAGCACCCCAGCTGTCCGGAAAAACAAACAAACAAACAAACACCCCCAACAGCCCAACAAACAAACAAACAAACAAACAAACACCCCCAACACCCCCAACAAACAAACAACCCAACAAACACCCCAACACCCCCGCCAACAAACAAACAAACACCCAACAAACAAACAAACTTCATCTAATTACTATCAAAATAATTCAATTTTGTGAGCATGCACCATGGTTTTCTTTAACAGATTTAACTAGGATGGCTGCATCAGCTGTTATAGATATTTTCTTCTTCGTGTTCAGCAAATCTCTGCAAATCCCTGTTACTTACCACGTCCCCAGTCACCACCAAATCTTGGATTCTTGTCCACTGACTCAGCAAGGCTCCATCGCTACCATCCTCAGCAATGCTCCACTCATAGAAATCCATCAGTTCCCGCAGGTCGTCATGACGGACGTAATCGTGGGCAAAAGGCTGAAAGACCACACAGATATCTGTCCTGCCTTGCGTAGCTTCAACGTTGCTGACTGTGACCTGACCGACCTCAGGAGGTTGGGATAATACCCAGAATCCATCAGTGACAACGGGTTGGAAGCAAACGCTAACGTGGCAAAACTGAACCTACCAAATAAATTGAAATATTGAATCCAATTTATTCAAACGTTTGCATTTTTTCACGTAATCTCACACTTCACTTAAATAGAGTTTGCCAGGCCCGACCATAATAATGACGTTTAAGCGATCACACATTGCAATGATGTTTCACCAAGGACGTAAATCCCGTGGGTGATTCGATGATATATCCCCTGTCTACTTGAACAGGGGGCGGGCTGGGGGTATTGGTGGGATAGGCCTTAAGATCATCCACCCATCAACCCCCCCCCCCCCATATCTTTGGGATGAGACACCAAAAAAAATAGCGGTATAAGAACGTTTTAAATGCACCGTTTTGATGTAAGGGCAAGGAATGTGAGCACACACATTTGCATAAGATCAGCATTTTTTTCCCTTAAACAGCGCGCCCAGCGTCATGTAGTGTCGAGCCAAGCCCCCCCCCCCCCTCGAATTTTCACACAGGGCAATTTTGGAATTTTGCCGTATACTCATCCCCCACCCACCATACTTGCCAACACCGGTTTAAGCCACTTCGTTTCACAATGACAATTTTAGACTCTTACCTTTGATCTGTAATGACCTCCACCATGCAACCCTAGCCGAGCTCCAACATGTTGGAGTGCCATGCCAAGATCTTGATCATCAACCACTGGGATCCACTCCATAGTAGTGTTCTCATCATCTGTGGGAAATAATATAAAAGACAACAGGTAAAAAAAAGTAGATTGTAGTGATTCTTTTGCCTAAATAATGAAATAAATTGCTTCGAACTTTACAACGTTATCAATAATTTGATGATTCAAATTAATTATATTGGATCTACATTCTTAAGCTCTCCCAGATTCCCTTAAAACATAACAAAGTACATAACCAACACTACAAAATCGATGCAGTAAGGATAACACGTCTGTGGTAAAACTCAGTTGCAAATGATTTCAGGTTTACCAAGATATATTTCAATTTCTTGTTCGACTGCCCAGACGACATCAGTCACAAAGGGTTGTAGCATCTCAGGGATGGTCCAGCGAGCTGAAATGTCTGAGGTAGAAGACTGGTAAGTGATGTCATCCTCACAGGGTTGATGAGCAGCAGATGAGTGGTGGGATAATCCTGAAGGCGCAGTCGCTGCAAGAAGGAGTCAAGAAACTGTGGGTAAAGGGTACTTGGGAGGGATGTTGAGGGATGATCTAACAAGATGAGATGAGTTTGGAAAACCAGGTAAGATATGTCGTCCTGACAAGGTAGATTAGGTAACGGATCAGTGATGAGATAATCATAATGGCACAGATATTACAAGAAGATTGAGTACAGAGAGATGTTGAGGGATGGTCTAATGAGCTTAGTTGAGTGAGGTAGAAGACTGGTAAGAGAGGTCATCCTGACAGAGTGGATAAGCAACAGATGACGAGATAGTCCTGATGGCACAGAAACTGCATGAAGGATGCGAGAAACTGTGAGTAAAGATGACAGTTGTGAGGGATGTGGGGGATGAGCTATCACGCTGAGATGTCCGAGTTACTGGTAGTTGATGTCATCCTGTCAGGGTTGATGAATAGATTAGTGATAGATAATCCTGGAGGCAAAGACACTGCAAGAAGGAGGCAAAACTGTGGATTAAAAGATACTTCAGATGGATACTGAGGGACGGTATAACACGCTGAGATGCATGATTAAAAACTGGTAGGTGATGTCATCCTGACAGGATTGAACAACAACAAATGAGTGATTTGATAATGGCAAAGACAAAGCAAGAATGAGACACAAACTGTGAATGACAACAGAACGATCTAACGGAGGTTCAACATACCCAGATGGTTGTTCAACATCAGGGACAGAGAACTTACATTTAGCATTAAAAAAGAATCAGAGAAAGATATCATATCAAGCTCAAAGGCTCGAGTACATGTTAGCCAACGTAAGATACTTGAATCTTTTTTTCCGCATGAATATCGCACCATAGAAATATAAACCATGGGTCTTACTTGCATTTTGATCGCAGCCGAGTCCATCTTTGATCACTGCTCCCTCCAGAACCTGACCCTCCTGAATGACTTTGACACCGTCTGAGGTAACATTGACACTGCCGGCCTCAGAGTTAGCACGGATGGTCACATAATAAGTCTAGCAGCAATACAAGAAATACCTCAATGAATACGGAAAACATAAACAAACAAAAAGGCATCAGGAGATGTCAGTGGCTCTTGCAAGATAATACAAAATAACACCAGAACCAAGTTCCGGTGTTTCAGCCATTTTAAGCCATTTCAATGTTTTCAAATATGTTGAATTCGTTTCCTAATTACCATCAGCGGAATGAGATTTAATCCATCCAGTCGATAGAAGGTTGCATTGCCAACATCAATGAAACCACCGCTGACATCAGAAGCGCCTCCTTCTGATCCGATTGCAATTTCATAGTTGATATCAAGATGAGGATGCTCAAAACCAAACCAACGAGCTGAGATGCTTGTGGTACTCATCTGAACATCAATGTCTTTGGCCACCTGTTAGGGAGACATTTGTGTTACTGAGACAATAGGCTGGCAGTCAGTAACAGGAAATGCATTTAAGATTCCTAAAAAAAAATCGTTTTCAGGTTGATATCATTTCAGTAGATGCTATATATAGCTCCATTAATCGGTTTTAAGTGGTCACTACCAACATACCACACATGTCTATGTTACCAAGGACTGCCACAATATTCCTGTTAGCAATGTAACTAAATTATCAGGTAATGCGTAATTTTCGGTGCATACAAACGAAACAAAATAATCATTTATAGTTGCGTTTGAGGTGTTCTTAAGACATTTTTAGAGATAGGTTAGTGATAAATATGATTTGAACTAATGCAAAAATGAGAAGAAAAAACACTCACAATTTAGTAAAGAATGGCGAAAAGCAGCTTTGAATTTGTCATAATTACCCCCAAATCCACATGCACCTCTTCCCCAGGGGGTGCAACATCCAATACAACACCCAGAGATGGCAACTGCACGATGTGTCTATAAACGGATGAGGTCCCCACTGTAGCTAACCCAGCACCATTCTGTGCTCTGACTGACACGTAGTACTCATGATCACCATGGAGATGCCAGTCTAGGTCATCCAATGAGAATGCAGCACATGATGCTCGGGACAAACATGGACCGATTTTGTAGGCTTTCTCCTTCTGGAAATCAAGAGTTTCCGTGCCAGCTGGGCTACTCCCTAGAGCAAAGACAAAACCAAAATTTCAAAGATTTTTTTTTTTCAAATGGTTGTTGCACTCCTGATTTTAAACACAATTATTTTTAATGAAAAAGAATGAAACTGCAGCAAACTAATTACTGAAAGGCAAAATGACAGGGCTACAGAAAAATCAATACTTTAAATGTTACATTTAGTACAAATAGCAGTCGAGGAATATTCTGTTAAAATGGGTGAAGGTACGCACAGATCAAAGTCCAGCAGGGATGATAGGAATCTTAGGTCAGTTTTTCTATCAGACTTTAACACTATACGATGAATCTGCCACTTCAATTCATTTTTGTTTCAATACATGTCAGTAACAAATGTTGATACTGTAAATTATGTGGCCATAAAACAATGGAAAACGAGCGATTACAAAAATAAGTTAACTTAATTAGGTCACTTAAATTCAATTGACTGTTGAATCATTATTGTAAACTCCTCATCATCATGGACTCTGTGCATGAACAGTAGATGGCGATTTGTTACCACTTTCGAAAGTCCCAGTGGACTGTACACACCACATGACTAACGAGTACACATGACCAATTGTATTCTGAATACACACAAACACAAAGCAACAGGCGTTGTTAGCAATGCGTTTGAATGTCCCTCCCGGTGGTCTCCCCAAACTCTCTCTCTCTCTTTCTTACCGTTGAGGGTGGGCTTGTGCACAAAACCCGTAGCTACTCAATTGTTATCCTCCAAGTGGATTGAGCTACACTACAGAGATACTAGTCAGACACTTTGGCCGATAGTCCACGTTGACTAACTAACCGATGGTGACTAGGTGTCAGCAATCATGCACTCATACTCCACATGGACAAGGACACGCCCAACAAATACGGGCGGGGCACTTTTGACCAATAATCAACACTAGCTAGGTTTGATTGACTCACCAATGGCGACTTGGTATCTCAGGATGGTTTCCTCAGCATTAATGAAGCCATCATCTCCCCATTCAGCAATCAAGTATTCATCCTCCACACGGACAGAGACACGCCCAACAAACATGGGCGGGGCACTTTGGGCCAATAAACAAGACAATCTAGGTTTGATTGACTCACCGATGGCAACTTGGTTTATCAGGCTTGTATCCTCATTATCAATGAAGCCACAATCTTCCCATGCAGTTATCAAGCATCATCCTCCACATGGACAGAGAAAATGGCCCAACAAACATGGGCAGGGCACTTTTGACCAAAAATCAATACTATAATCAATGAGCCGAGAAGTCACTGCACTTCTGAAAGTCTACCTCATTTGACCAACGTATCCCATCATGCACTGCACAAACTTGAGGAGCAGAGGAATCTACCGTTATCTGTGATTCATCAGCAATAAGGATTTGAATTCAGTTGATTATTTGGATTGCATTATAAAAGTTATTTGGAATTTCGGATTTTTCTTTGAATATTCATACCTTGATTGTCTGAGTAGTTGCTAGTCTTGCCTGGTTGGTCACCGTCAGGGTGATGTAGTAATCATAGTCATGGGTGCCAATGTGCATTGTTGGGTGGAAACCATAGTCTATTGCGAAACAATCACCAATTGGGATACACATACAGCTGACGGGATCACAATCCAATGGCCCAACAAACATGGGTGGGGCACTTTTGACCAATAATCAATGCTAAGTTTTATTTACTCACCAATGACAACTTAGTATTTTAGGCTGGTGTCCTCATCAGCAATGAAGACACCTGCTCATTTAGCAATAAAATATCATCCTCCACATGGACAGTGACACGTCCAACAAACATGGGCGGGGCAATTTTGACCAATAATCAACACTATCTAACTTTGCTTGACTCACCAATGGCAACTTAGTATTTCAGGCTGGTATCCTCATCAGAAATGAAGCAACCATCTCCTCATTTAGCAATCAAATATCATCCTCCACATGGGTAGAGACACGCCCAACAAACATGGGCGAGACACTTTGGAACAATAACCAACACTATCTAGTTTTGATCGACTTACCAATAGCAACTTTGTATCTCAGGCTGGTATCCACGTCATCAATGAAGCCACTATCTCCCATTCAGCAATCAAGTATTCATCCTCCACATGGATAGAGACAAGCCCAACAAAAATGGGTGGGACACATTGGCCCAATTACCAACATTATTTAGGTTTGATTGACTCACCGATGGCAACTTGGTATCTCAGGCTGGTATCCTCATCATCAATGAAGCCATCATCTCCCCATTCAGCAATCAAGTATTCATCCTCCACACGGACCGAGACACACCCAACAAACATGGGCGGGGCACTTTGGGCCAATAACTAAGATAACCTAGTTTGGATTGACTTACCAATAGCAACTTTGTATCTCAGGCTGGTATCCACATCATCAATGAAGCCATCATCTCCCCATTCGACAATCAAGTATTCATCCTCTACACGGACAGAGACACGCCCAACAAACATGGGTGGAGTTGTATCCACTACTATTGGACCAATAACCTGCTTGCAAAGAAACAACAATTGAATAATTTTATTGATGTACATTTTCTCCTCTCTTTATATATTTATGAATGCTTCAACCTGTTTCTTTATGAGAGTCAAATCCATCTGAGGCATGACGAAGTAATTTAACACACAGCCTAACTCTCATGTACAGTCAGTCCATTACACACCTTTGATGTAGATAACTGAGCCTTGTTGATGGCCTTCAGAACCAGAAAGAACACAGCTCCGTGGCTGATATGTGGATGGTACATCACAAAGTGATCATGTGCTGATGTTGACATGAAGGTCACCAGGTCAGAGCTTGGATTTGAGGGGTCACTGCTCAGACCTATCTCATAGTCATAGATGGAGCTCTCTCTATCCTCTCCAGTCCATGAGATGGTCACCTGCCATTGATAATATGACAGTAATACCATCTGTAGCGGCTAAATGTTAATTTTATTTTGGTTTTTATCATAGTTTATTTCCAGGTGTTTTCTATATTTGTAATTTGTAATCACTCGTACCTTTGATTGCAAATAGGTTTCTTGCGGTTACATATAACTGGAGTTTCTGTACCTTCACAAGGGCACCCTCTGTTGAGATGGCATATTAATTAGGTAAAAGGTGGACTTCTTCATGATTCAGATGATTCGTAAATGATTAACGTGTTTGTGATTCTTATGTCCCAAACGTTATAAATTCGGATTCCAACACAATCGGTTATCTATATTGATTCATTCAAGGTAATATTTATTGTACTCTGATTCATTTGATAGCTTTATTTGCACCTTTCTTTTATTAAAGTGTTCATGTATTTCGGACAAATAACTTACATGTCAAGTGCAGGCTCAAACACATTTAGGTTCATCAATACGGGTGAATGATTTATTATGTTTTCCTTTTAATTGTTACTAAAATTAAGTAGTATAATGTCTGTAACTACAGTAAACCATCACCATCACCAATTATTATTGGCCCAGGCAGACATGTTAAGGTGAGGGTGCGTTCAGACAAGGGACCAAATAAAGCACTTATGTAGTAAAGGTTGTTTACACCGTCAAAAAGCTACATCTAATGGCATTTGTCGTTCTCAAATCTCTGTCTCATACAGTACTACAAGGCAATGTTTCGTATGGACTATATTTTCATAAACCTCATCCTCATGGTATGTGAATGTTACATCAGAGAACTTAAACACTTTCATTGTGAACTGTCCTTTAAACATCCAGATATATGTAAATGTCAACCTGGAGCCAATGTCTTGGAGCTGCTCACCACAGTATTTGGTTCAGATTAGATTTTATTTGCTTAGCAACACAGGTATATTTCCATCCAAACTGTCACGCAATTAGTATGGCTATTGAGTGGTTCTCAGCAAACAGATTTCTAGGCTTAACTGCTCCATGAGTTTAGGCCCTGAACAGAGGTACGTACGTGTTTGTCCGTTGGAAGGAAGAACTTCTGCTCAATAGGTGAAATCCACAGACAGTGTACGTCTTCCTCTAGTATTGCTGAAAAGTCATTGCTACCAGCTATCTCAGGATAAACTGACAAATCATCTATCAGAACAGCCATGGAACTGTGTGCAAGAAAACCCTAACTCACATGAATATACAGGGCTTTCATGTAAACTTATCAAGTATAATATTTCATGAACAGCACTTTGCAGAGGTACAATGAGAGGGGCAATTGCAGTTAACGTTAGTGCTGAAGGACATTTAAGATTTACAAACTTGAGCACAGTTTGGTAGATGACATAGCAAAGATAAGTGTTAAGCAACATGAGTCTTATCGGAATGTTCAACTACTTCAGTCTCATGCAGTCTTGTCCCTACCTGCATTCATTGGACGCATTCATTAGCTCCATCTTCCTGCGATGCTCATTGATGAACCACACCCGACCCTCAGTATCCTTGGCCAGACCAGGCCACATCCGAGCATAGCTGATAGCAATCTGGCTCAACTCAGGAGGGCTGGTATCGATCACCACCCCGTCAGAGCAGACGGACTCCGAGGGTTCCAGGGCACGGTTATAAGCGATGACAGTGATGTAGTACTGACCAGGCGAGGGGGCTGTCCAACTGGCATGAGTGGAGGTTGTCCTCGTCATCTTAAAAATTGTGGAATCTTGTTAGTAAAAAAAATTCTGAAAACCTGTGCCCAATATTTAAAATTGTGTATTTCTAAAAAGGAGGACTGATTTGTAAAGTTATCAGAAAGCGTTTGATTAAAGATATAGCCCATTATTTGTATTATGTGCATTTTGTTCGTTTGACGCAACAAACGTGCTCAAAATCTCAAGAAGGGTATTGAAAAACTAACCTGATAAAGTTTCAGCTCAGCTTTAGCTGTATATTCAGAGAAAAACAGCATTCTAGGGTCTTGGTTTCAAAACAAAAGTTGCTGAATTATGTTTTGAATTGGGCCTGAATTCAGCGTCCGAGACACGTTCTCAATGAGCCGATTGCAGCTACGCGATGTCGCACACTGATCCGACGAATTCATAGATATAGAATAAAAAGACTAGATCGGCAGAGCGTCCACACGCACCCAATCACAGTGCGCAACAAATTAACGTAAAATATTGGAGCTAAATGTATCTTTCCTCCAGCACGTGACCTAGCTCAACGCGCGCGAAGCTAGACATTCGCACCGAGTATTTATGCGCTGCGCTCACACACGCTAACACGTTGGCGTGCCGCTTTTCATTTCGGATACAGGGTAATCAGTTTATTTTCTGCAAAGTAAGCCTGTTCTAAGACAACCAATTTTGCAAAGTACAAGCCCTAGTCATAATCATAAGCATCCATGTTCAACAGATACTGGTTGAAATAAACAAGAGTAAACTGGACCGGGGTTTCAACATTATGGGAACAATGTTATCTTATGTATTCTCTTGTGTATAATTATCAGCGTTGAAGGCCTCAAGTAACAGAAAATAAACTCGCAATGTGCGCGTAAACGGCGTTGCGTTCGTCACATCTGGTGCGCAATTTGTATCTTTCCTCCAGCACGTGACCCTCCAGGCATGGCCTTGTGTATGCACGCCAATCTAGTCTTTTTATTCTATATCTAAGGACGAATTGTAGAAACTGCGCGCATGTGCGTCGTGCCAATGCTAGCGCGCACTTCGCTGCAAAACAAAACAAACTAGTGAGTTCCTACGGTGCGTCTTAAAAAGCACCGTTGGAAAGGCCTTCTTTTGTTGATTTCTTCAAAATGACAGCTTTCCAGAAAGAATAATTTCGCAGGGAGTTTAGTCCTCTTACCTTTATCTTTCAACCAAGTATGTTTTTCAACGAGAATTACGCCAGTTACTTTTTGGATAGCTGCAAAAGATGAACTTCAGCTTTAATTAACGTTATGACGTCACAGCTATGTGAATCACAATGGAATATTGAAAATATGAGTACTGCTTATATCAAGGACAAAACACCAACCCACATGCAACTTACATCATTGCTGACACTGCCGATTGTTGTATTGCCGGTCCAGCAGGAGTCATCAAACAGATACTGATAGAACTTGACCCCACTCTCCTTGTCAAAGAACCCCTCCCAATGAGCCGAGAGGTCACTGCCCTCCTGAAAGTCTACCTCATTGGATCCGGGTATCCCATCATGCACCACACCAGTTTGAGGAGCAGAAGTATCTACCGATATCTGTGATTCATCAGCAATAAGGATTTGAGTTCGGTTGGTTATTTGGAATGCGTTATAAAATTTATTTCGAATTTCTGATATTTCTGGAATATACATACCTTGATTGTCTGAGTAGTTGCTAGACTTGCTTGGTTGGTAACCGTCAGGGTGATGTAGTAATCATAGTCATGGGTACCAATGTGCATTGTTGGGTGGAAACCATAGTCTACTGCATAACAATCACCGAGTGGGACACACATACAGCTGACAGGATCACAATCCTCAGTGTCCTATTTTGAAAGCAAAAATAACAGCAAACCTTCCCGGGGGCGTAGCACGGTCATTTTTATTGGATTTTTTGAGAAGGGCACTTGACATCCGTTGTGAAATGTAGACAGTTTTTTTTTCTCCGGGCACTTGGGGTTGGGGGGGGGGGATGGGGGGCTGGTACCATTGTTAATGGGGGCGCTGTTCAAAACCGACAATTATGCACACAAAGGGACAATATATGGTGCTTTTCAGGGCGATAATGTGCGTATTTCTGCAAAGAAGGCACCCAAAACGACAGATGCCACAAAAAAGAGCGCCATTTATTTTTTTTGAAAAGGGCACTTGTTCAGAACAAAAGGGCACTTCGTAACAAAAAGGGCACTCTTTACAAATTATTGTGGGGGGGGGTTAAACCCGTTAAAAAAGGGACATTTGAATGGAAAAAGGCAGTCTTTACAAAAAAAAATGGGGGGGGGGGTTAAATACCCCCTTAGCCCCCGCTGTCTACGCCTATGCTTCCTGCATCAAGCCATAATTTACCATTGCAAAAGCAATGCAAGTTCGATGCAAAATACATCATTATAACATTGGGAAGTTTTCCGTTCGAGACTTGGTTGTTTTACCGTATTGATTTTCCTGGCCGGCAGTTTCTGGCTGCCATGTTCCATCTCTGCGCCAGTGTGGTTATCGAAGAGAAGCCACTCAATGGTTCGAATACCACTGTGAATGTCATATGTTCTGAAATCAACACTGTGGAAGAATGAAAGGAACATAGCCCTGAGATGAAAAGACGCCAAGTTTGTTTACACATTAGGTTTCCTATGGAAGCTTGTAGGTAGGGCCCCTCATACCCACCTCACTCCCATCAGAGGGTACACATGTGGGAAAAAAGTCAAGTCATTTCATCTCAGGAATAATAGGAAACTCAGTGGTTAAACTCACGAATGAATACGAGCTTGTAAATTTGTGCATAGCTGAATATGCTTTCAAATACTTTTGCGGGCTAAAACAGTATTTTTTTATTTTGCTAGGCATAGGTTTATCAATCACAAAACACCCTAGCATCACATGAAGAATAATAACATAGAATTCCTACCTCATCTCATCCAGATCCTCTGAATTATGAACGGCTACATTCACCTCCCCGTCTCGTACCAGCCAGAAGTCTTCAATCACAGGCGGGGATGAATCAGCATGAACCAACACACTGTCCCTCACAAAGTGACCAGCCAAATCCCTGGCCTCCACCCAGAACCGAATGGAATCACCATCCAGTAGGGTTAGGTAATACGTTGCTTGTGTGTTTGTGCCTTCACTACTCCAGTGGTCTGAGTTGTCGTCACTCACATTGACAGTGGTTCTGCCACCGCTGTGGTCGATGTCTTGTACGACGCGGAATTCTGTCACACCGAGGGAGTTAGGGATGGTTGCACGGCCACGTTTCCCAAAGTTCTGATCATAGTCTGGAGGAGAAATTCAGATAGGTGTAGCGTTACATGAGGGGATAAAAGGAAATTTACGAGGGCAGGATTCATACATGTAAGTTCTGGGAAACCTAAACATTGCTCTATCACATAATCTATTGTGACATATTTTGGCAATTTTGCGAGAATGTATGTTCTAAACATATCGGAAGATCAGTAAAACGCCTTGTTCGTTTTATTTATAATTGAACTTGTGATAACCAAATAGCAACAAAGCGAAATTTGCCAATCTCACCAGAATCGACGGTACCAGCAACATAGGACCCAATCGGTTTCAGCCATCCTTGGTTGAGATGATGTACATTAATAAATCGGTCTGTCCAATGTAGCTGTACAGATGTCGACCCTCCAGTGAAGTCTAGATGGGTCATCCACACTATGTTGGTTTCTGCAGTCGCTGAGACAACGCGCAGAGAGAAGTCATCTTGAAGGGTGACATCGTGTGGATCGTCATCAAAGAACACAAAGCGTCTGCTGCGTCTGACATTGCCTGCATTGTCCACAACACTCAGGATGATGGAGTATACACCTGTTCAGATGTGGACGGAAAGAAACAGATCACCACTGTCCACTTCACCAATATACTATAAAGGTCAAACTGTGTACACTAAAAGGTCTATTGTGTAAATTGAGAACACACCTTTGCATGTGAAACGTCCTTTTCTAATTGGGGATGGGAGTCCAATCGAGGACATCCTTGATTGGAAAACGTGTACAAAATTAATGGGAGCAGGTGTACGTGTGTCCATGTACAAGCATTACATTCACTGTGTGGACTTCCGAACAAAAGAGGTCCACATAAACCAGGTAGCAGCGACGCTGTATGGACTTTCCCACGCCCATACAGTGTTTCCCCTCTCTGGAAAACAGACTTAATGAAGAGAAACGCTAAAAGGGTTGAAAGTGTTTTCACAGTGTGAGTAAAATGATTTGTTTCACAGTTTATTGTTACATGTGACTACACGAAAACAAAGGAATGTCCACACTACGTATGTACCTTACGCATATGTGGGTTGATTGTGCACGAAAAGTGCGATCATGCTCGACTTGTAAGTTGTCTACGAAGCATGCGACTTGCCAACAAATAAAGTGCGCAAGGAGATACCTCGCTGTCTTATGTTCTTTTAGTAAGTGAAGAAACAAGCACAAGTATGTGTCCCACATCCATCCATATCTATTTTATAGTGAAAATCATGACCTCTTAATGGTAACATATATCTGCAATTGATTCCTAAAGCCAGCTAGAGTACCCTTATGTTTCACTGTTTTTAGTACGTAGGATCATTTGCTTTTTAAACTCTGTTTTCAACTGACTACTCGAAAATCTCAAGTAGGGTGCAAAAGAACTCACCTGGTGATGAAGGTTTAGCTCCATCTCTAGTGTACATCTTCAGAAGAAAATAAATGCGAAAATCTTTGTGGCCACCCTATCCTAAACCAACCTTCAATGCTGTTTTTTTTCTTTCAGATATATAATACCGGGAAATTGTAATTCCACGGGGTATTTACCAGTCCTGTTTTTAATTTGAGCAAGGTTTGGGTCAATAAATCACGTAGGTAATCCTCAGGATATCATTGCAAATGATCATATAATAATGGAATAAGTAACAAAACATTCCTAAAAAGAGGCTTGATAAAAATACAAAATCAGCTCTTCCAAGTTTTCTTGTCTCTGTTGTAAAATACAAATAAAGGGAACATTTTGCACTACAAGACACACATTTTGTTCTAAAAAAATATGAAGATTACTTAACTGAGCTTCACTTTAGGTGGCATTCTAGGGTTTCAAAAACACCTAATCATATTATTCGGACTTACCAACATGGGGCAAAGTGATGTTCTGACCTGAGAAGGTCACTCCACTATAAACGGGTGGAATGTCAAACATTTCTGTCATCTCATTGCCATGGCTACCAGATAGCTTTCGCACTTCAAGTTCGTATTCCTTGATGCCTGCAAGATTGTCTGCCCAGCCTTGCCAGGTGACAATTATCTCTGCCTGTGGAGAAAAAAAAACCCTTATAGTACAAAGATAAAAAAAACTAATCAAGACTATTTTATGCGGATCATTCTAAAAATTCGGGGGTCCACTTTTTTTCCGGACACATGTGACTTAAATTATTCTATAATTCTCAGGCCTCCTTAATGCGGTCATTCTAATTCTGCGCAGTCAGAAATTAAATTCGCTGCAGTCAGTTATTATGAATAGCAAACTACCTACCCAACAAATAAAAGAAAATTGAATTCATTCTTATTACTTGAAGGGTAAATTACAAAGTACCAAGTTAACAGAGACTGGAACATATCACACTTTGGACCCTATATTTATAGAATGACGCAACTATATATCAATGTGTATCCATTTGGGGGCTCATTACCCCCACTTTTAGAGCAACTTTATAAAGTTTACAATGACCTTTGTGATAAAAATTCACTAGGATTGCTTGATGGTCGAAGTGTGCATGAGCGAAGACATTGAAGATGGATTTGGCCCGCTGTGACCTGCTGAAAACCCTACGTGGCTGGCGTTCTACCAAAGTTGAGCTATCAGCCCTAGGTCAGCTGAGTGTCTCAGTTCAATCACGTCTTTGTTCAAAGGTGCTAGTTCAATGTCATAAACTTGGATAGCCGTTGTGAAATTGTTGGTCCACGCTAACCTGTGATGTAACATCATTCCCTGCATAAAGCATAGTGGTTTCACATCCACTGCCAACATCTACACAGTGGTAGGGGCCAACGAAGTCAAAGGTGAAAGTTGAAGATTTGGAGGTTGTCCTGCCATTGTAGTTTCGTGTGATAATATTGCTTGAATGATCCCTGTCGTAGAGTTTCATGTACCCACCACTTGTGGAATATACATCACACGTCAGTCTGTAATATCATACAAATGTAGAATTATAAAAACATGCACCAAGAAGTAATTTCAGTAAAACAATCAGAAGAAAATCAGTTGATTGAGACTGATTATCATGTTGCAGTGTTATAATTTGAACAAAGTAATTCCTATCAATAATGAAATAAAGAAAGGTTTGAGGAGTAATAATTCAGAGGTTACATTTATACAACAATTTTGTCTTCGATATTTTTTATTTTGCTCCAAATTAATTGGCATAAACAAAAAAGTTGTTATCATCAAGTAAAATGTTTGCCAATATGATCATACTATCTTATGGGCTTACACATCTCCTGTAGCTGGTGTCCAGGTGTTGTAGTTCAAGTTGAATGTAAATTGACAGGATACTGCGACTGTTGCCGGGCTGTTTTGATTGAAAGAATTTCCAGTCGTTGATGTCGTACAATCCTGCAAGCCTATTGAATATGTCACAATGTGGTTCCCTAGTGCATGGAAAAGTTACATAAAATGTAAGGCAGATTAAGTTAAGGTAAATATTTATTTTTCATATCAAAATGACATAAACCATTCATGTATCACTTACAGTGGCCTTGTTAATCTCTTCATACAGGTATTTCATACAGGTTCATTGACTAAACTGAAAAGGGGAATGGGGGCAGTGGAGTTAGGAAGAAATACCTTTGCCCGCTAGAATGTAGATATGAGCTTTGTATTTTTGACACTATGAGAGTGTGTTCCACCCAACAAATCGGTTTTTGGGGGGTAGCACGCCGAAAATAGATTTTCAAAATGAATTAATAATATTCTAAAATAATATAAGTTATGGGCTTTCAAATGTGACATCGAACGAAAAACTTTGCCCACGACAAATTATCAATTAATTAATTATAAGTTTTGAATTAGGAGCGGGACGTCCCTTTTTCGAAAATGAGGTCAGCGGGACCTAGTTTCGCATGCATGTGTGCGACAGTGCAGTTAATGAATAATAATAAAGGCCTCACATTCAAAATAAAGTACTGTACGTAGGCTATGAATTGTAAAGAAAAGTGAAGTGACTTATAGCCAGTTTAGTGCTTTTGCAGGTTATATATTCTAATGAACTGTAGTATAGTGTGTGCATGACTGGGCTTGCCTTAGCGCTCGTTGCGTGCATTTACGAGCGCGACTAGTTAACAAAGCTTCCTGGGTTGAGTGCAACGCATGCTGTAGTGCATTTGTAAGCGAGTAGGTACATTGCGTGAGGGGTAATCAAGTGATCGCGGGGGTAGTTGAGTTGTGGACGGCGTACAGTGAGGTAGTTACTGCTTGCACTCTGTGTTTTGTGTAATGATGACGCGCGCTGTGGGTCCAAGCCGTAACTGTATTAAAGTTACGCTGTGCAATGCTGACGCACAGCCGTACAAGTGAATGTGCTGTAGAATGCTGACGCTAGTTTTGCATGGGAGAAGCGTAAACAAGTACAAAGCTGAACGGGTGGTTTGCTTGCGTATTGAACATTACTTACATTGGCATGCATTGTTTATATTAGTGTGTATTACTTACATTGGTGTGTATTTCTTACATTGTGGTTCATTACTTACACTGTCGCTAATTGACGACTTAGTAGCGCATTGGTTACATTGTACGTTGTGCATTGCTTACATTGTGGTGGATTGCTTATAATTTTTTGTTATGCATGTGCGCGTTGCTGCTGCTAGAGCAGTTGGTTGTCTCCCAGTAATATTGAAAGGACTCAGATAATAAAACAAAGACACCAATTAATTGCAATTACTGTACATTTATTGATTATTGGTGAATAAAGGACAATTGTTGCTTGAGGTTCCCAACAATTCTGTTTCAGGTGTCTTTGTTACAGGTTTAATGTGTACTTAACAGATGG
This sequence comes from Patiria pectinifera, assembly GCA_029964075.1. Classification (NCBI taxonomy): domain Eukaryota; kingdom Metazoa; phylum Echinodermata; class Asteroidea; order Valvatida; family Asterinidae; genus Patiria; species Patiria pectinifera. Next base: position 12,943,267 of record CM057147.1, on the reverse strand, counting down.
TAATTAACAATCATTTACAATCGTCGGTACATTTTCACTAAAACGGACCTTCACCCTAGATTTGAAATCGCTCTGAGTGGTCTCTCCTCTAGGGAAGAGCCTTGATTTTGGAATTTCATCTTCACCCTAAGGCCAAAAAAAAATCTCCGGTTTCTGGTATGGAGCTTGCCCAAAAAGTGGTGCGGCGACGCGGCTTTTTTTTTTTTTACCTGATTTTTTTTGCTTCAAATGTCGTCTGATGACTGCAAATGGTGCCCGACTAAACTTGGTGCAAATATATGGGAGTCCAAAAAGGCCACATAAAGCTTATTCTCGATCATAACCCCCTCTAAAAACACGTTAAAATTGTGCAGCAGCAGGAGTCCAGTCAAACCAGTGAGTTTGGCGGTTTTGAGGCATCATCTTTCATTGAAAAAAAACTTTTTCATTTTGCCGACGCGCATGGCTACGGCGACGCGCGCGCACACCAGAAACCGGAGACTTGGGGGGGGGGGGGCCTTATAGGTGTCAGACTTCGTCCTAACTGACTTTTTTCTATTGATTCCTCTTCACTTTTCCTTTGTTTATACTCGAACTTTTTTGCAACAGCTTTCAATGGTTTTGTACACGTTTTCTAATCGAGGTCCTCCTCGATTCAGTCGATTCCTGTCCTCGATTCATCGATGATGATGCACGTGTGTGTCCTCGATTTACACCATAAATACGCACAAGTAAAACACGACTATACGTATAGCTAGACTTGGGAAACTACGGTGTTTTCAATCCTCTGAGGGGAAAAGACCTAAAAGTAGCAGATATTCTGATACAACGTAGGATCAGTGGCGCAGCGTGGCCGGCCTGGTGTGCCGTAGGTTTACCATGATCGCGCAGCACGTTCCAGAACGGCCGCGGTCATCGCGTAAGGATCGGTCCAGGTAGTCTTGTTCCCAGACCAAAAGATTCTGACTATTCCAGATGACTCTTGTTCTGGAAAAATACATATCCAAGACATTTAACTGAAAGAAAGGGAGATGTTATGGCATTAGTCAGATCACATGGCAATTATAGTGCGTCGTAGTTTTAGCCCAGCCTGTGTTCCATACGTTCTAGAGCATAAAATAAAGCAGCACGTACGTACGTACGAATTACCAAACCGTACGTACGAATTAATAAACCTTACGCACGAATTAATAAACCGTACGTACGAAATAATTAGTAATTCGTACGTACGATTTATAAAATCATACGTACAAATTACTAACCCGTACGTACGAATTTATGGAAGTGTAGATAGGACATGGTTAAAAATAAATCTAATTCGTACGTACGAATTACTACTTCGTACGTACGAATTACTACTTCGTACGTACGAATTACTAATTCGTACGTACGAATTACTAAATCGTACGTACGAATTACTAAATCGTACGTACGAATTACTAAACCGTACGTACGAATTACTAAACCGTACGTACGAAATAATTGGTAATTCGTACGTACGATTTAGTAATTCGTACGTACGATTTAGTAATTCGTACGTACGGTTTAGTAATTCCAGTGGCGTAGCCAGGAATTTTCCAGTGTGGGGGAACATTTCAGGTTGGGGGCGTCATGTAGATCAATGATAATTTTTTAAAACTCAAAATCTCAGTGGGGGCACTTGCATGGGGGCGACAAGGTTTCAGGGGCTGTCCCAGTGGCGTGGCGTTCCAGCCCTTCAGCGCCGCCCCCTGAAAAAATTACTGGCTACGCCACTTCCCCCACGCCCCTCCCCCTCCCGTGGCTACGCCACTGAGTAATTCGTACGTGCGATTTATTAATTCGTACGTACGGTTTAGTAATTCGTACGTACGGTTTAGTAATTCGTACGTACGAATTAGTATTTCGTACGTACGGTTTAGTAATTCGTACGTACGGTTTAGTAATTCGTACGTACGAATTAGTATTTCGTACGTACGAATTAGTATTTCGTACGTACGGTTTAGTATTTCGTACGTACGGTTTAGTAATTCGTACGTACGAATTAGTATTTCGTACGTACGAATTAGTATTTCGTACGTACGGTTTAGTAATTCGTACGTACGAATTAGTTTTATTTTTAACCATGTCCTATCTACACTTCCATACTTCCATAGCCCCGTGGCTACGCAACTGAGTAATTCGTACGTGCGATTTATTAATTCGTACTTAACGGTTTAGTAATTCGCACGTACGAATTAGTAATTCGCACGTACGAATTAGTATTTCTTACGTACGGTTTAGTAATTCGAACGTACGGTTTAGTAATTCGTACGTACGAGTTAGTACTTCGTACGTACGGTTTAGTAATTCGTTCAAACGAATTAGTTTTATTTTTAACAGTGTCCTTTCTACACTTCCATAGTTTTGCCCTGTGACTCATGTAGGCAGTCGCTGGGAACGCTAAAGGTTGAGCGTATTCACCGCGTAGTTTTCACCACGCACGGACAGTCATCTACGGTGGCCTGTACTTGCCACGTACGGCCATATCTACATACGCATAGGACAATCGTGATTCTGTGTTGTCATTATGGCACAGTCACTGATTCCGGCTCCATCAAAGATGGATGTGAAAAGCGATATAGTCAGCAACTGGCAGTATTTCCGAAATAGTTGGCAGAGCTATGAACTAGAAATTGGACTGACGGGAAAACCAGACACCATTCGAGTTGCTACCCTGCTTTCAGTGATGGGTAAAAATGTTACCAAGTATACGAGAACGTGCCTTTGACTGAGGAAGAGAAACAAAACTCTAAAACAATCCTCGAGAAACAAAATTTATGAACATTATGTGTTGAACTCGGCCAGTCAAGACGCAAACGAGAGCATTGAACAGTATCTCAACCGTTTACGCAAATTAGCATCAACATGCAATTTTGGTGCTCTCCAAGACAAAATGCTGCGAGATCGGCTAGTGATTGGCATCAAAAACAATCCAACACGCACAAGACTGCTATTTAGAGAGTCAAAAATGACACTTACCAAAGCCCTCGATATCTGTAGAAGCAGCGAAGCCACTTTGCTACATCTTGATGGAGAAGATAAAGGAAAAAGTGATCAGGTCAAAGCTAAGCCCAAATCACAAAGCCGGCCTGGCAGCACAAGCAGTGAACATGCAAGTACTGTAGAGAGAGCCACCAACGCGGGAAGTGCCCAGCCTTCAGACACAAGTGCCTTAAATGTCACAAACAAAATCACTTTGCAAAGGTGTGCCAATCAGCAGGACCAGACAAAAGAAAGCAGAAGGTTCATCAAGTTGCCGCTGACGCAGATGATCTCAGCAGTGATGAGAACATCTACTTCATACATACGTTGTTAAAGAGCACCCGGTACTTTGTCAATCTGCAGACCAGACCTGGCTGGGGTGGCAAACCAGCAGTCCAGAAGTTCCAGATAGACACTTGTGCTACATGCAGCACACTTCGACTTTAGGATTACCAGAGAGTGACAACAGAGTCGTTGCAGCCATCAACAGCAAAACTGAGGCTGTATGACAAGTCAGTCATTAAGCCCACTCAAGCAACTACACTCCGGTGCAAGACAGACAGTGAAACGACAAAGCTCATTCACTTTGAGGTTGTTGACAAAGCACCAACTTCTTTGCTGTCAGGCAGAGCCAGCGAGGCATTAGAACTGCTGCAATACAGCCTGGTACATTTAGTTCATACAGTCAGGAAAGAACCAACCCTGACTAAGGACTACATACTGCAAGAACACAAGGATGTATTCACAGGCTTGGGCAAACTTCCAGGACACTATCACATCGCGTTGGATGAGATGGTAAAGCCAGTACAGAACAACGGATGCAGAGTTCCTATCCCAATACGAGAGGAGCTGAAAGCAAAGCTCCAGGGTCCGGAGCAAGAGAAAATCATCCGGAAAGTTGAAAAGCCAACTTCCTGGATAAGCAGTATGGTGGTCGTGAAGAAAACCAACAAGCTCCGCATCTGCCTCGACCCCCGGATCCTGAAAAAAGTCATCAAGAGGAACCACTACCCAATACCGACTTTTGAGGAAGTGGCACCGAGACTTGCAAAGGCCAAGGTCTTCTCAGTCGTTGACCCAAAGGCGGCTTCCTACGAGTCGTTCTAGACGAGAAGTCGAGCTACCTGACCACCTTCTGGACTCTTCATGGTCGGTATCGTTGGCTTCGAATGCCATTTGTAATCTCCTCAGCGCCTGAAGAGTTACTGCGGAGATCGGATGAAGCTCTAGAGGGGTTAAACAACATTGAAGTCATCGCTGATGACGTCATCATATACGGCGCAGGTGACACAGAGGAAGAAGCAGAAGCGTCGCATGACACTGCCTTCAACCTCTTAAACCGATCCAGAGAGCGTTGGCTAAAGCTCAACGCCCAGAAGATCAAGTTCAAGATGCCAAGTGTCGCCTACATGGGCCACATCATCAGCGCCCAAGGACTGGCACCCGATCCTGACAAAGTGAGAGCAGTGTAAGAGATGCCCAAACCCACAGACGTACAGGGAGTACAGAGGTTGCTTGGAGTAGTAACCTATCTGGCCAAGTTTATGCCCAGACTAAGCGCAGTTTGTGAGCCACGGAGACGGCTTATGGACACAGATGTCATGTTTGATTGGATGCTCCAGCATGACAAGGCGCTGGACACAATCAAACAACTGATCACACACGCCCTTGTACTGAAGTTCTATGACGTCAAGAAAGAGGTCTTCATCGAGTGTGACAGCTCAGGCAAACCAACAGCACACGCGTCAGGCAGCCTCACTTCAAGTGAACGCAACTAATTGAAAAGGAATGTCTGGCCATTGTCTTTGCAGCAGAGCGTTTTGACCAGTACATCCTAGGACGTAGCAACGTGCGGGTCCAGACCGACCATAAGCCGTTCATGGCAATCTTCACCAAACCCATCCTCACCTATCCCAAGCGCTTACAGAGGATGCGGCTCGGGTTGCAAAAATACTCACTCAACGTGGAGTATAAGCCTGGACCTGAAATGTACATCAGCAACACCCTCTCATCAAGAGCTTCGCTGCCTCAACGAGAAGTCACAAGTGACACGCCCCGTACCATATGTCATCGTCCAGGTTGTAGAGGAATGCCATTTCCAGGAGGAGCAAATATCAACATGGAGACTGACGTGTTTGTCTCAGACGAGAGACTCCAGCGTATCCGAGAGGAGACTCTCTGAGACTCAACTCTCCAAACGTTGGCAAACATAGTCATTACGGGATGGCCAAGCTACAAGCATGAGGTAGCATGAGGTACCTATGTACCTATAGGTACGTTTCTTAATTCCCGAACGAAAACCTAAACTGACCCTAAGGCTACGTTCAGCGCTGTAACCGTGGATCTGATTGGTTATGCCGGAGTATGCCACCATGGGCAGCACTGATCTAGGGACGTAGGACGAAAGCAGCGAACCTAACGCTTGCGGCCTCCCTGTGATTGGCTGTGACTATGCACCGTATAAGCCATTAACATGATAATGATCCCAGTTCACTGAGCGACTCGTGATTGACGTGCGTGCCTTTTGGCTGAGACGTGATGGTATGGTTGACCAGACATCGCGTCTACATGGCATACATTGATTTTCCACGTGATGGCTGGAAGCTTAGGCAGCAGCGTATCCAGCTTTTGATGTGGGGGGGGGGGACTGCACATCCGCGCCGAAATGTAGACATGTTTTTTTTTTCTCCCAACACTTGCCCTGACACTGACCATTGGTCACTTTAATTGGGGTAATTTTTTTTTAAAAGGGCACTTGCACATCCGTTGTGAAATGTAGACAGGTTTGTTTCTCCGGACACTTGGCCTCCGTCAAATCAAAAAGCGTGGGGGGGGGGGGGGCTTGTCCCATCTGTCGATGGGGGCACTGTTCAAAACCGACAATTATGCACACAAAGGGCCAATATATGTTTTTTATTTCAGGGCGATACAATGCGAAATTCTGAAAAAGGCATCCAAAACGGCAGATGCCACAAAAAAAAGGGAACCACTTTTTTTTTTAAAGGCACTTCTTTTTTAAAAAGGGCACTTGTTCAGAAAAAAGGGCACTTCTTGAAACTGGTGGTGGTGGTGGAGGAGGAGGAAGGGGCATTTCGGTCAGAAGCGGTGGAAGTGGTGGTGGTGGAGGCAGCGGCAGTGGAAGTACTGGTAAAGTTCGCAGTCGTTCCATCTCGTAGTTTTACCTTGTATTCGTATTGTAACTATTTATTTTGCTTTCTCGGCACACTCTGAATTATTAGCATTACAGATTCACAATGGTATTAAATAACAGGGGCTCCTAGATCCTAATGACTAGGATTGGAATAAGCTGATTAGTCCAAAAGAAAGAAAAAGGTGATCAGACAAACAAATCCATCTGCAATATTCTCATTCAAAACTAATAAACCACGCGGGGTGATATTCAGTACCAAAGGGGTGGTCCTCAGAGGATGTTTGATGTTTAGGCCTAAACTAAATTACAACCGTCGTTTTGCTGTGTATCGTTGGAACACGATTTTAAATATGATGCTAAGCTTAATTATATTGAGAAACGGGCCATATCATGTCTTCGTCATGCTAGGTCATGCATTTTGTGGTATAACTCATCCCTGGATTATTTCAAAAACGTTGTATGGCCTGTGTATCAACATAATGAAGCTAAGTATTCCAAACAGCTGCGTCTTAAAATACAAATTTAAATTTTTTAATATTTGTTTCCCTTTGAAAGGTATATTCCAAAATTTTGTTATTTTTGAATGGTGTATTCTATTGTCATGTTTGTTTTGGTTGATTGACGTTTTACATAATTATAGCACATTATCTGCGTAGAGGGTTCAATACCTGAACGAAATGCTGCGCTTTTCAAATGCGGTAAACCAACAGGTGCGAACGAAACTATCATTGCTTTAACGCTGTGAGATATTTCTATAGAATTAGGGTGGAGCGATGGCCTTCCTTCTGTTGTCTGTGTTGTGACACTATGCCCCGGCCAATGAATTGAAAAGGCCGTGGCGTAAGTTATTCATTCAAGGTATTAGGCTCTTTATAATGTGCCCACCTCCTATTCATAACCCGAACGTAAAAGGAACTTATAGCTATGCCACGTGACAGGGAATTGGGCAATCACTGAGAAGATAACAAACGTGCATGGACGTACATGTTACGTCCTTAGGGGCAATTAAGAAACGTACCTTATGGTACCTATGTTTCCGAGAGTATTGGCCCTACTGGGATGAGCTAGCCACACAGAATGGTATCATCTTCAGAGGCACCAGAGTTGTGATACCCACAATCATGTGACGTAATCTCATCGTCAGAGCACCATCAACAAGGCCCGTGAGATAATGTTCTGGCCACATATGAGCCAGGAACTGACTGAAGCCATTCAGAAGTGCCCTACTTGTCAGGATGCCCAACCAGCAAACTGCCAAGAGCCTCTGATGACGCATCCCCTACCCACAGTGCCGTGGCAAGTTGTTGCTACTGACTGTTTTGAGCTAGACGGTTAGTCGTACTGTGTCTCTGTCGACTTGTACTCGACTTCATAGAAGTTGTGGAACTAGAGGACATCACCATTGCCACCATTGCCACACATGGCATACCAGCTATGCTGATTAGTGACTATGGGCCAAACCTCGCTTCTCGTGAGTTCAGCCAGTTTGGTCGGGAATGGGACTTTCGCCACATTAATACGAGCCTTCACCACAGCAGAGCCAATAGCAAAGCTGAATCCGCCGTCATGATCGCAAAAAAGGTCTCATCAAAAGATCCAAACTAGATGGTGGAGACATGTGGCAGTCCCTTTTCGAGTGGCGTAACACTCCAACACCCGGTATGAACAGCTCCCCGGTCCAACGCCACATGACACGCAGAAGCAGAACTCTTATGCCGTGCAACAACACTGTACAAACCAGAACTCCAGGAAGCTGTGCCAGACCTGATAGCGCGAAAGAGACAACAGGCCAAGAAACTCTACGACCGCCCTGTCAAACCACTCTCAAAGCTGGAAGTTGGCCAACCTGTAAGGGTCAAACCCCACCCTCAGGTCGACCATGCTTCTTGGAAGCCTGGGGTCATCAAAGACAAGGTTGCCCCTCGAAGCTACATTGTTGAGGTAGATGGGCGACGGTACCGTAGAAACAGAGTTCACCTCAGAGACACACTGGTCACACACGACACCAGAAAGCCATCTGACAGTGAAGCCCTGATCATGGACATAGCTCCCTCAACACCTGGCCCAATAGCAAAATCATCAGACTCTCACAGTGAGCCACAGGTTGTTACTAGGTCCGGCAGAATCTCCAAGCGTCCTCAATATCTAAAGGACTACGTGACCTAAACGACCACTAAATGGGTCATAAGGAGAATTGTTAGAAAACTCCCACAAATGAACTCGGACATTGGTTTTTGACTTGTGCTTTTTTCAGAGTTTTCTGTACTGATCAGCATGTTAAGTATTTACTCTTAACTTTACTTGAGTGTTTACTCCAGTTGTTTGCAAAATATTGTTGTTGCCGTTCCAAACAAAAAGGAAGTTGTTCTGGAAAAATAGAACATGTACATACAAAGAAAGGGAGATGTTATGGCATTAGTCAGATTACATGGCAATTATATCGTAGCATCGTAGTTTTAGCCCAGCCATCCCTGTGTTCCATGCGTTCTAGAGCATATAATAAAGCAGCACTGTTCGTTAATGTTACATGCTTGTGTCAGTCTACACGTTAAACAAATCTTAGGTCAGGTAGCCTCCGGTAATACGTTGTATTAAAATTTACGTCACGTGACTAAAACGGGAGGAATTCCTCCTTTTCCCGAAAATTTCCGAAGTTTAAGTATTTGTTTCGTCGACAATCGGATAGCGCCCGAGTATTTCCGAGTATAATATAGGTTTGATTAACTGCTAATTGCTTATTATATTTTGTAAATGAGTTGATAATTAACATTCATTGCTTTCATTTAGAAAACTTGAAATTCAACGACGATTGTGTGCATCAAATATACTCGGATCGTATGCGCGAAATTGTTGCTGCGTCCGACAATTATGAATTTGACGACCGATACCGAGATTTTCCGAAACTCGGTCTTCTTCGGCTCCGCCTGCTATTTGAGTGCCTAATTTTGAAGATTCCAAATCAACATAAGTCAATATTATCTTACAGAAACATCAAACTGTATTATCATAACTGTATGATATTACGAAGCAAGTGATTGTGCTGATTAATTAAAGAATTGATCAGCACATTAAAAGCTAAAAGTGATAAAGCGAAACGGAAACGAAGCCGAGCTTTGAAAAAGGGCCATCAATGTCGTAATTGGGGTTTTTTTTGGCCATGGAGGCTGCCTGACCTACAATTTAGACGTGAGTGTCGGGAAAAATTGACAGGTCTGGAACCAGACTACAGTTCAGGCTAATAACAAACGCGTGATTCCAAAATTAACATTTATAAATACATGGCTACGTCACTAGATATGCTATTCATAGCGTTTCACTGAAAACCTATTGAACTGGAGCGCGCTGTGTAAAACGCCTTGTTAAAACTGTATAAAGGCCTGAAAATGCAAACCAATCTATTTGTTACAGGGCGTTATATTCCTTCAAAAGTCGCTCGGAAAATATATTTGAAATTGTGAAAAAAAAGTGTATACCAAATTTAACTTACGATTCACAGAAGCTGTCACTCTGGCACCTACAACACCAAGCCCAATGCTTTGAATGTATGGATGTCCACCGCCACTAGGGTCTGGTAGTCCTGTAGGCTGGTACGAACTTATCCAGTTGGTTGTGATGTTTGTAAATGTGTGTACGTTGGTATAGACAGTGTTTGTGCTGCCCTGGACTGCGGGTGATTCCAGAGTTGTTGTCCCGATAGCCAAAGTGGCACGATGCTCCAGTAGGTCTGGTGCTTGGCTAATACCCACTGCAAGGAAAGAGGTGTTTGAATCACTTGACTATGGCTAGTAATAATATATGTATTCCCGGCTATTTAAAAAAAAAACGTTTATCATTCGAATTCACCGTTTCTAATTCTAATTAAATTCGTACATAATCCATTTAATGCACGTCCAATGTTTAATTTCGTCTTTTGTCAGACACTTTCAAACTCAGTTCAAGCAAATTCAAACAATGAGCACGCGTTTTCTTCCCATACTATTCGATTTCGTCTCGTCTAGGCCAAACCTGACTATTTAGATATCAAATCAGCGTAGTTGATTTATAGAAGACGAATTTGATCTCTAACAGCTTAGACACATTCGATCTGTAATTTCGCATATTCTCGACACGGTGACTAAAGAGGGTGACCAAACTTTAAAATTGAATGATAAATAGCTAAATTGGTTTTGGTAAAAGCGTGTGCATTTTTTTCGTGGACGAAATTGAATAGTTTAGTTGGTTAATTTTAATATTTTTTTTTTAAATAGCCGGGAAAATCTATACTTGACAATGGCTAGCATTAACAGGGAAAGTACGTGGATTCAGCCAATTCAGCGGCTTTCATAGGCGCCTGTGTGAATTCTGGTTGTAGCCATATGATTGGGACACAGCCGTATTGCTGCCCATAAGCTATGACAGCTAGCATAGTTTTCCCGTTCATTTTACCAATAACAGTGCAATTATAAAACAATTGGATGATAATGCAATGGGATCCGTTCACAAGTTCCCCCTCAACTGTAAGAAAGGGAGATTGCCAAGACTGGCAGCGAACTCATTGCAGACGATGCCTGATGCTCACGGGAAGACCTATGTCTTTGTGCACATTTAGAACAGAATAAATTATGTCTGCTTTGTTCTAAATGCACACGAACGAGTATGCACATGCCGAATGTCGCATTACAAGTGGCAAAAACGCGCTCTCGCTTTCTGTCCAAAAAAAATGACAGCGAGGTGTTCTTTACTTTCTGCTGCATAGTTTACATTTTTGTCTTTTGTATGACAATTACATATTTCCTTGGCTCAGATATCAAAAGACGACTTCAAGACTGTCCTTGAAAGGAAATTGAAGGAGATCGAAGTAAGACAGGATTTCTCACTCACTGTTGAGAAAAGTGCCACCGCTATTTTAAAAGGGCGCCACCTTGCGGCGCGATCCAAACGCGTGTAAACGGTCAAGCGTCGGCAAGCCGAATTGGTGGGAAAACTATGGCCGGATAAGGATGGTGAGGGCATTTTTTTCCCTTATAATAACTGTTTATGATTGTGTATAGTATAATTCCAATAATTAGATGATCGATTCCTAAAATGAGGGATTATCAGTTGTTAATTCGGGTTCAAATCCTTCAATCACTAAGTGTCGGAAATACTCGCATCTAACGAACATCGATCCACCGTATATATTAGTGAATGTACATGTGCATGTTTTCGACATCGTGTTTCTTGCACTTGTTTAATTGTTTCATTTTTTCCTTGTTACCCTTCAGAACGGGCTTACCACTGCCAGGGTTAATGGGCTTACGACCTTATGGTGGGTACTCGATCCTCAGTGTTTAACCAGGGCTACCACGGTGCTTTTCATCTACACAAGCCAAGAACTTGATAATAAATGTACCGTTTTCTGCTACGCCTAGTCTCTCCACCGGTCATTTCCTTTCCCCCTTTGCCTTTCCCTAACACTCACATATTCTGCAGTCAGTTCCTGAGAAGCCACTGCTGCATGTGCACTGGGCATTTGTACAGGATCCTGGGTAGCATGCATTGCTGTCACTCCTCCATGAACATTGCTCTAACAAATATTTATCCCAAAAAAAGAAGCAATTGACCACAATTAAGTATTAATTCCATCTAAGGTACTTGGGATTCACATACTGGCCCATAATAGTAACTTAACAGAAGTATGTGTGCCAAAAAGATGTTACTCCAAAACAAAGGGTTATTATAAACAATACATGTTCAAGGGACATTTAACTTACAAAAGTGGGACACCCTGCACATGGAACATGGACGGCAGGGAGACATTGGTACTTTTTTTAAATTTGTCATTGAAGTACCATTAAGAATGACTCCAAATGATTTGTTTTGTTTTTCTTGCTATTCATAATCACTCTTTGAGGATGACTGTTTTAAGAAGTGCATAAGAATTATAACATTAATTTGATGCCAGACATAACAGAGACAGGGTAACACGTGCATCTCATATAGTGGCACCGTCAAACACGTGTTCAGGTGTCCCGTTGTGACGATTGAGTGGGTAGTTATGCAAATGTATGTGTCAAATCCGTCACACCAAATTTACTTTATTCTATAGATGCCATCTCTTTAATGCCTATGGTGCGACATATCTGAAAGTAAAGGGGCACGGTATATGTACATTTCTGTAGCCAGCAGAGTAAATATCCCCTCGACTTTACTCACATAATGGTCGGTCGACATACATATACTTACTTATGCATTGTCTCATATCGTCACTCTTCTTATAGGCTGATCCAAGCGCTGAGCCATAGTCACCATCACATCGGTCACATTTGTGGTTTGAAGATGTGCTGCAGAACACTTCAAGGCAATTTGCAATGGCTGTGCACCCTATGAACCCCAGAAAGAGTTGTATTTATGAATAAATTAGTCATCAAGGTTTCCATGATCAAGTTCGACACCGATGTTATCTGACTAATTGATTGACTTAGTGAAATAGTTTCCCAGCTGCAACTTTTATGGGAATTCTCCCATTTATAATTTTGACAAAAAAAATTGAAAAATTTAGCTCAATTACAACGTCATTTAATTGTCCTTTCCCTAATAATGAAGTCTAAATCACAAATCACCATGCTAAAGTTCAGTGATTCACGTAGGTGTATCACTGCACTTGCAAAGTCTTGGTCTTGATGACTTACTATCGCATCGTGGAGAGTAGAAGCCTCGGTCACAGTCGCTGCAGTAGTTAGGACTTGTGCAATCCCCTCCATTGGGACACCAATCTTTACGGCCAAAACAAATGGCTTAAAAACAAGAAGTGACAAAAATACAATGAATGCATGATTCTTTCCAGTAAAACTCATTTGATAGTTATCTGAGCTATTTTAATTCGCAAATCTGAATTTTCTGAAACATTTTGTCCAAGAAAAAAAGTCAACTAACGGGTTGTGCAGCCAGTTGATGTACTTCCAGCCCATCCTTTGCAACACTTATAGCTGGTGACAGACCTGTATGAAAGGAATATAAATATATCATGAAAATATTTTTGTTTGTTATTTGAATAAGGTAATAAATGTGTGCTCGAGAGGTTTTAATCACTCTTTTTAAGACCGCTTAGAGTCTGGGTGCTGATAATTACCCGAGCCGGAGGCTCTAGGCGGTCTTAAACAGAGTGATTAATACCGACCGAGCACATATTTATTCCCATTCATAAATACCTTTGTGTAAAAAAAGATATAATATTTCGGTCAAAAAATATAATATTTCTGGTACCATCTGTCGATGGGGCCGATGTTCAAAACCGACAATATGCACACAAAGAGCCAATATATGGTGCTTTTTCAGGTCGATACATGTGCGAAATTCTGAAAAAGGCACCCAACCCGGCAGATGCCACAATAAAAGGGCACCACTTTTTGTGTGTGTAAAGGGCACTTGTTCAGAGCAAAGGGCTCTTCGTGAAAAAAGGCACTCTTTACAAATTATGAGGTGCATCTTAAGACGCACCGTAGGAAAATTTTAATTAGTAGTTCGTTTTGGTATTCGGCGAAGCGTGCGCAAGCATTTGCACGACGCACACGCGCGCGCGGTTGCTATAATTCGTCGGATCAGTGCGCGACATCGCGTATAACTGCAATCGGCTCAGTGAGAACGCGTCTCGGACGCTGAATTCAGGCCAAATTCAAAACATGATTCAGCAACTTTTGATTTGAAATTGAGTCCTAGAATGCTGTTTTTCTCGGAATATACAGCTGAAGCTGAGCTGAAACTTCATCAGGTTAGTTGTTCAGTATCCTTCATTAGATTTTGAACACTTTTGTTGCTTCAAACGAACAAAATGCACTAATTTCAAATGATAGACTATAGCTTTAAACTCTGTAGAGCCATAGACCACCGTGAACTCTGTAATACAAAGGCACCACCTTTGAATTCTGTTCCCACAAAAAAATCGATCAAACCAGAAATGAGGATTTCCTGACAAAACGTACTTGAAGAGAAAGAAGACTTACAAGCGAATATTTGTTTAATTTTTTTTTTTCTAAATTTCATTCATTTTTCAATAAGAGTAAACGAAAAAAAGTGGAAAGAAAATAAACAAGGAATATAGCTGGTAAAATGAAACGTCTTATTAAACAAAACCACTTCAAATGGGGCAGTCCTTTTACTTGCGTTGATTCTTATATGTGATTTCCCTTATATAAAATGGATACAGGAAATTGCTTAAAATGACAATTAAATAATGAAAGGTTTGCGGAAACACCATGTGCGAATAATTTCTCAACTAAGAGAATGGTTCTGAAAACAACAAGAGAAACTCGACGTTCCGGTCAGTATGCTCTGACCGTCTTCAGGAGAGTGAAGACGGTCAGAGCATACTTTTCAGAACCATTCTCTTAGTTGAGAAATTATTCGCACATGGTGTTTCCGCAAACCTTTCATTATTTAGTATCTCCACCATGCAAAGCCTCAAATCTTACTTAAAATGACAATTACAAATACTGTTTCGGTAACTTTTTTTATTGTAGGCTCAATGATATAGTTTAGGTACGGCCATCAACCAAAAGATATACAAATAAGGGAGATATAAATTAGTCGTGGTTTCTTTCAACAAAAAGTCTGCAAAAAGAAGGCGGGTCCATCATGTTCGTGAGATTTTGACATGCAATAATTTGTTTTATAATAATTATTTTATACAATAATTTGTTTTGTAATCAGCATAATTAATGTACAGTTGTTCACGTGTTCCGTTTTTTGTTAGTTTAGCATAGAAGATGAAGTTCCAACTGTGAAACATTTCACGGATTGCATATGACGTTTTATGTGGGTAAAATCTTAATTGTAATTTTAATTTTTGCTAGTTCCCTATGGCTTTCGTGTTAATAACAAAGACGCGGTGAAATGCCATATGTGGATAGGTTCGGTCAGTTAAACTGGTCTTCTCTTTCATCTAGAAGAGATTATTTACTATGCTCTTTTGCTTTCAAATGTTTATCTGGTGTTTGCAGGCGCGAGTCGATCAACGACAATGTTCTCATAAATGCACGCCATCGAGAATCCCTCACCTTCGGTCATCTGCCTTCTCGTACACAAGCTTTATATCATTCTCCTTCTCGTTATCTTCCAAGACTTTGGAACCAATTTCCACCCCATATTAGGGATTCTGCAGTACTGGACACTCTACCTGTTTTCCTTAGGAATCTTCGGCAATTACTTTTCTCAGACAACTGATTTCATTATCCTCATTAGTTTTTTCATATACTTGTTGCATTTAATTGGTGGGGACTTTCCCATGACTTCATGATTTGGGCTTCGTTGCACTAGTCTTCTTGCTTGCGTGTAATTTGTAACAGGGGTCAATTTTCTTGTTGCTGTTTAATATTTTCATTATTTTCTTGTACCTTGTTTTGTTCTTTGTGGGTAATAGTAATTGAATTTTCTTTTGTGACCCCTAAGCCCACATATCGTCTTTTTATATATTGTCTTCGGATGTTTTCATATTATGCGTTGTTTCTGTGGCCCTTACACCTACACTTACACTTATAGAGTGTCGTCTTGTGTGTTTATTTTGTTTTATTTTGTATTTCGTAGCTTTCATACATTTTTGTTTAGTTTTTGTTTTTCATACCATGTTTGTTCATTGTGTATTGTTTGGGTCGAATAAATAATAATAATATAATCCAATTAAAATAGCAAACTTAACTCAAATAATGTTGAACCCCCCCCCCCCCAGGCCCAGCCCATTCTTGTCTGAATGTCAGCCGTTCTCCACAGAACCCATCTCCGGTAGAACGTCTGATTTATCTAAGCGTACATGACGTCATTTCATTCCGAAATCAGGACTAAGAATATGACTGGTCAATTTCGATGCCACGTTTTTGTAATACAAACACCTGTATAAAATGCTTCTCATCGTAGGTGTAATGTTAACGCACGTGGGGAGCTTGCATTACGCACGTATAGTAGGCGCCTGCTGATTGGTAAAGCCCCTGTCACACCTTTGCGTATCCTAATTCCTTATGAGTTCCTTATCAAAAAAATTCAATACGCAGCCGTACGCTCAATTAACATCGAAATGTTTTGATCACTTTGACTTAAGTGCGACGAACATTTAGCGTACAAGTAACGAATTCAGCGCATCCATTGCGTATGAGATGCGTATGAGTTGCGTATGCAGTGCACAACATTATTTTTTGGGCAGCGAATAGGTCAGTATCATTGATCTCCATATATGGAGATCAATGTTCAGTATGCATTGCGCATGCCGAGCGTATTCCGGACGCACCTGACTTATGCCGACCGCATGCTTGACGCACTTCTGAGCGTATTCCCGCCGCATTTCCGCCGCTCGCCGTTCAGCGTGCGTTGCATCTGCGCTGCAAGTACGCTATGTATACGTCCAATACAGGCGGCTCATATGCTGACGGGGTGCGTCACGAACACATAGCGTACTCGTAACGCACTCTACCGATGCGGGACCGATGCGCTGCGTATTTACAACTTATGACCTGCGTAACAGCGTACGCAGCGTAGTTTTGTGCATGCCCAAAACTATCCTGCCTACTGGGCCGTACCATGCGTATATCTGCGTACATAAAACCTACACAAAACGATAGAGATGCATATGACGTGCGAATTGTACGTACGACTGCGTATGAAAAAAAATGTCAATGCGCAACTCATAAGGAATTAGGATACGCAGACAGGGCCCTAGTTTCTCGAGGTCATACGCATCGACTGAAGACATTGGGTTCAAAACCGTCTTGCAGTTGTTGTACAGGGTGCTGCAAAAAGAAGGAAACCGACTTTTGAAAGGAATTTTTGCTACTCACATATTACTTATTGCTTTTTTTTAATAATGTAGTGAGACTCATCAACAATACAATGGTTAAAAAAAAACCTTCAAAGAAATCGCAAGAAAAGTGTTATTTTGCTAATTTCAATACAAGTCATCAAATATCACTACTGTTCACGCTTGTAAGTCTAGTGGAGTGTTGGTGGGGTTTTTTTTTCAAATCAAGCTCCAGAGCTTAATCTAGCGGATGGAATGAAGCCGTCCCTGGACAAACAGGTTTGGCACATTAATTTTTTAAACTACCACATCTCAGAGACAAAATATACATTTGCAATAATGTTTTCGTAATTTTCGATCAATAGGCTCAGCAAGTAGGAAACTATTGCTGTCAGAAGTGGGTTTTCTTCTTTTTGCAAACCCTGTATTTCAAGCTATTGTTTCAATTAACTGAATAATTCTTTTTTTCTTTTTTTTTTTGCTCTATCCATTCTGTTGAAACCATCGATTAACTATTAAACGAAAATATCGACAAAAGTTATTTGAATATGTGTGGGCTAAGATTTAGAAAAAGAATGAACCACTCGAGAAGTTTATGAACGTGTACGGCCTCTGTAATATGTACACGACTGATTGAATTTGTGCGTATCATAATGAGTAGATGCAGCATAGCCTATTTAGGGCACAGTAACAGATGCTACGTCTCTCTCTTTTTTCAATACAACAATAATACACCAGTGATCAAGTTTAGATTATAAGTACTATATAATAAAAAGAAACAACTAAATGTTCACAAACACAAACATGTTTAATGGTAAAGCCTTTGGTTTAGTGGGAAGAAGGGGTTATCGTTCACCCTCGGAAATCAATTTCTAATTTTGCATATTCCTATGCCACAGACACATGCGGTCAGAATAGTTTTATTGTGATCTATGCCCCCCAAACATGGGTTAATACACCTTATTCGTTCAGTTATCTGCAATATTGGCTGAGATACAGTGAAAACTAAATTTTTCGGTAATGTCGGCCCTAATTTGCATAAAAACAAAACGTTGGAAATGTTTTGAATTTCTTAAAATAGCTAATCGTTTTCTACGATCTATGGACGTCGATTAGAAGTTGATTTCCAATGGTGCATTATACCCCGTTCTTCTCACCCAACTATTGGACGAGTAAACTTTGTTGTCTCTGCTGATTTAAACCAGAAATTCAGTAATGTGCTTATTGATGGTTATGAATCAATTTTACGTTAATCTTAAACTTGTTGCAAGGTTCTCGAAAGAAATGTTGAATTTGAGTCATTGATAACTCTTTTAAACAAAAGCCAAACTGAGTATCAACTTTAAAATGATTTTCTTTTGCTTTTTTGTTTTGTTTTGAAGTTGTAGATTAGTATCTTATTTTAAGAATCACTATGTATTCATTGCCATTCTCTTTTTATCACAGGCGTTCCATATTGTGTAAGATGATATTTGGTATTTTGTGGTACAGAGCGTTTCATAGACAAGGTCACTTGAAAGGTCAAATAATGCATGTTTTGCATTAAACCACATTTGTTACCTTCAACATCGTTGACGATAAACAACAGAATGCACTCCTAGTGCACTATGCAGGCCAGAACGTCATGGACATTTTCGAGAAACTTGCTGATACTGGGTCTTATTAAAATGGCAAAAGAGTAACTTGACAAGTACTTCTCACAGCCGAGACGAATACGAGAGATTCGTGTTCAAGCGAAACTGTCTCTGACAAAAAAAAAACAACAACAAAGATTTCAGCACCCGGCTCCAACAGCTGGCACGAGCATGCGTGTTCTAGAACCGGGACTCCGAAATGAGCTTACGTCACAAACTATTCATGGTTGCTCTTCATCCTAGCTGCGTCGGTACGCCCTGCATGAAGCAGATCTCACTCCACCAATCTTTTGCGTTCCTCTGGGCGGATTCTTGGCGCTTATTTGGGAGGGGGGGGGGTTCCCTACGGGATTTCGACTCTTCAATTCTGAGATCAAAGAGAGTGTATTTCCCCTTTTTTGTGTTTTTTTTTTCACTCCGCAAATTTGTGGGTGTGTTCGTTGTGTTTTCCGTGTATTCTGTGTATTCTTGTCACGGCTTCTAAACATAAACACGCAAGTTGAGTTTGAAAATTATTTCTCTCCTCCTACAGGGTGAGTCAAAAGAGCGGAACCCAAACCCCCCAAAATATATTTTATATTGAAAAAAATATGTAGCACTAAAAAATAATAATGACTGGTAGCAAATTTCATAAGGTACTTTTAGATGAAAAAAGTACTGATATTGCTCAAAGATTATCACCATTTAAACGTAATGACCCTAAAACCTGTCTCGTCCAAAAAAAACTATATATTGTGGGGTTTTTTACTGTTTGGAACAACAAAGGAAATGCAACAGAATACTTGTTTTAATAACTGTCACCAACTGTAGTACACAATATTTTGATTAACAACCCTGGTTAGGCGAACAATATGATTTATAAAATCTACATTTTTTAAAAGACGGGCCTTCAAAAGGACTTTGTTGCATACTGTTAACGTTTAAACTAAGATTTCATCGCTGGTGTTGTTTAAAACAATTGTGACGACGATTGTTGAAATCGCATTTTTGGACGAGGCAGGTTTAAGGGTCATTGTATTTAAATGGTTATACTCTTTGAACGGATTGACCAATTTTAGTATTTGTTTTTCAGCTAAGCGTAGCTTATGAAATTGGCTTTCCAGTCATTATTATTTTTGGTGCCACATATTTTTTAAACATGAACTATTATCTTGGGGGCTTGGCTTCCGCTTTTTTTTTATTCACCCTGTACGTTCCTCCCTTTGTTATGGGTTTCAAGTGATACAGTACAGGAAGGGGAGGCATTGTTCGAGGAGTATAAAAGTCGAACACCCAATCTAGTTTGGATATGGATTGGCTAACTTCAATAGCATGGGACATTTCGGTTATACATGTACCTTCAAATTTACACGTCATAGATGTCATTTAACTGTAATTAAGCGCCGTAATGGTGCTACATTAGCGCCGTAATGATGCCTATTCCCTACTATACCTGGTAGTTTATCTTATAAATGTGCAACCAATATAGCCCGTGTAATTTAACACGGACTATACCGGTGGCATATGCTCAATGGCTGGAACAATTGATTGTATTTTACTATTAAAATAAACAACAAATACTGAATAACCAATTTCTTAACATTTTTAAATGTTAAGAAATTGGTTATTCAGTATTTGAAGTGATTCCAATTGAGTGGGTAACATTTTACAGCATTGCGTTATTTGTTGATTGTTATTTTTGTGTAGATAGTGGTCATTGGTATTACTATCTATATAGTGGTAATTTTTATTACTGAATCATTGCTGAGTTATTGTGGTTGTCAGGTGTACGCCAGATGTTTCTGTTTTGCCCTATTTGTTTGGTATTCCGGTAAACTTCTGAATACATGGAGTGGTAATAGGTGACACTGTTCCCTGATGATTTACGGTGGTCATGAGTACCGGCCTTCTAGTAATGCTTCCTGTTTGCCGTACTTTTTTGGTATTCCGGTTAATTTGCTAATTATAGTCAGACTCACATAGAGATTTGAAACACGACAACTGATTTTATGTGCCACAGTCAAACATGTTATTATCAAATGTGCCGGACTCCGAATAACTGGCAAAGCCAGGTCGGACACTGCATCAACTAAGTGGGTACACCTGACCCTTGGCCGAGGACCTAGCACTGGCTTACGGACAAAACAACGAGATTGCCATAGCATACGACATCATTGTCATCGCCAAATTGGGGACCTTCGGGAATTGAGCACATATGGCCTCTGCTGTTCAACGTCCCCTATTGAATGTAGAAGCAAACTCGCAGACACAACGTTGGTGTCTGTCTAGCTTTATTGGAGTTTGAGTACAATGATACCATTCAGTACATTGTTAACTTTGGGCTTTCATTTGATGTATAACTCAGTTGTACATGTGTTTACATAAACCAGTATAACAGTAAAACAGATTCGGTTTTTATCTGGTCATTTTCGGCGACCAGGCTCCCACCCAGTTTTAATTCAGACGTTAAAACTGCTCCCCTCACTATCAATCCTTTTTAGATGCTATTGTTCGATTTTCACCTCGAAATAGATTTTTTTTCAATTGTTTGTTTTCCTAGCAAAATGAATAATTGAATATTTTCTCCATAAAATTTGAACTAAAAGCAGTTTCATTGGTGAATAAAATGAAGCCTCATTTTGCGAGAATTGCAGAAACCAAAACTCGAATTAAAGTATATTGCTACCGTTAAAACAAAACATATAATTAGAAACTTCATTGGGAGACAAAAAAACATTTGAAAAGTGCAGAGTATGCAACTGTAATCAGTCATGGCGGCTTTCGGGGGACGATTTGTCAAACAAAATGGTGGATGTTGTTTGCCTTTGATTTTAGGGGTGTCAGTTATGAAATTCATTTTGCTATGTTGTACAACCTTGAAGCATTATTGTGTTAAGCTTCCAAAGATAATACGGGAAGGTATTTTTTTTCATGTATGGTGCGCCATGTTTTTATCAATCATTACGACATCAGTTTACCGACGACACAAGAGACAACTGCTAAATGGCAATTTCTGAAGGTCAAGAGGCATATTCGTTTCATAATTTATCACCATATATGCACCCATGTTGCAAACTCACTGGGTTCATTGTGACCAGTGATTTTGTATGAAGTGTAGGCTGGTGAAGAGGTCTGGGCAGTGTTATTGCATAGGTTTATTCCGTAACGCCGATGGAACTCTTTTTGTGAAACATAAAAAACTGGAGGAATGGACGGGAAATGCAAAAGAGCTGAAGTCAGTATGAATTGAGAGAGCAAGTAATGTTAAATCGTCTGAAAATAATGGCAATATAATTACCTGTATCTGGTACACCTTCTCCAGTTAAAGGTTCCACACTTCGTTTTGTACCTCTGAGAGTAAGAGTATGAGCATACAGTTCCCCTTGTACAAGAATCAACAGAATAGTCAAATTGTATCATACCCTTTTTTATTGTAGATACCGGTACAACGTTGCCAGAAAGCATTGGCCAAATGTATTCACGACTGATGAAGGGGAGATATAACGACCTCAACAGTTTACATATTTGCAGACATACTGAATGTTTGCGTGCAAGAAAATGGAACACATAGCAGAGCAATAGAATGCAAGCGGTTTATTAGGATAGTTTATTGATTTCCTAGGTATAAAACGTCTCTACTTATTGCTTCCGATCACTTTGTTTTGTTAAAATGCAACGTTCTTTATTCTTACCTTGTTTTGCAATTTGAACAGACGCAACTCTTTGTATTGATTGGTATGTGCTCGGTACATTTACGGTATTCGTCAAGCATGGCTCAATTTATCCTTTTTGTTATTGTTTTACACACCATTGTGTATTTTTCTCATAACATCGGAAATTTTAAAAAACTTTTCCTGATAATTAAGAAGAAATCTCCGCCTATTGGTGGACAATATTTTTGATAAAGATTGCCAATTTAATCACAGCTGCTGTGCAAGCAAAAGTGACAGTAATTAAAAGTGAAAAATTGTTTTTTATTTTCATATAATTTATGTAAGAGGTTGTTACATGGTCTTGTTTCATTAAGACAGAAAAAACTAGAGCTGTATGTCTGTTTGAAAACAGAACACAGGGCTTTTTCGCAATTTACAAATGTTTGTTTTGTTGGTCCTTTAGCAGTCACAGAGTGTTTCATGCAAATAAAGGTTGTTCAAAATGCTTAGAATAATTCCTAAAATATAATTTCATCACATGACGACACATTCCCTACAATGACGTCATCTTGACAACACTTGTCAATGCACATTTTGTCATTGTGTTCTTGGTATGAAGCAAGTTTAAAGTCAATCCGATGAAAGGAAGTGTGCGATCTTGGAAACAGAATAAAATTATAAGTTTAAAAAAAATCATAAAGAAATCAAACGATGACTTCATGGTGACGTCACTTCGGACTTTACATATTAGTGCCATTATCTACCGAGCCACCAAGTTTCATGACGATCGGACTTTTGCTTATATGTGTTTTGAAAAATAGCATTTTTGATGCAAATACCTTTTACCTAACGAACCAAATACAAAAGGAATTTCAAATTTTGCATGTTGCGTTCGCGAGATATGGCTAAAAGTTCCAAAATTTCAAATATTCATATAAAAACGCATGATGACGTCATCATGACGTCATCTCATTTTTTTAAATATAACACATCCCGGTGTACCCACATACCAAGTTTCAACCCAATCGGAATTACATTTCTGTATATATAGGACTTCAAAATATGCAAGTATGTGATGACGTCACGTGACCCATGACGATGTAATCATGGCGTCACTCTTCGGGACACAACTTTGCTATAACGACAATGTCTATGCTTAATTTGAATGATGTATGACAAAGGTAAATGCCAAAAGTGGCGTATACTAAAATCGTGTGCAAAGTCTACGCGATTTTGCATGGAACAAAGAGAAGAAATAAGAAAAAACAATCAGAACAAAAAGAAAGTTTTTTTCGCAAATTTGCGACTCACACTGCACTAAAGATAAAAAGCCAGACTTACTGTGAGAGTGGCAAATTGGTCGCTACGATGATGACGATAACCCAGCCGAAGGAAATCATGGTTTATCTCCAGCTAGTAGGGAAATCAAAATCGACTCGTTCTGAAAAAAAAGATTAACACCTCTCGATAGGTAATTGTGCGCTACAGATAATTTGAATTCTTGGGGTCGGTCAAGGTTCTTTTATGATTCAAGGTTCATTTATTTCAATTGGACTAACTTGACAGTCTCTCACCGGTAAGGAGGGTATTTTTTGGCATAAATACTTTACCGGGATCTACTTAAACCTGCAAACTAAAACTCACGTGTTTTTATGAGGAATTCCTCATGTTTGTCACTGTAACATTTATACAATGCCTGAATAAATCCCCTTATCTGATTGGCTGATCGTTGCACCGTTGCTCGGTCACACTATCGGTGGCTCTGACAAATCAGACGACTACAGGATTTATTCAGGCGTTGATTAAAACACATAATGAATGTTTCACATTCTCGTAATGGAAAGAATAACTTAATTCGGTGACAGATGGAATGTTCCATTCCACTGGCTTATAATGTGAATTTCTAGCTACTAAATAAGCTACCAAAAACGAACACGGCGGAAATCGTCTCAAGAAATGTCGAAAGCAGTGTCTTTTTGTCTTCCCAGTAAAGCTGAGAATTTCTTTTGACCAAATACAGAGAATTTATTTCTCTTTATAACAGTGATTAAATTATATTAGGTGGTTGTTTAAAAGTTCCATACAAGACCGGTTGAAGATGGTTGGTTATGACAATTTTACTGTGCAGGCGTCAGTTTTTGCTCGTTGCAGTGTTTGCAATGCGGTACCTAAATATTCATAACTCGGCTATCCCCCTGCTGATTAATATTTCTAGCTTTAAATTAAGGGTTGAACATCCAAAAATTTGATGTAAAATTGGCGCTGATTGGCTACATTTTGCTACCGTACTTGGTATAGTTAAAAAAGATAAGAAGCAAATCAGAATGGCCATCTCAGTTACCATTGAAATGCACAAATACTATGTGTGGTGTTTTCTTGTGTTGACCACCTTGAATAACAGCCCTTTTTCAATAGGTAAATTCACTATTTTTAAAATGCGATTTAAGCTTGTATAGTATTAATACTGTACGGAAGGCTGATTATTGCAGATTCATTTGATACATTTTTTTAAATTTGATTTCACGAAAGTTGAAATAGTTATGTTGTCTAGAAAGCTTCTTGAAAACGAATATTTACGTCAAGATGTGCGGAGATCGCTGGCCCCAACTGCAGTTTATGGGCGAGCTAATTAATTGCATGGGTAGTTCATTACCTACAACAGGTCGTAATGGTTGCGTTTTCTTTGTATGATTGTTTTAGGAAGACATTTATTTAATCTTTAAGTGGTTTGGTTAAGTTATGGTTGTATTAAGTCGTTGTTAAGGTTTATAAAAAGTGTGTTCCTGCACTTGCGACTGTTCATATTAGATCCTTGCATTTTATTACACCCCTACCCTGCAAGTAGTAAAGGCCACGAATTCTGTAGAAGTTTCGTGGTTGAACGCACAACCTACACAGGCCTCCTGGAGATGGTGGGCACATGACTAAGATTAAAGGAACTTGCGAGCGTCTTGAGTCATGACTGGAAAATTTGTATTTTATAACACCAAGAGTGAAAGAAATTAGGCCTAATGATAGCACACACGTATCCCTACATCCGTTATGCGAATACTGCATGTATATTTCCTTCATGTGTTTTGTATATACATTGGTGTCTAATAGCTTTGACCAGTGTTGTTTATTAAGGCATTATGCTAAATGCCTAGATAACGTTGTGCACGACTAGGAAACTGTGAAGTTAAAGCAGAACTTCAAATGGGAACTTGGGAACTAAATCAACTGAACTGTTTGTTTCAAGGGCTGTACAAATATCTTGCCATCCCAACCCTTCTATCATTAGAGCAAGTTAGCGGAAAAGGACGTCTAAAGTGAATCGGAAGAGATCACATGCGGAACATGCAGGTTGCTAGGCAAAGCACAACAGTTTCGCCCAAGACACTTTGGTCAAGATTGTGACCGGGGCTTGGTTATAAGACGTTATGTGTCTGAGCCCATGAACTATTATACTAGCTCAACCTATTTGCGGATAGCACCCCCCCCCCCCGACCAATGCTACCCGGAAACAAGACAAGGCAAGCCTAGCAATCTAGTAAAACTTGTCCCACAGCCCACGAAATTTAAATGGAAGTCATTCCAGGGGCGGATCAGGCTAAGCGGGGTTTTGTACTTTTTTTCCTGCATGATAAGTCCCCTTACTCCCCCAGATCCGCCACTTTGTTTAATGCATAATACGGTGGCCTACAAAGTGACCTGGATTTAGCCCATTTTGTTGGAGTTATAGGGTAATCTTTTTTTCCCCAGATATTTGGCCAAGGTGAGACTTCAAGAAGTCTCAATCAGTGATATTGTGATACAGTCGAAGATCACTATAGGCTGAACCTCCTTGACACCAGCAAGTTCCCTGAATTACGTCGTCACTCAATATTGAAAATCCTGATTCATTGGTTCAGGCATTGGTCTTTTTATGCGTTGCCTGAAATCCCTAATCTAACACCCTCCACCGCAAATATATTGGACAACACCACCACAACATCAACCCCTTTTGCAAATCCTAGATCCAAAACACAACCCGCCAACTTTTGAAAGGGATTGAGCATAGAACATTAATGTATATGACAGTGACACACAAGTCTTTGTATAGTGGAGCAGCAAAGACCCAGTATTTCTAGGAATTATGTCCTTTGTGATTAAAACATGAAACTACGCATGTTGGTCTAGTGACCTCTGGTACCTTTGGAGAGGTCAATGAACTTTGTGTACCTTATTTGTCACTATTTATCATATTTATTCGTCAACACGCCACTTGTTCGTGACCCAAGCCTCAATTATGCAAAAGAAAGGAAACTGCAACTATGTTTTTTCCAGTCACTTTGGGCGAGCTGAAGCTACCAGGCGGGTCCACAGGCGGCGGATAGTGGAATGGCGTCTCAAATCTGTTTCTCGATGGATGAGTTCAAATAGACCCTGTATATGACATGCTCGTATAGCGGTGACTGAAGGACATTGTTGTCCACTGAACAGGATTCTGCGGGGCAGCTGTAATTCCATGCAGCTGTCGGGATCAGTCCTGCCGCTGATATTTTAGGTTTTACAACCCAGATGATGTGGGAGTGCCTGCATAACACTATCCACACCTTAAACTCACGTGCAGGCCCTTTTCTTGGGTCGTCGCAAGTCGCATGGCAATGAGCGTCTTGCAGCGTCAGCAGGTTTGAGAGACTGCAGGGAGCTGGTAGCAAGTCTCACACAGGCGCATTTTGCTAACTGGATGACAGTATGATAGGGCAGCCCCCTGCCGATAACCGAGGACGCCGCTATAAAAGGTGAGGTAAAAATAAAAGCTCATCCACACACATCCTGCCTGGCTGCCCACGGTCAGCGGGACTCCATTACAGTGGTAGAAATCACAAGAATACATGTATAAATTTATACTTTTTTTCACTGGTGAGCTGGAATGTCAGGTCCCTACTTGAGGTGAATCCATTGGCTTCAAAGCGGAAAACTGCTCTTGTGAGTCTGGAGCAAATGTACAGCGCTTCAACATCGATGTCGCTGCTCTCTCTGAAATTCGTTTTAGGGTGTTGTGTGAGACAAGAGCAACGTTACACATTCTATTGGTGAAGATTGCCAGAAGATTCTGTCAAACGAGACACCTCTGGGTACTGGATTTGCCATCTCAAAACATCTGTCAAGCAGTCTGTGTGAACTTTCACGGGGCCGTATCATAAGTCCGACGCCTCATAGGTCCGACGCCTCATAAGTCCTAAATTTCGGACTTCGTCGGACTTTTGAGGCACAAAATTTATTTATTCCGTCAGATTTATGAGGCATAACATTTATTTATTCCGCCTCATAGGTCCGACGCCTCATAAGTCCGACGCCTCATAAGTCCGACAACGGAAAAACAAGGCGTTTAATTTGTCGGACTTACGAGGCGTCGGAGCTATGAGGCGTCGGACCTATGAGACGTCGGACTTGTGAGGCGTCGGACCTATGAGGCGTCGTACTTATGAGCGGTCCCCACTTTCACGTGCTATCTCTGACATAATAATGACGTTGAAAATGCCTGTGTCCCCGAATACATTCATGACACTTTTCAGTGTTAATGCACCCACTCTGGTGAGCGGCGATCAAGACGATAAGGACATGTTCCATGAGGATCTTCGGAAAACCCTCTCCCGAGGTCTAAACACAGACTACATGGTCCACCTTGGAGAGTTCAGTGCTTGAGTGGGGATGTAATGTCAGTTTCTGACCTCGTGTACTTTGCAAGTTTGGAAGGGGTGGCTACATTACCAATGAAGAACTTCTCTTACAGCTCTGCAATGATTTTGTCCTGGCTGTTACCAACACCGTTTTTTTCCCAGGTTACCTGAGCATCATTACTATATCTGGAAGTACCGGTATACCCAAGGTCTAGGCACTGGCACATTCTGTACTATATCCTGATCCGTCGAAACACTTCCTTCGGGTCGAAATCACCAGACCAAGGTGTGGACCTGAATGTTCAACTGATCACTATTTAATATGGTGATAGCTGAGGATCAGTCCACATATTCCCAAAAGAAAGACAGCCCAAGACCTAGAGAAGACTTAATGTTGTTGGGCTGAAGCATGAGAGTGTCAGGGCAGCACTGGAGGATCACTTTTTTTTCAGGCCTACAAACCTCACGATGGGACCAGCCCACAGGAACTTTTCCAGTGACCTGGACCAGAACAGTGAGGTTTTATCTTTTTTTAAAGATAGTTACTATTGATTCTTTGCCCAGAAATTTCGGACTTTTTGCGATCAGCAATTGCCATCTTTGAGATAATTTACGGACAGTTTTTGCAAGCTCAGTTCTCCAATTTGCCAGATAGTTTCCAGCTAGTTATTTCTTTGTTTGTGTTCCTTCCTCCATGCTGACATGTACATTCAAGTTCATAAACTGAAATTTTGTATGTCATGTTTGTGATTGCTTTTCAGGTCGAATAAATCCATATACGATAAGCAAGATTTATTCTGCTCTAACTTTAATTGGTCTACACTTCCTGACGACTCGGGAACAATAGGAGCATTTCCGCAAATGTGTCTCTGAACAAGCCATTCATGTTCTGGGTCATTGTAAGCGCAGGAGTGCTGACAGGTTCGATGATAATGACGCACCAATCAGGATTTGATTGATAAGAAAAGAAATGCATTTCTGGCTTATCTCAACAACTTGGAATCCTCCACGTTTCAGCAGCAATTTAGAACGTCAAAGCTCAACTCCAAAAACAACTCTGGGCATTGGAGGACGGATGGTGGTTACTGAAGGCCGACGAAATACAAGCACTTCCTGATTCTGGTGACACAAGAACATTCTATCGAGCTCTCAAGGTGGTCTACGTCCAGCAAGCATTACAGCGCAGCCATCATGGACACAGATGAGTCGACTCTCATGTCAGAGAGGTCTGAAAAGCAACTTCTCAATTTGACATCAACTGCAAATCTCTCTGCCATGATCATCTAATAACAGCATGTTTATCATGAGGAAGATGCCGATCTTCAACCCGGTGAATTCAAAAGGCACTAATGGGTTTGGCTAAGCACAAAGCTCCTGGGTCTGACGGAATACCTGCAGAAGTAAACAAATGGGTGGGACCACCTTACAGTTTTTATTGCAGTATATGCTTTCCGCCATCTGGAAAAAGAAAAACGCCACAGAACCACAAGGATGCTACTGTCATACCCATTTATAAGAGAAGGCGTGACAGGCACCATTATGGAAATTATTGCGGGATTTCCCTCCTCTCGATTGCTGGAAAAAAATCCTGGGCAAAGTGATACTAAACAGGTTAAAAGCTATTGCAGACAGTGCTCTTCCTGAATCCCAACCAGGGTTCAGGAGTAACATGCATCATAGACATGATTTTCACCCCGAGGCAGGTGCACAAAAAAAGGCCACAGATTAAACCTCGCGTTCGTCCATAGTCATTGTTGACTTCACGAAGGCCTTGGGAATGTCTTTGGGCGCTTCTTGGTCGGTTTGGATAGGAGCCTGGAGCCTCTTCTCTAATAGAACAGCTTCACAATGGTACGCATGTGCTTGTCTGACAAATTTGCAGTGACACACGAAGTCAAACAGGGCTATGTGGTGGCTTCTACCTAGCTGCCGTCGACGAGCTCTGCCCCTGCTCCTCAGGTGCTGTTGTTCTCCTCAACACTCGCTTAGGTTTAAAAGCTCTTTAACCTGCTCGCCTCAACGTTAAGACCAAGATCAGAAACGTGTGCGCTCGAGAGATGCTGTATGCTGATGAATTTGCCCCCGTGGCACAGTCGGAGAGTGACCTGCAGCAGAGCTTAGCAGTTTCCATCAAGCTGCACAATCGCTTGGCCTTAATAATCAATCAATACTGAAAAAAAACACCCAGAAGTTATGTTCTAACCAGCCCCACGCTGTCCATACATCATACAAAACATCAGTCTGAGAGGTCTTAGATTGAAGGATGTCGAACATTATTTTCACCAACCTGGCAGCACAGAGTCCAACAACATCACCATGGACAAAGAGACAGAGCGCCGTACGTACCAGCTCAGTGTCCGCGGCCTTTGGCAGGCTGCCAAGTGAGTTGTGGAAAAGGCCAGGGTTGAGATCTGCCACAAAGTGCCAAATTTACAGGGCAGTGGTCCTTTCCTGCCTACTCTATTTAGCAATACCTACATCCTGTATCGAATGCATATCACTAGACTAAAGCGAGTCGAACTGTCTTATCTTTGCAGGATCCTGACCATCAAGTGGCAGGACAAGATCTCAAAATGTGGAGGTTAAAAGGGCTCAGATGCCATCCATGGAAGGACTCCTCTGTCAGAAGCAGATTGGTCATGTGATGCGGATGGAAGATGACAGATTGCCCAAATCTGTCTTGTATGGAGAGCTTTCACATAGACAGAGGTACGCAGGAAGACTAGTCATCGATATACAAGGCAAGGACTGCATTAAGCGGCACCTAAAGACTGGCGGTCAAGACCTGACCTCATGGGAGGCCACATGAAAATAGAAATAAGAGGTGCCAGACGGGAAGGACAAATGGCTGTGGAGATAACTCCAGCCCTCCTTCCCTCCTTCATAATGTAGCTATTGCGCGGAATATGTAGCAATCATCATCATCGGCTTTCTACAGCATGTTATGAATTCAGACACCACAACAAAAATTGGGGTGACCTCCGTCATGGCAGACGAAACATGAGGCGACTAGAATGGAGGGCTTAGGGATTTTTGTGGCTAGGGAATAGGTACAATGGTATAGGTAACGTGCATGACGAACCACTTCGATGGTTACACTATTATAACATCATCAGTATGGGCAAATAAGAGGAATGCTGCAATAGGAGGAGTAAGTATCCTACTTTTCCAAGAGCACTCAGATCCTGCACAAGTATTGTGAAATGCACTGAAAGCATCAAGAGAGTTGCCCTGCTGGTTGACCCGGAAACTACTGGTATCTGCTGCTACAGCCCACACAACGATTTCACAGAGGAAGATGTTGGGCTATTCTTCCAGGAACTATCTTCCACAACCAACGTAATTCCTGTGCACAACCGTCGTTTGCACGGCCGTTTCTCCCGCATAGACATTACGTAATAAACTTGAGCAATATTGTCCGTACGGCATTTGTTTACTCCAGTGCATCAAAGTGATGACGTCATGCAATTTTGGAAATCCAAGATGGCGTCCTAAAATTTCACGAAAACAGAACATGAAAA
The DNA here is from genome assembly GCA_029964075.1 of Patiria pectinifera. Classification (NCBI taxonomy): domain Eukaryota; kingdom Metazoa; phylum Echinodermata; class Asteroidea; order Valvatida; family Asterinidae; genus Patiria; species Patiria pectinifera. The sequence goes on along the minus strand of CM057147.1, from coordinate 12,911,961 downwards.
ACATGCCCCAAACTTGCCCCTAAATCATGACTTACAAAATGACTTATGTAGCCTTGACCAAGGCTATCAGCTTGTTCCCATACGAGCTTGTTCCCGCTACCGCACACCGCGCGCGCCGCGACACAATCACTAGTTGTACTATACCGTTAGCCTCAACGACCCTTGCGTGTGCTTTGTGTGCATGTACGTACGCCCCACACACACTTCCGCAAACAGCCGTACAGTATTAAGTCGAGGCGGAAGATCTTCCGCCTTAACTTACTGTACGGCTGTTTGCGGAAGTGAGTGTGCATGGGGCGTACGTACATGCACACAAAGCACATGCAAGGGTCGTTGGGGCTAACGGTATAGTACAACATTGTGTTGCTGCGCGCGCGGTGTGCGGTAGCGGGAACAAGCTCATATGGGAACAAGCTGATAGCCTTGGTCAAGGCTATGACTTATGGTGCCATTCCGACAGATACCGTTAGTATCCACACATTGGGAGATCGATCTGTGCGCTGCGAGTCACAGGCCGGTGGTTTGTGCGGGAAATTTAGCAGAACTCCGGCCAGATCATGCATGTTAAGAATACAACAGTTTCGTACGAACACCAATATTATCAAGCCGGATGAGCTTTCTACATCAGACTCCTGTAGATCAGACGGCCTTATGAACATAATTAGTGTTCCACACTTGCTTGGAATTGTTTTAAAATTTCATAAAAGAAACAATATCCTGCCCCTATTTGCACAGCAATATTCATGAAGTAAAACCACTACGGGTGCAACACTTAACACTTCAAACATTTTTCATTAACGTACCCTAACTCCTGGGGGAATCGTATTAAAATTCCAGGATAAAGGATATTAGGAAAACTAGAGCAAATGCAGTCTTACATATCCACAAGTGTCCCAGATCAACTTCATCCAAGCATCGAAAACCTCCCCTGTCCAGTAGTGTTTTGCTTTGGGTCGGGTCCACTAGGCCAAACCGACGCAAAACATTATACATATAATCCAAATCCTGCGCTGTGTGAATTTCCAAACTGCTTCCATCTTTTTTTTCTCGTTTATTTCGGGTTTTTAAGTGACCCGGCGCAACCCGATCCGCAAATTTGCAAACACAAAACTTACCAATCCGACTGAAATGACTGACAAAGCAACCCCACCAGACACGAAGTCGTTTTTTTGGTCGGGTCGGTTACAGTTGCGAGTCTGTTCTGCACAACACTTCTGACCAGAACCTTCCAAGAAGCAAAACCAGCAAGGTTGCTGAAATCTATGGCCACACGACATTGCCGCATTGATTCACCCAGAGATAGTAGCGGCTGCGGCCAATCATTGGGTGTGGCACAAACAGAAGCAGACTCCAATTGAATATTGGATTTGAAAACTGGCAGGGTAATATCTATATATTTCTTTTATTTCATTATTTAAGTTGGCGGCCAATTTAGTAAAATCCATTTGTCTCCCATTGGTCCCATTCCTTTTGTAAAGCATAGAAAAGCAGGCCAACTTAAAACTTTTTATTAGTAGCCTATTTACTAACTTAAAAAAAAAAACACTGATAAAAATATCTTATTTAATAGCATTTTAGTAGTGTCAACAACTAGTTGATTTTCAGTCAAAGTTAATATGGGGAAATGATTTTTGGGGTGCATGTTGTGCTAAACTTTTAATTCCCGCGCGCTAATAATAGGCCGTGCACCTGGGGCCCACTGGCAGGGGTCATGGGTCAAAGAGCAAGACGCGCTGACAAGATGTTACAAATGTATACATTGGTTGGGGGCCGGGGTGGGAAAATGCAAGGGAAAAGATTGGGAGTTGGTTTTGCGTTTTTGTCGGTGGTTGATGGAATAAAAAGAGGAGCAGTTTCCTCCAAGTTAAAAAAGAATTGAGCTGACTGGAGAACCCCTTGCCTAGTTTCTTCCTTTACCGGGGACTCATTGCCCTTGGGCAGGGCGAAATATTTATTATAATACCACTCCATTAATATACAGTTGTATTTGAATTCATAATTTTGGCACTGAGGAGTGTAAACTCGTTTGCAGTAATCCTGGAGAAATTCCTACCGGTGTATACAAATTAGCCTAGATCTAAATTCTGCCCTTATGTACAAAAACACAATGATAATGTAAGCATGGATCCTGCCCATTCAAAATGGCAACAAGGTTGTCACTAATGCAGTTTCAGTAGAAACATGACCATTTTGCCTTCTGGTTATGGTTCATGTACGAGTCAGTTTTGCGATAGCCATGCACGAGAATGTAAATATTTTCAAAAATAACAAAATTATACTGCACATGTGCAGAGGAGATCAGATCAATGGCCATAAACGGGCATTGAAATGTAAACATGTCTGATATTATGGGAGCGAGAAAAAGTCCATAGTGAGTGTGATAATGAGTAACGTGTGAATCCCGAGCCTAAATTCCAGAGTGATTCCTTGCCAAGCAGACAATAGAAGTTCTAAATGTGTCGGATAAAGGCGGTGCAGAGTTTGTTCAAATCTAGCAGTGCACATGGCATCACACAGTTTTGCACACGTTCAGTTTATACCAAAATTAACGCAACAAATCTCCTTGCACAAATGTGGGATGAAAGATTCACTTCCATGGCTCATCAGGACGAGTCAACGGCTCATCACACCACAATCTCACCAGAACTCCAGAAGATACGAGAAACTCTCGTCAGAAGAATGATACTGCAAATTTCCTGGAAAATCATAACAAAATGCTTTTTAAGAAAGCAGGATCACATGTACAATTGTTTTTATAAGGGGATGGGGGTGGGGCATGGGAGAAATGTAGCCATACATTCCAAGCTCTACATGTACCGCCAACACTAAAGCAGTGGTGCAGGTCACATGTACGTGATGTATCATGACAACATTTAAACACTATGGGGGGGGGGGTGCACACTGCCCAATTAGGCCTTCGCAAAGTCTAAAGTGGCTGAAAAATTGGGAAGCTTGGTGATCCATTTGTATGGAACAGGATCACACAGAGACAAAACACCTTAATTTATAATTGCCAATTTGTACATGTCCCCATGAAGCTGAGGTACTAATGTTTTTACATAAGAATGGATTTGGGATTTGGCTATAAGCATTGCTGAATAAATATGCAAAGCCTAAAATAAATTCAACGTCAGACATGTCAGAATAAGTTCTGCTAACACGAAAGGTGGTTTGTACAATAAAAAAGATTAGTCTAACATGTTAACTACTTTTGTTCATACTGTTCGAATCAAATTGTTATGAAACGTTCATTTTTTTTGCATTTTTTTTTTCTTTTTGTTGTCATAGCCGATTCGTATTGATTAATTTTATATTGAATCATGCAAATTGCAGTTTGTTTTACCCCCCAATGTAGGCCTAGTTGATGTAATTTATGATTGGAAATCTTTCCCATGTATAACTAAAGTTGTAGCACAATACACGACATATCATGTACATGTGCATCACGCCAATGGAGGATCTTCGTCCACACATGCACGAACCTAGGTATGGGTTAGGTCCGCGCACGCGTGCCCGTACAAGTACATGTACATGAACACGCAAACGGTGGATTTGTCTCAAAACCATCATGCGCTGGGGCTATGCGTACCGCACACGCGTGTATCATGTACGCTTTTCAACCAACTTGACCGTTTGGGGCATTCCGTACACACACGAAAATATGTCACTTTTTGCATCTAAATATCAACAAATGTACGGCTGGCCTTACCTTCAAACCGAACACATATGCAGCACGTATCTCCAAAACCAAGTTGATGTAGGCCTTACATCGGGGAAAACCTCTTGTTCGGAGAAAAACACCTTTTAATGTGAAAAATGTGTCACATGACCGCACACCGCGATAATCAGCTCGGTCGAACACCGGTTTTGCCGTACGCCGTTTTTAGTAATTAAATATTTATGACCTGATATTTATATATGGAAATGAGTGAAAAATAACAAACTTTTGAACAAGAAACTTGAACCGATTCATCGACCAATCACATTCCAAAGATTCTCAGATATAAATATTTATTGTATGAATTTCGCTTCAGGGGCGGATCCAGGAATTTTCGCGGGGGGGGGGGAGGTTCATCAGCCAAAAAAATCTGAAAATGTACACAGGCTTTTTCTCCGGACACTTGCCGTCCGTAAAATCAAGAACTGGGGGAGAGGAGGGACTGGTATCATATTTCAATAGGGGTGCTGTTCAAATTCTATAGGTTTTCCCGGCTATTTTAACACTTGTATCGCACGAATTCCCTATATCGATACTTCAATTTCGTCCCCGATCATCGCCAAGCTCAATTCTCAATTTGAATTTCAAAAAGCCACCGCTAGATTTCATTTAAGGTTCAGTATAATTCAAACTGTTAGCATTCCGATTCGTCCAAAATCTTTGAAATTCGTCTTGTGAAGCCATCGGCGTTGAATTGAAAAAGCAAATTCGTTTTTCGTCATTCGTTTTAATGTTCTTGTCGTTACATTTCGTCCCTGGTGACTTAAAACGTTACGATTAAAAATGTGCCCAATCTTTGGACTTGTTTGCGCATTCATTACATTTTAATTTTTAACAAATATTTCCTTATAAATGAAAGTATAGCTGTAAGTTTTGAGTTTTCTTTGACAATTTACATTAAAATCAGAAATTGAACTTTCACAATATGCTCTTTGCTTAGCATATGAAAATTAAGCATTAAGATCAAACACCTTCGTAATGTTGCTCTTTGATACATGTATACGAATAAAACAACAGAAATAAGGTATGTCTATTAAAGAACAACATTAAGAAGGTGTTTGACTTTAATGCTTAGTGTCCATGTCATACGTAACGTGCATATTGTAAAATGTTTATTCCCGACTCTAATGTTAATTGTAAAACACAGAAATAAAAATTCATATCTTACAGCTAAATACTTTTATTTATATAAGGAAATATATGTTGAATTATCATTGTTTTAATACACATAATTCTTCAAATAAGTCTAAATACTGGGCGCATTTTCTAATCGTATACGATTTAAGTCACCAGAGACGAAATGTAACGACAAGAACATTAAAACGAATGACAAAAAACGAATTTGCTTTGTCAATTCAACGCCGATGGCTTCACGAGACGAATTTCAAAGATTTTGGACGAATCAGAATGCGAACAATTTGAATTATGCTGAACCTTAAATGAAATCTAGTGGTGGCTTTCTGAAATTCAAATTAAGCAGTGAGCTTGGTGATGATCGGGGACGAAATTAAAGTATCGATATAGGGAATTTGTGTGATACAAGTGTTAAAATAGCCGGGAAAACCTATACTATTATTAACACTAGATTACAGAATGAGTGTACCGTATTTTGAACAGGTGGACATTATACCAGTAAATATATTATTTTTTTTGGAGGGGGTGTCACAGCGGGGGGGGGGGTTCGACTTATTTTTTAGGAATTTGTATGATAATTTTTTTTGACAGAGCTGGGGGGTGCGCGCCTGCGCTTGGTCCGACCCACAAAGAGTGTCGATGACGTCAATTTTTTATTAGTGTCGATGACGTCAATAGATAAGTTAGGCCTAATGTTATAAATTTGCAATGAAATATTTTTTTTACAGTAATCTGGGGTTCGATTCAATAAAACATGAGACCCAAACAGGACAAAAGTTTATTGACACATCTTCAGTAACCGCAAGATTCGCACGCGACTGCAACTGTATTTTATGTGTCTCACCAGCATCAGACATGAACACGCAATTGACAGTGTCCGCCATTTTCTTGGGAAGAACATATACGCGCGCGTGAACAGTACATGTACACATTCATACTTTCACACATTCACACAGCACGTCCCGGCCGCGATTATTTTCCATACCACACGCTCTCTAGTATATATAGAACTATGGTGGAGGGCGCTATATATGCAATAATATCATGTTTAAAACAACCACATCGATCGAGTCACTGTTGTAGTGTAGTGGATACTTCGTTGAATTACAAACCTATTGGTGCAGTTCGATTCCCAGTGGATTTTTTTTCTTCTTCTTTACTTCTTTTTTTTCCCTTAAAAAGGTTTTTTATTCATTTTCAACATTTTTCTTTTACCGATGTGTGGTTTGGATGATTTTTTTTTCAAGGGAAAATAAAGTCCTGACTTGCAACACAACTACTTCAAACTAACATCGTGTGGTACGGAAAAAAGCGCGTCCCGGCTGTATACGTACGTATCATGGCGTACATGTTCGTAGGTATACCATTTAAACCAACACATGCACACACACGCTTACATAGGCATAGAAGTTGGGTACTTCCTTTGTTCTCATGTACTAAAATTTTGCAACGTCGCACACTTATGTCAAAATGCTCTTATTTTAACCATAGTTAATTTCCTGGGCTGATATTCGGAATTAATAGTCCTTCTTCTAAAACTCTTCCATTTGCGACAAATCAACCAACCTTGGAAATTCCTAGTTTTTGAGTAAACTCCATATATATCTATTTCGTGAAAAACTTGTGGGGCACCAAAACGGTACCCCACAAGTCGGTGGGCATTCCTTGAGGGGTACCTCCCATTGTTCTGGTACCCCATCAGGCAGTGTTTGTACACGCACCCACACACACACAGTCGTGTTTTATTATACGCCTGAGGACAACCTATTGTATTTCCCTTTGTCACTGTAATATAACACTTTCTCATAGACTAAGCACATAACCGTACGATCGGGGACCGGTTTTAACAATAGGCACCGTTGTCCGAGGATCAAAGGCCCCTTTGTGCTCTTTTTGTTGTCTGTCCTCGAGCGTTATACAATACAAGAGCGCTTACACAGGCATAGAAGTGGGGTACTTCCTTTGTTCTCGTGTACTAAAATTTTGCAACGTCGCACAATAATGTCAAAATTCTCTTATTTTCACCAGAGTTAACTTCCTGGGCTGAAATTCGGACTTGACCCTTTTCTAAAACTCAACCCACCTTGGAAATTCCTAGATTTTGAGTAAAATCCATATATCTATTTCGTGAAAAACTTGTGGGGTACCAAAACGGTGTAATACTGTGGTGGACTACATCCTTATGCAAAGTCTTGATTCCATCTACGACAAAGGTCTAACCATGAAGCAGAATCAACCAAGACGTCATCAAAGCCTGCATCTCACTGATCTTGACTATACGGATGATCTTGCCCTCACGGCTGATCAACTCTGTGATGCTCAAGACTTGTAAACATCCCTCGAGAAAGCTGCCGTCAAGGTAGGCTTGTTCCTTAATGCAAAGAAGACCGAGTACATGACCATCAATGAGGATGCGAGCCACCAGCCAATAATAATATTCCAACGACGGCACACACCATAAAGACAAGAAGGACTTCTTCACTCGCAAAGGACAAACTTGGAGTGCCTGTAACAAGCCTCACAACATCTGGCGAGCAAGGATAGCACAATCAACAAAGCTGGCCTTCTTCAGAGCCTGTGTAGACAGCATTTCTTTGTATGGAGCCAAACCCGGACCAAACGGACCATGAAGAAAGAGATTCACGATCGCCTTGATGGTACAAACACCAGGCTTCTTATGAGAGTGCAGAACATCTCATGACGTGCATGAGCACAAGACTTAAAAACAAATTTACAGAGACATTCCACCTATCTCTGCTATTGTTGCTCAACGACGAGTACGCTTTGCTGGCCACTGCTGCCATGATGTGGACCAGGTCATAAAAAAGACGAAGACCTTTTTACTACATTGATGTGATTGGCAGAGACACTCAATGTTAAATCGAAGACCTTCTATGCATAATGAGGATAAACACACCTGGTGTCGCGTTGGGAACGAGATCGCGGTTGCGATCGCAAGAAGATGATGATGAGGTACAAATGTTAAGCAACTCCTGTTTACTTATCGGTCCGTTGTTTCCAGATGGACTTGGGTAACCATATTTTAACCTGTTTATCAACCAACTGGTTACTGTTAGAGTGTGGTGCTTGTCAAATATGTCCCTTATATTCTACTGCGTCTGAGTCTGCCTTTAAACGAAGGGAATTCGAGATCAGAGGTCATGACACAATTTTTTTCGGGTCTGAATTTATGACATGCTGTATAATAATAGATGAAATACACTTCTTTTGCCCTATTTAAACTTGTGGCATTTGGAAGATTAAATACGATAGATGGCGGTAAATAGGGTATAACAGTTCATTGACCTCTCCAAGGTCACCAGAGGTCAGATATAAAATGTCCACACATCTTAAAATTCATATCATGGCAAGAACAACATTTTAGATATGAGTCATAGAAAGTTAGGTTTTGATAAGTAAATTTTATCATTATCTATAAATATGACATACAAAGTTCATTGTTCTCTTGAGGGTCACCAGAGGTAAGAAAGGAAATACCCTACATATGAACACTCCTTTCACAACATTAACACCTTAACATTTAAACTTGGATCTTGGGAAAAAGTGTAAAGAGTAATTCTTATAAATAACCATCAAAAGGGCATACAAAGGTCATTGACCTATGGAAGGTCACCAGAGGTCAAACATGAAATGTTTGCACACATGATCATTATTTTCATTGTATGAAGACCTACTACGTAGATCTACGTAGAAATGTTTCCACACATGATCATTATTTTCATTGTATGAAGACCTACTACGTAGATCTAGGGAAGTGGTGATTTCATGAAAAATATGTTCAAATAGAGTACGTAAGGGTCATTGACATTGCAAAGGTCACCAGAGGTCAAATATGAAACGTCTTAACATTGACATCTAAAAATCTTCTTCGCACCATGAAGAACCAACATGCGAAGTTTCATGTTTTTATCACAGTGTGCACAATTCTGTTATTGGACAGGCTCACTATACTGATGAGTCATTTAACTTCACATTAAAGTCAGAACACACTGCTGGCATTGAATGTTTGGCAACAAGGACAGCTCTCGTCGCAGTAGCATGCGTTGATCTTCATGTGATTGATATGCGTAATGGTGACGACGTAAGATCGGGGTCACTCTACCATCACTAGAGAGTGTAGAGTAAGAAATGAGTCTAACGATCGGGGCAAGGCACACGGCGCACAGACCAAGGGCTCGTCTGGTGAATCTGGTGAACAAACGGGCACATTCGAATATAGAAACGTTTGTACACTGGTCGTGGGTGCAGTTCCACAAACCGCATACCAATAGATATATAGACAGCAGTGTAGAACGAAATCCATTTTACCCCGCAAGTCGGTGGGCATTTCTTGTGGGGTACCTCCCATTGTTCCGGTACCCCACAAGGCAGTGGTTGTAAACGCACGCATGTTTACGTTACATACCTAGTGTGGACATTCCCTTGCTTTCGTGTAGTTAAGAAAAACCCGTGAAAAATCTCATATTCTCAAACTGGGGAAACTCTATCAATCTAATTTTTTTCCATGATGCCCTTTAGTGTTTCTCTTCATTCTGCCACGGATAAACCTAACCCAAAAATGCCTCTTTACCTGTTTTCCAGAAATGGGGAAACACTGTTTGGACTTGCCCAAGTCCACACAACGTCGCCTCTACCTGATTTATGTGTACCTCTTTTGTTGGGAAGTCCACACAGTGAGTGTAATGCCTACCCACACACGCACGCACACCTTTAAACCCATTTTATTTCCAAAGCAAAAAGTACAGTCTATTATAAATAATCTGTTTTGTAGATCAGGGTCGATGTTGCCCTTCGTTTGACGTGCACCTACCTGTATATTCATGTAGACTAACATGCTCGAGTGCGAACATTGTATAAACTTGGGTAAGTGGCAACCTTTGTGAAGTGGTGAAACGTTTAAACGTTTAATTTAATCAATGGCAAATTTCCATCCGTTTAACATGTATGTCGTTTCCGCGCGAAGAGAATTTTGTTGCCTGCTATTATTTCACCTGGGGGGGGGGGGGCTGGGTTCGATCCCCTTGACCCCCCGACTCCGAATTGTTCATAATTAAGTAAAATTACTACCTTTTCGAGAGTAAACCGGACACATATTCGTCCACTTGTGTAAATTGATTTACATAACAGCTATAGAGTATACACATGTATTTATTTCAGTGTAACGTTCCACCAATAATTGTATTGCATATTTGCACATTAAAATGAAGTCGTGTAAGAGGTTAACCCATGTAACAACCATTTTCCCGTTTTAAACTCTGCTTTAGGCAATGTGCATTTTACCCGTGCGTTGTGACATTTCTTTTTTACCCAGATATTGGGTTCTAATTTTACCCTGCACTGTTGTGTTGCAAATTTACCCATCGCTTAGGTTGTTTTTAATCAGTTATTGTGTACCTTTGTATTTTGACCCTTGCGTTTTTATTCAACTTTGAACTCTTCGATCTGAATTGCCAAAAATAGCAATTGCAGGGCCTTGACAAGTTAAAGAATCCAATAACTGATTCCTGGATTTGAAAGTCAGTAAAATGAATAAGATGATATTTCACCAAATATGGTGCTGATGCAAGAATATATACCATCAGGAACTTGGGCTAAAAATACCTAATGGGATCGAGCGATAGGGACTACTACTAATTGGGCAGGGGCGGTATTATTCCCGTCAATCAGTCATAAAAGCAAATCGTCCAAATTTCGTCACCCCACTGTGTGATTCTAGATACGAGATTACTCGCTACATACGGTATATAGGAAACGTGCCTAGCAGCGAGTGACGTTCATATTGCGTAATGTCGAAATAATAAGTATTTCACTCCTTCAAACTCCCTGGTGTTAATCCTTATACATCAGCATTTGATTTAGAGTTAACATCTCCGAAATTCATATCACTGAATTATCTCATATAATGTTGTATAGAGGCAGATTGTAAGGTTTGTTTAAATGCTATATGTTATACTTAAAATCATCAAACCCCTGAGGCTCGTTGATGCGCCTTCGGGGCAAGTAATTCGCCGATTGTAATATATTATACCATGGTGAAAGGAGATATTCAGTTTTGAAATGTGCCGGAATATCGAGTTTGTTTCAATTTTGACTTAATCCTGTGGGAAAACGCTCATTGGATCTCATCGTCAGTTTACTCGTACCTTTTGAATAAACAATCAATTATTTGCGTTACTAGCTTTAATGTTAATTTATTGTTAAGCATCTTTAGGCCGAAGACTTCAAATTCAATGTGAATTATGGACAAGTGTTCATGTACTGCAGGTACGCCAAAATTGTGATGGAAAAAAAAACAATTCAGTCCTAAATACTCGTGAACGTTATATAGTTTAAATAGACCTGTATGTTTACAAAAGACTGATTACTGTGCTGCTCCTTAGCAACCAGGGCAGAGTTCAATTAAAATTAAAATTTAGAATGAAATTGGGAATTCCCGGTTTCCCAGGGTAGTTATTGCTATGCGGAGCATACAGAAATTGTATTTGTTCAGTTCAAGATTTCAATTGGCACCCAGGTGGCATGAACATCTGCTGGCGGCACAAAATGGTAGCTTTTGTGTCATAAATTATCTAACTTCCGAAGGGGACTTCTCCAGGGAACAAAAATGTATAATGTATTTTGGGGCACCAGTCCTTAAGGTTTCTACCAACTCGAGCCTTAAAAAAAATTGTGATGCAATAGGTAATGCAAACTGCTTTCGACTGGAGTGCAGTATCGTAAATTTCGAGCGTCTGGTCGTCCTGCCAGAATCATTCTGATGAGCTTTAATATGCTGCTACACTCTATAAAAAAATGGTAAGTGTAAAAAGGGAACATAGTCGTCCACTTGAGAAAATTGTTTTACACAACAGCTAGAGTTTACAAATGTACTCATTTCGGTGTAACGGTTCAACCATAATTGTGTTGCAAATTTGCACATTGAAACAAAATCGTGTAAGAAGTAAAATTACCCATGTGACAACCATGTTCCCTTTGTTTTACTCTTTAATGGTCAATCTTTACCCAACGTGCACTTTATTCATGTGTTGTGTCATTTTCTTACCTAGATATGGGGCTCTGATTTTTACCCTGCACTGTTGTGCTGTGAATTTACCTATCTGTCGGGGTTTTGTTTGTGGTTTTTTTTTTTGGTTAATCAGTAATTGTGCACCTTTGTATTTCGACCCTTGCGTTTTTATTAAACTTTGAACTCTGCGATTGGAATTGCCAAAGACAGCAACTGCGGGGCCTTGACAAGTTAGGGAATTCAATGACTGATTCCTGGGTTTGAAAGTCAGTAAAATGAATAAATTGATATTTCACCAAATATGTCACCGATGCATGAATATTACCATCATTAACTTGGGCTAAAATTGCCAGATGCGATGGAGCTATCAGAACTACTACTAATTGGGCAGGGGCGGTATAATTTCCGTCAATCCAATCATAAAAAATTTTCAAAATATCGTCACTTGACTGTGTGATTCTAGATACGAAAATACTTGCTACAAACGGTACATAGGAAACGCAGGAAACGTGCCTAGCAGCGATCGAGTAGCGTTCGTGTTGCATAATATAGAAATAATAAGCATGTCACTTCTCCAAACTCCACGATATTAATCATTATACATCAGCATTGATTTGGTGTTCAAATATCCGAAATTCATTTCACTGAATTACCTCATGTTATGCTGTATAGAGGCAGTATGTGAGGTTTTTTTTTAGTGTAGCAGATAAAACAAAAGTAGGAGGTACAATAGTTGAGTATGGGGGACCCCTGTGCACCCCCACAACTAACCAACACCAATTTTTTGTGCCTTTTAGGGTCCTGAAACACATTTTTGATGTTAACAGTAAAAAAAAAAATCAAATGCTCCGGAGATATTAAGATGGCGGCCAATATGGCCGCCAAAAATTGTAAAAAAACTTGAAAAAAGACAATATCAGCCAAATAATGTGATAAAAGCATAAAAAGAATGGTTAGTTACATGTTTTAGACCCTCAAAAACTCATTTCTGGTATCCTTTTTTGCTATCATGCTTCAAATTTAAGATTGGCGGCCAATTTGGTGGCCAATATGGCCGCCGTATTGGAAAAAGTCATATATCAGCCTAATGATATGATAGAATCATAAATAAGATTGTTGGTTATATGATTTTGTCCCTCAAATTCATTTCTGGTTTCCCTTTTTTTTTTGCTATCATGCTTCAAAATTATGATGGCGACAAATACGACGGCCAATATTGCCGTCTTATTGGTAAAAAAAAATGGAAAACGTCATTTATAAGCCAAATAATGTAGCCATGTGCTCTCCAGGATGTAGAATTTCATGGATGGGTACATCTTACCTCTTTCACTGAGCTGCCCTGTACCGGCCCTTTGAGGCTGGTATGATCCTTGGCCTGTATTTTTGCCCTTGTCGGCCGCTACAAACCGGTCTAGCTCAAGTATCTCGACGGCACTTCAAAGTCACTCAAGGAACACCTATGGTATGCAAGCTGCCAGCCTCCAGAGTAGAACAAAGGGTTCTAAGTGGGTCTATTGTGTAAACATGGCGTTAACAAGCTTCCGGAATCTTTCCATAGATGGTTGGCCGGCATTTATTTATTTATTACATTTTGTTATAACGTATTACCTAACAGTTTGGTTTCTTTGAAAGTAAAATCTACCAAAAGGATAAGATGAAAAACCCCAAATTATTTGTCATAACCATTCACCTGATACTGACCTGCTAGGAAAGTGGCCATTTAATTTCTATAGCAGTCGCCCACTTAAGGCCTTTTGTTGCCCGTGGAGGACTAAGCATATTAAATACCCCTCATTGTTGGTTCACAGATGTTGGACCTGCAGTTCGTAGGCATGAACACAATAGATCGCCAATAGTCGGGTCTACATGTATGCAAGTAAGACAAATCCATACATGCAATGAAGTCTCAAATACATAATCTGAGCTCTCACTTATACATATCACTTACATTTTTGGCCAATATATGGAAATTCTCAAATTTGACAATTTTTGGCAGCCATAATGGCAGCCATCTTCAATTTGGTTCATGGTAGCAAAACAAAGGAATGCTTGAAATGGATTTGTAAGGGTTATAAGCATATATCTAATGATTAAATGAATGCATTTATCAAATCATATGGCTGATGTATATCATTTTTCCCATATTTGGCTACTTTTGGCGGCAATATTGGCGGCCATTCTGGCCGCCTTCTTGCATTTAAAGCATTTTAGCAAAAAGGGTAAAAGGAGAGCAAAAAAGACTGGCTCATATCTAGGCGCTCTCAGCAAACTTTCGTTAATACGCGGAAAGCATGTTGGTTAGACTTACTTCCTCGCATCGCATCATAAAATATAGGTTTTCGTCTTTCAAATGAATATAATTTATTCATGGTTAAAGGCGAATAATTATGTTCATTTTTTCATTGAAAAACGGGTAACTCAGTGAAAATTTCGCGTTTCCTGGAGGTCACGTCACATTTCCCCGATTTTTGAGGGTGCGGGTTTACTTCTTCGAACAGCACACGTGTAAACTCGGTCGCATACAATTACCTCGCACGGTTTCTGAAAGATAACACAATAAGCTTTCCATTCATGTAACGACCGTTTTGATTGGTTGAGAAGAACAAGGGGCACTTTTCTTGTCAAATCAGGCATCGCTTTTGTTGCGAGGATCGACCTGCTGTTTATGTATAGTCCGGTCAGCGATATTTTTTATTACACAACTATCTGGGGTACTTTGTGCGCTTTCCTATGGGACATTTTGGGTACCCTGTACTATTGTGTAAATAAAATATTGGCGTCCGGTCAACACAGTGGGGCTGTGCAGGTCGCCGGGTCAATGTACCGTTGTGTGTGACCGCAGAGCATGCAGGGCTTTGATTTTCTGCACATATTGGTGGCAAAGTTCTCCATATGATTGGCCGCCATATTGGCCGCCATTTTGGATTTAAAGCATGATAGCAACAGGGATACCAGAAATGAATTTGCGAGGGTAAAAACATAATTGTAACTGACAATTTAATTTATGCCCTTATCACACTATTTGGCTGATATATGATTTTTTTTCTTCAGTTTTTACCATTTTTGGCGGCCATATTGGCCGCCATGTTGGATATCTCTAGAGCACCGAAATTTTTTTTACTAGTAACATCCAAAATGTGTTTTAAGACCCTAAAAGGCACTAAAAAGAAATGGTGTTGGTTGGTTTGGGATTTTTATTTTTGCATTGAGCAAACATCAAGCATTTGTTTTACCAAACAGTTTTACACAATACAAATTCACACTTTTTTATTTCTATTTTTAGAGTGTACAGGATTGAATTGAAAGGCCCTCAAACTTTATATTTGTTCAGCAATTAAGGAAGCAGGGTTAAAATGATTTTAATACTTACTTATATTGGAGTCTTCTTGCGAAGGTCAATTCTTGTAGCCTTTACATGTAATTAAACTGACTAGTTTGGAGCGCAGACGAACTTCGAGACTTGCAGTCAGTTTTATAACATTGCGCGAATGAGTTCCATCAATGTATGCATTGTAATTTTCTACACGCCACTGTTATCAGTGCTTGAAAAAAGGTGATGAGCGATTTGTAAACTTTTACATGCTGGTTTCATATACTAATATCACATGTCATTATGAGGCGACATTGTTTGGACTCAGTAAGTGAAGTCATCCGGGTAATTCCAGTATGTACTTGTTGGGGCGTTGTTTCATATAGGCTCAAAGGTTCAATTGATTGCTACAAGCTGACTGCTGTTATTTTGTTGGGTAAAGGTTGGATTGTTCACTACGTTCTAATGTGCTGATATATAGCTCACGTGATGCCTGTTTAGAGTATTTCCATAATTATAATACATCTTTCATTTTAACAGTAAAGAGATTTTATTGGAGAAACTTGTGACTGCTACTGTGTCTTCTGAGTTTGTATTTATAAAATTGCAAGCTATTGTCATTGGTTGCTGCTGTATTTGTCGTCGTCGTTGAAGAGGGAAAGCAGAGACCAAAGGTAAGCCTAAGATGGACTTCAATGGAATAAAATATACAATAAATGACGAATATTGAAAACAATTTATAAACAACGGTGTAGCTTGGGAAACGTTTCAACTAAAATAAAACTTCCGAAAACTTCCCCAAAAAACATTTGCCATCTGGGGCTGATTGCTATTATAGTCGTAATTGCAAAAGGTATACATCTTTACCCTCCGACGCAGAAACTCGCCCTTTTGGGGACCCAATTTGGTTAATTACCTTAATAAAAAAAAATCCTAACCAATTCTGGTGATCTTCCATCTAATCCTAGCCAGAGACACCCACTACGGATATATGCAGTCACCTTTAGTGTGTGACCCCGGGTCAGGCATATCTGAGCCTGACAACCTGGGCTGCCCATATACACGTGCACAAAACAAAGTCACTTGCGGGTAGCCAGTGCACGACTTGACCACAGACTATGTATACAACATCTGTTTCCTGTCAAGGACCTCCTTATTTTGTAGTCTACAGACATGTCGCGATTGTGTACATATAGATACAGTGTTGTGTAGCCTCAAACCAAGGCGCTAAATATCTGGGTCCCCGGAGGGACCCCTTACTGTAAATGTGTTAGTAAATGGGCTTTCTGCGTCGCAGGGTAGCAATTTAGGGTGAAAACAAATACAAATTGACAAGAGTCACACGAGTTAGTTTTTGGTTGGTTCATGGATCCTAGGATTTGTGGTTGGTTCATGTTACATTTCGAATTTGTTGTTCCATTTCCAATGTATTATCTTTTTCGTTGAGGGAATATCTGTATTGTAGTGGATTTTACGTACATGCTTATAATTTATGTTTTTGTCTCCAAGAATCTTTACTCGGTCTGGTTCTAGAATAAGAATGTAATGACTATCCGTGGTCAAACAAAAAGGGGTCTGCGTGTAATTTTTCTGCATAGAAAGGTCCCTGGCTATATTAATTATTTTGCGTACTCTTCAGCAACATGGATGTGTATATTTTGACGGCAAAATGTCCTATACTTTGAGCATCTGCAACCCTCTGGAAAAAATAATTTGATGCTGGGATGCATAACAGGCACGAATATGAATCCAGGCGGGAGTGGGTGTGCTTTTGGGCGGCCAGCATGTTCATTATTGACAGTACATAAGTCCTGCAAGGTTCGCTGAATAACGTTACCTCGCGATATTACCAATCTTGATTCACAGTGGAGTCCAACATCCTCACCGTCGACCCTTTTTCAGAAATACTGGATCCGCCACAGTTTCGCAAGCACAAAAAAAAGATCCGCCCTTTTGGCAGACTATAAAAGAGGCTGAAAATTCACCCCTGAAGGTGTGCTTCCGGAACCCTTGAATATGAAAGTAACTTGCAAAAATTCTAAACTTTGCAATTACTTTTGGTAAATTGGTTTCTTCAGAAAATCGCCCTCGAAAAAGCCTTTGTAATATTATTATACTAGTACATCCATTTATGGAAACTAAAAAATCGCCTAAAGTGAAAGAGAAATATCCAAAAATCTAATACACATGTAGACTAATTACAAAAAGATGAAAAGATAAAAATGTATAAAATAATTTTGTGGCGGTGATCGGGTGAAACTAATTATATACAAATTTGTTTTTTGGAATAAACTAGAAAGACTCATTAGCATTTACAAAAAAAACACCTAAAATGACCGATGACAAGGACTGTTTTCAAGCCAGCACGACTAAATTTAGAACCCTTGGCTGTCGGTAGGTGAATCTTTGCGTTGTTATACATTTTCTTTCTTTGCCAAATATGTACTGTCACGACAAATGTGAACGAATAAGGAGACCTACAGGAACGCAACATGCCGGATGTGAAAAGTCGTATGAACAATTCTCCAAGTGATTTCTCATCATTTTACAATTTCTCATCAAATTACAATAAGAATGTTTTTGGAGTGATTACGGTTAGAAATCTGACATCAAATTATGCAGGGAGAAATACATATGGATGAGCTGGTCCAAAAAAAAAATCACAACACACTTAAGTAATCACCGCCACACTGACCTATGCGTTATAACCATGATCGGGTGGTGCTTGCATAGCATACAGCAGAAGTAGAAAAAGCAGAAGCAATAAATTAGAGCAAGAGAAAGGGCAAGCCAGTGTAAAATGCCCACAGGAGGGCCGCGTGAAGGTTCCGGAAGCTCGCCACGTGACCTTTTATACTTTCAGGCTCCATTCTCGGTCCCTGGATTCTAATGGGGGCAGGAACCAGTCTACCCAGAGAAAAGTGCATTATATGTTTCGGTCACACATTATTCGCAGTTTGTAAAGTAATTATTTTAAAACGATAACGTTAGCCCTTTTTTCGTTCGTCGTTCGCTAGCTCATTTACCCGTGAATAACTTTCTTATTGCCAGAAAAATAGCGACGTTAACTGAAAATTATGTATTTTTCCCGATAAAACTCGAAATATCGCGGACAAATACATATAAATAATGTCACCTCCTAAGACAAGGATCTTTTTTTTTAATTCAATACCATTGACTTCTTCGGTAATGACTGATATAATTTAAAGTTTACTTTTTTGATTGTGAGTTTGTACCTATATGCTAATGCGAAAAGAGGAGCTGTCGCGCTCCAAATGGACTTCATAATAATCCCGAAAGTGAGCACTTGGTTGTACTTTTTCTCCTTCATTTTTTTATTCTTTTTTTCTCTCATTTCAGAACTTACAGTATTTGATTTCGGGTTTTTCCTGCTGCCGAAGCAGGCCATCCACCAAGATGGCCTTGCCGGCAGGGAGGACTAATCTTCGGTTTGGTGTCACCATGCTGAAGCTAGCTCTGGTACTCTACATAAGCACCAGCTGGATCAGCCCCGTCCTTGCTAGTTTCATCCGGTTCAAACCGGACACCGAGTACATCTACACCTTCCATTCCTCCACGGAATTGAAGATGGTTCGTACGCTGCAGGCCGAGTCTAAGGTACCGAGACCTTAATCATTAACTTTTCTTAGTAATTAATTTATTAAGAGTTTCGTTCTTGTAATGTTGTAAGCTCTAAAATAATTAGTCTTTCAATCTTCTAGTATGTCGTGTAAACAGGATTGCAATTCGCAAAGGATCCGGGTTATAATTTAGACATTGCGATCAGATGCTTTTGACATAGTGTTGTAACATCACTGTCCATGGGGGATTTCTTAGGTACGCCCAATAGTGGTATTTTTCTCTAATTCATAAAGGATGCAGAAATCAAAAGTCTTCCATTATATGCAGGGAGCATAGCCAATTGTTTTTTGTCTGTCCGTGTGGACCGCAACTTTCATAATTTCATATTAAATCGTTTTCAAATACTATAGGAATTTGTTTTATATCTTTTCCAGTACTCTATTTTTTATCGCAAATTTGAAATAGTTGGTGCACCAAATTGAGCTGTTTTTAGTCAAAATTTTGTACTGTACTTTTTCCCAGTCAGAACACAACTAACAGTAACATATCTCCAGTCTTTTGTAGACCTGAATGATTTGCACGCACAATTTCACTTTAAAAAAAACGACGTTGTATGAAGCGCGCATCAAGAACAACACGTGGGCTGTACATCGGGCTGCTGCATGAAAGTCCCAAAAGAATTATATTCTCTCTTGCAAGCAGCCATGTGGTTGCGAAGAGCGATTTCTAAAGGTTAAGTAACACTTTATTTTGAATGAAACTACATGTACTCAGGCATGTTCACTCAGGCGGTCGAAATGTTTGAAAATTAATTTCTCCCATTTGGAATACCGTATCTTCATCCAACTTTCAGGGTTTATTTTCCTTGTAATGATCCAAGTATATGTGCCAACAATCGTTGTGATATGTGCAGCACTTTTCGTTGACATTGGAAAAATAGGCCTGGTCACATGCATTTTGGAAGTTGTAACACAGGCGTTAGAAATATCTGTCAATCTTATCAAGACTCACGAATATTAATAAGGTTCAGGACAATCCATTAGGGTGTGCAGTAAAAATTGGCATAAAAGCATCCTTCACATGTTATTCATTAATAAATATCACCCTTTTTTGCCGGCTTCCACGCAAAGCCAGGCGGGTGACGCTAATGAATATGCTAATATGCGATCGTCCATTGTGTTGCCGAGCCAAATCAGTCAACCGTAGCGCCTGCGGTGCTAAAATAAAACCATAAACGTGGATATGGTGGGCGAAAAATCCTCGTCGAAATTTTCCATGGAGATAGTTCCAGGTGTAACACAAACGTTCGCAACAACAACTTAAGCTGAAATTCGGAAAAAAATTATAATATGATATAAGTGCTCAACTATTCGTGAATTAACAACTTGCATAGATTCCGAGAAATTGATATAAATATATAGATTTGAGGAAGTTTTTCTTCCACAGTTGAAGGTCGGCTTTACCAGTAACCAAAATTGACGTTTCGGCATCGATGACGGCGATTTTTTTTCCCTGACACAAAGTTTAGAATTTCTTCTTTCTTTATAATTGATCATTTAAATCATACTTAGCATATATTCTGAGAAACACAACGTTTAATATGCCATGTTTTTGGGTTCACAAATTTCACTGCTCTGTTACAGCGTGTGAGTACGTAATCGGATTAGCTTTGCTTAACAACCGGCCCGCTTTGGCGTTAGCCACCACATGGCTGTAAGAGGAAATTCAAGTGAGTGACCTTAAAGCAAGCATATACTGGTGTTCCATGAAAAGGAAAAGTAGTTCTCATTTTTCTCTCAGGAAATGGTGTTTATTAACTGGCGAACTTCGCAAAGCTCCACTAGCGCTGCACTGCTATTTGTCAAACCTTTTTTTACACTGCCCCTTAATTAAAAGAACAAAAGTTTAGGTTTTTGATGAGATGGACTTAAAGGCTTTATTACAGTTGAATTTATGTTGCTTATATTTTATTGTCACCATAGATTGGCTTCGTATTGGTGACAAGTTCTAACGATAGCAGAGGGATTCAGGAGATTTACATCCGGGTTCACTCGGTGGTCGTTACCAGCCAGGAGGAACGAGGTACAAACAAAATCCACAAGATTGATTCCATTAAAGTCTATTTTTAACGAAGACTTTCCGCCTTCGGTGAATTACATATTGACAAGGTAGTTTAGTAAAGTAAGAAATCTCACTCAATCTTCCTAGAGCTTCGGCATCACCATCTAGTGGTGCGGCATAGGTACGTAATTGTGCATTTTGTGATAAAAGCATGAAACTTGGCATGTGAGGTCTTCATACCATAACAAACAATTTCAGGTATGAAGGCATTTCATATCTGACCCCTGGTGACCTTTGTGGGGTCAGCTATTGTTTTACAAAGGTCTTGACCTCTGGTAAGGTGACCAGATGTTGAAAACTGAAATGACCTATGTATGAAAATGCTCTTTATAGCATGAACACCTTTCATTTAGTCATCAATCGTGAAAAAAAATATGCTGTTTAAAGAATAAATCTTGCAAATAGCTAGAAACAGGTTTACAAAGGTCATTGACCTCTCAAAGGTCACCAGAGGTCAGATATGTTTTTCTCCACATATGCTCAATGTTTACATTGTATGAAGACCTAAGACATAGACTTAGGTCATAGGAAAGTGAACTTTAAAGAACAAAAGCTATAAATAGAGAATGCAAAGTTTGTTGACCTTTAAAGGTCACCAGAGGTCAAATATGAAATGCCTCCATCTCTGAATATTTTCTTGGCATGAAGAACCAACATGCGAAGTTTCATGCTTTTATCACAATTTGCACAATAGTTTAGGATATTGGAGCTATGCTGCACCACTAATCAGGCGAAAGAATTATTGAATTCAAATGTCCCAAAAAGTTGCGCGCATTCAATAGTTCGATTATGTGAAACTCCAGTAACCACAGGTGTTGCGTGTTTACGTGGTTTTTTCTTACTGATGTGCTAGTGCCAAGTGAGAGCGCTCCAGGAAGTTCAGAGTAGCCATTGTGAGGTAGCCTATTGTTTGCGACAAAATATGATATCCTTTTTAGAGATTTCTAAAGTGGTTAAGGATACAAACTAAGCTGATAGGGTCTCTACACATTTCGGATTTAACAGACACTTGGATCAGATGTGTAAGAGGAGCCATGCTGGTTTGTACGTCACTTATGTTAGCTAAAAGATCTCCGCATAACGTTACAATAAGTCGACAAACACGTGGACAAATCATCACCGACGTTATTGGACATTGTTTAAGAGTCGTTTATTGACTGTTCAACCGGAACGTCCATTATAACATATCTAGATCATAACATATCAAAAACAGCCTTGCTCACCGACTTAGGAAGAATATACTCGGATAACAATATCTTTGAGATGCGTCTTTCTGATCTCAGCACACAACTTCATAACCGAGGCTATCCCCCCCCCCCCCAGATCATTGATGCAGCCTACACCAAAGCACGTAACCTCAGCCGGCAAAGCACACTCAAGCCTAAAAGTAAGGTACGCAATAACGGTAACCAACGTATCCCCCTATGCATTTAATACAATCCATCACTCCCAGACACCAGGAAAATACTGAAGACCAACTTTCCTATCATACAATCCTCCGTTAGACTCAGATCCTGTTTTTCCACACACCCCATGGTCTCTTACAAAAAGGGCCCCCATCACTCAAAAACATCCTCGTCTCCTCCTCTCTCAAACCCATTGACCCCACGCCCACAGGATTTTTGAAATGCTCATCCAAATAATGCATAACCTGCCAACATGCAAAAAATGACACCCAAATCAGCAGTACCTCAACGGGCGAAACATTTCCCATTAAGGCAAACTTAACATGAACCTCACAAAACATAGTTTACTGCATCACATACACCAAATGCAATTTCCAGTACGTTGGGGAAACAAGTACTTCACTCAAAACCAGATTTCCCTCAATAAAAAAGACCATGCCACCACCAAACATTTTAACCTTCCCGGCCACAACTTTTCACACTTAAATATAATCGCTATTGATCAGATTACTTCCCAGTCTACATCTCTCCGCAGACTCACTGAATCCAACTGGATGAAAAAAACTTAACACCATCGAACCAGCTGGACTCAACATCAACAAACAAATTCCCTACCATTCATTCATTTATTCATTCTTTATTATTTTTACCACATCTCATTTCATTATGTGACAAGGCATAAATACATACATTTAGTTTGGGGTATTATAAAGTTCGAGCTTGTTTTACAAAATATATTTATACACTTTGGACGCATTATTTTCTAATTAGAGATGGTGGAAGGGGATCCCCAAAAAGCGGAGCTTGTCGAGTAGAGATCCCCCTTAACATGGATTAATACAAACATTTAATGAAAAACAAATGAAAAACAGTTGAACGTATAAATTTTAAATTGTACATAACACACGGAAAAACATAATATTGCTGATCAGAAAAAAAAAAATACAGAGTAGTAACCCAGTAAGAAGATTAATCTGAGCTATTATAATTTGATAGTAAATTCGATTTAAGTTTGGATTTAAATAATGGAAGGCTACGAATGCCCTGGAGTGATTTATGTAAGGACTTCCAGTACTTAGGGCCTTCATGCCTAATTGTCTTTTTATAAACAGTTGTTCTTGCAAATGAAAAGTGAAATTCTCTACGTTGTCGGGTAAAATGGTGATGTATAGTTTCGTTTCTGCAGAACATTTGTGCAATGGGATTTGGAAGTAAATTATTATTCAAACGATGCATGAAGGCTCCAAGCTGAAGTGAATAAATGTCATTGACCTTGAGTGTTTTATGTTTACAGAAGAGAGGATTTGAATGTTCAGGTCTGTCGACAGAATTAATAACTCTCAATGCCCGTTTGTGTAGGTTAAGAATTCTATTCACATAACTAGCTGCACAATTCCCCAATGCTAGGATACCATAGTTCAAATAAGGCAAAATCAATGTATTATACAGCATAAACAGTACTTCCTGTGGGAAAAAGGCTTTGAGCTTACTAATGACACCTATATTTATAGAGATAATAGAACAAATGTTGTTAACTTGAATTTTCCAAGAGAGAGTAGGATCAATATATAATCCCAAATATTTTACACAATCAGAATGGGGCAATTTTATGTTCTCGATATATATATCAGGTAAATGGGACCATGTTTTAGCGGAAAATAGCATGCAGGTTGTTTTCCTGATATTAAGGGATAATTTGTTTGCTTTAAACCATTCAGAGAAATTTTAAGTAATTCTTGGTTAACTAAATCAGCAAGTACATTAACGTTGTTATGACTGAGAAATAATTTACTGTCATCATGATTTGTTAAAATCATTAATATAAATAGAGAACAGTAAAGGTCCAAGTATTGATCCTTGAGGAACTTCATGGGATATTTGTTTAAGAGAGGACTGGTGACTCTCTAAGGACACAAATTGTTTACGATTAGAAAGGTAATTCTTAAACCACTCCAGAGGAATGCCTCTAATCCCATAATAGTCAAGCTTTGTTAAAAGAATGTCATGATTAATGGTGTCAAAGGCCTTGGAGAGGTCTAAGAAAATTCCAAGCGTACTTTTCGATGAATCAAGGTTGGTTGTGATTTTGTCTACAAGCTTAATGATGGCATGTGTTGTTGAATAATTTTCTCGGAATCCGAATTGACTGTCAGATATAATATTATACTCATTTAAATATTTAGTGGTACGATTGTAAATAATTCGCTCAAGGATTTTTGAGAAGGTGGTTAATACTGATATCGGTCTATAGTTGTTTACTGATTTTGCATCACCTTTCTTGAAAATTGGAGTAACTCTGGCAACTTTCATTTTTTCAGGAAATATTCCTGTCGAAATTGACAAATTCATAACAAGAGTTAAAGGTTGGGATATTGACAAAATAACTTCCTTTATAAGTGAACTAGTTATTAGGTCATAGCCTGCACTCTTTTTCTTTGGCAATTTATGTACAATATCGGTGACTTCTTGTTCAGTTACTGGGGCAAAGAATATGGAGTTCGGATGGGGACTAGATAAATAATCAGAATAATTTTTAGTACTGGTTGGAATCTTTCCACTAAGTGTTTGACCAATTGAAGTAAAATAGCTATTAAAATGATCGGCTATATGGTGCGGACTATCAATAATTTCGCCATCAACGTCTATGCTATTAATTTTGGATTGCGATTTGTTATTAATTACATTGTTGATTACTTGCCATGGGGCAAAGAATATGGAGTTCGGATGGGGACTAGATAAATAATCAGAATAATTTTTAGTACTGGTTGGAATCTTACCACTATTAAGACTAGCTATGTTTTCTCGTGTGTGCTTTCGAGTATATTTTGGCCTGGGATTGGAACGATTAACTGACAAAGGAAATGATGTGAATATTGCGAAATGGTCCGAGATATCCGTAACTAAAATACCAGCATCTGGAAATGGTAATATGTTGGAGACAATGTTATCTATAAGAGTAGCTGATGATTGGGTAACTCTTGTAGGTTTATTAATAAGTGGTACATAATTTGATGAGTAAATAGTATCTAAAAATTCCTGTGACTGGTTATTGTTATCAACATTCATTAAATTTAAGTTAAAATCACCACCTATCAGACAAAGTATATTTTCATTTGTAATAGCTCAAGGATATTTTGCCAGCTAGTGATGAATTGATTGAAGTCAGCACTAGGAGATTTGTAAACCACACCAACAATCAGATTCTTACATTGACGAGGGGTGATGATTTTAACAAAGATACATTCCAACGAGTCGTTACCCAGATCATTTAAATCAGACTTCCGAATATATTGAAGACTCGATAATAAGTACATTGCTACACCTCCTCCCTTTTTTCCCTCCCTATTTCTGGTCTCCAGAATGTATCCAGGCATATTCAAATTAAGATTACAGTTGGTATTCAGCCAGGTTTCACTTAGTCCAATAACGGATAAGTTGCTACTTAATGAGTGCAAACATGTTTTCATGTTATCAATATTTTTGTTCAGACTTCTAATGTTGAAATGTAAGAGGGAGAAATAATTAGGAGAATCATGGTTGAAAAAATCAACAAACTTTTCATGAGAGTAATTATCAGTTTTGTGTAGTCGACATGAGGTAACATCGGGATCATCATATTCATACTGGGCTTGGCCAACGAATTCATGGGTAAGATCTATAAGAGTTTCTAAATTTGTAATTGAGTGGTGGGGTTCAGGGACAAAATCTGCAATCATTTCAGAGAATTCTCTAGGTTCAAGGCTATTAAAAGGTAATGCATCCATGATACACGGCGGACAGAACAATGGATCATCTTAATCAGGTAAGATAGCATAATCAGCAATTGTTAGTTCCGTTCAGTTTAGGTGAATCCAATATTTACAACAATCACAAAATATGGCACGTTGATTTTTCCTTACTGGGTTACTACAAACATTACATGGAAATCTGATTGGCATTGTTTAACAGTTTTACATGGAAACACAAAACATCAAAAACGTTACTACATAAACAATCAACAGACAACTTAAACTGGACGGAAACAAAAAAACCCAAAAAATTACACAAACAAGAGAGGACCACTAGTACACATGAAGGACACAGCATCAATCACGCTCCGTTTTTAGGTTAAATTAATATCATAAATACTACACCAAGTACTTCTGAATGTATCCACGTCAATCAGTCCTGGGGGCGGGCTGGAGATCTGGAGTGAATCTTTGGCCGTTGATGTATAACTGCCCATTTCGGAAGATCGGTTTCTTCCCAGCCACGTACGCCTTGTGCATTATCTCCTTTAGGCTCTTCTTCTTGATGAGGTCAGCCGCAGGAAGATCTTCGATCAAATATATGCCACACCCGGAGAGGGCTGCCTTGGCTTTAAGGAGAACCGCTTGACGTTCTAGACGATACATAAATTTCGCTAGGATGTGGCGGGTCTTGCCTTGGGTTGGACGACCAGAGCGGTGCGCATTTTCAATTTCTGGCTCCATGTCACACTTCTCCTTCAGGATTTGCTGGATCTTATCGTAGGGGTAGTCAGCTCGTTCATTGGGAAGTTCAGCAGTCCCCCCCCCCCAAACCGCAGGTTGTAGCTCCTGGAATAGCGTTCAAGTGGTCTCCTCAAGTCGAGTGATTTTCCTTTCGGCAACGTCAAGTTCCGATGTTAGTTTTGTCAGCTTGGATTGTTGATTTGTACTTGCTGCTCTGACATCTTCGATGGCCTCCGACGTGTATGAGACAGATTTCTCAATTTCTGTGTGACGAGATTCAATTTCGCCCATCCGGTGTAGCAGGGATTGTTGGTTAGAAATTACAAGATCAAGTTTACCCTCAATCCCGGACTTCATATCACGAATTTCACTTGGTAGTGCAGCTAGTAGGGAGTTTCCTGCGGGCATGGTTGACTTGTCGTCGACCAGTCCAGCCCCCTTCTTGTACTTCTCTCATTCCCACTTGTCCCCCTTTATTCGGACTAAATAGGCATTTTGTTCCCCACCTTTTCACTAATTGCTGCCCAGTGTCACTAATTGCTGCCCAGTGTCTCTATTATGTTCTATTTCCTATTGTCCCTCAATTGCATCACCAGCTTTTCACCAGAGCGGTGTTCGAACACACGCCAACACGCTTCTCTTACCTGGTAAGATTTCTCCCCTGCTTTTACTGATTATTGACTTGATTTGTTGTTCTCAGTTGATGTGATGTTTTGTGATTTTTACCTGATTACCTTTTGCCCTTTAAGTTTTTCTGATGTTGTCTTTTCGGTTGTTTTGTAACTCTCAGGTCTGACGAAGAGAAGTAATACTTCTAGAAACGTTACCAACAAATCAACACAGCGATACGCAATGTTCTCGTTAAGGTGTCCTCTTCCTTTCCTACTAGAAAATGTGTGTATATAAAGCAAGGTCACTTACAAGTTGACTTTGGAACTAGTACAGCAAAGTTAAAGAGACAGTAAACCCTTGCGGTGTACAACTTTGGAGGCCTGTGTATCATATAAATATTGTGAGCATTATCTTGTACCAGACATAGTTAAACCGGTATTGTCACTGCTCTGGTGAATGTAGATTACTCGCAATATAGTGATTAAATCATTGATTAAATTAAAGCTTGTGGCCTCAGGCAGTTTTTAAATTATAAAGAAAGTGTGTATCTTTGGAATAAGTGTGAGTTTCAAACTCATTTCTGTCCCCAAACAGGGCAAAGTCACAGGATTTGGGGGTGTCCGCAAAGCAAAATATGCCCTGGGAACACGAAAACGGATAAACTTGGGACCAACCATATTTTTTCTTGTTTACCCATCCTATCAGGATGGTAAAAAGTGCAAACAGGTCACGACGGGACTATTTTGGAGAGAGCGGAGGCCCAAAATATGATTTTAGCCGTTTCTCAAAAAATAAGCCCCAAAAAATATCAGTTTTTTGGAGCTGGAAGGCAAAAATACCGGCTGTGCAACTTAAGAGCACCATTTTCAGTTGTCCCAAGGTACCCTACAACGGAAAATATTATTAAGATTAATCATAAAATTTTGCGATTAAATGGCCCTATTTCAGGGACTAAAGTATACGAGGGCTCAGTTATATAACAGAGCCGAAACCATACGATATTTTACTGATAAGGTCCAAGGCTGCATGGAGACGCTTGAGGCAATGAGCAAGTTCAATGGAATTGACTCTTGTGTGAGGATGGTAAACATTTTGTAAAACAGCTACCATTCTTTCTGCAGTCAAGATGGCGTAATGAAACAATAAATACACTGGAAGCAACTAGTGATTAGCCCAACATCAACAGGCTTGTACAATTCCTGAATGTTGCTGCCGTGGTGGCCAATATGGCCCCGTGTTTTGATGCCTAAACATCAGGCGCAGGATCTCAAAGACATCGGGCAAATCCGGAAATCCAAAGCGATGGACAAAATTCAATGTTCATGCCAAGGAAGCATGGTGCAGCAGTCGTCAGAGTCAAGTAAGACGTTTTGTGCATCAAAGTGAGACGGTTGGTCGAAGCCATGCCACCATTGCAGCAAAAATCATCGCCTTGATGCCTGTGATGACTTTAAGAAATGTCCTCGCAGAAGCAAATGGAGGTGGTGAAAGGTCTTTTACCTTTCACTTCCACTTCAACTGCTTGCTATAGCGAGTAACCATGTAGCCCGATGGTTCAGAAAGAAGATTGAACGTGAGGGATGTACCAGACGGCATGCCAGAGTTCGCAACACGATGCTATCAGTGTGTCAGACTAGAAGGATGCACAGGGGGGAGTTGGAACCAAGGTTGATTCACCAACCGTGGGTGCCAAAAGTTGCGCATGCTGTCCTCCTTAAACAAAAGCATTAAAGGTTGTCCTGTACATAGTGACTGTGAATGTCAGAGTAAAGGCCAACACAGCTGTTTCCATCGACACATGCACTGGTAGTAATAAACCATTTTGCTCCCAAGCATTGCTCGACAAGATGGGCTATAAGGGAGAAAAAAACAACCTGTGTCTTGAAACGATCGATAAGGCAGTGATGCTGAAGCTTTTGAGGTGGCTTGGGGGTACGTGGAACCATTGGGAAAGGCATACACTCTCGGTCGTGTGTAAATACACACGACTGAGAGTGTATGCCTTGGCCAAATTCCCAGAGCTGAAGAGTTGTGTAGCCACATCAGCTGACCCGAAACATTTGCGACTTTTTCAAGATATTGATATACTCCAGGTGAACGAGACTGAAGTGACCATACTGTAATGGCAAGATGTTCTAAAGAATTTCGCCATTTCCAAAGAAAAGTCCCAACATTGTTTTTCTTTTTTACCGGAGTTAAGTAACTGTGACTGAATATAATTAGGAGTTGTGTGCTAAATGAATGTCAATAAAGAGGATTGAATGCATTGGATTCGGTTTCACCCGTTATCCACGGAGCCCACAACTCCTGTCTAATGTCTGATATATCCAAGCATGCGTGACGTCATTTCATTCGGAAATCAGGACTAAGCTTGTGATTGGTCAAAAATGTCACTCGTGATATTAACGCGGGCGGAGCGCTCAAATTAGTCCGCGGATATAGAATGCGCCTGTTGATTGGTCAGTTTCTCAGGTCATACGCAGTCTAGTTGCATAATTAATTAATAGCCGAATCTGTTTACGTATAAATGTAATAGACCATGGTCTGCTTCACAAGGGCCAGGGTCTATTACATAGACTTCTTGACTACAAGCAACGCACGTAGAAAAGGGACATTTTGATAAAAGTGTTTCCTACAAAAATGTATCGGTAAGAAAGAAGTAAAACAGGACGGCATTTGTTGTCTTATTAATGAGCACTTTTAAATGCCGAATAGCAAGCCGTTCGCGCTTGTTGAGCTGTTTGACGGTCCTAGACCGACCGACCGACCGGCATACCGACCGACCGACAGGCCGACCGGTTAACGGACAAATAAAACAATTAAATAACATAGGCCTATGATGCAATCTAGAAAATACAACGATAAAAATTGCAGTATATTATTTCAACATTTATTAAGGGGAAAATCGAATTCCTTAAAGATCATTTGTTGGCATACCTTTTTTCGATTTTACTTTGGTGGTATTGCATTGTTTCTTTTCAGTTCATTTAAGCGAGGAGAGAGATTTTACTGACTGGTAAGTTTTTATTCTGAACCCTGCCCATATCGTTTGTCGACATGCAAAGCTTGATGAAGAACTGATGGCAGGCACTTTGCTGAAGTAATCCACCGCTCAATAAAGCATCGTCAGGAAAATCTGCTTATGTTCAATTATATTGAATAATTACTTTACATATATCCAATATATCCAATAATTCGCGGACTGACATTGGTTTCGGGGCGGAAATTGATTCTCTTTTGCGCTCCCGTTAGCGGCGCAATATGAAATGAGAAAATGCTTATTTTGTTTTCGAATGCTGTCGTTCATTATTTTGTCAGAAAAAAATGTTTTTGCGCAACTACAGCAATAAATCAAAGGCCAATGCAAATATTTAGACCAGCGCAAGGAACCTATGGAAGAGTTCAATGAACGCACTACAAATGCAATTGAGTTGATTGCTCATTTAACTACATTTTCCCAGGTACTTGTCCGCAACTTTCCATCACATCAACGTAACGTTTTGCAATTACATTGTACAGTTTGGGGGAGTTAGTGGTTAAATTCTTTATTGCACCTAAATTCTGTTGCATAGGTTTTCCTTTGACATCAGCGAGAATGGAGCGATTGGCCAGGTGTACTTCCCACGTGACCAGGATGATCACGTGATAGGTGTTAAGAAGGGTCTGGTCAGCCTGTTGGCAGCTAACCTGCAACATCCTCCACAAGACAAGGTATATTAGAGAAATTAAAGGGAAAGTATAAAACTAGATTTGTGTTTGTGGATAAACAGATTTTGCATTATTGCATGTTTATGTCATGTTACAAACTGATAGGGCATACATGCTGTACAGTGATCAGATGTGTATTTCTGAAGATAGCACAATATTACAATGCAACGTCTAACGGCATTAGCAAAGTATTAAAAGCACAATTAATGTGACATCACATGATATACGATGGCGTCACATAACGTCACTTTTTTGTTTACTATAATAATATAATAATATAATAATACTGAAGTCTTATATAGCGCACGTATCTACCAACAATTGGGTACTCGAGGTGCTGGAAATTATGTATATTGTTAGAGACAGGTAAATGAAGGTCATGAGAAATATGAGACCCATTATGTAACACCATAATAATAGTTCACAAGGTGCTGCGGCGTATTAAGCACTGAGCCACTGCCAGAAACACCGGGGCAAACCCCTTCTCTTAGCGATAAGTGTTACTGTGTTCTTTAACGTGTATTACACAACACACGGGACCTACGGCTTTACGTCCCATTCGAAGGACGAAGCAATAATGGTAAAGTGCATTGCTCAGGATCACAAGCACCATGTTCTCGCGGTATACGAGTCGAACACCGTAACCATTGGACCACAGCACCCCAATGTGTACTATACAAATCCCAGTGTAGGTACATATCAAGTTACAACCAAATCAGACCTATGTTGATAAAGGCCTTAGAAAATGCACCTTTATTGTGATGTTACATTTCATGTGATGACGTCAACATGAGTCACTTCAATTTCCATCTATAACACATACCGGTCTAGGTACAAACCAAGTTTCAACCCAATCGGACCTGCATTTCTGTAGATAAGGGACTTTAAAATATACATATTTAAGATGACTTCACTTGTGCATATTTTACATAACATGACTTCGTTTTCATCTATTACACCTTCTGGTCTAGGTACATACCAACTTTTAACCCAATCAGACCTGTAGTTCTGTAGATATAGGCCTTCAAAATATATACCTTGTATGTGACATCACGTGACTCGTAATGACGTCATGATGACGTCAATGTTTGTGCCAAGTACAGAATCAATCGGATTGATATTAGTGCCCAAAGTGCCGCACACGATGAAAACGTGTACAAATGCTACGGGAATGGACAGGAGTCAGAAAAAGAAAAACAAATCTCGAAGTATGAAAAGCGCGGAAATACAGGCTTTTTGTAGTTTCAGATTTCGGTCTAAATTGTGGTCAATAGTGTTTGGATCGGTATTTGATTATTTCAGAAGGCCTTTTCTGACCTCAAGTTGATTTCTCTGGATCATCTCAGAACTACCCCAACCCCTATCCCGCCACCAGGCACACTGACGTGTATAAAGGGGTATTGCGCAATCTTGTAGTTTTATTACCAGTTAACCTCAGATTTCCCTAAACAACAATACGCAGTCTGTCTACGACATGGCTGTATGTTCTGAATATGGCACAAAAACCGCCTTACAAGTATATTGTGTTCAGCCATGGGGGAAAAGTGTCCTAAACTTTACAATCTCTACAAAAGGTTAATAGGTTATATAGTTTAAATAAACCAGTATGTTTACAAAAGACTGTTTACTGTGCTGTCCCAAAGTAACCAGGGCAGAGTTCAGTCCTTGTCGCGTCTGCAGAGTTAAATTGGGAATTCCCGGTTTTACCAGGGTATATTAAATTGTATTTTAGGTTGCTTGGCTTTTCCAGCACATTGCCCGAAAAAAGAGGGTTTTTTTTTTTAAATTTCTTTACCCCTTCAAATGTATGTACATCAATGTGCCTGCGTTGCTTTAACAACAAGTTCGAATATTTCTATATTCAACAAGAACATCAGAATTTGGGGGCACCCAGGGGGCTTGGACATCTGCTGGGGCACGTCCCCCCCCCCCTCACAGTTACTCATGAAGAGCTTCCTTCTTTTTATTATTCTGTGTACACACACTCTAACATGAATTGCTCAATATTAGGTCCAAATAAATTACTACCTTTCCGAGAGTAAAAAGGAAACATGGTCTAGCACCATATGTAAATTGATATGATTTACACAACATATTAGGACTGTACATAGCCAGCCTGTTAAGGAAGGGTCGTCTTTACCGAAAAAGTGGACCTTTTCACAATGAAGTGGACCTTTTAATGTGTAATAAACTTTTTTAAGGCATGGAAATACACAATCGCGAGGGGGAAATGGATCTGTGGCCGGTTTTTTTTCCCGAGGGGGAGGGGGGTATTCGACCCCTCCACCCCGGCTACTAATTTCTCATTATTTGGTACAATTGCTTTTTGAGAGTAAACAGGAAACAAGGTCGTCCACTTGTGTAAATTGTTGTACACACCAGCTACAGTGTTCAATAGTACTCATTTCGGTGTAACGTTTCACCCATAATTGTGTTGCATTTGTACATTGCAACTAAGTCGTGTAAGAAATGTACCCAATTGACAGCCATTTCCCCTTTGTTTAACTCTTTACCGAACGCGGACTTTACATAATGTGTTGTGTCATTTTCTCACCCAGATATCAGGGTTCGAATTTTGACCCTGCACTGTTGTGTTATAAACTTTCCCATCGCTTGCATTGTTTTTTAAATCAGTTATTGTGCACCTTAATTTGTATTTTAACCAAAAAGAAAAAAAAGTTGTCCGGCCGTTGCAATTCGAAAAACGGTGGGGAGGGGGGGGGAGGGCTGGACACCACATTTCACTACACTACGGTGCGCTCTTCGCGCTTACATCAAAACAGCGTATTTTTATAGCTTTTGTCATGTGTCTCTTCACTTTTCAGTGCTATTGAATATATTTGGGTTGTTTGTATGTCCGAAAAGTACCTCAAAATTCGCATTTTGTTTTTTGTAAAAATGGGGTTATGATTCAATAGCCCACCCCCGGTCTAAAAGTGGGAGCATATATAACCCCCCCCCCCCCCCCATCATCCCGGGATTTACGCCCCAGTGAGATACAGACCTAAAAGTTTAGTTCAACTGTCATTTAATAAAATTAATCTACAGTGCTGTGCATTTAGAGTCTCAACCACCATTTTGAGGAACAACAATTGTGCCCACAATACGCCAAATACATGTAGGTCACTGTGCGTAATTGGCACAGGCCCGGTCAGACCGATATCCAGACCCACTCATGACGGGTAGCTGTTAATTGTGCTTGCCCGGACGTGCGCGGAGGAAAATCAGGAAACTTTGATTTCTCCGCAAGCCAATCAACCATTTCAAACTGAAAGTATAGATAAAATCACACAGTGGTAAGTCAAGCTATACCGTTTTTTCGAGAACGAGTTCTTTGTCAATCGAGTACGAGTACGAGTACTCCAAAAGAAGAATAAAATGTACTTGAGTAGTACTCTCGAGCATGATTACCTAGTACGAGTACAACAACACTGCTTGTTGCATTCCGGATCATCAATGTTTGGACCATTTATGTTAACAACTCTGGTTCTGTTCCCAAACTCATCAGCTATGAACTGTTCTTGTTGTAAATGGTTTGGGGTGTCCAAGTAGTAAGGCTTGTGAGGTGCTGGCAGTTTCAAGTTCCTTAAAATAGTAAAACAAATATTTAAATAAAAAGAATTGTAAGTTTCCCCTGCCCTGTTGTTATTCGTATTGGGCCTCAATCATAATCACCGTATTCCCGAAAAGTGTCGGAGCGAAGGTGACGCCTTGAGAAATTATGGAAACACAAAAAGACTGCTTTTTATCACCAAAAATTACACTCAAATACTTCAAATATGCTTGTCTTCACTGCAAGCATAATTATATTTCACATGTTCATTCAATTCCACCCTTAAAAACACAGGTGTTGGGAAGCGACTGGAGCTACGACTGCAATGAGACAGGTCATGAGGGTCAGCACGAGTCGTCCTACACGGCTCAGATGGCTCCTGGCAACGACGGCATTATTGTCTTCACCAAAACTAGACGGACTCATCCAATACCTTACGGCAAATCCAAACACCAAAAGGTATATTTAGACAGGATGTCACCTGTACCCGGGGAGGGGGGGGGGGAGTGCGCCGGTTGTGTATGCAAATAAAGTTAGAAGAGTGAAGTCCGATTTGGCTGATCTGTTATTTCAATTCACACTTGCTTATTTAAATGACGTTACAAACCACAC
The DNA here is from genome assembly GCA_029964075.1 of Patiria pectinifera. Classification (NCBI taxonomy): domain Eukaryota; kingdom Metazoa; phylum Echinodermata; class Asteroidea; order Valvatida; family Asterinidae; genus Patiria; species Patiria pectinifera. The sequence goes on along the minus strand of CM057147.1, from coordinate 12,876,706 downwards.
CAAAAACATGTTTTAAAAAATGTTCACACGTTATTACGGTTTCACAATCATAAAACAATACACCTTTAGCTAAAACTGAAAACAAGTGTTCATGAGCAAAACCGTGAGGGGTTTTTTTGGAAGGGGGGGGGGCTGTAGTATTTTTATGTTCATTTTCACATTGTTCTTTTGATACACAACAGTGATTCTATGAGCGAACTTTATGTAGAATGTTTTTAATGATCAACTTACCGGGGGTTCATCATTTGAAAAAGGAAAACCCCTAACGGTGGGTCTGTGTTTAACAGTTGTAAGATATATTGCATGACATATTAATTTCTTAAGTTATAAGTGTATTTCATGCACAAAACAATAACGAAGGAGGCATTCTTGTCAGTTGTGACGGGGTATAACCGCAAATTAGACTTGCTGGATTCATCATGCAAATCATTCAATCTTAATTCTCAAAGTTTCTCTTCCCGTGCCATTTTCGAGTACTTGATTATTTTTTTTAATTGCTAGTTTTTAGCAATACAAAGTTATTCACTTTTTGAATGATAATGGGATAACTACCTCACTGGGAAATATTTGCCAATTATTTGACAATATTTCATCAGGCGACCCAAACTAAAAATGAAATTTCTTCCTAGAGGATCGTAGACGCCTAAAACAGAAGAAAAAAACACGTAGTTTGTGGAAAAAAAGTTATTACAAGAAAGAAATGTTTAATTGATAAACGAGGGTTAATTATCTCCTTAAAAAATCTCAATTCCTTTGGAAGGCCAATTAACATCATGTTTGTCAATTTTGGCGTACATTTAGGAGATTCGCTATCACCCAGCTATGCAGCTCCCATCCATGGTGAAGATACTGGACCACTTTGATGCTCCGAAAGAATCAGCACCAGGGTAGGATGTTTTTAGTCACTATTTTTTGCGTCACTTCTGTTTCGAATTGGGACGCCATATTCGATTTTTTGTGTCATTCTTTTAAAAGAAGAGAGTACCATGTACAGAAACTGAATAATTGAATATCGAACATGAACGTTTATGAACGATAGCAAGGTTTACAAAACTTTACAGGCAACAAAATCTCATGTTTAGGAAATGGTTCAGAAAAACCATCAAAAGAGGCTTGTGTATAAAGCGGGTTTGCGTCGTCTTCAGCATTCATGCATATTTCGCAATGTCCTTTTTTACATTCGTTGTATCTCGTAAAGAATTTTGCGAAAGAACACAATGACCTTGATTAATATCCTTTTAACCTTTGTACTGATCCAATTCAAAAGATTATCTACCGTTCATCTCTGTCAAGTTCAAGCTCAGAAGGTATTATTGCAGTGGCTGCCGATCGGATAAAACAGTTTGCCGCCCTAGCTCTTTTGTTTGGAATACGCCACGTGTTTGAATGATCCTTAAGCGTCCAGGGGTAGAACTTAATAGCAGAAAACTTTGAAGTTGAGTTTTAACTCAGTCATGTGTACTGTGTCAGTGTACATAAACTGAAAACATGCTTGTTTATCAAAACCTGGAGGAAGGAATCCTGAAAAAAAAAGAAAAAAAAACTTGGCCACAGTCTATAGGATGGGTTGCCCTATTATCGCGGTACTTATGACGTTTTTCGTTCGGAACAGAGATTGCCCACTAATCTTCCCGAATTGTCATGTCTTTTGTGTAGTATATATCTTCCTTTTCAAATGGATATAAACAAAATCCGACAGCGGTGTGGTTTATTCCGTGTACGACGCCTGTGTGTGTGTGGGGGTGAGTTTGTGTTACATACCCTATGTGGACTTGTGAACAAAAGAGGTCCACATAATGCAGGTTGTGTTAACCTTATGTGGACTAAGCCGTGTCCACATAAGGTTTTGCCCTTTCTGGAAAACAGGTTTAGAGGCATTTTTGGGTTAGGTTTATCTGTAACAGAATGAAGAGAAACACTATAGGGAATCATAGAAAAAAAATTGGGTTAAAAGAGTTTTCACAGTTTAAGTAAAGTTATTTTTTGTACCGAGTTTTCTTAACTACACGAAAACAAAGCAATGTCCACACAAGGTATGTAACACACGTCTGTGGGTGTGTGTGTGTGTGTGTTGTTGTTTTTTTGTAGACATGCTTGGAGTGTGCACACAGAGATAAACTCCCTATTATGGCGGTATGCGGGAAGTGGTTTTTATAATGATCTCACGGCTTTTTTATTCATAGTTAATGTTTGACCAAAACATCCCCTGAATAAAGTCTGATATTTTCCTTGTAACGTTCAAGTTGATTAAAGACTATATGTCTGCAGGATGATTTTTTAAGACCCTGCCCTTCCCCCGAAAGAAGAAAAACACAAATTCATGAGGCGTCTACTGATTGGCGATTGGGGGCGCCATTCACTTTACACGGTGTACTGTTCTATTTTTGTTATTAATGCGCTGTGCCTATTTTGATCCCGTAAAAGTTTTTAAGATTTCGCGGTGCAAATATCGTCCTTCGACTTCATTTAACATTTACAGCTGAAGAATGGGAACCAGACAATGGATCTTTCATGGACAGAGCACCATTAAAGATTTATGTTAAAATATAGACGGTGCCTTTGAGCAGGCAGGCAAAATTTGCAAGTTTTGGAAAACGTTATCGTTAAAAGTCCCGAAAGACACAACATTTTTTAATCTTCCTTTTTATACAACTTGGCAAAAAGTCCTTAATGACTGGTGAACTGGAGAAAAATCGCCACTTGAAGGAGTGTTTGCGACGAAAAAAAGAGAAATTTCCCATGCCGCGATAATAGGGGTGCCACGATAATAGGGAGTCCGACTATACATGTACATGTATCAGTCATTTTCTGATTAATTTTCCGCTGACTTTTACTGACATAAATCTTTAACTTAAGTAATAGTAGTATTTGTTGAGATAGTTCTGATCAACAACAAAAACAAAGAGACTAACTGTTTTCCATTATTTTACCGTTCCTGACCCTGACACAGATTTCAGCATCAGCATAATTGGGATGAACAAGCAGGAGATGATATCGGTAAATAATGTTTGGAATAATTTGTTGTAAATTCGTGTGAGATTGGTGTCCAACATGCTAAATAGTTAATGCAAACATGTAGGGCCTAATTATTTTCTTTAAAGGGAATATACAACATTTGCAAACATCGAAAAATAAAACTACCAAGTTTTTACGAAATACCTTACTAGGATGTTGGTAAATGACAGTCTAAAGCATCCTGTAAAATTATGGCACCTGGTGTGAAGTCATTTTCAAGAAAATGGTATTTTTGCATACATTTCCAACGGTGGTCGGCCGACCACCGTTGGAAAAACCTAACTATTTTTCAACTACTGCTCCAACTTTACACTTTTTTTTAGTCCAAATTTTGTTTGCTATTGCTTACATGTTCATGAACGGGTGCAGGCCAACTAGACTGGTTCCCTTACTTTACAATTTTCCAGCATCTATACATTGATCCATTTTATCTTCAAGGAACCAGACTACTTGAACATTTTTGTTTTTTCTTGGTTTTTCCAGCATTTTCGAACACAAAACTTCAAACATGTCAGTGTAACAATATTTGATCTATTATACTAACCCCTCAAATAGTTCATTTCTGAAAATTACAGCAAAAGCCAATGATGTACATTCCCTTTAAGAGAAAGGTCCACTAATCAACACAATAAACCCCTTGAGTGATTCACTCTTGCAAAATCCAACACCAAACTGTTGGACTCTGATTATGGTGGTATGTCTGACCCCCTGTGAAGCATTATCAGTTTCGTGCAGTACTCACTCAAACAGATTCCAACAAAACATGCAGTTGGATTTTGATGGGTGGGGGTGGTTAAGGTTAATTAGTTTAGTTATAATAAGGTATACGTACATGTGTACATGTGAGGAGTTCGTATCTGTGCATGGCCTATTTATTTTAGCCATGGCCAATGCATTAGTGCATAACACAATCTGACTTTGACTATTGTACATTTTATTTTGTACATGATTATATTATGTAGTTGTGGTGTGACACGAACAAATACTGATGCCAATTTTACTTAATATGCTGTTAGTGTAGTAAGTCTGTGGTGAGTCGTGAAAAGGTCTACACATTTTCTATCAAAGTTGTTAACAAAGTTCTTAGTCAGGTGGCATATGGTCGGAATAGTGACCGACATGGTCCAAAGCACCAAACTTGGCAGATAGATTCTTATAGCCCTAGAGAAGATATTTAGAAGGGGTGACACCTGAAATCCTTTTGGGAAGGGTGCCTAATTTGCATAAATCGTTAATCCCTGTCGTGTAATATATTTATTCCCATATTTGGGTATATTTTTATTTTTTATTTTTTTTGAAAAGTGTATTTTGGTGATTCTACTTGCATATTCTTACTTCAATAACATTTTGTAAAACTAATAAGTGACTGAATAATTAGGAGGACATAGTAAAGAACCAAAATTGCTACTATTTTACCCTAAAGTTACGCGCATTTACCTTTTCCTCAGATATCATCAACTAGTCTCGCCAAACGTGGGTATTGATGAGCTTCAAATTAACAAAGTTACTTACCGGCATAGTTACCCTAACAAAAATAAGTGGGAAATCATGTGAAAATTGATATCATCTTGATGTTTAGCCCAATGTGTCCGTAAATTGGGTTAGTACGGGAAGGGTAACATGGGGACTTAAACAAGTTCAACAAAATCCCCCTAAATAAGAGATTATTGTTGTTTACAATAATTTTGTCTACGCCAAAACGTTTTCTCAACAATAATTAGGGGAATTTCCTTGAACTTGTTCCAGTGTTCCATGTTAGGCAACCCTTCACCTACTTGTTAGCCTAATTTATGGACACCTCGTTTTTTCCCAGTTTTTGTTTTCTGGGCTTAATATCACAATGTTATCATTGTTCACATGATTTTGCATAAGGTTTTAATAGGGTAGCTGTACAAGCTACTTGGTGAATTTGAAGTTCATCAATGCTAATGTTTGGCAAGACTAATTGATGATATCTGGGGACAAGGTAAATGCACGCAATTTTTAGGGCATAATAGTAGCCATTTTGGATCATTACTATGTCCTCATAATTATTCAGTCACTTATATGCTTTGGAAAATGTTATTTAAGTAAAGATATGTAAGTAGAATCCCCTACATACACTTTTCAAAAAAATAAATAAATAGAAATATACCCAAATATGGAAATAAATATATTACTCGACAGGGATTAACGATTTATGCAAATTAGGCACCCTTCCCAAAAGAATTTCAGGTGTCACCCCTTCTAAATATCTTCTCTAGGTCTATAAGAATATATCTGCCAAGTTTGGTGCTTTGGACCAGTCGGTCACGATCTTGACGAAAATTAGATCTAAGCCACCTGACTATCTTCAGTCCCAAATTAGCCCCCCCCCCCCCCCAACATATGTAATGATCGACTGGTCATTGTTGAGCTTATGGTAATCTAAGCAACAGGGCTGTCGGTACATTCCCTTCATGGGCTTGAGAGTTGAGACATGTGAGAAGGTGTGTTGGTAAGTCTTTGACATACATGTGCATGTATGTCATATTGAGATATGGCTTGTCACTTCAAATCAGACCACACACAGGGTATTCACTGATTTCTATTATCTGAATGACACTCAGAGTTTCCTGAGATGCAGACTGTTTCTGAAGGACAGCTGACCTTTGTTGGAGAGTCATACTACCAGTCACCTACTGGACCACCTGATGACGAGGATATTGTCACTGACTCCATTCACTTCAGGAGGGTACTTTGAACTCAATTTAATTATCTTTCATTGAGGCTATAGATTATGCCGTTTCACTACATACATTTAGGACTAGTCGAAGTCTGTATTACTTTGCATTTATAAGCAATCATAATGTTGGTCACATACATTGGATGCATGGATGGATGCGTACACATGGATGTATTAGCGATACCCGACATACTGATTAGAGCTACTAAGAATTGGAATTTGATAAGATCTGGTTAGTAGGCTTGTTTGTAATTGGAATCTCCAACCACAAAGCCAAGGAATACCACATGTGTTGGCATACCAACAATAAATAAAGCCAAAAGTAAAATGGTTCTGCTTCCGGTTACCCGATCTACCCTACTTATTTACCACCGCGACCCTAACAATTTTATAGTCAATGTTTTTATTATTATTTTTTTTTACTATTTTAACTTAGAAAAACGTCCTGTTGTCGTTTCCTGTCTCCACAAAACGCCTCTCAACAACCCTTTTTTTATGTCAAAAACGCTTGTGTTTATTTGTCTGCCTACAATGTACTTACTTTCGCTATGAGAAGAAACCTCCGTTGTTTTACGGATGCAACCCTGCAAATAAATTCCCATAGACACTAGTGCTAAATGCCCATACTTCAAAATTCTTTTAAAAATACTCAGAACTCCCACAGGTATTCAAACTGCACAGACAAATGATTAATGATCAACATGTCATCTTTCGGCTTCTTTTCATTTTTGGGGGGGTTGACCAGTGCCTTTTCGAGATATTCTCACCCAAAGAAGACGATCCCTATTTTCCCCCAAGCGGAAAAGTATAGCCATCTTGAAAAACGATCCCTCCAGAACATTGCAAAATAGCGCCACTTTCGAGCCCAATAGCATCCAAAATGCTCAGAATTGGAAGCCCCGAGTCCTGGCCACAGGTTCATTACCATATCTCTTCAATTCCCCAATTTTACGGTGCTCAGAACACTCTAATATTAAATATTTTGAGGGTATAACTTTTATCCATGAGCTCGGCGGATGGATTTTGGCCTATTTTCCGGTGTGCACCCTATTACAAGTTCCCTTTTATAGGGTGCACACCGGTAAATAGGCCTACATCAAAAGAATTTTGAAGTATTGGCATTTAGCACTAGTTTCTGGGAATATATTTGCACTGTTGCATCCCGGCCTTTGCGATTAAAAGTTCCCTTCGCGTTTCGCTATCGCGGTGACGAAAACACGTACGTTATGCTCAATGCAGCAATGCTGTACTGGTTCCCGTCGCAGTGCCCCGCACTAAAGGGCCAAAGAAGGCATGATGGCAATGCAGCAACCAATCTATGCATATGGCCGACCAACATTTAGCGTTAACACTGCACAGTGCACCGCAGTTGCAGGTCGGTACGTCGTAAAAATGCCAAGTAAACATCAATGGAGAAAGAAAATTTCTGCAAGTTATTTCACAGATCTAAAGGGAAAATACAACATTTGCAAACATCAAAAAATAAAACTACCAAATCATTTTGAAATACCTTGCTGGACTGTTAGTGAATGACAGTGTAAAGCATCCTGTAAAATCATGGCACCTGGTATATTGTCATTTTCAAGAAAGGTGGTATTTTTGTATCAATTTCCAACGCTGATCGGCCGATCAGCGTTGGAAAAAACTGGCTTTTTTCAAATACTGGCCCCAATTGACAATCGCACTTGTTTGCAATCGATTACAAACCTATGAACGGGTACGAGCCAGCTAGACTGGTTCCCTGACCTTACAATTCCCCAATGTATGTAAACTGCTCTGTTTCTTCTTATATGGAGTCAGGGAACCAGACTACAGGAAAATGATTGTTTTTCTTGGTTTTTATAGCATTTTCGAACCCTAAACCTCAAAAAGGTCAGTGTAACTATATTTGCTATATATTTCCAACCCCCAGTTCCATCCATTTCTGAAAATTACAGCAAAAGCAAATGATGTATATTCCCTTTAATTTCGCTTGTCTGTGGATGTATTTTCTGTGTTCATTAATTTATTTCGAGGCTGTACAGCTCGTACTTGCAGTGAAACAGCGCAGCGTGTTTCCTTCGCTCGTACCCCCGCCCTGTTTGCAGGGCGGGGGGTACGAGCGAACGTGTTTCCCAGAAATGTCCTGCCGCCACACGATGTTCGTCGCCCGCCACACACACAGTGCATCATGCAAGCAGACCGCGCGATATACGGACAGTGTTGGCCAGTGTCCCGTAGTTACTAGCCTTGTGCATAGTGGTGTGCACGACCTGAATTCTCCATTAGGCCAAACAAAAAAATGGTGTGTTTACGGTAACGGTCTGAAAAAATCCAGGTAGGTAGGTAGGGAAATAATTTTATTTTGTATTTTTTTTATTTCACTTCTTCAGGCTCATGCGTGTTCTTTCGCAAAATATTTGTATAAAAACATTATTCAACCATTCAAGATACTCAATCGATACATTTCATTCCAAATTAATTCGTACCGTCCCAGGGTTTTCCCTGGGATTTTTTCAAACCTGTGGGGGAAGTTTTGATGTGATTCAACAACCTGCGAAGCCATGGCGTGGGGTTCGGGGCCCGCTTTTTAAGGGCCCCGAATTTTTTTGAGAGAAGATCTTGTAGGCCCCTTTTTTTGTAATTAAAGAAACAAATCAAAATTACATTTACAAGTAAGTTTGAAATTAAGAAATTAAGGTGAAGAAAAAAATCATTTTGCTTCCGATTACATGCCTTTCAAAATAGCGTCAATAGGTCGGAAAAAATTATTTCGCCAATTTTTTTGGGGTGCTGATTAATGGAGCATCATAGAGCATGGAATCATGTTTATTTTGTGCCTGGATTATTTTCATTTGCCCGCCACGAAAATTATCAAGACTGGCCATCAAAAGTGATTAAAAGTTGCCTCACCTAATAAAAAAATATTTTTGAGATGGGTGATTCCACTATACATGTATGCTTAAGATACATCACGGCCGCTGGCGCCGCCGACATTCAGTCTGGCCGGCCGTACATCGCGCCGTGCTCACGGCCCAGTATCAGTGTGCATTTTGCACTGTGTACGGCCCATCCCACGTGGCCGAAAATCTAGCACTACTGCAGAAACCCGCTACGATGTTAACGCCACGAGTTCGAGCTTTTGCAATCTCGTCATTTTAATGGAAAACACATACGCAGAAAATAAAGATGACGTTCTGTGAATTAATTCGCAGAAATTCTCTTTCTCCATCGATGTTTGTCTGGTATTTTTTTCGATCCAACTTCTGCCGACGGCACAACATCATCGTAGTACGACGTTTGTATAGGCAGTAGTCACTGGTATCGGTCCTTCATTATAGTATTGATTCCGTTAGCACGCGAAGGGAACCAGTGCACCATTCTGTATGCGCTGCATGCCTGTCAGTTGGCAGTCGACAGAACCCGTCATCGTGTGCATTTTGATCACACATGCATCAGAAAAACAGGATTTTTGTCAAGATTTTGCCTGTCAAGATGAAATAATGGCGTATGTAACGATTATACTGTGCATTTTAATGGTGGAATAATAATTATATTGTGCGTATCAGGGGCTGACAAATGTGATCGGCATTTTTGTCGGGCCGATTCGCAGTACGCACGTTCGTACGTGGGGAGAACCCTGCCGTCCGTCGGCCAGGCGCACCAGTTCACCCCTATGCGTTGCAAAAATAATCGTACTTCATGTAGTTTGAGAATTCAAGTTTTGAGATCGTCGCAATTTTCACACGTTTAACACAGGTATGTTTATGTCAAATCATGGTCAGTTTCAAGTGTGGAAAATGGTCTATGTTTGTGGCAAATAATTAAAAATACTTGAAATTTTTGAAATTTGTTCATTAAAAATGATCAATATCAACCTTCAAAATGGCAATAAGAAGTTTGAGGTCGGCAATTTGGCCGACAAAATTCCAGGTCAGTCGGGGTACCGTAAACACACCATTTTTTCTGTTTGGCCTTAGTTTAAAGAATTATAGACCGTAAATATTTTTTTTACATTAATTATTAAAGGCGGGTTTTTATCACTTTTGTGGTTATTTTTTTTTATAGCTTTCGTAGCTCACAATGAAATATTTCAGGCTTCCCCATTTTACAATGCCCCAAACAGCAGGCCTACAAACAAAATAAGCCAAATAAACCAAATGTTTTGACCTACATGTACCTACCTTATTTTTGAAAAGCAAGTAATCGGAAGCATTTTTTTTTCTTTTTTCTTTTTTGGTCTAAAGAGATTTAATTGAGAAAGAGAATCTGTTGATATTTTGTTTAAACTGTGATAAGTTAAAAGAAGGAGAAAGCAAGATCTTTGCAATGTGTTTTACAGTGGGACAGTAAGAGGCAAGAAGTTTGAAAAGCACTTTGTTGTAAAAGTCTTTAAAACGCACACAATATATGGATGAGAGGACGGCTTACATGTTATTTCTTGTTTGTCCTCAAATGTATGAATTAAACCCCACTAAGCTGTTTACTCTGATCCTAGCTACAAGATGTTCATCTGAACTTTGATATGACATCCTTGAAGGAGGAGATTGCTGGCAACTTGACATGTATGAGGACAGCACCTATGAAAGGTATGATGCACAGGAAGAAAATAAGACACACAAATTGTTTGGACAAAAAAATTGACCCATGAGAGTCAATGCAATGTCTGAAATAACAGTCCAATTTATCGAGACAAATATGGTAAAATGATTGGTAAATGTGAGTCTTTGTCCAAGACGTTTTGAATCAAGCATTTTGAAGACTAGACGAATTAATGTACATTTCCAAATATAATTTACCCCCCCCCCCCCCGTTGCTACATGTAGGCCTACGTGCAGTACATGGCAAACATTTTACATATGATAAACAAAATCACCAAATTGCTCACTGCATTCTCTAAAATATGTATTGACAGTGTTCTCTAAACTATGTAATGTTTTTATATTTGACTAGTGTTTAAATTTTAATCCGTAATTTTAATAGTTTAACCAATTACTCTGAACTCGTAATGCGTATAGGCTTTTAGAATATTATGGTATTTGCGCAAATGAGATAAAAACTGTATTATTATTTATTACCAGAGGTCATATCAACTTTTGCTTACAACATTATCAAAGAGAGAAATGAGAGTTTCAAAAGTTTTCCAAATAGAGTAGATCTCTGCCAAGCTTAAAAAATTGTCTGCCCCTTTCATCATACACAGGATCCCATGAACAGACCCATTGTTTTCAGAAGCTAGTTCAAACTTTACACTCGGTGCCTGACGCTCAGAAACTGGCAGAGATTGTGTCTCCAATGTACAAGCTGCCACTGTCCAGGTATGCAATACATGATGTCCAGGTAGTGTTCTCATTCTCATATTTAATCAAATTGTATTGTTTGTGGCTGGTTGTCAGCTGAGTTCAAGTTACCAAGGGTTTGCCACAGAGAGTCCATTTTTCAAGTTTACGGTCGACAAAACACGGTCAATATGAATGAGTGTCGGTTGAGAACTTGAGCTAATATGTCATAGATTTGGGCCTAGCGTTCTGCCGCCTTACCAAAAACACCATATTGATAACAAGAAAAGAAACAGAGCCTCGAATTTGTCAACCATCTCCCACAATGCACTGGGAAAAACTCTCCGTGGCAAACTCTTGGTGGCGCACTGCATTGTGAATCGCCCGAATTGGTGTCAGCTGAGTTACTTTAAGCACATAATTGCTTAGACTTGATGACAAGTCGTTAGACTATAGTGGTTTATGTCCGTCATCAGCGCCAGAATCCGCATACCACCGCCGTTCATGCAACGTGAGCGCTACAACCATGGGCGTCGCCAGGATTTTTTTCTAGAGGGGGGCAAAACGTTTTTTTGCCAAAAAATGCTTGTATTTCTCAACACATTTTCGATTCATCAGTTTAAGAGGGGGGCAGGGACATTTTGCCCCCCCCCCCCCAACTCATTAAATTTACACCACTTTGTCTTCGCGCCTCTTCTTTTTTTTCCTTATTTTTCCTTTTTTTTTTTTTTTTCCTTTTTTTGCTTTTCCAGGCGGAGGGGGGCAAGTGCCCCCCTTGCGCCCCCCCCCCCTCGCGACGCCCATGGCTACAACCATTCATGCAAAAGTCATGTACATGTACTACCGCGCGGCATGGTCAGTCTGTGTCTAACGACTTGACTAAGACGTTTTCAAGCGAATATTCATATATGCAGCCACTGCACTTCATATGCAGGACGTTTCCATTGCGAGGGCCAATGGTAGCCAATCTGGCGTACGAAGAAGCATCCATTATAAATATATAGGGGTAATTATTAAACGATCATTTGAAGTTTCCATTTGATTTGGCAGTCATATTTTTAAAATTACAGTAAAACAGAGTATAACATTGTAGATAATATTAGTACTTTTGCAACTGTCTTAGAATAAAAAGGAGTAATATTTAGTAATTATGTAAGTTGAAACTGTTACGAATAATTGTATCCCCTTCAAAAAATGAAGTGCGCACCGACTGTAAAAGCTCCTTTTGGCCCATGTGGTTTGTTGTAGTTTAACTAATCACCCTGAAAACGAACTCGTTCGCGGTTTCTCTATTTTTACATTTGTAATCGTGACCATAATGTCATGTTTCAAGATAATTTTGTGCAAGTAAAAATAAAAAAAGTTATCAGACCCTTTATGAAGTCGATACAGAAAGGGGCTAGCTGGTAAATCAGGGACTTCCCGTACCCGGTGGGTAGATTAATGAAGGTGTCGTTGCCGTCAAGAAAACTTGTGACTGCCTCATTTTGTTGGGGTTTCAGAGCACTGGAAATCCCCAGTTTTCGCAACCCATGGTCAATGGAACCTCAAGCTTCCAACACCTCCATTTTAACGTTGGGCAATATGATATCCGAAGAAATTTGATGTAAGCGATTGAGAATGTTTTGTGAAGACTACACTAATATGCCGCGATAATCAGGTGTGTATGTAAGCTTGTGTGTGTCGTCGTGCAAGCCAAAACGCATCGGCTAAGAGATGCCTGTTGAATATTCATATTTTCTTGATTCTTAACCAATCAGACTGCTCCGTCCAATTTTGGTAGCAAGTCTCATTGCCTATGTACAAACTGACAACGAGTTATTCTAGCGAGTTATTTGGTGCCGTGTACAAATTTCCATGCTAGCCGTCTTATATCTCACGATTACGGACGTTATATGAATACATATATATCGCCTTTCATAACAGCAGTCGGGTTTCTAGGCAGCCAATCAGCGTTGGGATTGTAGGCAGCCAATCATCGTCGGTGGGTTGCCGCCAAAATGTTAGGCCAATCCGTAGGCAAGAATACGTATTGATAGATGTGCGTGTCATTTTATATCGCGGCTTCAAAAGACAAACATGAAAGTCTATTTTGAAAATAATTTTCAATTTAGCTGATTTTAATCATACTCATTATTACGGATTCAGTCAAGATATTTTGCGTATGACTATGAGATTGGGATCCAGTGTACATATTTTAAGTATGATACTGCGGTTTAGTGGATATATTTTACGGAGTTCTTGACACCCGGTCGGGCCATGATCGGTGATGGCACCGTGACACCGTCGCCGCGACCCAGGCAGCAGCCGCGGCGCGTCCGACCGGCCACGAGAGAGAGGCGGAAGGCTCCGAGGCTCCTGACTCCGAGTCAACCTCGTCCCCAGTGCTTACTTTATTTCCAAACTCGTTTCCAATAGTAAGCCCTGGATAGGAAACTTTCTTCCTGTATCCTGATTCGATATTGCAATTGGCTAGTAATGGATTTATATCGTGTACTTGGTGTTCAAGTTATTTACAACGTGCAGAACGTGTTTTCGCGATCATTCGTCCACGCCTTCTCGAAAGTACTTATCTCCTTTCCAATTTGTTCATATTAATATGAAATGTGATACTGCATGTTGCCTCGAGAAGATTGTATCAGTTTAAGTTTTAAAAATCGTGTTTTCGTGTTGACTTTGTTACCCCAAACACCGCATACAAAACAAACGCTAATGTAACGCATATCCAGGCACCAGACTATTCTTCATTTGCATACATGTTCAAAAATCTTGCACATGCAAATGATCCAATACCAGGGTGAGAGAGCAGCTAGTGATGGACGCGTAACTGTTCGACACCCTGGGGACGAGGTTGCCTGGCAGTAAACCTCTTCAGTTACCTACGACGGTTCTGCCGCGCCACAGTCCAGCTATCATAGAGTTGGTTGAATCGGTGAGGATTTCCCAATAATAGTCTGGTATTCTTGAAAGATTAAATTTTCATTTGCAGTCACTTGCTCCATATCTTAATGAATGATGGCGGTCTAGCTGCCCTTAATTTTGCGGCAGTGAACAAGACACTGCATTTGCATTGAATTGAATGGACATGTACAGTGATGACAAAATAATAATGGGTTGGTTTTTATAATATGGTATATTCTTGACGATACTAAAAGGGGCGATGGGTAGTCTGTTCGTAATACAAGCTTAATCACGAGTACGGAATCTACGAATAGCCTATGAATGAAATAATCTCGTATTTCGAAAATATTCGGGTACATAATTCCGTCCCCATTGTTACTAAAGACAGAATTATTTATATTTTAAGGAAGGCTGGCAGGCAGCTCTTTCTTTACACGGCAGTAGGCAGTTACATTAACACACCGTGCCAACAAGAACTTTTACCCACGATTTCGCATCAGAATGTTGTGTCTTCATTTATTGGTATCGTTAATTATTAATAGCCCAGGCATGAAAGCAGCCGAGGGCATATCATGCATCACAGGGGCATGACCGTGGTTGGGAATTGGTTATATGTGGTGGTTCACATTTTGTCCAAAAAGTAGCCGTTGCCAATTCTACGGTCGCATTTAGCGAATGTTTCTAACAAATTGGGAAATGGTTCTCACGCCCAGCTAGATGCATACATTTTCAACAGTTTTGCAATGGCTTAATTCATTGAGAGAATCTACCATTAAAAAAAAAGGACATTGGGTTTCAATTTTATTTAGGGTAGCTTTATTTTGCTGAAAGCCATTTGATAATTCGTAATTTCTGCTGGGCCCGAGTGGAATCCATGTAAAATGTTGATGCATAAGCTAGCTTGAGAAATTGTAAAGCTAAATAAATGATAAGTCAATTTTGACAGGTTTGGTCTGAAACCACTGAGTAAACCAGATTTGTTTTGGCATGTTTTCACAGCAAGTCATTCCTGTTGAGGCGGTTTTAAAGAATGTTTTAAGTTGAGGAAAATCAGTTTTTCCTTGCAGCTAGAGCCAAAAAAAGTCTCCGGTATCTGGTATGCGCGTGCGTCGCCGTAGCCATGCGCGTTGGCAAAATGAAAAAAAAAAAGTTTTTTTCAATAAAAGATGATGTCTCAAAACCGCCTAACTCTCTGGTTTGACTGGAATCCTGCTGCTGCAAAAATTTAATGTGTTTTCAGTTGGGGTTATGATCGAGAATAAGCTTTATGTTGCCTCTCTTGACTCCCATATATTTGCACTAAGTTTAGTCGGGCACCATTTGCAGTCATCAGCCGACATTTGAAGCAAAAAAAAAAACACAGGTAAAAAAAAAAAAAGCCGTGTCGCCGCACCACTTCTTGGGCAAGCTCCATACCAGCAACCGGAGACTTTTTTGGCCTAATTTTACTGGTTTTTTTTTTCCAAACAAATGCTGCGAAATTCGGACCCCCTGACATTAATAAACTTGTGTAGGCGTGGTTGATGCAGATCTTCTATTTATTCAGCTAGGATGCCAAAGCTTTTATGAGTATACATATCAGGTGTCCCAGCGAGCTGTACATCTCACCATACTGATGTTATTTATGTCCCTTGTATTGTGCTCTTATAAGTGCTTTCACTCCGCTCTTTTATGAACTTTTATTGTGTATACATTGTATTCCTTTTCAGCCATTTGCCGTTCCGGTTCGTTAATCATTTAAGTTGAGCTCATTCAAAATGTATGGAGTTGCCTGACAACAGTGCCGGTTCGTTTTATCTCGAGCAACATAGCACATAGCTGAGCTCACGTCTTGAACCATGGTAGTGCATGAACCTTTGCTTTTTATTATACATTTGTGATCATTGCACGAGATCATTGGAGTTTAAGTATAAATAGATTGTGTATTTGTCACTGGTCGTCGCTTGCGCCACGACGGAATCGTCGGCATCAAGCCCACAAATTATGCTCATCATTTCACAAAAACTGAAAAATCATGTGAATGTCGCAGAACACGTCGCAGAAGTTGAAACGTTTTCTACTTTTGGGACTGTTAATTTTTTTCAGCGCCGGCTGATTCTGATCGTCTTCATATTTTTGCAGTTAAACTCAGGTCGCAAAAATCGGCAACTGCAATGTTCCCGACGGTCGTAGCTCAGGTGCAGCTTGATCCTGAAAAGTCAGTCGCCGACTGATTGAGTCGTCACCAGGTTGACCTGAGGCCGGCTTTACACTGAGCAGATATTTGCTAGGCAATAAGTAAATTGTGTATTGTTTGTCTGGTTGGCAGCTGAGATACACTAAAGGGCCAGTCACATTAAATGCGCTCTCATATGAGATCTTACGGCGACCAAAATATTTAATACATTTAACAATAGCAGCGAGATCGCAGAAAAATTTCACTTTTATGTTTCAAGTGGCCAGAAAGTAGCTCAAGCTACGCTCACACTGCGCTCACCCGCGCTAAAAGATGCGTTCAACTCGCTCGATCTATAGTCGCAGTCGCTGCGCTGTCATTACGCTCACACTGCGCTCTGCTCGCTGTAGATACCATAGATATAGAACATATTAAGTTCTATATCTATGGTAGATACGTCCAAGTAGCTCGTGTCGCGCTCTCTAAAATGCGCTCACGTGACGTCGCTTGCGCTGTATAAATACCACGACAAAACGGTCAGTGCGCTGTCCAGTTTCAAATTTATTTACAAGTTCATTGCAGTCGAGTTACTTTCCCATGGAGACCACATCGACTGCCTTGCGCCTAATTCAATGCCACGTCAATGTCGCACGATTCACGCTGGTGCAGCGCCCGAGTTGCGTCATTACGGCACCCTGGCCAGAGTGCAGAGGTGTTGCGATTGTTTTGAGCATGTTCAAAAACTTTGGCGCTCATCGAAGACCATTAACTCTTTCAGTGCCAAACTCTACATGTACGAGGTATATTTGTTGGTACAAAAGCGCCAACCTCGTACATGTACGAGGTAATGTTCGTGATTCAAATCGCCAAACCTCGTACATGTGTACGAGGTAGAGTAAACATGTTATCAAAAGGGGGCGCTCTCACTCGTTTTAATGGTACCATTTTCATGCATGTAACAGGCCATGTCACACGGGGCAATTTAAGGGCAATTTACGGGCAACATACGTTGCCGGCGATCAGATTGCTCGCAAATTGCCCTGTGTAGCTTACCACGCAATCAACAGGCAACTCGCGGGAAACTAGCTGGCAACGTCCAGGCGACCGATTTTCGAGTAGTCCTTTCTACTTCAAGGCGATCAGTCCAGGCGATTTCGAACTTTGCTCCAATCAAATTGCTTATCAGAAATCACGTGTCACTTTTGTTTTCGCAAAACTTTTTTTCACGGCAGCCATTGTTTTCTACGCGAGCGGCGGTAAACAAGTATGCAATAAAGCAATGCAAAATATATGAGAACACCACCATGGCCACGACGTCAAACTCTACATCGAATCATGGAGCGAATGATAAAGTAAAGCACTTGTGGAGTACAGGAAACGAGAAGGCTCTGATAGAGTCTACTCCGGTATGTATTTGGTAAAAAAATATTGTAAAATACGTATGTAAGGCCAGTAATTAATTATGTATCTTTGTTTGCCTAGGTCATCAGTTGGCCATATATTTATGTAGCGTCTATTTCGTGAAAATTCAGTAGGCTACAACAAAATATTATCAGTGATCATTTTAACTGTTCTAGCACTAAACTATTCTCATTCTATGAAGTAGTAATCAACTACTAAGTACTACTAGGCATGGTAAAGTATCATGTGCCGGCTGATAAACGGAGAAATTAACCCTATGTCGGTAGATATAGGCCCTACGGTTAGTCTGTTCTTTTAGCTAGCGCCTTGGAAAACCATTGACCCGTACGAACCGTAAACGTATATCCCCGAGCTTTCGAAATATATACCGTTTGTGTTGATGATGTGGGCCCCATTTTTCCTCTTGAATTTCAATCTTTGGAATGACTCTTGACAGATTGTATGACTTGGGAAGTTCTTGGATAACTCGTGTGTAGGCACTGAACATATTATGCTCCTTAATAAAATTCGGGAGTGTAAGTAGGCCTAGGCTAAGTGGAAGGGTTCCAACCGGGATTTTCGAACTTGTCGAAAGTCCAGAGGATATAAACGATCCTGTATGTATTTAGCCATGTTTACATTTCATCAGTCACTGTGGGTTACAATTCAGCACACCGGACTCAAGAAACATTGAGTTTCAAGAACATGTAGGTGAATTTCAAGAACATAGGTCTGGGAGCTAGATAAGCCAATGAAACAAAATCCCGGATGTCCGCGCCCACCTATAATTGGGGAAAATATAAAACCTCTAAACAGCATTTTGCATTACTGTATCTTTTATTTCAGATCACCAGAATTCATGGGATCCTAAGCACTGTGAATACTTCAACCGGGCACGGCGGGATGCGTTATTGACTTCATTAGTCCAGAGTCTTGATGAAGCAACCAATGGAGTGCCTTTCACAGGTATTCCAAAGTTTTTCGGCCCAAAAAAATACAGGTCTGCGTCTGATTAGATGGTATTTGAAAATAGGGTAGGTAGGTAGAAAGGTTTTTTTTTTAAATTTTTTTGTACGATAATAAAGGAGGTGTCTGCGTGTAGTCAAAGGTAAAAGGTAGTAATCCCTAATTGATGGTTTTCGTGTTTTTTTCCTCATTGCGCCCCCCCCCCCCCCCCCCCAAAGGAATTAGGGTAGGGGTTGTCAAAATAGGGTAGGTAGGCTAACCGGAAGCAGAATAATTACTTTTTAGCCTCGTTACCGTTACATTTTTTTTTTTTTACCCCTTTTTTTCAATGGGATTATACACATGAAATACGGCTTAAAATGTGAAAAAAAACTGTTTTCATATGGTTTACTTTGTTAAAGGGTGGTTGGGCTGAGGTGTGTAGGGGAGGACTGGATGGAAGCAACTTGAAGAAACTATTCATGTAGGAAACCCGATATAGGATGCTTAATATGCTTTCTAATTGTGATAATAACTGGATTAATGTCCTTTGACAATTATTTCAATTGATTGACAAAATCTTTTATGTTCCAAGGGGTGTGAAATTATTATTCATAGCCCTTGGATCCTCCTGGAAGGTTGGTGGCAACATCTGTCACCAAAGTCAGCCTTGGCCCCATTCAAAATAAATTGCTCTTTAAAATGCAAGGCAAGATTTCTTTTCCTGAAAGTAAAAATGAAACAAATACACAATTAAGCTCTTTAACAGCATTTTGTTTAATTATTTTTTTGCAGTCAAAGATGCAAAGGAGAATTTAAAAAATCTGAGAACTACTTATGGCAGAGAAGTGAAGAAAGTGGAAGACAGTAAAAAAATCTGGGACAGGATTTGAAGATGTGTATCAGTCAAGATGGAGCCATTTCAAGGAAATGTCGTTTCTAAAAGAATCGATGAAAGCTGGCCCAAGCAAAGACTCGCTTGAACCACAGGTACATTCATTGCAAACAAATGTGTTCCTATTTTAAATCTGTCAATTAATTTTAGTCTCAAAACATGAGAGTAAGTAACCATGTGGGTTTTTTTTTCACTTGGAGCAGACTGATTTATTCTTGACTTGTGCAAAAAAAATTGACAAAACACCACACTGCAGCTGCAATTTATGTGGGCTCACTCTTCACCAGTGTTGTAATACTCGTACTTGTACTCGAGTACTTTTTTTTTTGCACTTGTACTCATACTCGTACTCATGGAAATGTACTCGTATTCGAGTCTCGAACTCGCAAGAAAAAATTCCCTGTACTCGTTCTCATACTCATGGCAAAGTTCTCGTACTCGTAGAAAAATGTTGCTTAATACTCGTACTTGTATTCATGGCAAAGTACTGTAGGCTTACTGATACTCGTGCTCATGAAAAAGCATGCACTCGTCTACAACACTGCTCTAATGTCATTTTATCCAGTATGTGTACATTCTCTTTCAGACTCGTCAAGCCACAGCCCAGTCTAGGACTTGACAGGGACTAGCTCCATAGCTCAATCACCTCCACGAAAAAGGAAGTCTGGCCCATCTGCAAGTGCAAGGCAAACAATGATGGAAGAAGCATTGAGAGTCCTCACCACCCCTGATCCCAAGCCAGCAGATGGGGAAGAAAATTTCGCCCAACATGTCGCTGCCTCATTGAGAAAACTATCTCCAATTGCCAGGGAACATGCTAAATGTGACATACAGC
The DNA here is from genome assembly GCA_029964075.1 of Patiria pectinifera. Classification (NCBI taxonomy): domain Eukaryota; kingdom Metazoa; phylum Echinodermata; class Asteroidea; order Valvatida; family Asterinidae; genus Patiria; species Patiria pectinifera. The sequence continues at coordinate 12,856,597 of CM057147.1, read as the reverse complement.
AGGTGTTGTTAAAGTACTGTGCAAAGGAAGATTAGGTTTGGTATTATTACATCTCATGCACATTTATTTTAAATAAATAAGTGATCAACTAATTGTTCATCAAGTTTGTATAGTTTGTAAACGTGCAAAGGACATGCCCCATCCAATTTTGAAACAACTATATGTACACTTGAAAGGTCAAAGATTTAGGTAAAAAAGAACTGAAATAGCAGAACATAATAGGGATCTTCAGCATTACATTTTTATGAGTTTATGCTTTTATGTTTTGAGCACAGTTCCATGATTTATTAAGCTGTTCTAGTTCTCCGTAATTTCAATTTTTACATATTAGTAACAGTATCTTTACCTACTCGTCAAGTTTCAAGACAATCAGATCTACCCTTAAATTTGTTTTGAAAAATGGCATTTGTGGCATTTGTATGTAACCTGAAAAATCATCACCATGGGGAACTAGCGGACTGAAATAATTCTAAACCAAAATTCAGTTTATGCCAGGAAAAGGTGAGGGGGAGGGGGGGTATCATGTGTCGATGCGGGCGCTGTTCAAAACCGACAATTATGCACACAATGGGCCAATACATGGCGCTTTTCAGGGCGATACATGTGCGAAATTCTGAAAAAGGCACTCAAAACGGAAGATGCCACAAAAAAGGGCACCATGTCTTTTTTTAAAAGGGCACTTGTTCAGAAAAAAAGGCACTTCGTAAAAAAAGGCACTCTAAAAATTATTGGGGGGTATAGCCCGTTGAAAAAAGGGCATTTATTAATTTTTTTTGGGGGGGGGGGCGAGTGGCATGGGTACCGGTAGAATTTGCATACAGTGTCAAGGGGGTTGCAATACCAAAATCGAAGAGGCACAACTTTACTCTTAAAAATATAATATTCAACTAACTCGCCCTACTACACATAGGGGGCCTACATACCCTAACAACCCATTTTTTATTTAGCATGTTGCGTTCGAGAGATACGGCGCTAAGCCTGATCACTTCAAACATCTACATGTAAACAAAATATGCAAAGGATGAATTTTTTTATTCAAAACCAAGTGAAGTTTCGAAAAAAAATATAACCTTGTACTATTGACGTATTCTTTAGTGTGAAAAAAATTAAGTTAATGCATTTACCGTTTGCCTTTTGTGAAGCTTCTTACCGAGGTACCCGAATAATTTTTTTTTGCCCTCGTGGCATCCAAAATAATATTCCATAAACCATAAAATGTGTCGCCCAGAGCCGTTCTCTCAATAAGGTAAGCCTAAAGAAGCTTGAACTACGTATCAGCAGGATCCGTGGTTTCACTCAGTTTTAAATGTGTGGTGTTCATAATGTCTTCTTTTTCCGCTCTTATGCAAAATTCCGCTCTTACGCAAAACTCTGATGCCTCGTAGGCCGCAAAAACGGCTCCTTTGCATAATTTGCTTGATAACCCCGTATATAGTGTGATGATGAAATTGAGTATAAGTTTAATAAGTGTTTGATTTGCCTTAAATTACGTCACATATGACGTCGGTATTACCTCCGCATTTTAACGTTTGATTTGACAATACTTGAGATAATTGACCAAATTTGGAGATAGAGCTGGCTATTACTTAATGATCGAATTAATCGATGCTTTGGCTTTGCCAACTGACTTCTCCTACTTCTGAACTGAAATATTCTTCGTACTCCAACCTTACATCTTTTGCACGGAAGGAGTAGAAGTTTGACGCTCCGGGATTGACCGGGAGCATAGAGTGGGCCGGTATGTCAGCTCTCCATGCTCCGGGGGTAATGCGGCCAGATTGAACATCCTCTTGATCGATTGCATCTGGCGGTGTGTAGAGGTGTCTGGTGGATGACTTGGCACGGAGATAATTATGTAACGTGCAGGCTGCCATGACCATTATCTCAACCTTCTCTGCAGCAAGGTTAATGGGCGCCCGGAAAACCCGCCATCTATTTGCCAGGATACCAAAGGCGTTTTCGACGCACCTTCTTGTTCTCGACAGCCTGTTTAACAATATAACGATGAGAGGCATTAATGAAGATTTTAATTTCAAGTGAGAAAAAAAAATACAATAATCACTTTTATATTTAAACAGTCGTGTGAATGATAGGTTAAGGCCTATTAATTTGATATATTTTCAGGAAGCGAAACCTTGGGGTGTTTAAAAAAAAAACAAGAACAGTTCAGAAGGGGGAAAATGTTGCCAGAATAAGTCGACAGTTTAAAAAGTTAGGTGCTCTACCCCTTGGTTAGCCTCCTGTGTCGGATATAAAGAAAAATGATGAACTAGATGAATGAATAAATAAAAAACACAAACTGTTGGTAAAACCCACCTGTAGTTGAATACCTGTAGCTGAGTTGGGTTCCAGGGTAGGGCTTCATCAGGTATGGCTTTAACCCGAATGCATCGTCAGCTACGAAGACGTAGGGGATTGGTGTTGCCTTGATGGAAGAAGTTCCTCATCTGGAAGGTTGAACCTGTTTTCCGCTATTGCCTTGCTTAGGGAACACTTGTTCCAGACTCCTCCGTCACTTATTCTGCCGTTGGTGCCAATGTCAATGTATCTGAACATGAGGTCAGCATCATCATTCCATCAGCACAATGGAATGAGTTCCTTTGTAGTTAAAGTAGTAGGAGCCGGCACTTGGAGGTGGTTGGATGACTATATGTTTACCATCAACAGCCCCCAGACACATTGGGAAATTCCACAGGTCTCCAAACTGTTTGGCGATGACTTTCCATTCCTTCTGACACTTAGGTACATTAATGCATTTATTGCCCAGTTGGTCGAATATGACTTTGCATGTCTCGTTAACTATTTGGGAAATACATTGCCTGCTGATTCGGAAATTGAAGGAGAGAGATTTGAAAGTTTCACCAGTCGCTAGGTACCGAAGTGTGACTGCTAGTCTCTCATTGGGGCTTATGCTGTCGCGCATCAAAGTGTCTTGCTTCTGAATGCCGGGAGCTACGACCTGCAGAAGTTCCTGGAACGTTTCCTGGTCCATTCGAAGCCATGACCTATTGTTCAACCAAACAACAGAAAATAGTTTAGAGCATAGAAGTTGCCCCACTGCTGTGAACTTAGCTATTTTGACCTACTGTATAATTAATTAAATTTGTTGGTGTTATGTGTGACGGTTTTTTTTTTCTTATTTTATTTTTTCTGGACTATTTCTTATTTACTATCCTTCCTCCTCATTTTATTGTTTTTAAATCATCTCCCACAATGCACTCGTCCCGGTCCGGCAAACAGCCCGCCGCATTCCATTTTCTAAATTCATTATTACTTTCTCCTCCATTTACAGAAATGAAACAAGAGATATAACATCAGATAATAATGTAGCAACCGTTTCCTCATTTCCCATTTTTCGACGCTGATTGCCCTGGTGTCACATATATTTGGTTATATTTCCTATTGTAATTTTACCATAAATTTGTAATGTAATATGTTTTCACTCGGCCTATGATTTGCTGCTTGCTGAGGCGAATTAATTAAAAAATCAAATCAATAAATAAATCCAAAGAAAAGTTGAGATGATTTGAATTGATATAGGTCTACATGTAGGCCTATACCTTATTCGCAACTCCCTCCCTCACCTGTTACTGACAAAAGTGTTCAAGATTAATTTGTAAGCACATGACAGTCTCACAACTGAATTTGTGACAAAGACATCTAGGCTTACTATAGTACTCCCATTTGGCTTAAAGTTCCTTAATGTAAAGGTATATTTCTGTGGAGGGGAGGACAGAGCTTTGCAAAATGTGTCGTCTATATATCCAGGCCTAGGATGATCAGTGGGAGGGAAGGGGTTCAGCTACAGTTTTTACAGTTTGACCTCCAATATTATACCGTAGGCCTAGTGCAGTAAGATTGTCCACTTGGCGTCATGTATATAGGCCTATACTATAACAACCAACTTTCCGACCGTTTACAACAAGGTAAATAAAATTTACCTGTAGCTTGGTGTGTCCTCTTCAGAAAGCTCCCTTAAAAGATTACCAAAACACCCTTGGTCTTTCCTTAGCAAAAGCCAATTTGTGGCCCACAATCTTTTCTTTTTCGTCGCTGTCTCGTCCTCCAAAATAAGAAATAATACTGCAGCAGCTCTTTGACATTCTCCATACGATGACATCATGCCATCAAGCTGATGAGACTGAGCGCGTGGCACGTACTTCAGTTTGAAAATTGCCCGGTTGCGTGTGATTTTGACTGCGCGCGCGTTGCCCTTGAATTGCCGCGTGTGACACGCACGTTGCTTTGACAAAAATCGCCAGTGCCGAGATTGCTAGCAACTTACTTGCTCGGGATCGTAAATTGCCCCGTGTGATCTAGCCTTTTAAGACACATGTATTTATTTTTTATTCGAGTTCTTGCGAGAGGGCGTAACACTGACAAGCCAGTCTCCAAGTTGACAAAATGGCCGCGCCCAGTAGTAAGAAAACGAGCTCGCGTGTTAATTTTTATCTCCAGATCAAATCAATGAATTTTTCGCCGATTCGGACAGCCGAAAGGGATTACTTTTCTGATTCAGAATCATCTATGGATATTTCAGAACAGGATGGTGAGTCAGAAGACGAAAATGGGATACCGATACAAATGATAATGATGGTGCTTACAAGCATGGTTAGTGTCAATAAGCCATTTGCGAGTTAAATTTGAATAAAATCTGGAACGCTGACTTAATACAATGCTTTGCACGTTTTAACCTAGCCTTCTCCCGACCAAAGAGACTGTTACTATATCACGTGATTCGGGGCAAGCCTTATGCTAGCCCCATAAATGTGGCCAGTTTACTGGACTGCCTCCGTAAACATAGGCCACACACTGACCGTATGGGAAACTGACTCGGCGAAATTTTGAAAGTGATTTCCACATTGCGACTTCAGACCCAGTTCATTTATGCTGATCCTGATTCCTGATCCTAGGAATAGTCAGAATCTTTTAGTCTGGAAACCGGACTACCACTGGGCCTGCGGCGTGCGTCCTGCACGCGTGATTGACAGGTGAACGATCTGCGCGAGGGCATTGTTCAGTTGGACCGGTGGAGATAGCTCCATGCATTGGACCATGTGCCAACCAAGTTGGCCAAGAAGGCTCCAGAAAATGTCGTAAATTACGCAGCAGCTGGGCAACTGACACTGGCAGCAGGTTCTCATTTTGTTATTAAGAGGGTAAGTGTATTTTTAAAGCATAAATGAACTGGGTCTGAAGTCGCAATGTGGAAATCACTTTCAAAATTTCGCCGAGTCAGTTTCCCATACGGTCAGTGTGTGGCCTATGTTTACGGAGGCAGTCCAGTAAACTGGCCACATTTATGGGGCTAGCCTTATGCTAGCAACCCCCAGCTCCGGCATGGTCTGGTGTCTTTGTGCCATTCTCACCCATTGTGAACGATGTACTGTATTGGTGCTGAGCGTCTCTTACGTAACTATGCAAGAGCTTGCCCCGAATCTTGTGATTAGCAACAGTGTCTTTGGTCTGGAGAATTCAAAGTGAAAATGTGCCAAGCATTCTGAGCAAGTCATTGTACCAGACGTTTTTCAAATGTAAATCCCAAAGGGTATAGGTTACTCGCAAATGGCTTATTAATAGTGGTGACAATCTAGTCCGAGTAACTTGGACCCAACTTATCGCCTTTTTAACATTTGGACGTGGTCTGGCGATAGTAAGGTCCAAGCTAATACTAGTGCAAGCTGGACAACATCATCCTGTCACTGTCCCAAAAACCAACATTTTCCAACAAAAAACATCAGATTTCACCCTCAAAACGGCCTCCAAATTACTAGATATGCCACCTGAGGTACAAGTAGACATCGATGATTAAGATGGTTGTACTAAAGTTTACTTACGATCCGGAAGAAAAGTGAAATTTCCCGTTCAATTCTGAGAGCTCCCCTTGCGATCTTGAACACGTTAAATTTCCGACTCATGTTAATGTTTGAACGACGTGATTTCTTCTTTATGCCCAGCGTAAATTTGATGGTCCCCGTATCCGATTCCGTTACCAAGTGCGCGCGATGCATCGATTATGATAATGAGTCACGTTTGTAAACACAAGTGCATTTTGAACTGTAAAAGGGAATCGGGAACCAGCTTAAACTGGTATCCGCCATAAAAGCTGCGCTAGTTCCCGACTCCCTATTATCATTCAAAATGCACATGTGTTTACAAACGTGATCCAGTCTACTCATTATCATAATCGATGCATCGCGCGCGCTCAGTAACGGAATCGCACTCGGGATACAGGGACCATCGAATGTACGCTGGACATGAAGAAGAAATCGCGTCGTTCAAACATTAACACGAGTCGGAAATTTAACGTGTTCAAGATCGCGAGGGGAGCTCTTAGAAATGAATGGGAAATTTCACTTTTCTTCCGGATCGTAAGTAAACTTTAGTACAACCATCTTAATCATCTATGTCTACTTGTACCTCAGGTTGCATATCTAGTAATTTGGAGGCCGTTTTTAGGGTGAAATCTGATGTTTTTTGTTGGAAAATGTTGGTTTTTGGGACAGTGACAGGATGATGTTGTCCAGCTCGCACTATTAGCTTGGACCTTACTATCGCCAGACCATGTTCGAATGTTAAAAAGGCGATAAGTTGTGTGGTCCTTTATGACGTACCTGCTTTCATCTCAGCCGCCTCATCAGCCAGTATTTGTGAGACAGTCTTTGTGTCTTTGATGCGCGTAAGCTCATCCTGGATATTTGCCTTTTTCTCATGTACAAGAGGTTCTAGACGCTGCAGAAACATCAAGTTACAGCGGTGCGTTTCCTCCTGTAAAGTTGTTGTTGAGAAAGTCATCAGTGTGAATGACACTGATGCTTGGTTCTTCTTCATCAGCGATCTCCTTGGGACAGACCGAGCACCGCTCCAGGTCATGCATGGTTCAGACGTTTTGCAGGAGAAGCACACTTAGGTAGCTGATCCCCATGCCCAGCTTGTACTAAGAGTCGACAAGCTCCTTGCTGCATGTAAGTCATCCCGTGAAGGGTGACGGTGGCATTGATGGCGGATGTGGTTGGTTGTTTATGACGTACTGTGTGATGAGAGAGGTGAGAGAGAGTGTGCTTGGCGACAGATCTACCCCCTCTTCCCACGCAATGCAGATATCTGCTGCACCATGAGAAGCGAGAGCTGCTCCCCCTTTTCTAGCTCTGGGATTGAATTGATGACATCTCTGAGCTGCTCAGCCACATTGCGCACCAATTGCTTACTACTATGCTGACACCGATAGAGGACAGAGCTGCTTCTACAAGACCCCCGATGCGTCATGGATTAGATCACTCTGGTTCCTCCGAGGGTTGGAACGGAAGCCGATCTTGCCCTCAAACTCCCGGGTTAGGATATCTTTTAAATAGGATGACTTGACCATGGATGTTGGGATTAGGGTTAGGGTTACTGTTATTATATAACCAAAGAAGATGGTCTGAACCTTATAGAGAGTTACATTGAGCATGCGTGGGAATTTGTCATCTTCACTTATTTTCTGATAGCTACGCATTATTTCAAACGACATTTGAGGTGATATCTGATTTCAAGCAACATATTGTCCAACAGGGCTTTTATCCGAATTGTCAGTTGCGTGGACATCTCCAAACTTGTCCAGACCGCTCCATTACAGGGCCTTTTTCTTGGGATTTTCCAACCTCTCATTTGAGGTCATAGAATCGGTGGCCTTGTCGCAAAGCCTACCACACTGGAGGGCACATGGAACGATGGACATTGTCATAAGATACATGCATGTTCCCATTTCATCTCAAACCACCGAAACCACAGCATCATTGCAGTACGTGTACCAATTCCAGGAAACGTATAACAGTAAGAAGTATCGGAAATGTTTTGTGATATAAAATATATAAAAAGAGAATAATTTGGTGCCAACATATATGTAGTGATTATGATGATGATGATGAATATGATGATTGCCGTAGCCTCATTAGGGACACAACCTAAAAAAGGAAGTGTGCTTTGTTAAAACAATTCGGAACGTCGTTGTGCTAAACAAGTTTATACAAAATCCAGTCGATATGGCTCTCGATCCCATTAGGACCTAGCATCTTATGTTGGATGGGTCCAGGACCTTCTTAAATTACATCAGCGCAATGGTTTTGCCAAAATAATGTGTTCATTCATGATCCTAGGTGCTCCCGTTCAAAAGTTATGTTTTTGCTCTATCAAATGGGGGTTATCTTGGATTTCTGGGTCAAAATGATGCCATAGCGTCAAACTGATGTCAGAATCGGAATCCTCGTGGTCGACTTACGGTACCTGAAAAAGTGTCTTCATACATGATTCTAAGTGCTCTGGTTCAAAAGTTAATTTTTCAAGATGGCGCCGACGGCCATCTTGGATTTGGCCCCCTAGCGAAATATGCCGGGATTTTTGGGAGGGACCGGGGGGCTAATTTCTTTATAAATGGTCCGTAGAAGTCAAATCCATCAACAAACCATCCTAGCCAGAGAAAGGTCACGGAACTTATGTTTTGGACCCTACAATAAAATAGTTGCTAAACTTTTTCCAGTACTTGAATGATAAATAAAACCAGAGATGTTCATAACTTACGTATATTTTGGCTGAAACTGAGGAGACCTTTGTTACCAACATGTCAACAAATACGACTGTCTTTTCATTGCCTCATGCATACACATTTTCTTCCTGGCTTAAACATCGCCACCATGCGGTCACTTCAAGATATTTGGATCGTGTCCCCAACCCCACAATACCATCCAGATTGTATACGACTGTTTTATGTCATATTCTGATATATATATATTTATCATTTATTGTGGTCCCCTGCAGTGTGTTGTGATACTTATCTCAAGTCATATTAACATGTAACAGTCGTCTGGTATACATATTCAACATGGAAAATAATGGTGGTGGAAGTGCACCCGACCATTGCTTAGCGCTGGTAAACAATGCGTGCTACTTAATGCAAAGTACCATGCGTTGACCTGTGACATGTGTTTACACTCGACAGTAATTTTTGAGTGTGCTTCAGTGTGGGTTGACAAAAACAGACCTCCAAAAATTATCTGGAAAAACGTGAGTTGTCAGTATTTTACTATTCATCTTTTCATCATTTGGTGCATTATAGGTCTGTACTTCATACTGTATAAGTATAATACTTCAAATTGAAGATATTATAAACCTTTTCGTATCTGAAAAAAAATTGCCAGTTTTGCTATTGTGAGTTTCCTAGCGTTATGCATAAACATAACGCTAAGGATCATCCTAGCTAGCTAATGTCATGAACAGAGTTTGTATGAGGATCGAGGGGTATCAGACGCGACACACGTATATTCTACAAAACGTGCGGAATTCCCCTGTGTTCAGGAGAGTGTTTCAGGGTATATCACTATGTACGTGACTACTATTGACTTTTGAAGGTAACAAGAATATATCAGAGAGCAAGATACAACAAGTTTGGTGATTACAACTTATTTACTTTTTTAAATTTTTTTTTTACAGAATTTTGAATAATTAGACAAAAAGCTCGAAGTTGGGCACTTTAGGGTTAAACTTTTGAAATGTCGCGGGCACTGAAAGAGTTAAGACCCCAACAAACATTAGGTAACTGACCCAATAGTGGTCCTATTACTGCTGGTACAAGCCCGATACTGGTCGGTACTGGGCCAATTACTCCAATGTTTGTAGGGACCCTCTGGCGCCCATCTGGCAACCTATGTAGTTGTCGCCGCGATCTAGAAGTTGTTGCGCCCCAGCCATTTTTAAGGACGCAGTGAGAGTGCATAAAAATATATGATCGCCAACAGTCTGACAGAGCCTTTAGCACATAATTGCTAGGCAGTAAATAGATTGTGTAATGTTTGTGACTGGTTGTCAGTTGAGTTACGCTAAGCACATATTGCTAGGCAATACTGTAGTTTCCACTTAAGCAGATCCATGAAATTTCGGCCCTTTTTAGATGTTAAAGAGAAATTATTTCTTTTCTCAGACGTATCCGTGACAAGCAGGACAGGTTGAACATGCTGGATGCAGTTGCTGAGATGCACACTGATGCCTCCCAGTCGCTCCTTAGTGATCTCATCCTCCTGTCTCCAAAACCAAACAAGGAGCTGGTAGAGAGACTACTCATTGCCTCTGCTGGCTTCACACATACTATATCAGAGGTAGTGTACAGACTCCTTTCAAGTTGTTTCTTAGGATTGTATTGCTGTTTATATGGCATTGACATTTTGGAATGATGAGTGTCAAAAACATCAGCCTTATAATCCATTATCATTTTTATGTTGTTTTTCAGCATTACCTAAGGACTGTAGAAGACATCGCCTTTCAACCTCACCAGTTCCCTAGTAAGTTTAGGAATCTTTCCTTTCGTAAAAGACAACAAAACAAAAGTGTTTTCTTAACCCATCTATTTACATGAAAAAAACAAACCAGTGGTACTTATTTTTCACTAATGCTGTGCACCCCGCAGTCCATAAAGGCTCATGTCGTATTTGCTCATGTCATACCTGGTTGCCCTAATCGCCTGAGCCAAGTTGCGAGCCGAATCGGCGATCAGGCCCCTTCCCGCTTTGGTTAAAAAGTTTTTAAAAAGTAGAAAAATTGACAAAATTTTGATGCTGTGTAGTTCAAGAATTTTACATTTTATTCCTGTCCATGTTCAGGGCCCATTTATGTGAACGAAGCATGAGTTGTCATTCCCGCACTCTCCCCGAACAAGCACGCAAAATGACAGCCTCAATACTGGCTGGTTTTGAACACTTCTCAGCAGTATTCTAACAGCGCTTTAAAACCACCCACGTTAACTGTCCATTTAACCATATTTTTGAACAACGTACAATTTTTGAAAGAGCCATTGATTGTAAATCTTTTTGTTCTAGAATCCCTAAAATACCCGGAGATACAGAGGGTTGCTGTGCTGGTACTCGGTGCCTTGGCTGGTCACCGATGGAAGGCTGGATACAAGTCTCAAGCAGAATTCATTGTCCGCAAGATTGAGGATAGACTTGGTGTGCATGGTTAGTTACAAACAAATCTCTGTGGTTGAGAAATGCCGAAATTCAGTTTCTTTGGACTTGAACATTACAATACTTTGACTTGTTCTGTTCGGAACATTGTTTGGCCAATTGACATTAACTGTTAGTTAATTAGCAGTTCCTAAACAGAAACCATATTTCCAATAATGATCTCACTTTAGGCTTGGACGGTATTTCGGTATTACCGGATAGTCAAGGTTTTTTTTAATAACCGACTAACACCGACTAATGATTCATGAATACTGAAACACCGGTGAACTCGGTATGGAATTTCAATACCGCGGTATTCTTCCTTAGTGTTCAGAATCTTCGCAAAAACCTTTCAAACAGAAAGACAAGTAACCTCTTTGACATGTTTGATTCCATTCTTTGTGGTTTCAGGCATCCAGTTTCATGTCTGCATTGTCAATTACCGTTGACAGATTGAACACAATTGTCAAGCTCGACTAGAAAACCTGATACTTCGGCAGCTGCAATACCACAAAGGCCTTTGAAGTTCTGCTAACGCCGCCGTGTTTGCGGTTTTCTTTGTGTGTAAAGTGTCTCGGCTGAAAGTTCAAACAATGTTTTACACATGGGAATGTTTTGACGGTAGTGACAAAAACTGGTCGTCTTAATTGTTTCTCCATGGTTATTTCAGAGAAATCTTACATCATCATGCGTAATTTTTGCCACAACATAGTTCCCAAGAATATCAGCAACAAGAAAAAAAACCGTGTCAATCTTGTTTATATGACCGCCAAAACTTGCAGGCTTCAGTCTAGTGCTATACTGCGTGCGAGATACACGTGCAAAGGGAAGGGACGCCTGGATTCACATGCGATGCTGAGCCGTCCGATCCGGGGAAAATGAGAAACAAATATTTCAAGGAAAGCGCAATAGCCATCATGATGTCTTATCATGGGCCTTGGGAATAAATGTACAATCAAGCAGTGTCGGCACCGACGCGCAAAAGGAAAACAAAAATCTGGACTCGCCTGAATATACGAGGCAGCAGTGTGAACCGTCCAGGAAAATTAAGAATTTTTTTTTTCCAACGAATGATTTCTTAACGTGGGTAAAAACTTTTGTACGATCTGGAAGCGTACACTTGAGTGTTTACATGCGTCATGTGCGTGGCCGTACATGTACATGCCAGTGCATGATAAGCATACACGTGGTCCCACACTGGTTCCGCACAGAGAGAGTCGGAACACTTGTTTTTCCCCACCCACTGCATTTATCGATCTAAAGTCGTGTCCGCACTCGCCTTTTTTTGGAAGGTTTTACCGAGACGATGGTGAGATGAAAAATGGTCACAAACCCTTTTAAAAGAATCTGATTGGCCATCTAAATCCACGCTCGGAACAATTTTTATTCATTCATGTTTCGGTTCGATTGGTCCGTTAGTTATTCATCGGTACCGACGTTCAAAGGGAAGGGACTCGCCTGAATATGCCGAGTCGTCCAGATAAAAATCCAGAAAAGAAAATACTCCAAAAGAAAGCGTAAATACAAGAACCATGATTTCTCACCGTGGGAAAACCCCCCGTAATGCCCGCACGATCACACGTAAAGCTAGGCCCGTCCTGCTGGGCCCACAAGCACAATTGCACGTGCTTGTTCCCACGCACTGTGTAGATCAAGCTGATTGGCCTTCTAAAACGGCGCTTGAAACATTTTCCATTCATGTTTTGGAATTCATTGGTCCGTTCGTTATGAAGGTCGCGGCACCGACAACTTCATATTACAGCATCCACAATTGCGCATGCTTAATATTGTGATGTTTACTATTATCAATCACGGACCGATCACGTGAGAAGGAGTACGATATTTTTTGTAGGAGTCCGATTTTCACATGACACCGGCGAAGCACGCAAGGAGTCGCTGGTGACCGGCATAAATTGCATGAGCCTTTTGAGTCACTCACAATGGATACCAACTGAAAAGCATACGTTCGCTAGGATTCGGGGCCGGGGATCGTTGCGTGGTCGGCCTCTGGCATCGGTCGACGATCTGCATTATTTTTTAGTGGACCTTGTCAAGTCAATGACTTACAAATTTGAAAAATGCAATACCACAAAAAGTAAGCTTCTCGTGTTTAATAATCTGTTACAATGATATGTTGTTTTTACAAACAAATGGACTAATAATGCAAGTTTGAAACCAAGACACTTTTAGTGTAGGAATTTTGCGGCGTGAAGCATTTGCGTGATTTATGCTGCGCCGGCGGCTTATCAACTCGGCACGTGGTGTCTGGTGGTAAGTTATTTTTTCTTCTGATAATGACGTAACTAATACCCCACTTAACATAATACCGCGGTTTTAGTGAATACCGCGTTTTTTTTGTCACTGCATAGTAAATGCAATACCGTCCCAAGCCTGTCTCACTTTTAAAGGTATTTTGTTATTTATTCCGGACTTTTTGGAAATTCCTTAGTCTCTAGTCAACATTTTCTTTGGAAAAGAAATGGACATTTATGACCTGTTATCTCAAACCAGGAATATGTTTGAAAATTACACTTTGAGGTTACTGAAAAGGGATCCAAAATCACATGGTGTGTCAGCCAACATTTTTTACAAGTATTTATCATAATGCATTTAGTTACTCTACAGACTGTACAGTTTGACTTGAAGACTTTGACCTGCCCTGGCTTCTCATTTGGCAAGTGTTGCAGGATGTATTTGAGTCAGATTTGTAATGACTCGAGTCAATGACTCGACTCGAGTCCGACTCGAGTCACATTTTTTGGTGACTCGACTCGACTCGAGTCCCTAAGGGTAAATGACTCGACTCGACTCGAGTCACTGTGAGCAAATGACTCGACTCGACTCGAGTCCCTAATCGGAATGACTCGACTCGACTCGAGGAAGGCTAATAAGACTCGAGTCCCAAAAATAAAAGCAAAACTTACTTGCGAAATATATTTGCAATGACTTACGCCGCGCCGTTCGCGTTGCCAGTTTTTTTTTCACGTCACGTTATGTTCGCGAATTATATACGTTCATATACAGCGACCGTCTGTTTTCCTTCCTCCATAATGATACAACAAACATACACCGTGTCGCGGACTCCCACCTTGTGGTTCTATAGCATGTAATGCTAAATCCGGAACCAGACTTAAAACGCATTTCTCAATCCGTGGTTTCATCATTGGTTTCGGGCAATTTCTTTTAAAGCTCTTGGTGGAACACTGGCTAAATTTATGTCCCGATTTCACACACGCAAAAAATGGATACGGATGGGACCACCTTTAAATAATCAGAAACAGTTTTGTATGATGTAATTAGGTTTTGACGTTGTCAGCGATCAGAGAACAACAAAATCTAAACCCCAAGCCAAAACAGTTATAAGACCGAAGTTTCACATCTTCTTTTCTGTGACGTGAGCTAGCAATGGAAACTGTTGGTTGGGTACCATACAGCATACTTTATGTCTTTGGATTTTTGTAATAGACTGGTGCCTTGTATTCTTTCTCTCTTGTGTTTGTTGCTTTTTATTGTAATTTATTATATAGTGTTCAAATATTTGTGACTCGAATTGACTCAAGCTAAATACTTGACTCGACTCGACTCGACTCGACCACACACTGTGACTCGACTCGACTCGACTCGACCTTGTTGACCTAATGACTCGACTCGAGTCACTTCTTTAAAATGACTCGACTCGACTCGAGTCACAAACATCAGTGACTCGTTACAACTCTGATTTGGGTACAGCATGTTCACAAAATACCGTCAGGGTTTACTGTTAAACTAAACTACTCATCTGTCATTTCTGACCTTTTTAGATCCCTGGGCCTATGAGAAGACCTTGACGTCTCTGACTGAGGATGAACAAGAGGAGTTTCACCATGACACGGTGGCATTGATTGAAGCTCTGGGCAATGCTGGGCTGCATCGCTCCTTCCCCCACATCCAGAGCTATACCAACCACAGCGCTACTCACCCACTGCTGAAAAGGGCTGGCTTACACTCCATGAGAGACTACCATCATGATACGGTGAACAAAATATTTATCCTCTGGAATGACCAGACAGTTGCCCATTGATGTCTAACCTAACATTATATATCTAGAATAGTTACTCGGGGACAGGGACGACGACATGTATTGGGACACTTTGGCCCAGGTTGCACACTTTTGATTCGTCTTGAATTGATAATAGTTCAAAAGATCATTGAAAAGTGGAAAAATATAACACATTCATTTAATAGGTGCTTGAAATATGTGTGTGCCAGGATGGCCAAGTCTGAAACTACATGCATTTTATGCATATGATTTATTTATTGCTGCTGATAACTAGACACAAGCAGTATCACATTGCAGGTGATAACCATTTTTTTTTTAAATCTAAAAATTAATGTGGCCTGACGTTGCGAACTTAGCAAGTTCTTCTTCAGAGGCTAAAACAGAAATGGCAGAGGTACATACATTAACATGGGGTTGCACACCAACATGCAGTGCTGAAAGAAGAAACACAAAAGGAGGATTAGGTGGGAAAGGTGTGGAAAGATGCAGGGGAGGGTGGATGAGAGAACAAAGAAACAAAGGGAGATGGCAAACCACAAGGGGTCTGGTGTAAACAGGGGATCATCAGCAGTACATTGATGAGGCCCACCGCCAGTTGGATAATCGCACTAACTATACCCGCCTGACTCTGACCCCACAGTCACTTTCTGTCGAGATATACAACAGGTGCTTGACGATATGCGATCACGTGACCAGTTGTCCAAGAAAGCTCACAAATTTCTTTCTCCCTGTGATTGTAGGACTGCCAGATTTTACCTTCTACCCAAGATTCACAAGGCTGGCAACCCCGGTAGACCCATCATCTCCGGTAATGGCTCACCCACGGAACGCATCTCCCTGTTTATTGACAGTTTTCCCAAACCCCTTGTCCCACAGATTTCGTCATACATTCACGACACCCCAGACTTCCTACACAAGCTTGAAGGAATCAAGGACCAGATTCCCAGCACAGCCATCATTGGGACTTTCAACGTCTCATCTCTGTACACCAACATCCCACATGAGGAGGGTGTTCGTGCTTGCTCCTTGGCTCTGGCCAAGGCAGGACACACGACTCCTCCCATCAGTGATGTTGGCACCCTCATGAGACTTATACTAACGAAGAACAATTTTTCCTTCCTTGGTGAACACTATCTACAGGTACATGGCACTGCAATGGGCACTCGCATGGCCCCCTCCATGGCTTGCCTCTTCATGGGTGACCTCGAAGAACGCATTCTTGCCTCGGCCCCATGTCGCCCTTGGATCTGGTGGAGATATATTGATGATGTTTTTTTCATCTGGACCAGTGATGAGGACAGTCTCTTGACCTTCACTAACCACATCAATTCCTTCCACAGAACCATCAAATTCACATCGGAGTTCTCGGCTCACCAAACCCACTTTCTGGATGTCACCGTCCGCAAGCAAGGCAACTCACTAACCACTGACCTGTATTCCAAACCCACAGACACCAACCAGTACCTCAACTCCTCCAGCTGTCACCCCAGGCACTGCAAAACTGGCATAGTGTTTAGCCAGGCACTCAGACTCAGAAGAATTTGTTCAAATGATTCCGATTTCTCCCGCCATACACAGATACTGAGGAACAACTTGGTGGCCAGGGGTCACATCTCTCGCCAAGTTCATCGTGCCATTGCCAGAGCTAAAGCTATCCCCAGAAATCTAGCTCTCACGGGAAAGGCCCTGATGCCATGGCCAAACCCATGATTCCCTTGGTTACCACGTTTCACCCCAATCTCCCTCCCCTTCGCAAAATCACTAATGACAATCATCATATCCTCCATACTTCAGATCGCCTTGCCCGCGCCATCCCCAACGGCCCCACATTGGCTTACAGGCATCCTCGAAATCTACGGGACTTGATTGTTCGAGCTGAAGTCCCATCCTTAGATGCATCCCCTCCCACCCAGCATGGTACTTTCAAGTGCAGTTCCAGATGTGTTGTCTGCCAGATTCATATCCAGGAGTCTGACTCCTTTTCTGGCCACTCTTCTGTCACTACCCACAGAACCATTGGTAAAATCACTTGTAACACTTCTAATGTCATATATCTCATTTCTTGCAGGGTCTGCGGAGTGCAGTATGTAGGTGAGACTAAGAATACGCTCAAGAAGCGTTTCTATGCCCACCGGTCAACGGTCAACACCAAGAAACTAGACACCCCTGTTGGTCATCACTTCAACCTGCCTAACCACTCCAATTCTGATATGATTTTGCAGGGCATTGAATCTCTTGGCCATCGCAAGGACTCAGTTCGCCTCAGCAGACAGAAAAGTGTGGATGAATCGTCTTCGAACTATTCAACCACATGGTCTCAACATCCAACTTGGAAATGATTAATCCTTTTCTTCCTCCATTGTCTTCTGTTACAGATAATCCACCTGGTCTTCCTTGTTTGTGTTTACCCATCTTCCCCCAGCTTTCATCCCTTTCCACCTCCATACTGTCCCCCCCCCCCCCCATCATCCCCCTTCACTCTCACACTCTTTTGTCCGTTCCCACTCCCTGTGACCTTTGATCCTTCCCCTTTCTGGTCCCTCCCCTGTTTATACCAGACCCCTTTTGGTTTGCCATCTCCCTTTGTTTCTTTGTTCTCTCATCCACCCTCCCCTGCATCTTTCCACACCTTTCCCACCTAATCCTCCTTTTGTGTTTCTTCTTTCAGCCCTGCATGTTTGTGTGCACCCCCATGTCAATGTATATACCTCTGTCATTTCTGTTTTAGCCTCTGAAGAAGAACTTGCTAAGTTCGCAACGTCAGGCTACATTAATTTTTAGATTTATATATTTCAGGTCCATCCAGTCAGTAAGCAGTTTGCACAGCTCAGTCTTCCTTTTTTTCATTTTTTTTTTGCTAAAAGAATATTTTCTATGCTTGGTAATTATTTCCTGGTCCTATCTATACAGGCAGCAGGGATTCTGCTGAAGTCAGCCTTAGATGAAGATGAGAATGAGCATGTCAGATATGAGGCATCCTTGCTTTACAAGAATCACCCCATGGGCGGTGACCAAAATATCTCCAAGTTTGTCACCCCAGAAGAGTGAGTAGTAATAATGTTAGGCAAACAGTGGTTACAGTTTGAGATTGAAAGAGCACTTTGTACCACGGGCGTTGATCACAACCTGACACTGACTGACTCTTTCAAATCTTATATCAAAACTTATCTATTCATTCAAGATTTTCATTAATTGTCTCAGACCCAAGTGCAGTGAATAGGTTTTCCAAGATACTACCATTTATAAGTTTTCGTAGTATTATACGTGTAAAGGTATCACTAAGGAGACATATCGTAATTTCTTCTAACGGTGGGAGACATCGGTCATTAGGGAAACATTTTTATGTCATTTTTAGAGGCATAATTTTGCTTTCACTATTTGTTGCTCGTGGTTTAATCATAAATATACTGAAATCCGTGGAAAAAAGGACAAGAAAATATTGGGTTAGGGCCCATTTAAGTTTGAAAACTTGTATGCACAAGTCTATGGGGATGTCTCCCAAATGTCCAATGCAGGGTAATTATTATTGAGTGGTCGGGCACAACCCTCTTTGGATCTGTTGCGATTCTTTCTTTCTTCCTATCTTTCTTTTTCCAGACATTACTTCTCCGCGGTTTTCTCTTAAACGGTATATGGTATGAACTTGTAACATTCAATATATATTGACCCTCATCTGAAGTGGTGCATATTACTCTGACGTCATGATTACGTCATCTGGTGTCAAATTACAAGTGAATTTATCTGAAAAAGTGACCAATTACTTTCACCTATAACTCTTGAACTAAACATTCAATGATATTTGTATTCTGTAATCAGATAGACAATTAATCACTTAACATTTTTTGTTCGTACGTGAACTCGCTTGACCTTTATTTCCGAGTCTACCAGAAGGTCAAAGTTAGGTGAATTCAAAATGAAGACGTTAGCCTGACATCAAAACAAAGCAACATTTCTATCGAACGATTCACAGTATTATCACAAAACCTTGTGTTAACTTGTACCATGTTACGCAGATGGTATAAATTTTGTTACGTTATCATGACGTCATCCGGTATCAAATTACAAGCGATTCAATGGCAAATTTTGACAAAAAAGTTTGCATTATATCTTGTGAACTAAATAGAGTATCATGTTCGTTTTTTTCGTGAGGTTGTAGATCTATGCCGTGAGAAACTTTTTGTTTTGCCCCCAAAACAAACTGCTTGACCTTCACTTCCGGTGTTACTGGAATGCAATGAAAACCAAGCCTGTTCGGTATGGCGATATTTCACGATATTTCGATTATATTTTCATATCGGAAATCGTATCGATCTCATAAAAAAAAATCGGCACATCGTGAAATTCGATATGCCGAAAAATATCGCGATATTCTTTTGAGGTACCGCTTTTTGTAACCAAAGTCAATCCCTTACAGTTTCAAACCATCGCTAAAGCGCTCCCATGAAAAACCGCAAACGACAAATTCACCGCATTGTATTTACCGGGAAAGGTCTTACCTATTCAGGGGCGGAACCAACTGACTAACGTCACGTGTATTGGATTTTGCGTCTTCCACGCTGCGCTGCACGTGGTGCAGTACAAACAACACAATTTCACCCGACGTACCAAGTGCCAAAATCGTAATCACGTGCGTGGAGTTAACCGAAGGGAAACGAAGTCTCTGACATTTCGCAAAGAAAATACGGTGCCTGTTTTGTTTTGACGGAAATGTGAATTTGTATAGACAAAACACCACAAATACATGTGCTTGAATTGTAGATTACGACGTTGAGAAGTGAATGTTTCGTTTCGGCACCGGTGTCACATGAAAATCCGACTCCTATGAAAATCGGACCCCTTTTCCCTTTTATTGGTTAATCTCTCTCACGTGACCGGTCACTTTCCTAATTATCATACTTACGCATGCGCAGTATTACCAATGAGTCCGATTTTCATAGAAACCTAAATTCACGCTACACCAGCTCGAGGAGACCACGCCGATCCCGCAAATTTTTTTCCCAGCACCAAACGACATCCGCATACGCACGTTAAGCGCCCTCTACGATACTTTTATGATACGTGGGCACTATATATTGATTAGTTTTCCACATCTGAAGCGAGCAATGTGACAGCTCAGTCGATAATTCATTGTGTTTTATACCGCGAGGTTGCGGGTTCGAATCACGGTGTTGCACATGATTTTTTATTATTATTATTTTCTAACCTGAGGCTTGGGAGGATTTTATTAAAAAGGGAAATAAAGCCCGAATTTCATATATTTATATTTTTGATTTTCTTTCCATGTTTTTAGAAAAGTATATAGTCCAAAACGTCATAGCGTATTGCGGATGTCGTACGCGTTTGGGAGCCGGAGAGAAAAAAAAAATCGCCACAGGCTAGGCCGACTCCGCGCATGGAGCTCCGCGAAGGCGAACTAGAATCAAATTTTCCTGCACGTATTTTTCCTGACTCGGAACGAGCTTCTCTTCCGTGGTTGTGCCTGGGCACTTACACTTGCTTAGTGCCAAAGCTGTCCCAAACTTATGAAATCTGTTCATATTTTCAGCAACAAAAACGTCGAAAACCAACTGTTCAGTCGCGGCTTTTATTTCGTTCACAGAACAAAAAAATGCGTCACAAGAAATTGGACTGATCCATTCATTTTTTGTAAAGGGGTGTTTCACCCTCATTTTTTGAGTTAACATCGTTTTTCGAAAAAAATCTTTAGAAAAAAAAATATTTTGTTAGTTTGTAACGATGAAGAACTTTTTCTTAACCAGGAAATATTTCGGACTCCATTAAAAAAAATATTATTTTTAATTCTGAAAAGATGGAAATACTTTAACTGGAAATATACTGGAAATACTTGGTAAATTGTTTTCAGTGAAGCACACCCTTGCCGCAATGGTGTGGGCTGTACTATGCGTGCGCGCACGTGTAGATCATGTCAATGCGGCGTGCAATTGCGTGCTTGTGCTTCGTTCTTTCCTCGATATGGTTTTCTAATAAATTGCACATTTTTATCCAACATTTCAAGGTAATTTTGTTTTCGATGTTTGAATGTGGAATTTGTTTTCTACCTAAATTGGCAAAGTAAATGAGACTCTAGTCAAATAAACTTGACGATTTTGTTCAGGACATATTGGGTCTTTTTCGCGGCAGTGGACATGGTGGATCGTGACTTCAGTCGTGTTTTTTTTGTTTTTTTGTTTTTGTTTTGTTATTCCATTGTTCCATGAATGGAAAAATGATGTCATCACGATAATATCGCGATATCCGATATTTTTTTCACGATATGCCGATTTAAAAATAAATGGATATCGAACAGGCTTAATGAAAACCGAATATAACTCAAAGGCGGGAGCATTTTACTAGTCTATACACAAATAAATCATGAAAGTGTTAAGTGAGGAATGTCAGACACAAAACACAGTGTGATGACGTCATCATCCGAAAGGGCGCCCCCTATCGGCACATAAAATAGAGTTTGCATTCTTTAATTTTAAAACCATCCGGCTAAATGTTACCAAATCGCCCCTAGATATTCTCTGATTAACCAAAGATAATTGGCAAGGTTTCAAATTTATGACGTCATCAGACTGGAAGTTACTTCTATGAGAATTTGAAAAGAATTTAATTCTATCATTTGATCCCTGTCATATCTTCGTAGTGCAAATAATGATATTCATTACTATCTTCACCTTTGGGTCTCTAATGCTGTGACGTCATTAAACTGTAAATTAGGTGTTAGTAATACATACAATTGTATTTCCCATATTTTCATGCGTTATTTTAACTTATAATGAAAGTTTTCCTCTGGCCGAACTTTATCAGTTTTCACGTACCGTGTTTGACTGATGACGTCTTCAAACCAGAAATACCTTTTTGCGCACACGGAAGGTTAACTGAAATTTATCAAACCGTTAAAGATACATTTTTGTAACAATAATTGATTGTACTGGAAGGGATTTTATTTCGGGATCCTTTGTTCTACATAAACAAATATAACTGGGCAGTGTAAAATGAAAGGCTGTCCGACTGACCACTCTACGTTTATAACTCAACAAACGCGAAGCTCTAGTTACTTTTATTATTATTACCATCCTGGGGTTTAATACGCGAAACGTGCGTTATAATAACAAGTGGGAACGATTCCTGCATCTTCGGCCCCCATGCATGTAGGTCGCTTTCAATTACCGACTTGAATTATCTGCAACCCTAATGTCTACAAGGCATGGTAAATGCTACCAAAATTGGACGGGGCACTTTGATTAGCTAAGAATTAGGATGATATGAATATTCATATTACGCCTGACATAAAATGTATGCATCTCAGCTAGCTCGGCACTGTGCATGCAGTGCAACGTTCCCAAAGGGTGTCATATTTCACAGACGGTGAATGCCTCACTATGCAACACAGTCTGGAGCGAATCGATTGCTCGTGGGGTTGAAAGCCAATCCATGGGTCGTTTGGAATTCATACATTATTATATTCTTATTCGAAAAACAAGATTTGGAAATCATATTTTACCACTGAGTATAATATTTTAACGAACATCGTTTAAAAAAGAGAGGCAAAAGAGAAGAAGAAGCGTGCATTGATCAAGCATGCTGTGAACAATGTATCCCCATTTTCTGAATGGATGATTCCCCAGTGATACAGCCAGATTACCATTGGCCCTCTCTATTGAAACGTTCTCTGGGTGCATAAATGAATAACCGTTCAAATTCTAGTTAAGAGTTAGACCTGTTGGATATGCATGCTGGATGTAAAAACACGATACACAGCGCCATCAAGCGCCATGCTAGTAAATATTGGGGGCCTTGTTGGCAAACCACGACAGTGTCTAGCGGCTTGCTCTTCAAGTCTAGGTAGATGCTGATCTTTGCAGAATGTGTAAATTTATCTTCTATAATAAGCTTTATAAATTAACAAAAGGTTATCACGGGCATCCTCGATTCTTTTTAAATCAAACAAATGGAATGAAGATTTTCATAATTTGGGTTATTTTAAACTTGAAGTCTGTGAAAGGCTTTAGATTTTTTTTTTAAATTATATAATAATGTTTCAACAATGTAAATGTCACTTCAGTCAGGGTAAGTGGTTATTATCTGACGTACTTTATTTCACCTGTGATAATTTTTTTTTCCATTTTAGATATTCTGCCGTCAATTCTTCCCAAGACGTAGCAACCACTGCAGTGAGTGTGCCCTCTAGACATCGCGTGAGGCGAGGATTCTGGGAAGAAATTGAATTCAAGTTGGCCAGTCCCCACATCTGCTGGAAAAAGCTCATCGGCAGCCCGCGATGGATTGGGGCTGAGTTTGGCTTGACCATTAGGAATGAACTTAACATGAAAATTGGTACGTATTTCAGACTGTATTTCATTCATTTTCAAATTCTTTTGGTGTTGATTTTGAAAAAGTTAGGGAGGCGTTTAATTTGTTCACCTACTGTTTTATAAAATTGACCTATGGGACAATGTAATTACAGAACAAGGAGTATACAGAGTTGTATTCGAGTCAGTCAAACGTCACTGAAACATGTTACTTGACTTGTGATTGACTTAATTACAGATTAATTACATCTATTGCATTTGAAGAAAATTTAAGTCTTGTACAAAACAAATGAGCACTTGACTTTTCTTTTGGGGTTTGACAGCTCCACTGAGTGGTCACGTGCGTGTGGATCTATTTGACGAGGCTTATGCCAGAGTCATGGTTGGGCTTGTTCGGTTTTCATTGGACATTGCCCGGGCTCGATTCTGCTTCAATGGCTTCATTGATTATAACCTCAACATACTGCAGGTACATGTAACTCTGTCTTATCCTTTGTGTCACGTTTTCACATATTTTGATTGGATAGGGAGCATTTATAGTGCATCCACAAACTTACCTCATTTTGCTGACTTCACCATACAAGCCTTCAGATCTCACTGATAATGATATTAACAAAGATTTGCGAGTATTGTAGACATTTCCATCCAATCAAAGTAATGCAATGAATGAAGTCAATTAATGTATGGTCTCCGACCAGAAATCATGGTTTAATTGTGTTGTGTGACTGGCTCCGCAGAACGTGCGAGTATGTACACATGATATGTATTCGCTGGTTTGCATACCTACACGTATATCACAAAGCATAAGCACCGACAATTTTCATCCTAATGTGCACTAGCCTGGGTGTGTTCCACTTAATGCGACATTGGTAACGTTTGCCATCGTTGGCATGTTTTTTTTTAACCTTTGCAGGAGGTATTTCATGAATTTGAGTACAGAGTAGCTACTAATACCCTCATACTAAGACAAAATAGCATTCGAATTATACATGTATGAAACCATCTAATTCCGAATGTTTCAGTCTCAGAGGGTAAAATGGCACTTTTGACATCAGACAATTACCGGCCCTTTACCATACATGCATTAATCAAAACAAAACTGGATATGTCAAGTCAAGTTTTGGTGCTTCAGTGCATTCTGAGTGCATTCTTAAGAAGAACTTCGTCTTGAAAAGTTCACAATTGTGCAACCGTAGCACGGTTTTATTTTATACACTCAAACCAATGAGTGGTTAAGTCTCAAGACTTACTAAAAGGTAAACATGCAAAAATATTTATTTTTTATTATAAAAAAGGTGTGACATTGTTGCATGACAAAGTGTATGGTATGTGTAAATTGGCCATAATTTCATCTGATGCTGTGTATTGGTTCAATCAGGAGTTTGGTGTGAAACGCATCAGTGACTTTGTCAAAGCATACGATCTCATCATTGGGCAAGTAGTTGGAAACATCCGTAGGGCAGTGGACATTGTTGTT
Organism: Patiria pectinifera; assembly: GCA_029964075.1. NCBI lineage: Eukaryota > Metazoa > Echinodermata > Asteroidea > Valvatida > Asterinidae > Patiria > Patiria pectinifera. Next base: position 12,831,793 of record CM057147.1, on the reverse strand, counting down.
GGTCTCTTCAACGGTGACATAAACATTTCTCAGCTATTTGACGACTTTGTTCAAGCTCTGGAGAACATTCCAAGTAACATTACTGTAAGTATGTACATGTAAGACATAGTTGGCAGGCTGTATTACTATATTTGTATTTCCCTTATTAAAAGTATTACAATGTATTACCCTTAAAACATTCTTTGAAAAAAATTGAAGAAGAAGTCCAGCTATTATCATATTTCACTTAACCCTAAAGGGGCCGGGTTATTTTGACCATCTCGCAGCGGATTCCGCCCCTCCCCCTAAGATCTCGGCCGTCGAGTGACGAAAAATTTTGAAACTCGGCACATGCATAGAGCAACTCTTCCTAAACATACCCAAGAAATTTCATGACTATAGGTCAAAGGGTTTTGGAATTATGGCTAATTAATTATTCATATGTACGAATGGCAATTCTGCTCTGTGTACACGACGTATATGCGAAAATTCAGTTTTCACGGCGCGTAGCGCCGAAAAAAATTTCGCTACGCGGCAACCCGTGGTCCGATTTTTATGTTTTTGGTATCAAAAGATGCGCAAAGCTCGAGGCTAAAAAGTCATAACAGCTCGGGTCGCGAAAAAGTTTTTTTTATAGGCTATCATGGAAAATGTTGAGGGGGGGCGGATTCCGCCCCCCCCCGGCCCCTTTAGGGTTAAAGTGAAACTTTAACTTTGCATGGCATTTTTGTTGTTAATTAATTTTTTCAAGGCAAATAGTATAAGTCAATACAGGGTGAATACAAACATTACACCAATATGTCCGTAACCAAAAAAGGTAAGACTTAGTGTTCTTTCAGCAAAACGAAAACAATTTACATTCATCCCCATGTGAATTGTTTTCGTTTTGCTGAAAGTAACACTTACCTTTTTGTGATCCGTCGACAGAGCTTTTGTTTGTGTTTAAAATTCCATAACTTGAAAAGTACATGAGTGATTTAAATGATTCTTGTACTTCAGGAAAGCTTTATAATTGGGCTTTCATATCCTAGATTTTGAAAGTCCTACATGCCGAACTTCACTAAAAATGGTCCTTTCATTTTGGTTTCTTTTTTTACTCGCCCTGTAATATGGATTGTTCTTTGCTTCTTGCTCAGTATATCAATCTGCTTAGCCGGATATAGAGCCCTGAAATGACATTACATGTCATATTCATCTATTTACTTGTGACAGGTTCTCTGCTAATTGGCTAAGCATGTAATCTGGCTAGGCAGTTGTAGATTAATTAAATGGGATCTTTCACCTGTTTCGGATTGGCATCCAGAGTTGTGTCAAACCAAATAGCATATCACCTCGCAAAGTTTGTGTCTACAAAAGGTCAGATCCTCTCTTACTACAATCTAAAGTTTCCATTTTGTTAACGACTTTCAAGCCTCTAACCCAGGGAACAACACTGTGAACCTCAACTGGTGTACTATCAAAGACAACCTTCACAAGATAATGGAGGCACATGTTCCATCCAAAATGTCAAAAACCAACAAACAGTTACCATGGATAACAGTCACCATCAAACGCCAGATGAGGAAGAGTGACAATTTTTTTCAGTCGAGCTCGTAAATCAAATCTACACCAACATTGGAATGCCTTCCGTAAGCAATGGAACTACATCGCAAAGATTGTTGATAAAGCTCACAAAAGTTACATTAACAATGTCATCGGTGATAGTCTTAATAAAAACCCCCAAAACTTTCTGGAACTATGTGCGCCTGAAGCGCACTGAAAACCTTGGTATCCCACCACTGAGGTAAGACAACAGCCTCTTCACCACAAACCAAGAAAAAGCTAACGCACTCAACAGTCATTTCAAATCTGTATTTACCGAGGAACCTGACTCTGCAGTCCCCTCTAAAGGCACCTCGCCGTACCCAAATATACCAAATCTAATAATACACATTACTGGTATTGCTAAACAACTCTCTAACCTCAACCCTACAAATGTTTATCGTCTCGTTCTGCACTTTCTTTGCATCACTGGTCATGGCGTCATGCACAGCACATCATCCCAGTTTAGCTGTCACTGGCTGCAAAGGGATTACTCCATCAAGATTCAAGTATCAAGCATTATGAGGAACTCGGGTTGACCAAAGTGGATTTTCTGTTGACTTATCCGAGAAGTCATTCTGAAGAACTGCAACAGTTGAATGACTTAGAAGCTCCAACCTGTTTTATCGTCAAAGAGTTCTTCTTGTTAATTTCTAAATTATTTGGAAATCTTCTGAAAATCGGTTCGGCAGAACTCTGGAATGCCAGTCTGAAACAGTTGGGATCCCAATGGAAATAAGCCTCTGCAATTGGCTTTCTGGGCTACCCCAGATGAAATCACTGTTCTTTTCTTTCTTATTTTTGTATATGTTATTGTTGGTTTCATCTGGAAAAAAAATATAATAAGAATAATAATAATATATAAAGGTGTTCATTTGCTTATATACACTGCTTATGAGAATTGTCTTGTAACGTTTTTTATTGTTTATGTCCTTTATATAGAATGTGAGATCTGTGGCTACCAAGGCTGTGTCCAGACTGTCTCAGTTTGATCCTGATCAGCTACCACCGTCCTTCAGAGGTGTCATTAATGTGGTCAACAAGGCTACTCAGTTATTCAGTGATATCAAGACAGATGTCATGGAATTCTACCAGGTCATTATTAAAAGTTGTAGTCATGTCCATCACAAAGTCCCTCACAAGTCTTGTCTCAATTCAAATCAAAAGACTATCAAAATCTCAAGTCATTCACAAGTAAGGTCACAAGTAACGGGGGCGTAACAATGACAAAGGAATACGTTGGCCACCGTTCAGTGGAATACTTGACTGTGCGCCGGATGACTGGTGATTGACTTGACCTAAATTCAGATATTAGTTATCTTCTACTGAATTTGAATTGTGCTATTCCTGCTGCCCACATGTAAATTTGTAATGGGATAACCGCTGTCTACAGCGGCGTTCCATCTGTATTGTGTCTAAGTTTGCATGAAGTGGAGCCTGCCTAGCATTTAAGAGCACCGGACTCACGCTCTGGTGTCAGAGGCAACAATGGCTTGGGTTCGAGCCCGGGTCCGGACACTTGTGCCCTTAATTAGCAAGGTACTTAACCATTTTTGCTTCGTCCTTCAGATGGGACGTATAGCCGGAGGCCCTTTGTGATTCAATGCACCTAAAGGAACTTAGTAACACTTATCGCTTACAGAAGGGGTTTGCCCTCGTGTTTCTGGCCTCCTGGTAATACTCCCCTGCGGAGACCTTAGGAGAAGAACTAAAAACCAAGAAGATAAATTCGTTATTCCAAGAGTGCAAGTGGAACTCAGAATATTTAGTGCATTTGTGTTCCATTTTCCACAAGGCCGAAGGCTGAGTGGTATGAGACACAGATGCACATCGTAAAAAACAAGCAAGAGTCTGTTATATATCTAAATTTCGATCATCTGATTTGACAAAATCATGTCAGTTGTAAGTGACAAAGTAGACAAACTATTTGTCACACTGTTAGCAAACGATCTATGTTCTTTAGCCAAATATTCAGGACATTCTTGCAAAAATGTTGATACAGTTCATTGATTAAGGTCATCTATCATCAAGCTGAGTTTTACTGTCTGACTTTATAAAAAGACTTTATACATTCATTCCTACATTTATTTCAATGTTGCTGAAAATTACAAGACGTACAAATTACAACTGTATGAACTATTTAAAAGGGTCAACTAGGAAATAAGTGGCTGTTATTGCCAGCTCCAAAATTGGTCTTGCCTTTCGTTTTTAAAGAGATTGTATTTGTTGGTATATGAAGTATCGATTTATCTTGTTAATACAATTGACATGGATTTGTATCTGTACAGGCCGTCAGTGAAGCAATCACAGTCACCTTGCCCTGGGCAGCAGAGCAGATCTGGATGTCTATTATTGCAATTGCAGATTCTATTGTTGATCTACTCAAGTCACCACTGAAAGCCATCGGAGACATCTTTAAAGGAGTCCTCAAGTAAGTTAGCATTAGGGGTTAAAGTGATATTAATATTGGGTTTAACCTTTGCTATTTGAGAGCTTTTAGGATAGAAATTCAAGAGCTTGGTCAGGTGGGGCCCGAACCCACAATCCCTGACTCACTGTTGGATATGTCCGATCACCAGGCTTGCCAGTGTTATCTGGTCAGTATAGTATAAGTATAGTTAATGTATACAAATAATGAATGTTTGTGAGTGTAATGGTAAGAATAATTGTGTAAGGTGACAGATGGAATGTTTCATTCCATGGGGTGAAGCCGAGTGGAATGGAACATTCCCATGTCTCACCGAATTATATTATTCTTTTCATTGCACGAATGTGAAACGTTCATTATTTGTTTTTTACAACACCTATAAATCCTCGTCTGGTCAGAGCCCATCTACCAAAAAGCGTGACTCTCTAATGAAACTTCTATTTACTGTGGAGTAGAACTTCTATTTGTGCGGTTCAGCCCGACCGTAGGTTGGGACGAATAATTCAATGACACGTGATGAAAAACCCACCAATCAGATGAAGGGGATTTATTCAGACATTGTTTTATAGACAATACCACAATTAGCGTCTTGTAACAATTTTATATAATAAAGGGTAAACACCCAATATTAAACGTAACATGTGCCCTGTATAAATGTTCATTATTTAAGATATACTATTACTATTTATCTCTCTGTAAAATAGGTCACTTGCTGCAGCTATAAACTTCTCCCTTTTTAGCTTGCTTGTCTTAGGCCCATTAACAAAAGCATTAACAACACCACCATTAAACGAATAGGCATCTTTATTACTATCTTTTATTGTGAGCAGATCATACAATTTTGAATGTTCTTTCTTATTTAATAGCATCAAGACGGCAGTTACTGAAATCACAAACGCCAAGAAAGAGTTGGAAGAAGCCAACTTTTTCAAGGAAGGTGAGGCACATTCATTACAGAAATTGCATTTTTTTTTACTAAATCACGTGGCAGTATACTGCGATGAATTTGGGATTAGAAAAGGTTCTTTGAACTTCCCGCCCTTGGTCCTCAAACAGATCCCTATTCTTACAAAGTGATGACACAGTGAATTTCAAATAATTCGCAGACAGAGATGTTTCAGACATCAATTTTATACTCATTTTACCAACACAGAGATAAAATAAGGGGAATAAATGGTTGGGAATTACACCTGAGACTAAAGTCAACGGTACTTTAAAGCATTCCAAGATGCTGCAGGTCGCTTATACCAGTAACCTATCTACCTTTGAGGCCCGTCACTCTTAATCTGTCTTGTGGGGCTTGTACCCTAGTTTAGGAAATGCCTATGAGCTTACCTTTCCATGAAAAAGAGCGTTTCTCGCAATTTTATCAGCTGATGTTTGCATTCATGTCTCCTACGACCTTAATGTCTAATGTGTTACAACTTCTGTCTCTGCAGTAGAGACGTGATCGTCTCTGTTTATAATTTGGTAAAAAAAAAAGAAAAAAAAAAAAGGAAAAAAGAAAAGAAAAAAAAAACCCTCGTTTCATAAATACCATGACTGGCCCTCACCCAAAATGTCAAACAATCTCCGCAATACAAGCACTCTGTCAATCCCTAGATGTCGAACCAACCAATTAAAAAAATAGCACAATTTCATTTTTAACCAATCTTCTAAGAAGAAATAAGTATTATGCTTATTCTGGTGTTAAATTTGTGTATTGACTTTTTATTTTCGATTAATAAATACCTGAGGCAGTTTATGTATTCCTATTGGTCGAGAGCCCGTCATGTGGATGGTCTTAAACGGTTGATAAAACAACGGCTGGCTTTTAAAAACACTTTTCCTGTGTCACATAAAATGTTGACTCCTATGAAATCCGGTCCCTTTTACCCTTTTATTTGTTGAATCTTCACTTGGGCATGTACAATACTAAAATTGAGTCCGTTTTCCAAGAGTATGCAGTACGCGCGCCCATCTCCATATAAGGAGATGTTTACGACAACTCTTGACAGCGGACACAGGAGATCAGCACGATGGACCCCAGATGTCTATGCAGTAGAGTAAGAGAGAGAGAGAGAGAGAGAGTTGAGAGGGACAAACCATAACATAGCTAGAGGGGTGTTTGAACAAAAACATGAAGTAAAATTGTTGAACAAACTCATTGGAAATTTATAATTTTTGACTTGTTTTGACTTTTTGACCGAAAAGGTATTGATGAATGGGAATAAATGTATTAAACAAGTATGTTTCAGACTTGACCAGCTTGGGGCCTGGTCGCCGATAATGTCCTTTTGCCTTCATTTCATTTTATTTATTTTATAATCAATAATTTTTAAATTTTAAAGTTGATTTTTATCGTATTTCTCTTAGATTTCTTCTTCAGGTTCTTTATAATAAGTTATTTCTTATTTTTTTTTTTTTACTTTCCTAATTGTGTTTTGTACTGGTCTTGTAATCCGTTTTATGCAGGACGGTTTACTTCTATCTTAATCCCTAATGTTTTGAATGTTAACCTGCCCATAATTCAGCTTTTGGCGGCTGCAACAGGGAGAGTGAAGTTAAAAATAATACTAATACATGTAGGATGGTTGAAAAGATTGCAGAAGGGTTGATGAATTGTGTGATCGGTTCACCCAAGGAGGTTTGCACTTCTGGCTTTTGTATCTTTTTCTGTCAAATACTAAACAAAGTAATTATTAAAATAGCACTTTGGGTTGCTGAGAAAATGCCAATTATGTCAAAGTAGTCATTTTTCATCCTGTACACAAGTACTTCAAACAGTATTTAAAAGAAAAAGCTACCAGTTTTAACCTGATACCCAAAACATAACAATCCACCTGTCCGTTTTAAAAGGCAAATGTTTTAGGATTGCATTTTTTGGGGTCACCCTATTATGAACACCAGCACCTCTTAGTATCTGATACGATCTACCCCTACACCTGGCTGCTTTCCGAATAATGGTAAAAAAAGTAATTGGTAATTCAGCCTTCTGCAAAGACATATCCTTGATATGCATTTGGTGTGAAACAAATGTAACCCATCCTATCAAAGGAGTCAGATGTCACCAGAGTTTTCAAGTTCAAGACTTATTTTGTGGAATCTGGTCATATATAAAACTATGAAAATCTGTAGAAGCCCAAGGCACAAGCAAGGAGCAAATCATCCCATGCATTCCATCTACTCTCCAGGTCAGAGGCCCTACTGGTTTGATCTGCCCAAGGTCATCGGCGAGATGCTGGAAGAATTAAGGGAGCATCTCGGCAACATCAGACGAGATCTTAGTGTTTGGGTGGATGAGATTGAGAGTTCCTCAGATCCCGTCAAGAAGCTGACAGGGGGAGCATTGGATTCGGTGAGGGTAGTAAATCTGAGAATGCATTTAAAGACAAAAAAATTACTTTTTGGCAAAATCAACGATTCCTTTTTTGCCAAGAGAGTTACATCCATAACATTTTTTTTATGAATAAAAAAAATTGAAAACACATCAACTGCAAAACTGAGAATACCAAAATAAATTATTTACACTCTCATAATTATTGCTAACTGTGAACAGACCTTGTTTTTTTATTAGTCCAGTCACATGCTCATGAACATGTAACAAGTACTGCCAATTATAAACATATGGCTACAATGAACATCCATTTGCATCCCAAATTGTGATATATTTTATGTACCAATAATAAATAAGTCAAACGATCAATACGGTGATACCCCTCCTCCCCGAAAAAAAATCCATAGCATTTTTAAGTTGCTTCAATTCTACAAGGAATGTCGTATAACATTTTGTGATAAATTATTCAATAACCATTTTCTGGGGTCATAAAAAAAAAAGATCACGTTGATCAGTTCTGCCACAAGAGCAGCAGATTGTTCCTGAGTGATGACAAATCTAAGACAAAAGAGTCTTAGTATCTTTCCACCTCGCAAACCTTCAAATCTCATCAAACCAAAATCTGTCATTTCAGTATGCTGATTCACATTCTGTTTTTCTCTCACAAATAGCACACGTTGAGGAGACAAGTCAAAGATGAGATTGAGTCCATCTTCCAAGATTTGATGGAACCCATACAGCCCATTGTGGATCTTCTACAACCATTCTTTGAGCTGTATGACCTTGTATTTAACACTGTTGATGCTGTCAAAAAAGCCTACCAGACACTGAAGGAAGGGTGAGTGTGTGTGGAGGACGAATAAGAATAGAAGATTGAGTACCTTACCAAAACTATTAACTAAACAAAAACAGACCGCCATCCAAAATTTGCTATGATGAATATTTCTTTGAATTGCTTCTTGGTTGGGTTTGCTTATTAACATATAAGTTTGCTCAATGCAATATTTTCTGCGTAATAGAGCCACGAAATCAGTCCCAGATCATTCATTCAGAATGATGCGCTCACTGTGATCATATGCAAAATGTACTAGGTTGGAGTTGCATCAATCACAGGACAATTGTATGTCGCTTACAAGTAAGATTTTTAGTGTCTAAAGTAAACAGGTCATTTGAGGTGCTTGTGACTTGACTTAAGAGTGGATGGCTTGTAATAGTGAGGATTTGACCTCATACTCCTGAATGTGCCTATGACTGGGTGCATTAATATCACACAAACATAGATGCAATATGTACCCTATTCGGGACATGTTTGTGTGTACAATATCACGAAAAGTTTAAATGCATTTACTGTATGTCATTTGTACATGGGCTTTACGACGTTCACTTTTACAAAAAGTTCAATATATATGTCTTCAAAAGGAATTGCCATAGCTTTGCTTTTGTGTAAAAGCCCTTTTTATGCTGCTTGCATTTTTTTTCAGATACCAAAAGTCTCAAGCTCTTGTCATGAAACTGTTTGGGCCTAAGGCTCACGAGAGATTTCCGAGGAAATATCGAGAACCTGGCTCTGGGGAGTGTGCATCAGGAGGTTTCTACCCGACTGACTCGGCTGGACATTATGAGGATCAAGGTGTAGATCTGGAGATCTCTGCAGGAACATTGGTGTGCATTTCATTGTTTATTACCAACATTTGCAAATTTGAGCCTTGCTGCCCTTGAGCAAACTTGTTTACCACTGTTGTTTCCTTCAGGCATAAGCAAATGTGACTCTATATTGGATGTAGAAATGTATTAGTGATAAACCTTGCATGTTTCAGTGTACTATTCTCATTAGAATTAGGTGATTACATGTTTGCTAAGCACAGCGATTAAAATTCTTGTAAAACACATTTGGCGTACATCGCTGCACAGAATAACAGCTAAACATCATGTTTGTGCTTTGTCTAGTTTTCATTAGTTGTACTTGCTTCCCTTTGTTGTGTTGAGTAAAAACAAATATCCCTTGTATGCGTCCTTGTCTCCAACAAAAACAGGAAAAGTTACCACTTTTTCCCCTTCGGGAAACATTCAGTCCTGGGATGGACCACAATAAGTACAAGTTGCACTGATATTCAGCCATGCATAAAACGGACACAGAAATGGCTTTGTGCCTACCCCAAAACACTACCAACACTATGTTCAAAATAGGCGTCTTGCTATCAACACAATGGCAACAATGGGCCTTTGGACAACAACACAAAAAGGGGTGACAGAACAGGATATCAATTTAATGGAATTACATTCATTGAACTTGAAACTGAATTACAGATAAGGTTCATATTTCACTGTCCTGCTGCTCGACCTTCCACCTGTCTGTCATTCAGATCAATGCATAGTTGTGTTCATATCCTCATGTCTGCAATAGCTCTGCGACCATCCGTGTTGTTCTGATGGCTTGGATTTCAACAGTAACTTGTTGGCGAAGTTCCTGCTATTGGCTCAATGCGGTAAATGCGGTACACCCGGTCCTTGAGGTACAACACAATCAAAGGGGGTTGGCAATACTGGCGCCCCTTGTTCAGGATCTTGCTTGCCCCATTTTGTCCATATTTTGATCCTGCACTGGCCGAGCATTATGCTGCCGTACCTTTGGAAAGTGTTCTCCAAAGTGTTGTGTCTTGTACACCTCTGGCCTGGCCTTGCCATGGTTACTTAAAATGTTTTGTCTTGCAGTGTTCTTGCCATTAAAAAAGGTCAACTATCCCCTTAAAAATATTTGGAAACATGGTGTAGGTAGTGTTTTTGGGTAGTCGCAAAGAAAGTCCTGTATCCTTTTCATGCATACATGAATGGCAGTGAAACTTGTACTGAATGTGGTCAATACCCGGATCGAATGAGAAAAAAAAATGGTAACCTTATCCAAAGGAACACTGTTTTGTACTTACCCTGTTTATTTAATCAAAGTTCCTAGTATTGTAGCAGCCTTAAAATAGTGTAAAAATTGCGTAAAAATAGTATTCAAGAAAACATGAAATGAAAGAAAATATGTATCTCCAGTCTACAAACATTTCTTGGGAAAACTGTTTACCTTAATTTTCAAGGACAATCCTTTTTTTTCTCCAGGTGGTGGCACCATTTTCAGGCGTCCTGTTCAAGAGTGCTGGTAAACCCAACCAGGTTACTCTGCTAGCTGGTGGTGGGGCCTTCCGAAACATCAAGATCTTCATTGACAACATCGAGCCCAACCGCACCATCTCTGAAACTGAGGGAGTGCATGTAAGTAAAAAAGAGACTTCATTGATACACGATTCGTCATTGGTGGGCTCTCATTTCAGATGGAATCATTTGAGTCATTTTTGTGAGTAACCCGTCACTGTAAAATGAACTCAAAGTTGTTAGTTGTAACTATGCAGGACAAGGGGACAAAGGTACCATTCAAAGTGTTGGCCTATTCTTAGTATTGAGGTTCTATTTTATAAAACCCTTTTTTACCCATTTTATTAGTTGCGTTTTCTGCAGTCCATAACAATTTGCAGAAAAACAGACATAAACAATCTATATCCAGATTTACTGCTCAACCCCAACCTGTCCAAAGCTACATGTATATGTTCGTGTACAATTTGGGCATTATCTGAACTGAACCTGCCATGAATATTTTTCAGCAACCTGAATCTGGACTGCTCATTTACTGTCATACAAAAGTGGGTTTTAAATGAAATCAAATGCCTTTTTCTCAAAAACTAGTTTTACCACTTCAAAGTTTGTGGTCGTTATATCTGTTACTGAACTTAGTTTTCTAATGTTATATACCACTGGATGGTGCTTGTTCTGCAGATTACAAATACAGTGAACTCCAGCCAAGTCGACATCGTACAACTCGTCAAATCACTCAAGTCGGCCGTGTGACTAAAGTCCCGATTGTCTGTTATGCATTTCCATTGATTTTTTTTTTATTTCTAAGTCGGCTTTTATAAGTCGCCATTTTGCTCAAGTCGTCGTGTTACTCTCGGTCCCCTTTTCTTAAGAAAGCCTAACAAAATCCTTTGTGTTGGTCAGCATTCAAAAAATCATTGGCAACGACTTCCTACTGCGGTGGGCAAGAAGTGTTGAGTGAAAAGTGTTTTGGCAAAAGTATTTTGTCGCCAGAGGGTTTCCTACCGCATACATCGCATATTCATCGTGAGTATATCAATACCAGTACCCCCTCTAGTCTGTACGCATGCGCTCTGTCCATCTTGTGGGTTGTCTAATTGAATGATGCAGTCAATACCAGTGCTGCCATCAATGCGTGCGTGGTATACCACGCACGCATAAATTCGTGCACGTACATGTATTACTATTATGTACACATGGTATCCACTATCAATACCCCAAACGTGATGATAAAATTCAAGTATTAATTTTGTGGCTTCAACTTAAGCACTAAGGAGATAAACCAGGGTAAATCAAAGCCAATTAGTGCTATGAATCATAGTGGGTTTGTGAGCAAAAAGGCCATTCATGTAAGTCGGCAAAGTGATGACTTACAGCAGATCCCGAGAGTGCCGACTTAGCCGGAGTTTACTGTATCTTACTAATCCAACATTAAACTCATTTTGTGGTGACGAGCCACACATTTTGTTTATGATCACTCTGTAATCTCTTCATGGTCTATCTGTCCATCCACAAGGTGATAGCTGGTACCGTCATGGGTACAGTCGGCAGGTCTACAACCTGCACACCACCCAACTACATCCACGTGTCCATGACGAACTCTAAACCTAACCGCCTAGCAGCCATACTAGACAATGCCCTGGATGATGATGCTTTAGCTTCTGATGAAGCTGCTAAGGAGGGCTATGTGGACCCTAGTAACTACCTTGCCAAGAGGCCGCTGGCGCTACCAATATGGACTCAGGTCTGTGATGATTACAAGCTGGTATGGAAGGTAGGTCCTTGTAATAACACTCTTATCTAATACAGTATCAATAATAACACTATGACCTTTAACCCCAAATCATCCAAATACCTGTACCTCTTTGCTGTGGGTTCATACTGCATCAACATTTTTAACGGTCTGTAACTTGCTGAGTGGCCTTATAATCTACCTTTAGTAGGGATTCTGTGAAAATTTAGAGACTTCATCATCTGGACAGAGCTTTATTTATTCAGAAATCCATGAAAAACCGGTAACGTAAACAAGCATTTCTTGTTTTTGCCAAAGGGGCATACAACAATAGAGGATAATAGGGTCCATGATTGACTGAAGGTCCACTTTTGAGGTGTGTGTACAAAACTTATCTGATAAACAAAAGAGGGACAATATGGGGTCCACGATTGAAGGTGTTAAAAAGTGCGTGTTTATGGTGTAAATCGAGGAGACACACGTAAAGCATCATCAAGTAATTAAGGACCAGTCAAATTAAGGACGACATTGATTAGAAAACGTGTACAAAACCAATGGGAGCTGTTGCAATAAAGTTAGAGTGTAGACCAGTGTTGTAGTTGAGACCATCAAAAGACCTGACACAAGACCAGCAACAAGTGACAGGGCACCAACAATGACAAAGGAATGCCTTTGTTGCAGTCCATTTTAATAGATTGTGACTTGAATTGAGACTGAAGGTCTTGTGTTGGTCTTGTGATGGTTTTGCAGGGTCTCGACTACAACACCGGTGTAAACAAAGGATCGATGATGAGCAACAATAGAAAATCCTTGATTTACACCATAAACTAACCTGTGTGTGAGCGTGTGTGCGTGCAATCAATCAGTTTTCCCACCATGACTTGAGAAGAACTTGACATATCAACTTCAAACTTGGTATGTGGTTTGGTCTTGCTGTCCTATAGAACCCTATTGATTTTAAGCCTCATATGTCAAAGGTCAGGGTCGTTATGGTTAAATCTTTAGAAACGGTTTACCTGGGATAACTTGCACTTTTTTTTTATGAATATTTGTTTTGTGTTTATAATTATAATGTCGCTCTTATTGTAGGACAGTGCAATGCACACTCTCTGCAGTAGTATTTGTCAAGAATGGCAGTTCATCTTATAGCAGGGCATTTGTATTTTTGCACATATTATTGGCTGTTTCGGCAAATATGCCGACACAGCCTTTGTTTTTGTAAAGATTTAAAATTAAAATTGGCTTTTCAGCTTAAAAGTGAAAAGCACTGTTTTGTTCTGATTTGTTTTTTTTTCTTGTTTTTTTTTTCTTTTTCTTCTAGTTCCCCCCAAATCCCATGGACTTTGTACACGTTTTTTACCAGGGCATTTTGGACCTTAAACAAACTTGTACGCTAATGAAACCTAACCTATGTAAAGACCCCATAGTGAGTTTGTTTCACGAAGAGTGACGTCATAATTGTGTCATCATGGGTCACGTGACCTCATCTTAAATGTGCAAATTTTAAGACCCTCTATCTACGGAACTGAGATTGGGTTGAAACTTGGTATGTAGGTATACCGGAAGGTGTTACAGGTAAAACTTGAGGTGACGTCATCATGAAGTCATTGTGTGATTTTATATCAATTTTTGAAGTTATTATTATTATCACCCCATCTCTCAAACATGCTAAATTTAAAATTGTTGTATTACGTTTGTTTGGTTATAGGTATAAGCACAAAAGTCTTGTAAAATGTGTGACGTCACGATGACGTCATCAAAAATGCGATTTTCAAAACACATATTAGAGTAAGTCAGATTGTCTTGAAACTTGGTGGGTAGGTAGATACTGTTAACAGAATGCAAAATCTGAAGTGAAGCCATGACGTCATCACCTAATTGTTTTATTAATTCATATTATTTTTTACATTTTCTTCTAATACACAAATTTGACTTTTTTAATGTAATTTTGTTACAAGAACTGTTTAAAATGCGGAAAACCCTGTGTTCTGTTCATTGAACAGACATAGCTTTTTTTGTTTCCCATTCACTTTTGCCCATTGCATTTGTACACTTTTTTGTTCCTGGCACTTTGGGCACAGGGAAAGACAGTGAAGGGAGGTACTTTGCTGGGACGCAATAATAACGGAGAGACACTGGACACCAGCCCAGAACGCCAACCTCCCCCTGACACTACCACCGATAGACCTGACCCTAGCAAGATACCACCAAAGCGTACATCTTCCCTTGATGAAGCACTGTCCCAAGGTAAACAGAACAACCAGAGAATAATGTGTGCTGTATAATATTTATAATAAGTCAGTTCTAACCTGAAGTCCCATTTCTGCATGTCTATGAATCCCTTGTTTCAAGGTGCTTTACAACAATCAGACATTCAGTTTTTCCTTGGATGAACTGATTTCCTCATGTTTCAATTCACACTTTTGCCATTACATATTGAAAAGCACTGTATATAGTCTTGTAAAGTTTGGAATGTCCTCTTTTTGTAACTTCTATGAATGCTTGAGATAGGCCTGTTTAAACACTATGAGTGGATTTTGATTTTTGAACTTGAAATGATAATTTGTGAATTAGTATCTGATGCTTTATTTGAAAAAGATAAACGTGCATAAATCTTATACATACATGTACTCCATTGACATGACATACTTAATGCTTTTGTGTAGCACTGCATTTGTGTGTGAACGACATAAATCCCATTGTATGTTTGATGAAACATGATTATTTATGTGGTTGTTGTTATTTACAATCTCTTCACTATTGTTTTCAAGGCAACAAACAACAGACCCAGGAAATACTTGGCCTTCCAGAGCCAAAATTAGGCTCGGGTTCTCCTTTCAAGAACTTTACTCTGAGGAACTTGAGGATTGGATCCATTCTGGCATTTGCC
Source organism: Patiria pectinifera (assembly GCA_029964075.1). NCBI lineage: Eukaryota > Metazoa > Echinodermata > Asteroidea > Valvatida > Asterinidae > Patiria > Patiria pectinifera. The sequence goes on along the minus strand of CM057147.1, from coordinate 12,816,735 downwards.
CGTAAGGTTGGACTGGAGAAAACAGCAGATGACTTGCTGACAGTTGTCAAGACGATTGTTGTAAGTATGGTAGTCCTAAACATTAACCGGTATTCATAGGGATTTTTTAGAATTAAAAAAAATCATTAGTTTACAATTTTTAAATGTAATTTTCTGATATGCACTGACTTGTTTTGCAAATCTGAGCAAAATGTAAATTTGATTTCTTTTTTCCATTCATAAATACCTTAGACAGTTTACCCATTCTTATTGGTCGAGAGCCCGTCACGTGGCCAGTTTTAAATGGTTGATAAAGATCGATTGGCTGGTCTTCGACACTTTTCCAGTGTCACATGAAATTTAGACTCCTATGAAATACAGTGCCTTTTACGGTTTTATTGGCTGAACTTTCACAACCCTCACATAGGCATGTGCAATACTAACAGTGAGTCAGTATTTCATAGTCATTAATTCACATTGCATCGGCACAGCTGTGTTCTGTCCCAGGCGTGCAGAACGTGAGACACGCGCATCAATCTCCATTTAAGGAGTTATTAACGACTTCCTCGCGAGAGGAACGTAAAACGAAATAGCTAGAAAGGTGTTTCGAAAAACATGAATTAAAATTATTCAACAAAATCCTTGGCAATTTATACATTTTGACTTGTTTGACTTTTGGACAGAAGAGATTTGATTTTGTGACCGAAAAGGTATTTATGTATGGGAGTAAATATGTGCTTGGCCAGTATTAAACACTATGTTTAAGACTGGTTGAAGTCTGGATACTGATAATTATTCTCACTTGCACCTGAATTCTAATATTGACCGACTTGTTACATGGGTAATGGAATTGCCATTGAAAATTGTGTATTTAAACAGGACAATGTATTTTTATTTCATTCCTGACACTCCCAAGATTTATAATAACTGGAATTTAGTTCCAGGATTAGAACTTGTCAAACATAGATCTGCTTAAATTTCCTCTCAAGCCTTGAAGTGGAAGTATGTCCATGTCTTGAAGTGGAAGTATGTTGAATAATTTAACAGAGTAGCACAATGTATTACATGGAATTCCCAAATCTTTCTCTCTTGTAAACCTGCAGAAACTAGTGAGTGACAGGCCATGCATTCTAGCTGAGTCTTTGTCCAATGATATGTTGAGGATTGAGCTCCAGCAACGCGGTCTCAGTTCTCAGGGAGAGAGGAAGACTCTACTCCAGCGATACAAACAACCTGAAGATCGTAAGTACAAGTTGCTCGTCTGTGTCATTTAGGTGTGTCGTACTTAAGGCTATACATGTACCTCTGGAAAGGTTTTCATACCTTTGGAAAGTGGAAAGCAGCTATATGTCATAAAACCTTTGCTGCAAATTGCTCATGAGTTTGGCATAAAGAAACGTTGGAACACAATCCTACCGATTTGATGAGGAAAACCATGCTGTCTGTAAAGAAAATATTTATTCCATCTGATATGGTTTAAATCAAAACAACAAATCATTGAATGTAGTTTCAAAACAAGTGTGCCTGTTGTGCAATACAAAACTAAAACTGGATCCACTTCAGAGACCAAAACAATTCAAAGGTTACTGTGTCTTCTCAAAATGTATAGTATCTATCGAGCTTTATAACTTGGTTGTTATGTACCCTACAAAAAACAGTTTCGTTGTTTTGTCGGTGCAACAATGTCGAATCTCCTAAAACAGCGTGTGACGTCATGTACGAGAAACGCCAGTTTTCAATGTCAAAAGGTCGTATCTCGCTTAAAATTACCCGGATGTACACACAAAGTAAATGAATGTCCTTTACATGTATTCAACATTGCAAGTGTGAATTGCGATCACTTGCCGTGATGTTATAAATTTGTGAAGGAGTATGTCATACCTGCCAACCTTTCCAAATTTGGCCTAATCATTACGAAAACACAAGCTGTATGTATTTTTGTAATTCGCAATATAGTATTCCGAATCACCAATTAATCTTCCTTTATTATGAGTTTTCCTCGAAATCCTTTACTTGTCAATTAAATACCGTGATTTTATGAAAAAATGGTTAGATATAAGCCATAAACGCAAAGCACACATGTCTTATTAGATGTGGCTGCAGTCACTACCAATATCAAGCCGTAGCCAAGTAATTCTGACATTGATGTAACCACCAGCCACAAGTTAGTTTAATACCAGGTGCAAACGACATGGAACCAATAAGATGGCGCACAAAAGATTGCCATGTGAGTCCGAAGTTTTCATCATGCTCGTAGTATTCAGGAAACATTTTTCGAACTTTGTGTCACATCATCATGACTTCCACGACAACTATTGAAAGGAGTTTGAGCTGATCACAACGTCCAGAAAAAGTTAAAAAGGTATGTTTGCGGGATATTTTTTATCTTGTATGGTGGTCCTAATCATGCTTATATAAATGTGTGTAAAACATACGAACTCGAAACGCAACATTGATAGCATGCATCTCAGAAAAATTTGCGCACATGTTATTATTGTTATTATTTATTTGACTTCAACAAACAAATACAGACATTAAAAAAAATGTTCCCCTCAAAATATTCTATGGCATACAGTGCATACAGATTAATCACGATAAGAAGGGTATGCACTTGTATATGTACGTGTATACCATGTACCAACACGTGGTATTGGTAAAGCTGATACACTGTTAATGTACGAGCAGTTGAAAATGACCGCACGGTTTGATTACTAATTTGGATTTTGAATAGTTGGCAGCTACATGTATGGTATGTATTCAGTCCAGGTATGAACCAACCCTTTGTTTCCTTATGAAGCCACAATCGCACTTCGGGGGTAATTTAGAATAAACAGTGAACTTTCAGAAATGGATGTATATACATGTACACTGTTCATGTGTACATGTACACCAGTGTTGAAGTCGAGTACCAAAACTCGGGTACCAAGTTTTCCGAGTACACAGAGTGCCGAGTACGGGCCGAGTCCGAGTACTTTTTAGTCAAGTCCTGGGCCAAAAATCAGAGTTCGAGTTTTTCAGAGTCCGAGTACGGGCCGAGAATGAGTACAAAGATATCGAGTACATCCCGAGTACATTTTTAAACTAAAGTATTTATGGAAATTAGCACCGTTACTTACCTGCAATATGTAAAGTAATTACCCAGTATTCCAAGAAATTAACACGTACACATAAAAAAGTGTTGTTTTTGTTTGGAATCTTGATTTATTGCATCAAAGGTGCTTATTGTAGTTGGAAGTTGTTCCAGACTTCTCCAAAATCCGCAGCCCACATGACTTGCATACTGCGCTGTGCTGCTTCTGCCGTTAGCGAAATATTCCTTGTGATCTCTAAACCCCCAAGATATAATTTCTGACGAAGAAGACATGTCTATGTCTGGATCAAACACGCCGCCATGTGCCAGAGAATGTGACGCGTTTCAAACAAAGAGTGATGTGCACAACCTCTTCCCCACGGATACGATCTTTCCGCGCCTTAGAAAATGCCTCATGTGATGAACGCACATGCAGCCCATGGAAAGAAGGTTGCAATTTATTTCGCTGGTATTCTTGTAGTATTCAGTAGGAATAGGACAGTAAAAAAATGTGCACCAGCGATACTGCAAGCGCTACCAATACCCTTTCACGAATACTCGAGTTAGAGTCGATAAAGAATACAGCGCAATACTTACATCATTTTCAAATACACTCTGTGAAGTTTTTGGTCAAAGTTTAGTATCGAAAAATTAGTATCGAAAAAAATCCGAATTTTTCTTTCAAGTACTGCGCGACTGGGATCGAGTTCATCGAGTACAATTTGTTGAGTTAAGGGACGAGTCCGAGTACAAAATTACGAGTATGTGCCGAAAACTTGGGGTTTTTTTTCGAGTACTTATGATCGAGTTCGGGCCAAGTACTTATTGGTACTCGAGTTGTACTCGAGTTTGAGTTCAAGTACGAGTACTCCAACACTGATGTACACAGTACAGTACCTACGTTGTAACATGTGTAAGTATTTCATGTTTGGAAAAGGGATGGCACTATCCCATTCAGTGACACTTCTTCTCTGGTGACTTGTATGGCTTAGTGTGGATTGTAAGCATGATTGAGTCTTTGCCGGTTATGTCCGATTGAAATGTAGAGTGGGCGGGCATAAGAGATTAAGTGACTATGATAGGTTGGGTAATCAAATGTGATTAAAGGTGCGAGCAGAGGATTATGTTCGCAAATCCTCTAGTTAGCAATAGCATGCTTTCGTGCCTTGCTGTTGGGCACTCTTCAGTTGCAAATAGGTGATTCAAAAAAGAATCGAGGCTGACTCGCGGAAAAGTTGTGGTTGGGATTGGTTGTATTCCAATCATGTATCGTAAGTTTGAAGTGTTGTGGTTACAACCGTGTGACTTTAGTTGGTTTCAACTTGTTCCTCTAGAGCAATCGGGTTCGGTTAGTTTTTCGGAAGAGCCGGAGTATGTCGGGAGTGGGTTTAAATCTTGATTTTGTTTGGGTAGTTTCTCCCGGATATTATTTTCGGCTTTTCTAAAGGCAACGAATTATGATTTGGGAAATGTTTCCGCAGAGTAGTTTGTTGCCTTGGATTATGTTCCAGTGTTTGTTTATTGCTCGATTTAAGTGACGGTGCGTTATGGTGGGGTTGTATGTCGTGGTGAAGACAGGTGGAGTTTGTTTTGATTTTTCTTCATCCTAAGATTGTATGTGTTAAACCTGTGGGCAGCTTTCAAATTAGTGGCTTCCGGGTATTTTCTAGCGTTTCACTAGAATATGATTTCGGATGCCAATTGGTGGTTGAAAGGATGTTTTTTAGAGCATATGTTAAGCATTAGTAATGTAAGTTGTGGTCTTCACTCGAAATAATTATTGATGCTGCTTACAAGTGATTGCGGTTTGGTTTAGCAGAAGCAGGTAAGATGTTGAGGCCTTGTCCAAAAAGCAAATATTTCGGTTTGCGATGGTTTTGCTCTTGATAGGTTGGTTATGAAGGATGATATTGTTCTGCTAATGAGCGCAAATGATTGGAGTTGGCTCGTTTGGTTTTCGGTTGCATTTGTGAGAGAAATGGTTAGATTTCAGTTGGTTTATTGATCTCTTGCTTTCTTTGTTGAGTTTCCTTCTTGCCATGGTAGTTGAAGGGTTTGTGGTTTGAATATAACGAATAAGGTAAGATGGGGTGGGTTATATTCCAATTTATTTATTATAATAAAGGCAGAATGATGGATATTTCTCTTTTGAGAGGGTGTGTTGGTCCTGAAAAGGACCGTTTGGTTTAGTAGTAAGAGACCGACTAATATTGTCGTTTTCTTTTGATGCCTCTTGGTGGTTGATGGGGTCTTGTGAAGAAGCTAAGCAACTGCTGAGCGGTGATGTGATCTTGACCCTCGAAAGCAGCAAGCTGTTCTTGTGCTGAGCGTCTGGCGTTGGTCAGATGGGCCTCGGTGTAGTGTAGTTGGTGCTGGTATTCCTCAAGTGTAATTCTTTTAAAGAGCAAGGACGTTCTCTTCTGGAGATTGCTCCAGCGATCCTGGAATGAACTCTGATATTTCAGATATCTATGTGGAGGTGGTGGCCGTAGTTTAACCTTGATATAAGGTGGTGGGGTGTTAGTCTCGATTGACCGGGAAAGGAGCCGTATTTGGCGGGTGATGTGACCCTTGGCAGATGTCAATGTGTTGACGTTTTCTGCCAGGAGTTTCATCAGTCTGAATTTTTCCTTGTACACCTTCATTTTATTGCTGTTACTTTTACAGTTGACAGCAGAGTGCAGTTTTTATGAATAATGTGTCTTTGGTAGTGTGAGGAAATGTGTTGCAAATTCAACACTATCGACTAAACTGGGACGATTTCTTTTTGTCGTAGGCTGCCCCCTTCTTCAAGTCTCCTTGCCCAAGAATGTCTACTGTAGGATAGATGAAAGTTGCCTTGGTGTGGAGTGCTGTATGAACGTCAAACTCTTCATGGTATCTCTGGCCTTCAAGGCATTCATGCGCTTTGATCCTTGCGAGTTCCAGTTTGTACTCGGTGTCAACTCTTGGAACTACACCGTTCAAATCCTGGATGTTGAATTTGGTAAATTAACTACTTTTTTACAATTGAAATTACGAACTCCTGATTTTTGGGTGATTGGGCAGAACCCAATCACCATTTTAGAATTGTTTAAATACATAGTCTTTGTTTCTTTCCCTCTTTTATGGGAAAACGATAATACCTGGTAAGAACTTGAACCTTTGTCCAAAGATTTGACAGACATTTCGATGTCATCATTAAGTCATCGGTTATCAAATTACAAGCAAATTAAATTGAGTTTGAAATTGGAATAATTACTTTAAACCATAACTTTTCAAATGAATAGAGTACCGTTGTAATCTTTTGTGGTCAGTTATCCATTGCCTCGGGCAATGTTTTGGATTCCTGGGCACAAAACCATTTAACCTTTACTTCCGCTGCAATTAAAAATAGATACAAATTGAAAACAGAAGCATTTTTCTACAGACAAACAAATTATGGAGGCGTTGACTGACGACTGCCTAATACAAAAAGGCATGATGATGTCATTACCTGAAAGGATGCCCTCTAGAGGCACATCAAATAAAGTTGAACATGCATGACTTTAAAATTCATTTATCATTTTTTTTTTCAAATTGCTCCTAGACATTCTTTAAATAACCGCAAGTGACTTGGCAAGGTTTCAGAATCATGACGTCATCAGACCGGAAGTTATTTTAGGGAGAATTTGAAAATGATCAGTTTTCTTTTTTTTTCTTTAGAATTCAAATCTGCCATTTTTGAACCATGTCTAATGACTATGGTCGTAACACAAAATAATGATTCCCAGTACAGTGTTGATCATGGGTTTCGAAATGCTGTGACGTCATGACCGGAAGTTAGTTGTTTTCAATACTTACACTTAAACAGTCATTATAATTTCCATATTTTCAGAAGCTTTTTCCCACCTCATGATGAACATGTATCTTGTCAGAACTAAATCAGTATTCAGTTTGCACACTTTAAATGATGACATCATCAAACCAAAAATAATGTGTGCATTTATGTGAAATAAACTGAAATTTATCATACCCCAAAAGACATTTTTTTTTTCAAATTAGATCAAATCATTTTACAGGAAAAGCTGAATTTCATGGTCCTTTTACTGTTCTGACATAATAAAATGCACAACTGGGCAATGTTTTTTTGTTTTTTTAAATAACCGCAAGTGACTTTGCAAGTTTTCATAATCAAATGTCCTATGAAATGGTTTTCTGTCCGATCATCCCTAGAGATTCGCGTATAACGCGAATCTCTAGTTATACACTCGAAATTTGAAAAATGTGATTTTCAAAATTAAGGAAATTTTGAAAAGGCTGATTTTGGAACCAATCTTGCTTGGAGAGAAAGAGTTGTTAACAAACACTGTTATTGTTTCCCTAGGCAAAGAATGGGACATGCCAGTGCCCTTTGACATTCCATTTGTGGATGATATGGAGCTGCAGCTTAGGTAGTTTAATCTTTTTAAAAATCTAATTTTTAAGTTTTAAAGTTGAACAAAGAAAATGTTTGGAGCGGGCTGGGGTTTGAACCTGTACCCACTGGAGTACCGTTACGGCAATCTATCAACTGAGTGCTTAGCCATTTGTTGTTAATTTCCGAAATTGGCAGTGTTTTTGTAGGTGCACTAGTCCGGCAAGTCAGAAGCCCATGGGTTTAAACTCATGCGTTTGAACTCTGCCGAGCTCCAATCAAGTTCGTTGCTCAACTTGAGACCTGACTGAAAGAACTCAGACCTTTTGATTCTGAGAACTTCATATAACTTTGTTTAACTGTAAAGAAAGACGATGTACACATACTATGGACTTTGTGCATGAACAATTGATGGTGCTTTGTGACCTCTTTCTAGAGCTCCAGTGGGGGGACACATCAAGTGTGCATACTGGTTCGCGTGTATGGTGCGCAGTGTGTGCACAACTAATTTTCCTGAATGTGAACAAACCTACAGCATCTTAGCATGAGTACAAGACATCGTGAGTGTGCATTCAAACATCATGAGTGTGCATGTACATGTGTACCTGCCATTGGTTACATCCAACTCTGCCCTTGTAACCTCTGAGGGGGTACCAGAGGTATGCACAGATCCTGATTAGGGCCGGATTAGACTAGGATGCAAAGTGGACATTGGTGACAATTGGGGCGATTCACAATGTAGTGCGCCACCAAGAGTTTGCCATGGAGAGTCCATTTGTTCAAGTTTATGGTGGAAAAAACAAGAATTTGTTTTGAATAAGTGTCAGTAGACAACTTAAGCTAATTTGTTATACATGTAGATTTGGGCAAAGCGTTCTGCTGCCTAACAAACAAATTATATTGATAAAAAGAAAAGAAAAGGACAAACAAATACTCGAATCATATGCTTACGAAACTACTGACCAGAACAATTAATAAACAATATGAAAATGTCACGCGCTGCAACGCGTCGACAATCTCCCACAATGCCCTGGGAAAATTGAACTCTCCGTGGCAAATTCTTGGTGGCGCACTGCATTGTGAATCCCCCGAATTATCACTAATATCCATTTTGGATCCTGATCTAATCCAGCCCTTTAATATTCTGCCACAGGTACCGCATTGAGAAGAGCAGGACTCAGCTACTGGTCAGCATGTCTGTTGGTTTCTGCCCAACGACTGGTGATGCAGATTGTTTGCCATTCATCAAGGTGTTGAAGGATTCTGCTATTGCTTTACCTGTCTGTCATCCCGATGGAACCATCACGTGGCCAGACAGTAAGCATGAAGGAAAATTACAACAAAACAGTATTGATGCAATCAAACCACCATTGTCATAATTCTAACAGTATGTATAGCAGTGAGAATATCAGGGGCCTAGTATGTTTATTGTTGATGCAGGTATAATCATCCAAAGGCTAAAAATACTGATTCTGAACAAAGCAAAGTAGCAACATGTTCTTACAAATATATATTCATATTCGAAAACTTATACATTAAATTTGGAATTCCTAAAGGAATAAAGATACTAGCAACTGATAGATGCTGCAAAACAAAAACAATAAACTTCATTTTTAATTTTAGTTGATCTGGAGGAGTATTTCTCTCGTGCTGCCTTGAGGAATCTACTCAAGGAGACGGGTGAGGAGCTACTGAAGGCAGGCACTGAGGCTACATGGAAATATGTCTTGGAAGAGCTGGGCATACCCATGGTAATGTCAGACTTCATTAATGATTGTTAGATTTCCGTAGATCAGAAGTTCATTTAACAAGTATGTTCACAAAGACTTTGATATGTTTTTGTTGTACACTGCTAGAAAGCTCCCAGTGCACAAGGAAGGTAATGTACCCTGGGACATGCGCGTGTCAACACTGACCTGTGGGGACAGCAGAAAGTCTCCATAGCTCGGTCCTAATTTGCCTAACAATACAAACCTTCCCTATAGCATGGTGATGGCCCGCCCACTGTAATGTAGATGTGCATATCAATGACTATAGCAATGCACTTGAGACATGTGAGAAATAGAAATGCAAAGGGGTGTAAAACGGAAGAAATTCTGTCTTAAAGCTACAGTCCATCATTTGTAATTTGAGCATTTTGTTCGTTTGAAGCAACAAAAGAGTTCAAAATCTAATGAAGGATACTGAGCAACTAACAGGATGAAGTTTCAGCTAAGCTTCAGCTGTACATTCCGAGAAAAACAGCATTCTAAGATCTCAATTTCAAATCAAAAGTTACTGAATCATGTTTTGAATTGTTTTGAATTGCAGCTATACGCGACGTCGCGCACTGATCCGACAAATTATAACAACCGCGCGCGCGTGTGCGTCATTCCAATACTTGTGCGCGCTGCGCTGAATAACAAAACGAACTACTAATTTAAATTTTCCTACGGTGCTTCTTAAGAATCACCGTTGGAAATGCCTTCTTTCGTTGATTACTTCAAAATGACAGCTTCCCAGAAAGAATAATTTCACAGGGAGTTTAGTTCCCTTACTATCTTTCAACCAAGTATGTGTTTCAACAATAATTACGCCAGTTACTTTTCGGATGGCTGCAAATGATGGACTCTAGCTTTAACAAATGAGGACTTTATAATTATTCTCCTCAAAGGCTCAAAACAGTTATCAAAAATAATGTTAAAACAAAAAAGAAATAGCTCAAACAAGAGAGTCCACACAAACTGAGTCGTTGGGTTTTTCAGTAGGCTTCAACAGAGTCTGTACACAGCTACAATTGCTGTCTGTTGTGATATAGTCCATAGGTTTTGTACCACCTCCGAAACATATTTCGCCTCAGGCCCCATTTGCATCCCGGTGTGTAAAAATCAATATTCACTACATTAAAGCAGGCAAAGATTGTAAACTGTCTGCATAGTCTGTTGAGGTCTGTTCAAAAATCAAAGTGATTTCATTATTTCAGTTTCTTTGGCGCCATCGTTGAATAAACTACAAGAAACATATGTCCAATGATAGTGCATTTGAAGTCTCCCCTGCTTGATCAATTTCTTTACATTAAATAATTCAGATTAACATTTTATTGTTGCAAGTTGTACAACAAGTTACACCATTTACCTCATCAGGAATTATTGGGTGGTAAAGAGCCATGCCCAACGCCCACCAGTTTGAGTAAGATGCAGCTGATAGCCACACTGGAGGAGAGGCAACTTGCAACCAATGGAACGAGGATGGAGATGGAAGCCAGGCTATCGCAGGATGATAGAAGTAAGTAGAATAACTCAAGAAAGGCTGGATGCAAATCTTGTGGCTAAGGCTGGCAGTTGCACAAGAGTCTATGGGAAATGGCTTCATCCGCTACAATAGGATTATGTTTTAATTGGAAGCCATAGCCAAGTGGTTTGGCCATTTGCATCATTCAGAAAGGTATCAAAATCAAATAAAGGATAAGGAAATGGAGTGAAACTTAAATATTTTGTTCTCAGCACTATAATACGCCTGAGAAGGGGAGGGTAAGCAATCCACAGAAATACAGATCTTAAAGTGCTGAGCAAATTTACTGCAAGTCTCTGATAAAGAAACAATTGTAATATTTAACTGTTAATAGTCGAAGCTGAGTGAAATGCAAAATTCTCGATTTTAACAAGCGATAATATTCCTACCATTCCACAATTTAATGCCAATCAACATTGATTGTTAGGTTTTCATCACATCACGTCCGCCAACCTCAATTTTCACTCCCATCCGAACTTTTTTATATTTTCTATTTTTTTGTCTGAAATTTTTTTTTTTTTCCTCAAAACAAATGTATTTTCCATACAAGTTTATCCCCAAATCCACAGGCACCGTCACACTGATTTGCACGCAAACATTGTGCATGGCAGTACTGAGCACATCGCACAAATTCATAGTGCTAATACATACGTTATCGTATAGTCGGGACTCGGGAACCATGACGAGACGATACGACAACGCTATAGGCACCATGCAGAATGTATTATGCTAACGCAATGCGTTATCGTATAGTTGGGAACCATGACGAGTCGATGTATTATTGATACGACAACGCTTTAATGTCTTAAAGTTTTTAAAGTTCAAAGTTTGATATCTAGCTAGCATGGCAAGGGTAGGCCAATTGTTGTGTTGCTTGTTTGAACACTCATCAACTGAAAACCAAGTCTTCTATAAACTTCAAGGTTACCCTTTCTAAATTCTAGACACAAACCCCAGGTCATTAAACAGCTGATTATATAATTTCCTGTTTCTTGTGTCTTCTTTTAGGTTTATCTGACGTTGTCCCCTCAATTGACTTAAAATGTGAAGAAGTGGAATTTATAAAATATAAAATATAAATTCCCCTCCTTACCGATTTTGTTCAATCAACCTAAAAATCAATGTTGATTGGCCTAACTGACATATAAATCCTTGTCATTTAGTTTACAGTTAAAATGAACTTCTATATCAATACAAAATTGCTGGGAAATATATCTTTTTCTTCCAAACCACCCCTTCACAAAATGTTTGAACCCAACTCTATAGCTACTGGCTCTTTTAAACAATACGCCCTACGTGCAATGCTTGACGTGCACACCACCATGCATTTGCAGACAAATACCGCGCCATGGAACAAGGATGATCCTAATTGTTGAATAGTAAATCCCATTCACCATGGGCAAATGTTTTTTTTGGAACTGCCAGGGCGAATGGGAGTAATAATGAATGTCACGTGATGTAAGTTCCACCAATCAAATGGCAAGGATGTTATGCTTATCATCCATTTTAAAATTGACCCAGTAAAGTCTAAAGACAAAATTGGACTTATCAAAGTTGTAAAATCTTGTCTGATCTGTACAGCGTGTCAGTTCTTCACATTGCCAGCATTCTCCCCAGAGCTGGCAAAAGTGGCTTACTGCTCCCTGAGTGAAAACTGCCTCCGTCTGGACTGCTGTCTGCAACTCGACCTTGAAGACTGGCAATTCCACCGCTCCTTCAAAGCCTTTGTGGAGATAGATGCCTGTGATTTCACATTCTACGTCGCCTTTCAGCACTTGCTGTACAAGAAGTTGCTGCTGAGCTACGAATGGGGTGATTTGGGTCATTTTATTCTCAATTCCACATGTATTACAGAAAATACGTTCAAAATTTCCAATGCGCAAACGCAAGCAATTCCTCAGACAGTAACAAAAGAACGTTGCGTCACCACACTCACACTCATCTTTGTAAAAACGGGCAATCGTGAACCCCCTAGTGTCCCTATTCCTCATTCCTTTGTTGGTACTTAACTTTTTAGCAACAGCTCTCTTTGGTTTTGAACACGAATTTCAATCATGGACTTTTAGTCTAACGTTGACGTATTTTTTTGGCCCTTACCCTTTTGTCCCTAGTCTACAATTGCCGATGTTTACATACTCACACACACGCACGTGTGTAAATGCCGGCAATCGTGGACGCCCCATTGTCCCTAATCCTCGTTCCTTTGTTTGTACTTTTTAGCGACAGCTCTCATTGGTTTTGTACACGATTTGAGATCGTGGACGTTCGGTCAATCGTGGACGTATTGTTTGCGCCCCAATTCTTTTGTCCTACGTCCATGATTGCCGGTGTTTGCATACTCACACACACACGCTTACATAGGCATATAAGTGGGGTACTTCCTTTGTTCTCGTGTACTAAAATTTTCGACGTCAAACACTTATGTCAAAATGCTTTTATTTTAACCAAAGTTAATTTCCTTTTTTGAAACTCTTCCATTTACGACAAATCAACCCACCTTGGAAATTCCTAGTTTTTGAGTAAAATCCATATATCTATTTCGTGAAAAACTTGTGGGGTACCAAAACGGTAAAAAAAAAACGTTGCAGCTAGTCAGTTCAACTTTTTACCCCCAAAATAGCTCAGGTAATTCGTGACTCAGTTTTGGGTCAGGTTACATGTCAGTAGTCAGCATTTTACAATGAAGTCCATTAAACCACACAGGACAACCAGAACAGCAAACCGTAGGTCCCATCGCCCTGAAATACTCCATCAGTAAACTTGATGCAGAGAAGATGTTTGAGATTGACTTTGGAGCATCTATCTGCCAGAGTGCTGATGATTGCGTCTTTAATGTGGACATCATCCAGGACTACCGAGTTCCCATTCCAATCTGCAATTCCAGCTTTTCATTCTCCCTTCCAGGTAGGAGTAAGATTTTCATTGGATTCTTTGTAGTAATGACAACAATATTTCCTCAGGAGTACTCATGAGTAAAATGTTTTATGATGTTTTTGTGAATCAAGATACACTCAACCAAAAAAGAAAGTCTCCCCCCCAATACTTTCTTGTATAGAGTGTGTATATTAATGGTTCAGGTGCTATATAAAGGTGGTGTTATTAGTTTCTTAGTATTAAAGTATTAAAAAGAAACGACAAAGTCCTGAAAATTTCTTTTATATATGCCCTATATTGGATCCATGCATGAATATTAGATGGCGCTTCAAAGTGAGAGCTATCTGTGGGAGAGACTGCATTACACTGGTTCGCACGCATGTGGTGCGCTAAATCATATTAGAATTGGAGGATTCAGGACTGTTAGGGATAGATGATATCCTGAAATGCACAGACATACGGCGGCAATGGCGTGCATTGAAACACTTCCTAAATCTCTTTGTGCACAAGGTCGTAGCTGTGCCTAATAAATGTCATTTCCTCAGTGCTGTGGTTCTGATGCCCTACAAACCTGACTTTTTTGTCCACAGGAGGGAACACCTTGAGGGAGTTTGTGAATCAAGTTGGCCGGAGTGCTGGGCAGCAAGCTGTCAATATTCTCCTGGAGTTCATTGGGCTTAGAGATAAGATTAATGATGGACCGTGTGACACCACAGCACTGATAAGACCTGATGAAGAAGGTGAGGAGTGGTCTCCACCAAAATGTATTTTTTGACATGACTTTCCGGTATTGGTGGCACTAATTTGACCTTGAAAAAATGGGTTTAGACACCTCATTCGTTCAGTTATCTGCAATATTGGCTAAGATATAGTAAAAAATAGATTTTTCGGTAATGGCGTCAGTAGTTTGCATCCGAGGGTGCACGATAACCCCTTCTTCCCACTAAACTATTTCTCATGCAGATCCTTTAAAATGCACCAGGATTTTTAAAGGATTGAGGAAGGTAGAGCCCAACCACCATCGGGACTTTGATTGGACTTTACATCTCTTAAAAGTGTAACAATAAAGAATGTGCTCTTGGTAATCTACAGAGTGGAGGATTGTGAAGGATTCAGAAAGCTTTGTAGCAATGAAATATCCTGTGGTAAAAATTTTGAAATGCAGCACAGTGAGTGTGCCAAAGTAATTTTGTAGATTTACTACAGTGCCTGCTTTATTTCAAGTTTTAAAATTCCTTTTGGCTTATTGCTCAATCTTTGTTAATCATTTGTCTGCTATCCAGTATGCACCGATGTGAGCCTACCACTACTACCCAGTGGAGTGACTTGTGAGTTTTCAGACCGCTGCCTTGGCATACGATGCTGCACTGAACTGGATCTAGAAATCACTGTATTATCAGTCAACATGTGGCTGATTCTAGACCCCTGTGAATTCACACTGTCCATGGGATTGGGAAAGTGGTCCTTGTCATTCACCATATTTGACTACCATTGGGGTGAGTGTTTGTAATACATTCCAACACGTGTATGTAAATTCAGTTCGAATTTGAACTTTGAAATTCTTACTCATTGATTGGCCACTATGAAGCTATACTGTAGAGAAAAATGTTTGATTTCAGAGTGCTTTACAATTCCCTCAATCTTATCTTGACTCTATTTCAAGACACAGTTATGAATACATTTTAAAAATCTGAAAAAGAAATACCTTATAAATGTATTGACAGATCTCTCAATTGTACAAATACTCAACACAACTCTGAAGCCACTGTTTGCAGTGACAATTGTATGCACACACATACACCCATGTTTACGTTACATACCTAGTTTTGGCATTCACTTGTTTTCTTGTAGTTAAGAAAAAGCTCTGAAAAAGCTCATTTTACTCTCACTATGAAACACTTTCAACCCATTTTTTTCTTATGATTCCCTTTAGTGTTTCTCTTCATTTTGCCACGGATAAACCTGATCCAATGCTTACGTAGGCATAGAAGTGGGGTACTTCCTTTGTTCTCGTGTTCTAAAATTTTGCAACGTCGCACACTTATGTCAAAATGCTCTCATTTTAACCATAGTTAATTTCCTGGGCTGAAATTCGGACTTAATATCCCTTTCTAAAACTCTTCCATTTGCGACATTTCAACCCACCTTGGAAATTCCTAGTTTTTAAGTAAAATCCATATATCTATTTCGTGAAAAAATTGTGGGGTACCAAAACGGTACCCAGCAAGTCGGTTGGCATTCCTTGTGGGGTACCTCCCATTGTTCCGGTACCCCACAAGGCAGTGTTTGTACACGCACAATTCCTAAACAAACTTCAACTAGAGCTACTTGTACGCACAATCTGTAAAGCCGCCCTCAGGTCTACCTTGCGATGACAAACCAAACGTGACTGATTTTTTTTAGGATCAAGCTGCGCCTGCGCTGCGACTGTCGGGAACATTTCAGTCACCAATATTTGCGATCTGAGTGTAACTGTAACGATTGGCATCAGTCGGTGTTTAAAAAAAATCAACTGTCGCAGAGTAGACAAATTTCAATTTGTGCGTCGTGAAGGAATGTGTTCCCAACAGGCGGGAATCAATCGCAGTCAACTCGTGTGAAGTTATGCTGTTGTGCGTTCTTTCGGTTCATTCAATTACATGGTGGATAGTCGTTGCGTCGTGGGTGACGTGAGCTTGGTTAAAATTATTCTGTTTTGAGAAGGCGCTTGTTTCATGATTCTAATGACGTAATTGGTCAGTTTTGTGACCTGACTATGACATTTGATGCTGAGGGTTTCCATCGTGGCGCAAGCAAATTGCACCTCGACCTGAGACCCGCTTTAAATATATTTAGTTGGGAAGATGAACTGTTTCGTAATTTTTACCAGGTACCCAGGAAGAGCTGAAGATTGGTAAAGCCTTGACTCTTATCTACACCATTGACAAGCTGATCGAGGACAAGGTGTTTGTATTGGACCTAGCACTGTCCCTGTGTCTCCCAGACTCAGACTGTAACACCCCCTCTATTGATATTCTCAAGAAAACGCGGGTGCCCATACCACTCTGCAATGAGAATTTCACCTTCACTCTTCCAGGTAATAATGCTTCTAAATCGCTTTTAATTTGACATGTACAAGCACCCCGCACTGGACTCCATGTATGAACATTAGATGGAGCCTCTTTGATCGCTTACAAGAGTGGATACACCACGTGCGTACTCATGAGTGCATGAAGTACGCATAAATAATTTACACAAACTTGCAGTGGGTTGGTTATCCATTCAGACTGAGGACTTACCGTTGAGGGGGTATTTTTGCACGGAGCCCATTGTTGCATGTACCTCATCCTTACCATACGTGCGCACGAACCAGTAAACACTTACAATGTGTCCCTCATTGCCTTAAAGCTATAGTCCATCATTTGTAATTAGTGCATTTTGTTCATTTGAAGCAAGAAACGTGTTCAAAATCTAATGAAGGATACTGAACAACTTACTTGATGAAGTTTCAGCTCAGCTTCAGCTTCATATTCCGAGAAAAACAGCATTCTAGGATCTCAATTTAAAATCAAAAGTTGCTAAATCATGTTTCGAATTGTTTTGAATTGCAGCTTTACGCGATGTTGCACACTGATCCAACGAATTATAGCAACCGCGCACGCCTGTGCGTCGTTCCAATGCTTGTGCGCGCTGCGCCGAATAACAAAACAAACAACTAATTTAAATTTTCCTACGGTGCTTCTTAAGAAGCACCGTTGGAAATGCCTTCTTTCGGTGATTTCTTCAAAATGAGAGCTTGCCAGAAAGGATAATTTCACAGGAAGTTTAGTCCCATTACTATCTTTCAACCAGTATGTGTTTCAACAATAATTACGCCGGTTACTTTTTTGGATAGCTGCAAATGATGGACTCGGGCTTTAAATGAGTTGGCTGCAAGATGCCTTCCCTGAACACAGCCTTATCACTATTTCGTCACCGTTTTCACAAAGAGGCGAATTTAGTATTTCACTGTCTGAACAAACATCCAAGATAATTGCGTTTAAAATTGGTCTTTTTTTCTTTTGACAATTTGAAACTTAAAGATGCATAAAATATGCAAGATTTAGGTATCAGGGGAAAGAAGAGATGCTAATCTTCCTAAATGTGGCAAACTTTAAGAAAAATAGGTGATTAGTTTTGCAGGATTAATCAATTAAGAGAAGTGGCTGTTCGTGAAAACGCAAAAAAAAACAATTAGCAAATTCGCCCCTTCGTGAAAACGCTAAGGGACTACGCGCTGAATTCGCCCTTCTGCCGTCTGAGTCAATGCATTTTTGTACAGTATGCACAGATTCTGCCCCACTGCGCGTGCGCCTTGAAATTCGCCCCTTCGTGAAAACCTTTTATTGCACGCGCCTGAAATTCGCCCTTTCTTCATATACGCGCTATTGTATTACAATGTATTACAATGAATTTATTTACTGAAAATTTATAAATTCCATAGAGTGCAGAAATTCGCCCCTTCGTGAAAACGCGAAACGGCACTTTTGGCACTTTTTAAAGTATAGCCTCACCAGGTTGTAGATATCGATGTATCTATTCATATTCACCAACATTTTTTTCCCCGAAAAACAGACGATTTTCATGAAATTCGCCCCTTCGTGAAAACGGTGACGATTTAAATAATACAAGCAGCATTGGCAGATCTTGAGAAAATCTAGTTGCGAATTGCAATAGAACAAAAATAGAGAAAAGTCTGTCTAAAATAGTCCAGCAGAAAGTCTTGCAAAAAATGAGTATAGTTTAAATATGTAGTAGTTGAATTTTCTGCAAATAGGTGAAAAGAATTGCTTGGGAACAGAAACAGCCAAAAAAAATTTGCCATATACATGTAGTAAAAATACCAAAACTTAATAATATGGAACACCACACATTGAAACCTACCCCAAAATTGAATGTTGTCATGAATTTGCTTCATTCCATAGGGGATGGGACTATAAAAGTCTTCTTGCAGATGCTTGGGCAGAACGCTGCTGAATCAGCAATTGATGCTATTCTTGAACATCTAGGGCTATCTGTAAGTCTTTTAAAAGTTTGTTTTTTATTAGCAGCAGTTTGAGATTACTGTGATAAAGTTATTTATCTTGAAGGAAGAATTGAACCTCAGTGCATATAATAACTCTAGTTCGAACCCTTAAATATAGAGATGTTATGCATCGAAAGTATCATCGTGACAAAAGTCGATTGTTTTTGCCATCAGCACACCGTTTGCTTATTCCTTAAGCCGTAATAAACCCATTTGCTTTAAGGGTCCAATCAAGTAAAGTACAGTTTAAAATTGACCAGGTGCCTTTCATGGTTTGTTTGACAGTTTGTGATAAAAACAAGTCTCATCCTCTTTGAGTCACCCCAGAATTGCCATTTTAATAACTGATCTGTTCAATCAACACCTGTTTTTATGTAGGAATTCATCAGTCGCATGCCATGTGTCCGTCCACAAGTTACACAAGATGGTTGGCATAGACGTAAGTTCAAAAAGTCTTCCATGTAGTATTTGTACTTTTTGTTGCTGTAATATTTCTTTTTGTCAGTTGTATATCTTAAATATTTCAATTTTCGTTGGCTTCCTAATCTGAGTTTGTCATTGACATTTCAAATTCGCCTCAAACATACAGTAGTAGAAATCCTCCAGGATGGTGTCTTGGGTTCAATTGCTGTTTGAGTTAATTTCTTAATTTGTTTACCAGAAAGCTTACTGTGGAGTGCTGTGGCCTCATGGTTAAGGGCACTGGATTCGTGGTCTGTGGGTAAAGCTGCAGGTTGTGGGTTCGAGTCCAGCCGAGGTCATGGTGCGTGTGCCCTTGAGCAAGGCACTTGGTCACTCATTGCTTCTCTCCACCCAGGAGTAAATGGGTACATGTGATAGCAGAGATGGTTATTTGTGATTGAATAAGCTTGCTTGCGCCTAACGGGCAGCATCGAGTTGTATACTTCCCAGGGAGCTGAGATGGTATTTGGAATGTTTAATTGGCCCGATGATCAGGGGTAATAATAATGTAAACGCTGTGATTTAGTTTACTAATAAGTGTTCTTAAATGCCGATTATTATGAAAGCTCTGTTTAGTGTAAATGGTTGTAATAAAAGCATTTTTTCCCATATGTGTCTAGTTTGCCCCAGGGATGTCAGACTTCCCCACCTTCCAAGAAACCTGATCTGTACCCTCCCAGAAAAGTGTCTAGGGTTCGATTGCTGTCTGGAGCTTCCCATCTCAGGGATCAGTCCCATCAGCACCCAGGTCTCCTTCATCTTTGATCCTTGTAACTATCAGCTGTCAGTCAGTCTAGGCAGCTGGAGTCTGGATCTGCAAATCTTGTCCTATCAGTGGGGTCAGCAGGAAGAGGTCGAAATTGGCAAGGCAGTAACTATAAGGTATGTTAGTGGCAATACTGATGATGCATGGTGTACCTTATGCATAATGCCTCATACGTATTAAATTTATAACCTGTCCCCGTAAGGTTTGCTAAATAAAATACTGACTGTGATACGCCTCCAGCATAATAACAAGTTGGTTTTATTGGTCAATTTTTAATGGCATCGAGTTTCTATTATGTCAGATTAAAAAACATATAGGCCTATCTGTGAATTTTGTAGACACACAAATTTGAATTGGGGAATAAATATGTACTCGGCCGGTTTTAAACAAATCCGTCTAAGACTGGCTTGGGACCTGGACGCTAATAATCGGCAACCAGGGCCCAGACCGGTCTTAAACGGACTTGTTTAATACCAGCCATGCACATAATTATTAATGCCCAATACCTTTTCGATCAACAAAATTAAAACGGGTCCAAAATTATATATTTCCGACAATTGTTTTGAACAAACTTACTTTAAGCTATGTTTTTGTATGTACCTCTCGCGAGTAGTTATTAACATCTCCTTATGGAGATTGGCGCACGTGATGCATACTTCGCGATGTGGTGCCGAACGCAGCCGTGCTGGCAGTAGTGTGAATTTGAGACTATAAAATATGCACTCATTGGTAGTGTTGTGCATGCCAAGTGAAGATTGTGAAGAACATTCAACCAATCTTCTTCTTTTTTGCGTTTGAAACAAAAAACTAAGAAAGTAGTTTAAAAAGTTTAAGTAGTGGTTTAAAAATTACCTTTGATGTAAGGATTTGATTATTATTGACCGTAAGACTCAGGAAGTGAATAAAATAAATTCAGTTGGTGTTTTCTTGTTTATTCTTCACAGTCTGACCATTGACAAGTTAGATAGAGAGGAATTGTTCCAGATCAATTTGGACATCTTCATTTGCATCGATAGTGACTGTACAACCACACCAGTCCTTCAGGATTCCCTGGTCCCTATCCCATTCTGTAATCTCGGTGCTTCCTTTGAGCTGCCTGGGGATGGCAGCTTTGCAGGTCTTGCCAGGGAGCTCGCCGGGAACGTAGGGGAGTTGGCCGTTCAAGCTGGACTCAGAAAACTTGGAATCGTGGTAAGTTCAAGAAAATTACAACTTGTATTCTAAACAAAAAGGAAATGAAATGACCTTATTAGAATTATGGACTCAGAACACAAACAGTTGATGGCACTTCTGGACCATTCTGAGAGCCCACTTTCATGCTTGCACACTTTCATGTGTACACTTTCATGTGAACAAGCATTACATTTACTGTACGTGTGGACCTCTCAACAAAAGATTACACACGAGCATAAAACTTTTTTTTTTCAGATATGTTGTGTGGATTTGCTCACGTCCACACTAGATTTCCCCTATCTAAAAACAGGTTTAGAGGCATTTTGGGGTTCGGTTTATCCATCGCAAAATAAAGAGGAACACTCGAGGAACTCACAGTCACAAAATGGGTTGAAAGAGTTTTTACAGTGTGAGTAAAATGAGGTGTTTTTTTTTAGGTTTTTCTTAAATACACAAAAATGAAGGAATGTCCACACCAGGTATGTAACGTAAACACGCGTGCACCCATTCAGGTCCACATGACACGAAATACACACACCAGAGTCGGCAGCAAGTCATTTTTTGCAAGTCCAAGTCAAGTCACAAGTCATTAGGTCCAGTCACAAGTCAAGTCACAAGTCATTAGGTCCAGTCACAAGTCAAGTCACAAGTCATTTGGTCTAAACACAAGTCACTGAGTCACAAGTATCTTTGTCCAAGAACACGTCAAGTTGCACATTATTTTGTCCAGCTGTAATAAGCTAAAAGAACTTGGCATCAACTTACGAGTTATTTTTAACATGCCTCCTTAATTCCCCTTTTTCAATGTGTTACTATTACTATTCTTGTAGTTTATCACATATATGTCGGATATCAGCCCTTTGTATACATGTACTTTAATAAATTTACTTTACATTGTAGAAATAAATGTTGAGATGACATGAAAAAAAAAACGTCATATAAAATAAACATACATTGAAGGCCTATATCTCCAGAAGTACATGTCTGATTGGGTTCAAAGTTGGTATGTACCTAGACCGGGATGTATTAGAGATAAAATTAACTTGACATGATGACGTCATCACGTGACATATGACGTCATATAAAATAAACATATTTTGAACGCCTATATCTCCTGAACTACAGGTCCGATGGGGTTGAAAGTTGGTATGTACCTAAACCGGGATGTCTCATAGATGACAATTAACTTGACGTCATGATGACGTCATCACGTGATATATGACGTCATATAACATAAACAATTTCTGAAGGCCCATATCTCCAGAACTGCATGTCCGATTGCGTTCAAAGTTGGTATGCACCTAGACCGGGATGTGTTATAGATGAAAAATGAAGTGGCGCCATCATGACGTCATCACATGGCATGTGACGTCGTATTAAATGTGCTTATTTTGAAAGCCTATATCTCCAGAACTACAGGTCCAATTGGGTTGAAAGTTGGTATGTAACTATACCAGGATGTGTTATAGATGACAATTGAAATGAAGTCACGATGACGTCATCATGAGTCACATGACGTCACAATAAACGTAATCTTTGAAAATCAATATAAAATCAACTGTGAGAGACCTGAACTTGACGTTTGCGGGGATCGATAGAATTATCCAGGGTCTTCATTTTTGATTTTACGTGCGAAATCGCGTGACCCTTCCTTCCTGTTGAAACTGGAAGTGCCTTGTAATTTAAAATTGGTAAAAGATGTGAACTTGCTTTCAACGATGTATGCTCTGGCTAAGTTGCTATTTACAGAAAAACGGTGACGTCATAAAATGTTAGAGCGCCCTCTAGCGACAGGTTGTTGTAGATGATTATAGATGACAATTGATGTTATGTCATCATGAAGTGATCACGTGACATGTGACGTCATAATTCAAGGCCCTATGAGAATGTAATCACATATTTATATGCCACCATTTATTATAAACAGAACTACACATCCTTTCTGGATGGAACTTATACTTGAAACTTACCTGTGACATACACAAAAACGCTACCGAAACCGCCCTGTGTTTGTCCACAAAAGTAAATCTAGTTTCCTTTTTAAAATTGTTTTGAAATTTTTTGCATATTATATTCGTTTTACAATGATTCCTTAAACTACGCTCTTATATGAGCCATGCAAAAGGTGTGAAGTCCCCTGAAAAAAAAAAAGAATTGTCCACACAACCAGAAAGAAAGTACATGTATGTCGATGTCTGGAAGTTTGGACGTTGATAAGTAAACATCGTAATAAGCATGTATGTATTTTGACATTACGACTTTCTGAAAATATGAGTTGAAACCTACCTGATGTCGCCTCGAGGGATCTATTGTAATGTTTTTATTTAAAACAGAAAAAAAAAACAGTTCCTGTGTTGTCGTCTGTTGGCACAAAGCTTTGATTTTCAGTAGCCAAACCATGCTCTCTCATGCAGTGGCGCAACCAGGATTTGGCTGGGGGGGGGTGCAAACATTTTTTTTTTTCCATTTTTTTTTTTAAACTTGAATATTTAAAAAAAAAAAGGTTGCCGAAATATTTTTTGGGGGTACAGGCTATTTTGACAATAGTGGCGCCATTTACACCCTAATAATGCCACATATGTCCATATCACCATGGTCAAATTGTGGGACAAACAAAATTACAACGGGGGAGGGGGCCTCAAGCCCTCCGAGCCCTAGAGCCACTGACAGGGACATACATGTATGCTTGTCTTACTATGCAACCTGCAATATATACTACATCGACTTGTTACTTCTATCTCTCTCCATCCTTAAGTACTAGATTTGTGAATTCTACAACTTTTACACAGCAAATTTACAAGTTGTTTCTTGTCACATTGAACAAAATTATCAAATTTTCTATTGCAAGTATTGACTAATGTCAAGTCTTGTGAAGAGAAATAAAACGAATCTGTTATTTTTAGAAACCTAATGTTTTATTCATTTTGCAGGGATATGTTAGCAACCAGCAATGTGACATGGAGATACTTGCACCAAGTGAAAACAGTAAGTGGCCTCCACATTATGTTACATCTTGTAAAACAATAAACACTCCTGTTTTATTGGTTATACATGTCAGACCAACGCACTTTTGTACCTCATGTCTTCCGATTTTGATAAAAATTGCTGTGCTTGTAGGCCTGATGAGCAATGAATGCACACCAATTTTTAGCCCGATCCAACCTACCATGTGGTCGGGGCAGAAACCACAAAAAACGGACATTTTAAGAGTAGAATACCACCCTTTTGGTAGAAATATGTCAAAACCATGCCAATTTTCATCGGATATATGCGAATTTGGTATTAAAATGATAAGAATTGCATGCTCAAATCAACTCTTTTGTCAAAATTAAATGTTGTAAAAAGTAGGTCACGTGACCTTCAATATGTTATCGTGACCTTTGACCCAATTTATGTACTAATGTATCATTCCGAAAATCAACGAAAATAAAATGAATTGATAGAGCATGTCTTCCTTTATTAGAATCCACTAAAAATCAATTGGGGTCTTCAAAATTTACAACTTTATGACTATTTTTGTACAGTTGGTAGGTTACAAATTAGTCAATTTATAGACTTTACATTAGAAATCCACCAAAACAACTTACTATTCTGTTTCTAAAGCTACTTAAATTAATCTTGGTTTGGGAATTTCTCATGTTTAGGGCTGATGAGGTCTAACCAGACTCATAATATACATTATCAGCAGTGGCGCACCCAGGATTTGGCTTTTGTGTGTGTGTGTGTGGGGGGGGGGGGGGGGCTCATGATTTGTTGTTTTCAAATTTCTGTAGAAGATTAAAAGAAAAAAAATTACCCACCCCGGGGTGCCACTGATAATTAGTTATCCCACGAGCGTGCTTGGAATATGAAACAATGCAATGCTGCTGTGACCCATATGCCACCCGACGCACTACATTATTCCATGTTGCACAAGCGCAAGTGGGCTAACAAATTTATCTTCAAGCAAACTTGACGTCGAATGCTTGAGAGTCGATTGTCATCAGCAGTCACTGTTTAGGGTACGCAACAGCTCTATGCTTACCACCCGGACCCAGTACAGCGGTCACGCATCCAGGTGAAATTTATCTTGAAGGAAAAAATTGCCAAGTCTGTGAGACTCATTAAATCTCATGAAATGCAGTGATGAATGAGTAAGGTAACTTTGATTGCGATATTGAGTATTATCTTCAAGCAACCTTGAATCCTAGACCCTGATTAGTCCATCTAACCAAAAGGGTGGTATTTTACTCTAAAAATGTCCGTTTTTTTTGTGGTTTCTGCCCTGACCACATGGTGGATCGGGCTAAAAATTGGTGTGCATTCATTGCTCATCAGGACCTACAAGCACAGCAATTTTTATCAAAATCGGAAGACATGAGGTAAAAAAGTGCGTTGGTCTGACATGTGCAGTTAATTATATTATATGATATGCAACTTGTCACATACATCTACATGTAATATCAGTTTGGGAAAATTAGACTGCTTGATTTCTTTCAGTATATGAGTATCTGAAGCTGTCAAAAGAAATGTACATTCATAAGACAGTTTACCCATTCCTATTGTTCTAGAGCCCGTCATGTGGCCGATCTTAAGCGGATGATAAGGACATGGTCTTAAACGCTTTTTCAGTATTACGTGAAATTTGAACTTCTATGAAATTCGGTGGCTTTTACCATTTTAAAGGTTGACTGTTCATAATCCTCACGCAGGCATGCGCAATACTACCAGTATTTATGAATGAGAATAAATATGTGTTTGGCCAGTATTAAACACT
This sequence comes from Patiria pectinifera, assembly GCA_029964075.1. NCBI lineage: Eukaryota > Metazoa > Echinodermata > Asteroidea > Valvatida > Asterinidae > Patiria > Patiria pectinifera. The sequence goes on along the minus strand of CM057147.1, from coordinate 12,790,966 downwards.
ATGTTAAAGACCAGTTGGAGTCTGGATGCTGACAATTACCCTTGCCTTAGGCTCGGGTACTTATCACCGATCCAGACTCCAACCGGTCTCAAACATAGTGTTTAAAACTGGCTAAGCACACATTTATTCCTTTAATAATCTCTCACATTGGCAATGCATCATCAGAGATGCTCTGTAATTTGCAACCTTTACACAAACTTCTTTGGCAGGATGTCCACTCTTAAGGCTGCCACCTCCATCCAGCCTGTTGACGTGTACAGTGGATGACCGCTGCCTGGGCCTGACATGCTGTGCCTCCCTTGACCTGGTCTTCACTCAGCTGTCTACCACCGCTTACGCTCGCCTAGACCCCTGTGAATTCCAGCTGTCTGTTGGGCTGGGGTCCTGGTCCAAGAATCTGACGCTCTTTGAATACGATTGGGGAGTGGATAAGGTGCTGGATATCAGTGATTCTGTGCGCATAGAGTGAGTGTATATGCATATGAGGATTCCATCCTGAGGTCACTGGAAGAAAATTTACAGTAGGATTTGATACAACATTCAATCAGTGTTTTTGATTTATAGGGAAGTTGAACATGAGTACTTCACAACGGCATATGCATGTATTGGCACTGCAAGGGAGGTGGCCAATATTGGTTAATTGTTGGTTAAAAAAGTTGCCAAATTTATATTTATTTTTTCATTCGGTAAAGTGCTGAAAAGTAGGGGAAAGTATTGCTACCAGTTGTAAGATGCTAGTGCTTTCTTTTCATGTCCCCAGTCCCAGTCCCCCTCCCCTTGGATACACCAATGCCTTGGAGATTTTCTTTGTTTTATACTAAAGGAGTGATGAAACTCCAAACACACAGAGTGCACTTACTAACACCCCTTTTATATTAAAATTGTAAACATGGATACTCATTTAGAGAGGTTGTTGATTGCTGGAAAGCATTTGCCTCATTGTCAAGATATAAAGAGCTTGAGACTTAATTCAACTTAAAAATGCATGGATTGTTTGTTTTATATACTGCTATAGCAGCTAGTTGCATCTTGGAATGAAAATTGTCACAATGTTAATCCTGGAAAATGTGTTAATGCCCTTGCATGTATTTGGAAGAAATTAAGAATGACATTTTAAATCTTTGAAAAACTAGAAGGAACCAAGACATTATAATTTTCCTAATTCTTTTTTGGAAATCTGTATTTTTTTTGGTTCAGATATAATATTGACAAGCTCAGTGAACAGAATGAGTTCCTGATTGACCTGTCAGTAACCCTGTGCATAGACGGCACCTGTCGACCCATCCACCTGCTGCAGGCAGCTGATGTCCCCATACCAATCTGCAATCCCAATGCTACCTTCACCCTGCCTGGGGATGGTACTGTCTCTGGCTACCTGGATAGCTTAGGGGGTCATGTCACCGATGCAGCTGTAGACTTGGTACTAGACTATTTGGGTCTGAAGGTGAGATGTTTGACCTAAATACGGGTCTCTCAGTCAATTTCAATACCTTGTATAACATGATTGGCACTTCATAGCCACTGATAATAAGAGTCCCAGTGGAAGTAACACACCACTCATGGTTTAAGCATGGCATGATATGCAAGCACACAAACATAAAGCATCTTTACATGAGCACCTATGGGAGGGACACATCACCATGGGCATCGCGAGGGGGGCAAAGGCCCAAGGCCCCCGAAAGGAAAAAAAAAACCCAGAAAAAGAGGCGCGAAGTCATAGTGGTGTAAATTTAATGGGTAAGGGGTGAAAATGTCCCTGCCCCCTTTAAAACTGATACATCGAGAATATGTTGAGAAAAACAGGATTGTTTTGGCAAAAATATGTTTTGCCCCCCTCTAGAAAAAATCCTGGCTACGCCCATGCACATCACTCATGGTTTGTGCATGTATGGGATATTATGCAAGTCAACAAACCTTGAGCATCTTCACGTGAGCATCAGTGGGAGGGACACACCAGTGTGTGTACTGGTTTGTGCGTGTATGTAGGCATGCAATCTTTCCTGGAATCAGCCGATTTCCTAATTTTTCACTTCACATTTATGCTATTAAATGAACACAATCCATACTAAGCACATTCACACATTTGTGTGAGTTTGTCTTCTTTTTTTCTCTCTCAGTCTATTTTTAACTGCAAAAGTTAAAAGTTTATTCCCATTCAGTTAGACAAACATGTTGTACTCCAAATTCAATGGCCATCACTTGACAATGTATTGAGATATATCAGTGCCAAAAAGTTCTAGTAAACCTAAGTTCTTTCAATTAATAGTGCTGAAAACAATCTTGAAAAGAAATATGAATGGTCTGACTACCTAGGCTAGTAACTAAAAGCTTTTAGCATTTGTGAGCACTTAAAAATGAACACTTTGTCTCCCACAATATCTGCTCCAATTTCATTTAAAGAAGTGAGAGGAAATGTGCCATGTGAACACAAGAAACCTTAAAATAGAAAGCGGAAACAATACCGACTGTATTAGAGTAGAGGAATGTAGTTGACCAGATACATATGTTAACATTGAAATCTCAGTGGTATTAATACATGTACATCATGGATGTGAGTAGACTTAACTGTTTTTCCCCCATCATTTTCCCGTAGAACTTCCTGTTAAGAGACACCTGTATTCTTCCTCCAGCACTCCCGGTTGGTAGTGACAGTAAGTACTGACATAAAAAGACTTCAACAAACTTTTTCTTAGAGTCGTGAGTAAACCTTTAGCGTGTGTGAAAATTCATGTTAAAGTTGGAGATTTCATGACAGTGAAGGTTAAGTTTGAAAGAAACTGACATGTTCTCAATGGGCATCTTTGCCATAGCTTTCAAATGACATAGCCCCTCAATGTCTTAACTTATATTTTATGGCCACAGCTTCTATTTTTGTCATTGTTGGACTATGATGAATAGCCATAGCCATTGGAAATAATAACCATTTCAAACAAAGCCTGAATTCAGTACTGTTCTTGTCATTGCAAGTATCGGTATTATTGAAATAATAATAATTACAGACTGGTAGACAAGTCAATCTCAAAGGCAAAGGAATAGCTTTTATACTATGAGTAGCTAGTGATTGACTGATAATTGAATTGTGATTGATGATTGATGACATGTGATTGACTGAAGATTGACTTGTGATTGACTGATGATGACTTGTGATTAACTGATGATAACTTGTGATTGACTGAAGTTGACTGATGATTGACTAAGGATTTACTTTTGATTGACTTGTGATTGACTGATGATGACTTGTAATTAAATGATGATAACTTGTGATTGACTGCTAATTGACTTGTGATTGACTGATGATTTACTTTTGATTGATTGATGATTGACTTTTGATTGACTTGTGATTGACTAATGATTAACTAGTGATTGACTGATCATTGACTTGTGGTTGACTGATGATAACTTCTGATTGAATGATAATTGACTTGTGATTGACTGATGATGACTTGTGATTGACTGATGATTGCATTGTAATTTACTGATGATGACTTCTGAGTGACCGATGATGACTTGTGATTGTTGATGAATGATTGACTGATGGTTGATGAATGATTGACTGATGATTGATGAATGATTGACTGATGATTGATGAATGATTGACTGATGATTGATGGATGATTGAATTGTGAGTGACTGATGATTGAATTGTGAGTGACTGATGATTGAATTGTGAGTGACTGATGATTAAATTGTAAATGACTGATGATGACTTGTCAGTGACTGATGGTGACTGGTTGTTGCAAACAGGAAGAACCACAAATTCACACATATAGCTCAAGTCAAAAATCTTTTAATTTAACAAATTCTCGCATTTATTCGCAAGCATACAGGTGTGAAACAGATTTTGAAATCAGAATATAGAAATACTCAATCAGGCATAACATCTAAGTAAAATGTACAATCAGATGATACTTCCAACGAGATATTTCTTGACTCTAAATTAATCAAAGTTAGAAAGTGTTATAACAAAAAAATGCGTGTTTCTCTCGAATATCTCAATCTGATAACGACTTGCTAAACCAGTTGGCGACTTGAACTAGGGCATATGGCTTAATTATTACTGAAACATTGGCTTGATAATAAGTAGTACTTACGGAAAATCAAGGGCAAATTGAAGGCATGAAAATGTCGAAATCATAGGCAATATCGACTTTGTGTACACATATCTGACAATACACACACCTACATTACTATTGCAAAGCAGGATATAGGTAATCAAGTAAATTGACAAGACAAATAAATATTAACAAGAGGAATTATATTATGCTGAATTTATATAACCTAAATCAATCATTTAATTTGTCCTAGTTTCCTGAAGGGTTTTTATTTTCCGCACTCACTTAAATCCTCATATAAAATGCTCAACTCCAAGAACGATTAAAAAACGACAGAGTGATTAAAAACGTTCAAACCATCAATGTAATTCTTGTTTATTGTGTGGCCTACGTGCGCTGCTGTCGTGAGAAGAAGTTCTTTGTCCGGCGCGGTGTTCATCCCAACGTTGTTTAAACCACTTGTGATTGACGGATGATGACTTGCAAGGACTAACATGTAAGAACAGCTGCAGTAAATCCTGTTTTGGAGGTGTTCACCTAATGCAATTTACAGTTTTCCTGGTGGAAACCTTACATTGTAGCGGTATACCTTTACATTTGCATGAGTGCACTTGCTGAGCTTTACATTTTGAATTCCTGTTTCAGGTTGCCCTGTTCAGATTCCTGACAGCCTTCCCGACTTGTCCTGTCACATCAGCAGCCGTTGCACAAGTCTCCACTGCTGTCTGAATCTAGACTTGAAGGTGACCCAGATCAGCTCCAAGGCCTGGTTTATCATTGACCCCTGTGACTATACGCTGTCTGTTGGCCTAGAGTTGTGGTTCTTCAATGTCTCACTGTTTTCTTACGAGTGGGGAATGATGGAGAGTTTCATGATTGGAGATGCCCTGAGTGTCAGGTGAGTTTATATGGAGAAGAATATATTTCCAAACTAAAATACATCTGGTGATTTTCTCTGAGCTCTGTGAATGTTTTCATAACTGTGACATCTAAGCCAATAAACTAGCAAAAAGAAATCGAAAGACCAAATTTAACACCAGAATGATAATTGTAGAGCAGTAGTTAATACCCTCACTGACACAACAGCTGACATCTTCTTTATAACATTGCATAAAAACTCCATGTTGAGGGTAAAAGTATGTACCGGTAGTTTGTATGACCTCAAACAGTGTTCTTCGTGTTCAGAAAGTTGGAGTATTTGATGAGGTAAATTCAGGTACAATGTATCTTGATTCAAACCCCTGCCCCCACCCCAACTTTTTTTTTGCATTTTGGTTTTGTTTCCTGTGACTGATTGCGATTGTCTATGTGTTTTGGAGGTACTTGACATGCTTGATGTGTTGATGATTTGTTGTGACCAACATAGACTTATACTGAGGACAAAATCTTGACTGTTTTGTGTTTTCAGTCAAATTTAACAGTGGAATTTAATGAATTCTGACAAATATGTACAAGTTTGAATTATTTTGTCCAGGTTTTCCATTGACAAGCTTGATGCCACCAAGGAGTATGAAGTGGATCTGGCCTTCTCTCTCATCATTGATGGCATTACTACGGACTTCCCTATCATGGCTGACCAGAAAATTCCAATACCTCTCTGTAATGCTAACTTCTCCCTGGCCTTGCCTGGGGATGGCTCAGTCAAAGGTTTCCTGGAGGAGCTGGGAGACAATGTGGGACAGGCAGCTATCCAGCTGGTACTGACAAAACTCAACCTACAGGTGAGAGTGACACACTGGAGCACTCAAAGAGGATAGAGTCTTTCAAAAACAAACAGAAAAAGGGCTAAATTAAAAGGGGGGGGTAAAATATCATAAACAACACCCCTAGTATCACATCAGATCCACATCTTCCCCCCTCCACCCCTCCTTTCCAACTTTTCCAATTTGTCATGACCTGATGGGCTGTCCCCAAATACAAGGCCTGGGTGCACCATTTGATTGAAATGACTCTTTGCCAACTGAAATGTATACTTCTTGGACCTGTTGTAGGTCTGCTAACTGTAAAAATCCTTGATAACTGTAACAGAATATTCTGGGGTGCCAGTTAGCATATTTCTCGTGTCAAGGAATTTTAGCTGGGGTGCATACATGCATCCTGTATCTAAGGATTCCCACGGAGTCAGAGAATTTCTTTGCAAGCTCTGTTGGCCAAACAAGAAAAAGGTTAATGTAAGTGCAGAATATCTGTGGTAAATTGGGCCCTTTGATGTAATGATCAGAACTTTTGTAGAAGCTGACATCTGTCCAGATACAATAGAGATTATACTTGACTATCTTTTAAACCTTTGATGTTTAACCAAGTCAAACAAATAAAGTATATACATGATAGCACCCCCCCCCCAAAAAAAAAACCCTGGAACATCATACTTCCACTAGCTTGAGATTCAAACCACCTGTTCTAATGGATGGAGAATCTTTTTAGAAGAAATATGAAACCAAAATCTCTTGATTCGGTAGCGGAAGTTCGCCGTTCCGTTTTGTTTTATTGGGCCACCATGTGTAAGGGGAAATCTGACAAGTGCATTTGTCTTATTTTTAAGACTTTTGAGTGAAAATGGAGGAATAACCTTTCAAATTTTGGCTGTTGTTATATTAGTAGGAATAACGCATTCAAACGCTTTGGGATACTACTTAATACAACTAGTACTAGCATCAGGTCTGTGTAATCTTGTTTTACTTACATTTCTTACATGTATGTTGTATTTCTTACATGATGATATTCATATTTTCTTTTTTGAACCTTAAACTCCCTTTTGAATTATTTTTCCTCAATGCGTAGAGTTTATTTCTGTTTCTTATTGATCTGTCATTTTTTCAGGATACGATCATTGGAACGACATGCCAGTTGCCTTCACAGATAACGACAGGCACCCGTAAGTCTGTTTTTGATTGAAATCAGCAAATTAGCAGCTCAGATTGAGCTGCTGTCTTTTAATGGCGTGCATTTACGGGAAGTACAGGAACCAGGTACCGTGTTGTAGTAAAACACGGGTACTCGTAATAAATGGTCTCATCAAAACTGATTGTTGGGTTTTATAACTTTAAATGCGATGTAAACCACTATTTTCACAACTGTCATCTGTCTTCTACTAACTGCATACTTGTGTTTATTCCACCTAGTGAAACCTCACATCAAACAGAGAAATTATTACTTGCTTATCCTTAAAGCCAAAGATTATTTCCAGTAATTCAGTACCAATAGTACAACTACTAGTCAGGTGGCTTAGATCTAATTTTCGTCAAGATCGTGACCGCCTGGTCCAAAGCACCAAACTTGGCAGATAGCTTCTTATAGACCTAGAGAAGATATTTAGAAGGGGTGACACCCGAAATTCTTTTGGAAAGGGTGCCTAATTTGCATAAATTGTTAATCCCTGCCGTGTAATATATTTATTCCCATATTTGGGTATATTTTTATTTTTTGATTTTTTTTGAAAAGTGTATTTTGGGGATTCTACTTACATATCTTTACTTAAATAACATTTTCCAAAGCATATAAGTGACTGAATAATTATGAGGACATAGTAACGATCCAAAATGGCTACTATTATGCCCTAAATTGCGCGCATTTACCTTGTCCCCAGATATCATCAATTAGTCTTGCCAAACATCAGCATTGATGAACTTCATATTCACCACGTAGCTTACTGGTACAGTTACCCTGTTGAAACCTTATGCAATATCATGTGAACATTGAGAACATTGTGATATTTAGCCCAGAAAACAAAAACTGGGGGAAAAAAACTAGGTGTCCATAAATTGGGCTAACAACTAAGGTGAAGGGTTGCCTAACATGGGAGACTGGAACAAGTTCAAGGAAATTCCCAAAATTATTGTTGAGAAAAACGTTTTTGGCGTTGACAAAATTATTGTAAACAACAATAATCTCTTATTTGGGGGGATTTTGTTGAACTTGTTCAAGTCCCCATGTTACCCTTCCCGTAGTAGACCAATTTACGGACACCACATTTTCTCCCCTTTTTTGGTCTGTTTGGCCAAACATCAAGATGATATCAATTTTAACATGATTTCCCACCAATTTTTGTTAGGTTAACTATGTCAGTAAGTACCTTTGTGAATTTGAAGCTCATCAATACCCACGTTTGGCGAGACTAGTTGATGATACCTGAGGAAAAGGTAAATGCGCGTAACTTTAGGGTAAAATAGTAGCAATTTTGGTGATTTACTATTCAGTCACTTACATGCTTTAGAAAATGTTATTGAAGTAAGAATATGCAAGTAGAATCACCAAAATACACTTTTCAAAAAAATTTAAAAATTAAAAAATACCCAAATATGGGAAAAAATATATTACACAGCAGGGATTAACGATTTATGCAAATTAGGCACCCTTCCCAAAAGAATTTCAGGTGTCACCCCTTCTAAATATCTTCTCTAGGTCTATAAGAATCTATCTGCCAAAATATCGGTCACGATTCCGACCATATGCCACCTGACTATAGTTCACCTGACTATAGTTCACCTGACTATTCATCAATTCCCAGTGGCATTGATAGTATACAAATATTGAATGCTTCGAGTGGTGTAGTAAAGCCGAGGGAAAATAGAATGGTCCATGGAGCACAGAGGGAGGCTAGTTTCACTTCACCACGAGATAAAGCATTCAATATTTGTTTTACAACACTTCACCCACAGACTCTGCTTGATTTTAATATTTTAAATTATTTAAATCTGAACAGAGTTGAAATAAATTTCAATACAAAAGTTGTGGAAAGTGTATTTCTCTCTTCCATATTACCCCTTCACGAAATGTGAACCCAAGTCTGCGGCGCGCTCTCTTTGGAACAATACGCAATACGCGCACTGACGCGCAAAGCGCACACCAGTGTCCATTTGCACACAAATACCGCGCAGTGAAAATAGTACTTTGGTTGCTAATGGTTTTGTGCTTTGGTTGCTACGGGTATAGTACTTTTGGCCGTGCACAGAAGGATAGCAAAATTAGAAAGTAGCATGTGACTCGCTCTCAGCCAGTCAAGACACAGAATCTGTTGGTAAGGTGTTATAATCACGACTATCGTTTTTAGTCGACTAATTGTTATTTGGCAACTAGTGTTCCGCATATCGTGACTAACACGCTGTGACTACGCTCAGCGCTGTGCCGAAGTGATCCCAGTGGTGCATATGCAATACCGCAGGCAGGCAATCACACAACGACAAGCACTCGCCTAAAAACGTATCATGCTCTGTAGTACATTCAGTCACCTGCACGTGTATTCGTGCACGTTGTAAAATGCTGCATGAATGCCATCTTCAGATAATATAGATACTGTAACAAAGTTTTCTATGTGCTTTAATTTTTAATGCGTCACGTAATCGCGGCCATGATCCCTGGTAAACGAATTTGCTACCAAATGTTCATTTGCAATTAATCGGCAAGTACCGGCCACTTCATAAAAAAGACGAAATATCAACAATGTTTGTATAATGCATATACATGTATACACAAATCCTGGAAACTTCTGATGTCAACACAACTCTGCCGATCTTGGACTTTTGGAAGTAGCTTTCGAAGTTGATACATTGGCAATGAATCTTTACCTACAAAATTAACAGTAATATTTGTATATAACTTTCATGATCTTTTGCCCATCCACCAGTCTCGGAATATTTTCGAAGGACTGTGTCAGTCTATAAAAAGTTAATTGCGATCAAATGAATAAATATAAATCAAACCGCACACCTTGCTGACACTGATATCCCTGCACCTTAAACATCACTTAATGGAGTCGTCGAAAGAGGAAATTGAGGTCAATTTGCCGTTCATTCAGTAAGCACGTGCTCATCTACAAGGGAATTCCCCAAGATGAGAAATAGCTTGCTATGGCGAGCCAGGTCACGGCTCCACAGTACATGTAACGAGTGGTCCTGCATTATGCATGTTAGTGGACTCCATTTACATTCAGTTGGACTCCGTGCGGCCTAGGGGCAGCATACAATTCTACAAAAGTGACAAAATTGATGTCAAGTTTTAAAAATAAGCAGTGTTGCGTATAAAACATGTTAGTCAAATCAAAAACAAGCTTGATATTTCCTTATGAAATGTCAGAGACAAATTTGCTTCCCTTTGGCTACAAGGACCCCCCCCCCTCAACAAATCTCAATTTATAAGAGGCATTGTTCAACATGGAAAGAGTCATGAAGACGTGTACAATGCGATGTATGACCCGCCATGGCGTGCTCGGCATGCTTGCACCATAGAGCAAGCAACAGATCTATGCTTGCAGGAAGGAAAGATCCATGGTCTACACAATTTGTTTATTCCTCTCCTGCAATGACAAAGTAAGGAAGCATTTACAAAATTATGAATATTAAAAATGATGATCAAGGAATCATCTGGCTGAAATTATCCATGTATAGTCTTTTTTTTCTTTCTTTTTTTTTCCTACTAGAATGTCCATTGATCTCCCTACCCTTTCTGGAGAATGTCGTCCAGTGCTCCATTGACGATCGCTGCCTCAGCATCCAATGCTGCATTCATCTTGACTTTGTCATCACTGAACTCATGCTGAGTGCAAGGATTCAAGTTGACCCTTGCAACTTCCAGCTGTACGTGGCCTTTGAGAACTGGGAACTGAACATCACTCTCTTCAGCTACACCTGGGGAAAGGTGGAAACTGTGAACATTGGAAACGCTGTAATGTTGAGGTGGGTTTGGTTCTTATGTTTATTCTGTTTGTTAAGGATTGGAGATTTGGAAAAAAAATCAGTTCGTTTGATTTTTAATGGTAGTTACCAAATTTGAACATGAAACACTCCTTAATTTGTAAAAATGGACTCGAAAAATATAAGATTATAACTTAAAAGCCATTTAAAATGTTGCATTTAAATTCCATTTCAACTATCCATGTATAAAAATATGACAAAATGGGATCCTTGAAGCACTGATAGACAAGTATAGGAAACTATTTATGAAGACCCCCGTCACACTTATTCCGAATCTGCATGAATCAAGCAGAACCAGCCAGAATGAAGAATTTTCAAAATTCGTGCCACATTCGGGAGGGAATTTCAAATTGACAAAGCTTTGTAAGAATGCCGTTCGAATACTTAAAATGCGCTTTGAACCCGCCACAAATGATTCTTGCACATTCCGGGTGTATTAGCTCTCGAATGCAGCTCAAATGTAGTAAGAATATTTAGAATGCTTTAGAATGCTGTCAGAATATTTAGAATGCACTTCGATTGCTGCCCGAATACCGCTCGAAGTCTGGTTGGAAGGTGCATGCCTCGAATGCTGTACGAATTCTCCTTGAATGCAGTCAAAACGCTCCCGGAATGGCCACTGAATATGGTCGGAACGTCCAAGAATTCAAACAGAATGCAACTCGAGATGCATTTGAGGCACATTCCGGCTCATTCGAGGCGCCTTCAGGACATTCTGGCAGGATTCGAAGTGGTTTGGCCTTTCAATTCTCCCTCGAATGAGATCAGAATGTTTTGAATGCTGTTGGAATGCCGTAAGAATATTTTGAATGCAGTCTGAGTGCAGTTAAAATAAACTTCGAATGCCGTTCGATATTTCTCCACTTCGAATGCACCTTGAAAGTTTTGAGCATGAGCAAAACATTTGGGCTGGCCACAAGAATGGGCACAAATATCTGGAATGCACTCAGAACGCAGTCAGATGTTTTAGAATGCACTTCGAACATCCAGGAATATACAAAGAATTTTCATTCCAACGGCATTCCGGCTCATTCCGCCTCTAGTGTGACTAGGGTCTAAAGTACAGGGTGAGTAAAAAAAAAAAGCAGAACTCAAACCCCCCAAAATATATTCAATATCTAAAAAATATGTAGCACCAAATATATTAATGACCGAAAAGCCAATTTCATAAACTACTTTTAGATGAAAAAAAAACCCCGAAATTGCTCAATCTGTTCAAAGAATATCACCATTTAAACGCAATTACCCTAAAACCTGTCTCGTCCAAAAACAGCAATTTATTGTGTGTTTTGACTGTTTGGAACAACAAAGAAAATGACACAGAATACTTGTTTCATTAACTCTGAAGAACAGTAGTACATAATATCTTTATTAACAACCCTGGTTAGGCAAACAATATGATTGATAAAATCCACTTTTTTAATAGACGGGCCTTCAAAAGAAATTTGTTGAATATTTTGAACTTGTAAACTGAGGTTTTATTGCTGGTGATGCTTGAAGGCAATTGTGACGACGATTCTTGAAATAGCATTTTTGGCCGAGACAGGTTTTAGGGTGATTGTGTTTAAATGGTGATTTTCTTCAAACGGATTGAGCAATTTCAGTAATTGTTTTCATCTGAAAGTAGCTTGTGAAATTGGCTTTCCAGTCATTATAATTTTTGGTGCTACATATTTTTTTCAAATATGAAATATAATTTGGGGGGTTTGGGTTCCACTTTTTTATACTCGCCCTGTAGTTCTTTTGGTCGAGAACTACTGGTGAGCACTACTTTAATTTATATGTCCCTATAAAAATATGACACTTTAATGCCAGTGAAAATTACCTTGTGTAATTTGCCCCCCCCCCCCTAATAATTCAAATTTCTAACATTTGCTAATTTCAGCTATTCCATTGAGAAGCTGACAACCAAGAGAGTCTTCTCTGTGACTTTGAGGGTCAAGTTGTGCATTGATGATACCTGCACCATGAACCCAATACTTGACCACGTCTGGGTTCCTATACCCCTGTGTAATACTAATGCTACATCATTCCCCTTGCCTGGTGATGGTACAGTGGAGGGATTCATACGAGAGCTAGGCGGTCTCATCGGAAACTCTGCCATTGACCTGGTGTTGGAGAAGTTTGGCCTGAGTGTGAGTGTGCATAGTTTGAATCAGTTGTGGCATTGGCTTTTAATCTCCCAATTAAACGAGACTTGTAAAGTTGAAGTTTGAGGGGGATTCTATGTAGTCATCAGGACACGAAAGGGATCACATGAGATTGCACCACATACCGTGTAGCTTCAGTCTTTAACTTTTCGAACGAGTACATCTTATAATTTTTCAAAAACACCAAAAAGGGCAGGGCCCTAGTGGGAGGGCATGTGATCCCTTTCGTGTCCTGATGACTACATAGAATCCCCCTCAAACTTCAACTTTACAAGTCTCGTTTAATTGGGAGATTCTATTACGTCATCAGTCACACTTCAGTGACCACATGAGATTTTAAAGCAAAAGATGTACGAGAGAGACTGAAATTAATTGTCAACCGCAACAGCATGGTTTAATCTGAAAGAGCTTTCATGCGGCCTGCATAAGCATATATGAACATACATGTTACACTTCTCTCTTGTACGGAATGTTTACAAATGACCTTCGCTTAATACACTGTCGGCAAATTGGCCATCATTACATATCGGTTTATCATAAAACCTTGCAAATGTACACTCTGAAGACCAGCCAGCTGTTCTTAAGATCTGCTAATAGGAACAAATCGGTCTCTAGCCTTAGAGGTAGCTGCTGCTCTCACACTGTGAGGCTTGAACTGATTAGTGTCAATACCTGACTTGTCCATTACATTACGTATCCACCTGCTTATTGTTGCTTTAGACACTGCTTTGTGTGGTTTAACATAACTTATAAATAATTGACCCTCAGAGGGGTCACGAATATTATCAGTTCGAGACAAATACTCTGTCAATGCATCACATACACAAAGTTTCTTGTCTGGTGTATATGGAACCAATCTAACAATAGGATTGACATAGCCTGGTCTGCTCTGCTTGAGCACTTCGCTATAAGTGAAAACAAAGGAGTCATCAACGATGGCTAAATTATTCAAATTAAGTAATTTAAGCGACTGTCCTCTTGACGCTGTCACCAACGCAATTAACATAACAAGTTTCTGCGTAAGTGTCTTCAAAGTTAGTTCAGTTACTGGTGAGCAAGTTTTCAGGAACTCAAGTACTTTATTTACGTCCCAGATGTGGCTGTACCTGGACCGTGTGGGTCTCATGTTGAAAACACCCTTCATAAATCTCACCACCAATGGATGGGCACCGACGGTTGTTTTATTGTCTGTAAAACATAATGCTGAAAGTGCTGATCTGGCGGTATTGAGGGCGCTGTATCCGATTCCGGAATGAAATAATTCAGTTAGGAAGTCCAATACTTGAGTTATATTTGGACGCATGATATTTGTCTTGATTTTACGACAAAACTGTATCCACTTTCTTGTGTAGACTCTGTACTGTTTCTTTGTGTCAGTCCGCCATGATGCCATGATGATGGTGGCTGCTGCTGGCGAAATGTTTTGCTCTTCGAGTGATCTCCTGACACAAGACAGGCCATCAATCTCAGCTTCTTTCGGAGAGGATGTTGTTGCGTTGATGTCGGCAGGTGTAACAGTGAGTCTTTCTTTGGGAGCAAGATCGGCTGTTTGATCAGCATGTGCAACATAAGAGCAAACCACGGTTGTGTTGTCCACAGGGGAACCACAAGAATGCCGGTTGCCTTGTCCATGCCGATCTTTTGTATGGATCTTCCCAGTACACTGAATGGAGGAAAGGCATAAAAATAATATGAATGCCAGTCGATAGTAAATGCATCAACATGTAGCGCATCTGGATCAGGTCGCCAGGACACAAATTTTGCAACTTGTTTATTAAGTCTGGAAGCAAACAAATCAATGTCTGGAGAGCCCCAAGTGATTTGTAATCATTGTGAATACACAAGGATCTAGCTGCCATTCTGTCTTGTCAAAAAACTGTCTTGATTCAAAATCAGCTTCTACATTAAGTCTTCCTGGAATATAGGTTGCTGTTATCCAAATACCTCTGTCCTTAGCCCACAGCCATAAAGACCTGGCAATCTCATTGCAGTGTTTGGATTTTACTCCTCCCATATTATTTAAGTAAGCCACAGCTGTACTATTGTCCAACATAATCTTCACATGTTTCTGTGCTACTCGATCAGAGAATGATCTTAATGTCAACAAAGCTGCCAATATTTCCAAATAGTTAATGTGATAAGCAGCTTCAATGGCTGTCCATCTGCCACCGCACTTGTTTCCCCCACATGTGCCTCCCCAACCACTATTAGATGCATCAGAAGTAATTGTGATTTCAGGGTTTTTTCTACCAATATGTCGTTTCTGACTGGGCAACTGTTCAATCCACCAAGTAAGATCATGTCTTATACTCTGAGTAATTGGCATGTATGCATCAAAGTTTCCTTTATGTAAAGCCAAAGCTTCAATCTTAGCCACTTCTAAGGATCTGTAAAATAGAGATCCAAATTCTACTGCTGGGAGACACGAAATCATTAAACCAATAACCTTGGCAACAGATCGTATGCACACAACATTTGCATGAAGTAGTTTTTTGCATTCGTCGGTTAAACTGCTTACTTTTTGTGCGGGCAGTGTAACAACCATGGACAGAGAGTCTATGTCAAACCCAAGATATTTGAGTTTTTGTGTTGGCTCAAGGATAGATTTTACTAGGTGATGTATAAATCCCAGCTTATGAAGTAAAGCCAAAGTATTGTCTATATTATCTTGACATTCTTCTACTGTAGTTCCTATCAATAAGGAATCATCAATATAGCCCACAATCATATGGCCTAATTTTCGCAGAGTAGCATAGACTGGCTTCATGAGTTTGGTAAACATGCGGGTTGCTGATGCCAACCCATTCGGAAGACAGGTATATTGAAACAAGTTTTGTTTCCACTCAAATTTGAGATATTTCTGATGCTCATCTGCTATCGGAACTGAGTAATATGCATCTTTAAGGTCAATAGATGCCAAGTAACAGCCAGGTGTAACAAGCTGAAGGGCTGTTTCAAAAGTATCCATTTTAAAATGGTGGTATTCAACGTGCTCGTTCAGACCTTTCAGATTAAGGATCATTCTAAACGTACCATCCTTTTTAGGACGCACAAAGATGGGTGACAAAAATTCACCGCTACCATGTTGTGATTTCTTAATCACCTTTTTAGTGAGCATATTATTAATTTCCGATTCTATGGCAGTTTGCTCTGTATTACTACAAATACAAATTTTTGGCAAATTGTATTGCAAGGGTGGTTTGTTCCCAACAAACTCAATATGTGCATGTAATGCCATATCTATTATTCTCTCATCTGACGTTATTTTCCGCCATTCAAGCTCAAATTGCTTCAATCTGCCTGCTTCAAACGTGACTACGTCACTATCGGTAACTTTTGGACCACGTTTACAACCCGGACTGGTACTTACATTGCTTACTTGGAGTGTTTGACCTGAGCAGGCTGGCCCTTGGGGTTTCGGTATGAGTTTTTTGAATTGTCTGCAGAGGGGACGTACTGTCGACGGAATTGGCCTCTGCCTCGTCCTCTGAACCTTATTCCCTGACCCCTTGCTCTAGCACGGCTTGCACCTCTGTGTTGCCATGTTCCAATTGAGTGTCCTGCTTTGTTCACCTCTTGGATGTCTTTCACCCTCTTGGTGATGTCATCACCAAACAAATTATCTGTGAATGGCACCGTTGTGGAGCACAGATGGAGGTAATCTTGCTTAAGATCATTCTTCATGCAGTCTCGTCTTCTCCAGTTTAATAGACGATTGGCATTCCCTAGCAGCGCTAAGGCATCAGTACCAAGGTCAAGTACTTTTTGAAGGTCAATACTGCCCGAACCACTCATTAACTC
This sequence comes from Patiria pectinifera, assembly GCA_029964075.1. Taxonomy (NCBI): domain Eukaryota; kingdom Metazoa; phylum Echinodermata; class Asteroidea; order Valvatida; family Asterinidae; genus Patiria; species Patiria pectinifera. Next base: position 12,774,274 of record CM057147.1, on the reverse strand, counting down.
AGCCAGTTCACCCACAAGACACGTAAGTGCGGTTGCACCTTTAACGAGAGAAGTTTGAATTGTCTGAAACTTAGAATCCAATGATCTAGTTTCAGGGCGAATAATGTCCCAAACTAGTTGGTTTACTCGGACATTTGCAAGTCCTGAACAGTTCTCGGGTCTGTTGAATTTTTTAATCAACTCATTGATTTTTTTTTCAGAGACAGCGTCTCTGAACAGTCCATTGATCATGTCTGCCAGGTTTGTATCGATTGCCTTGCCACATTGTTCCTTACTGGTGAACTTGTTGGCCATATCCTTGAACATACTTGCGGACTTGTCATTCTCGCTTGCTTTTTCCGGCTTCTCGGCCGTGTTTGCATGTTCAGCTGCCTTGCTTGTGCTTGGCTTGTCAGGGTCACGCCCTTCAGCATGTTCAGCTTGCGGAGCAGAACCAGTTCCTTGTGGTTCTTCAACCATCTGCTCTCCGCTTTCATCCTCATACTCATAACTGTTCTCCAGACTGGTCACTCTCTCTGCAAGAGTCCCTTGATTGTCTTTTATCTCGATGAGCATGTTCAAAATGGCTGCCAACTGTGCGCCATTGTCTTTGTTACTGCTGCATTCCGGCATATTTGAGCCGGGCGTGGCAGTGGCCTCGCCACTACGAACAGCGTGTGTGTCTTTCAATCTTTTTGATTCAGTTGAATTACCAGAACTTTCTCTTCTTCTTTTCTCTGGAAGTTTGTCCTTCCCTGAGGAGGTTTTCGGTGAAGGCGATGTTGAGGCCATTTCTCTCAGATAGGCCTAAATCACACCACGTGTGATTTTTCACCAAACAACTTATAAAGCCAACGGCCTTACAACGTGTAATACTACGTACTAGCTACACAACACAGAGCTGCGAACACTACGTGTTGCTCTGTTGGGGTATTACGGTACACTGAAGCTACACGGTATGTGGTGCAATCTCATGTGGTCACTGAAGTGTGACTGATGACGTAATAGAATCACTGTCCTATCCAAGGTTACTGGTGATGGCTTATTTTTTTTCATAAAATTCTATAAAGGAATTGCAAAGATTGTGGGTAGCCTACCTCCATGATCAGATTGAATTGATTGGAGTGGTGGATCTATAGCTGTGAGAGGGGATAAACCCCTCCCCCTTGCGCCCCCCCCCCCCCAATATAAACTTATTTTAAAAAGGTTAGTATCCTTCACTCATAATCCATACATTCTCATAATCCATAGCCTCAGAATGCAAATCAGCTCTAAAAGGGACGCATGACTTCAATACCATTAATAGCTTAACCTCTGCCCTCTTGAGTAAAACCTGTGTCTGGTTAGTGGAGGGAAAAAGGCAATCTAGACACAGATTGGCACAATACAATGTTCCATCGCTTCATATATACATGTATACATACCTACATGTAGCTTTTCAGTTTTATCTAGATACATGTTGTAAAGTGAGTGTAATCTCTTTCTGCTCTTAACCCCACTGCAGCAATATCTGCAGAGTGTACCTTGTGACAGGGGGACACCAGGCACTTTGAGGAGTGGTAAGTTTGATTTGGTTATTTGCCAGAAGTAGTTAAATACCTATAATGTGCCAAATAAGGACTTTGAAGAACAAACCTTGCTCAAAAACAGGGGAACTGAACGTATTTCCTCCACTCAGACCGTTATACAATGAAAGACCCCTGACGTGTTGACATTCACTGCTGTTGTATACCATAATTCATACAAGAACCTCATACGAAATCTCAGGTTCCCAGAAGTTCAATTTGCTAATTTTGTAATGTTCCTTTCTGAACCAGCTCAGAGCTGTATATTGTGACTTAGCTGTTTTTGTTTTTCATAATTATTGCCTTTTAATATCTGTCAGCATCTCCAAATCTAACCTCTACATTGTCACTGTCACTGTTGTTATTTGACACTGCATGATTCCTGTCTTTCCCAGTTTGTCAGGCATTGGTGTCACCCAGATTCCTGACTTTCTCACATGCAATGTCACCTATTACAGGCTGAATTGTTAGCGTCGCTGTCATTTGTAATATTTGTAATTGATTCCATTTCTTCAAGGCTGTCCAGCGATTGATGTTACCCGGCTTCATGACTTCCTCACATGCAATGTAACCTATTGTAGGGTGATTCATCACTATCACTGTCATTTGTAACACTTGTAATTGATTCTCCTTCTTCAAGAGTGTCGAACTATTGGTGTCACTCAGCTTCCTGACGTCCTTGGAAGCAATGTCACCTATTGCAGGCTGAATCGTCACTGTCACTGTCATTTGTAAAATTTGTAATTGATTCTGTTTTTTTCACGGCTGTCCAGCCATTGATGTCACCCAGTTTTCTGACGTCCTTACGTGCAAAGGCACCTATTACAGGCTTAATTGTCACTGTCATTTGTATTATTTATAATGGATTCTTTTTCTTCAATGCTGTGCAAACACTGAAGTCATCCAGCTTCCTGACGCCCTAACATGAATGTCACCTATTACAGGCTGAATCCTCACTGTCAATGTCATTTGATATATTTGTAATTGATTCTCTTTCTTCAAGGCTGTCCAGCCGTTGATGTCACCCAGCTGCCTGAGTTCCTATCTTGCACTGTCACTGACTCGTGCCTGGGCATCAGATGCTGTCTGGAGATGGACTTGAAGATAACGACTCGGAACGTCAATGCCTGGGTCATCCTGGATCCCTGCAACTTCACCCTGTCTGTGGGCTTTGAGAAGTGGGAACGTAGTATCACTTTGTTCCACTACCCTCTTGGTGATGTCATGGAGGAAGTTGTGAATGGCGTCCTGACAGTAAGGTATGACACCATATCTTTGTTTCTTTGGAGATACCATTATCGTTAAATTCCGTGTTTTGTGCGTTTCCCTCACAAACTGTCACAAAATTTTGAATTTTCAATTAGTGTTATTGCAAGTATCAGTTGTTTTCCACAACAAAGGCTGGCAACTAGGATGCTCATACAGGATTCCATTGCAATTTGTTTTTAAAGAAATGAAAAATCACGTAAACCTTGCAACCCCTTGCTGGAGCAAGGGGTAACAATATAAACCATTCATTAACCATTCATCAAAAAGGAATGCAGTCAGATCGGAGGATAATCCTGAAGGATTATTCCAGGGAAAACGAACAGAATCAGGTAGGGATGGAAAAAGCAATCCACATGAGGGCCAAGGCGGGAATCGAACCCAGCTCACTGAGTTGGAAGGTAAAGAGCACCACTGCGCCTCCCCTTGTATTGTGTAATTTGTCACCCTCTCCATCAATGGTTGAAGGATTATGATGATAACACGGCAATTAGTTGAATACTTATGAAAATGGCAATTCCCAAACTAATTTATATCTAATCAATCACAAATCTGTATGCAGTTTTACTTCTCTTCAACTTGAACACTCTTGTGACAGCTCTTTATAGTGATGTGCATCGGAACCGGGTATCTGAGAAACCCCACCGCTGATGTCAGGAACCAGTTCCAGATTGTTGGATTGGTTACAAGTAACCAAATTTACAAATCACTTGGTTGCTTCTCAGACAATTATGAAAAAGAAGGTTTTGAATGCCATTTGTCATGTTTGTAGCGATTTTCAAAATGAAAACTGGGATACATGGAGAATTAAAACTGCTTTAACATTTAAGTGCAATTTCTGCAGAGAATGCTCGCAAAAGTTGCTTTCACCTGAAACCTATAGCGCCTGTCAGACAACTTTGAATTTTGGGATGGGGTTTCTTTTTAGGGGCACCTGGGTACCTGTGCTTTTATTCAGTAGGGTCCCCGATTCCTGTACTACTCGTAAAAACACATCACTAGTTCCTAATAGTTTACCATTGTTGCATTTCCTTCTTGACTGTGTAATTTGCATTTAAACACTTAGATGGCGAGTGGCTAAGATCACCGAAGACAAGCAGTTTGAGATAGACTTGTCCCTAGTCCTCTGTGTAGATGGAGCATGTGACACCTTGACAGTGTTTTCTGGCAGTCGCTTTCCAATACCGCTGTGTAACACCCGAGATACATTCACTCTGCCTGGTACGTTTACAGCACACTTCTAGGGCCAATGACTTTGGGTTGTTGTGATTTATTGTCATTGATCAAAGGTAAAGTTCACAAATTCCATTGTGATGGCAAGTCAATTTTAACAATTTCATTTTATATTTGTTGCATTTCACATATACTTTTGAAAGTTTGTTTCAGTAATGAGAAGGAATAACATGTAATAAACAGTTTGGTGGCACTGGTTATATTATATATTCTGTGTTTGTCACTGACACACTAGTGCATGCAAGCCATCCTACACTCTGCTTGACTCTCCATAGTTGTCTCACGGCAACAAGTAGTGAATGCAAGACAGCATCTAGTGAATGAAAGGCATCGTTCGCTCTGACTCTCTATAGTGGTATTATTTTCCCTCATTGCACCCAATCGATCCTTTAATTAAGCCCCTCCCTGTGATGTTTTGTCAAATAACAACCCGGATAACTGTCCAACAAATTCCAACATTTGCATTTGCATAAGAAGTTCACACTTGCAACATGTAAGGTAACAGTGGGAAGTGCACTTGTTGTTGCCCTCGTGTCCAGTATGCAGGATCGAATGGATCACTCATCACCATCTAGTGAATGCAAGGCATCCTTCACTCTGACTCTCTGTAGTGTTCTCACATAATCATCTAGTGAATGCAAGGCATCCTTCACTCTGACCATGCTGACTGTTTATAGTGGTCTCACAGCATCACCTAGTCTATACAAGGCATCCTTAGCTCTGACTGTCTATAGTGTTCTCAACATCATCTGGTGAATGAAAGGCATCCTTCACTCTGACTCTCTATCGTGGACTCGCAGCACCAACTAGTGACTGAAAGGCATCCTACACACTGACTCTCTTTAGTGGTTTCATAGCACCATCTAGCATGTCTAGTGAATGCAAGGCATCATATACTCTGACTCTCTATAGTGGTCTCATAGCACCATCTAGTGCCTACGAGGCATCCTTCACTCTGACTCCCTATAGTGGTCTCACAGCATCAACAAGTGAATGCAAGGCGTCACCCACTCTGACTCACCATAGTGGTCTCACAGAACCATCTAGCACATGCAAGGTATCCTTCACTTTGATTCTCTATAGTGGTCTCACAGCATCGGTTAGTGAATGCAAGGCATCCTTCACTCTGACTCTCTATAGTGGTCTCACAGCAACATCTAGTGAATGCAAGGCATCCTTCACTCTATAGTGGGCTAAGAGCACAATCTAGTGCATGCAAGGGATTCTGCACTCTGTCTCTCCATAGTGGTCTCACAGCATCATATTGTGCATGCAAGGCATTCTGCTCTCTGTCTCTCTCTGTTTTTTTAAGAGCACCATCTAGTGAATGCAAGGTATCCTTCACTCTGACTCTCTATAGTTGTTTCCCAGCATCATTTAATGAATGGAAGGCATTCTGCACTCTGTCTCTCTAAAGTCGTCTCACAGCATCGTCTAGTGAATGCAAGGTTTCCTACACTCTGACTATTGTGGTCTCATAGCATCGAATCGTGAATTCAAGACATCCTGCAGTCTCACTCTCTAAAGTGTTCCCACTGCATCGTCTAGTGAATGCAAGGCATCCTGCACTCAGACTCTCTATAGTGGTCTCACAGCACCATCTAGTGAATGCAAGGCATCCGTCACTCTGACTTTCTCTGGTGGTCTCACAGCACCTTCTCGTGAATGCAAGGCATCCTTCGCTCTGACTCTCTGTTGTAATTTGCACATAATCATCTAGTGAATACAAGGCATCCTTCACTCTAATTCTCTTTAGTGGACTCTCACTCTCACCCTCTCATTCTCTAAAGTCTTCCCACTGCATCATCTAGTGAATGCAAGGCATCCTTCACTCTGATTCTCTATAGTGGACTCGCAGCGCCAATGCAAGGCATCCCGCACTCAGACTCTCTATAGTGAGTGGTCTCACAGCATGATCTAGTGAATGCAAGGAATCCTTCACTCTGACATTATCTGGTGGTCTTACAGCACCATCTAGTGAATGCAAGGCATCCTACATCACTGTAGTGGTCCCACAGCACAATCTAGTGCATACAAGGGTTTCGGCACTCTGTCTCTCCATTGTGTTCTCACAGCATCATCTTGTGCATGCAAGGCATTCTGCTCTCTGTGTCTCTATAGTTGTCTTACGGCACCATCTAGTGAATGCAAGGCATCCTTCACTATGACTTTCTATAGTTGTCTTACAGCATCATCTAATGAATGGAAGGCATTCCGCACTCTGTCTCCCTACAGTGGTCTCACAGCAACATCTAGGGCATGCAAGACATCCTTCACTATGACTCTCTAAAGTGGTCTCATAGCATCATATAGTGAATGCGAGGTATCCCACAGCCTCACTCTCTGAAGTGTTCTCACAGCATCATCTAGTGAATGCAAGACATCCTTCACTCAAATTTTCTATAGTAGACTCGCAGCGCCAAGGCAAGGCATCCTGCACCCCGACTCTCTATAGTGGTCTCATCATCTAGTGCATTCAAGGCATCCTTCACTCTGGCTCTCTATAGTGGATTTACAGCATCATCATCATGCAAGGCATCCTACACTCTAAATCTCTAAAGTGGTCTTATATCACCATCTAGTGAATGCAAGGCCTCCTGCACTCTGTCTCTCTATAGTGCTAGTGGTCTCACAGCATCATTTAGTGCATTCAAGGCATTCTTCGCTCTGACTCTCTAAAGTGGTCTCACAGCATCATCTAGTGAATGCAAGGCATCCTGCACACTGACTCTCTAAAGTGGTCTCACAGCACCATCTAGTGATTGCAAGGCATCCTTCACTCTGTCTTTCTATAGTGGTCTCACAGCATCATCTAGTGAGTGCAAGGCATCCTTCACTGTGCCTCTCCATATTGGTCACACAGCATCTTCCAGTGAGTGCAAGGCAACCAGCACTTCTGTCTCTCTATAGTGATCTCACAGCACCATGTACTGTTTCTGATGTGAATCCGCACGTTTCCACTATCACCAAGCCTGCATGCATTGTTGTAATCAAGTGTATCAAATATTCAGTCAAATGTAATTGCAAGTCAATTCTTTTAAGTCCGTATCATCGTACATTTGAATAGCGTGGGACTTAATCTGGAAGTACATGTACTCTCATTTAAAGAATTTTCTGATACATGTGTGACATTTTGAAACCTTTTTCCACTTCTCAGGTGATGGCTCAGTGTCAGGCTTTTTGAGTTACCTTGGTGGTAATGTCGGTCAGTTTGCTATAGATGCAACACTACGTCATCTTCATCTGACTGGCTTCCTCACAGGAAAGGCATGCAGCTATCACACACATGGTATGTACAGCTAAATGCATTCAGAACAGGCTCAAGAAAACTGTCACTTACAAAATTAATTGTGATTTTTTTTTTTTTTTATTTAGGGGAGATTTTAGATAAACCCTAATTGGAATGAATTTTGTGACCCTCAAATGGAAAACCATTCGGAAGTCACACAGCTGTATTTTGAAATACAGCAAGATATTTTTAACACCCAATGATGCATAGCACCCGAGGCAAAAGCCGTCAACAATTGATCGATTGCGCGACCAATGTTTACATATCGTCACGTGACTTATAGTGGGTATTACATCATCTCAGCTCATGCAGGGGGACGTGCAAACACAGTTACGATGCCCTTTTAACACAGTTACGAAGCCCTTTTATTTCAGTTGTTGTGACATTGATTTAAATCACATTAAGCGTTTCAAAAATTGGCAGTATTCTACTACAAAAGAGGTTTCTTTTGAGCTATGGTTAAACTAACGGTGTCGTACGTGCGTCTCGTAATTTTTCAAGTTAAACTAGGGGTGGGTATTAGCCCATACTGTTTGAGCTGCCCCCTCAAAATGTGTAGTAACCAATGGAAAATTAAAATACTAAATAAATTATTTAAGACCGTTACCCCCCCTGTACATGGCCCTCAAAGTGTCATTTTGAAACTTTGGTATGGTGCCCCGACTCCTTGTGCACAAAGTTTTTTTGGCTCCAGACTATTTTCACTCACACTGGTCTAGCCATGAAATAAGTTAGTAAAATAAAGGAAATAAAGAAATTTTCCTTATTTCTTGCTTAGTAAATCCTTATGTTTCACCTCTGAAGTGTATTTCATGTGTGTCATTACAACTTTAACCATTGCGGATACAAATTCTTACTTTTAAAAAGAAAAATCTTAGGTTTAAAATACATGCCCATACAGCTTTGTAAATGTTGCATGCGGAATGCAGTTATATGTACCAACAGGTCACTTATTTTTGTTTTGCCTGTAGGAAAAATGTTTTCAGCATATACCAAAACAATAATTAAAAACATGAAAGTTGAAAACACGTTCCTGAAATTAAATGGAACGTTGAAAATTGCCAAAAGAGGAGGATTGGACTTGAATTGTTTGCGATTCGTTGGATTTTTCCTGTTTTCCAAGCTTACAAATAACTTTGCTAGTATTAGTCCAAGTGTTAAAGAAGTTCAATTATGTCAGATAATTTACATGTAATAGTAATAGAATAGTATATGTTCTATTCACTCAAAAGTCATTGCGGGCATGATTCATGCTCAATGCACTGGACTCTGTTGAAAATCATCCATCCTGGCATCTGCTTTTGTTACCCAAACATAGCGTCAGATTTGCCTAGTCTAGGACCTAGTCTTCCATACAGTCATATACTTATCAACCTGGTCTCATGATATGAATGGTCCTCCCATGCTTTAAAGTTTATCCTTGAATTCATTCTGTGCAGAAGTCCACTGCACATATATTCTGGTATTTTAAAATGGTTGCACCAAAGTATTCTTGGAAGGCTCCTGGTTATCTTCCCTCAATGAAATCAGCAGTTAGTACATGTAGCTTTGACCATGTTGACTTGGGCTGATGAAGCACTAAATACAATTAATACCCAAATGTTTACCCACCTCATATTAATTACAAAACAAATTATCCATGAAGTTTACTGCAAGGCAGATTTCAACATTGGCAAAGTGGAGGTCACAAATTGTAAACTTTAACAATCATGACGATGGAACTTAATCACCCTGAACCGAGTGATGATATCACAATAAAAAGGAGGTGTTCACATTTTGTTATTGTTGATAATAGTCACCAGACAAACAAAGAAAAGGTCTGAGTATTACAAGTTTCAAATTAGGAAGGCGGTCGTATGCTCAGGGAAAGTGAGTGGAAAAACAATCACCTAACTATATATGGTCAAAAAACAACTTTTTCACAATCGTGTTGCAAGAAATGGCCAGTTAAAGTAACTTAACTTGTTTAAGTAATCATTGAACTGCAAAATCTATTGCTTTTAATGACTTAAACCTGTCAACTATGTCCACAAACTATGAACAGCTGATCTCCTGTGTGGCACAAACGGTTTTTAATAGTCTGGAGCCTTACAATTTGCCTTTCTTAAGTACGAAGTAAGTCAGGGAACATGTCAGTTCAACTAGCCATAGAGGGCACCCTTCGCCCAAAACTTGTAATGGCAATGGCCATTACGTGTACGCGCATGTTCTGTGTTGCCGCGTTGTGTAAAGCGTGAATGGAAATTTATTTTGCCTGTTTTTATACGACGGGCTGTGAAGTCGCATTGCGTTGTGGCCCCAGACGTGGTTGGGACAATCGTTTGGTTTTCCGGAATAAAATACCTTTTTGTAATGGAGAGATAAAAGGCTGATTTAAAAATCAAAATATTGTTTATTTTATCCAGATTCCTTTGATTTTAAACATTTGATAGGTTTGAAAAATTTAGAGGTGTTCAAAAATAATAGGCCGTATTTGTACACTATAAAATACAAAAATTTTTCATTGAATTTTGCCATTCAAATTGTTGTATCTCCAAAACGCAAGCTCATATCATAACGATTTAAACGTTATTGATTATGACATGTGACTTTTTTTTCAATTAATACCAAATTTTCCAGGGTTGTAAACAAATAAAAAGAGTGCCATACTCCCTATAAAAAGTGTGTGATCACGGCTGTCCATGTTCCAAGACTTGCTGGAATCTGTCCTTGCTGGCTTCATTCAGCCATCCCTGTAAGGTCTCGGGTACAAACTCCGGAGTATTCTTCAGATATTTTGAGGAAGAAAAGCCTCATTCGAACAAACAAATGCAACAATCATCATGTACTTTACAACAGCGGCATGCACTTTGCTATGGAGAACACAGTGTTTGTTGATATTTGATACTCACTATAAGTCACGTGACTTAGAGAGCGCAATCGGTCAATTGTTTTGTTATATTGCACCAACAAGTAAAAAAGATAAGAGGTTTTGAACTCACTGTTAAGACAAACAAGATCACTGCAGTGTAACCTTGTCACTACTGTGAGCTTTCCTGCAAAACATGAGATTGAGAAGTTGCAGTTCTCTGTTTGCAAGGTTTTCAGACTCTACACATGCACCTTTCACGCACTCGCAATATATACAATGCGATGTATAATAGGTAATTTACATCCAACGCAGTGTACATGAAATAAACAGTCATTTTATAGACACGACACGTGGCCCTTCTCGACCAATGTATTTACAGTATCCAAAACACAATAATAATTTTTGCATTTTGTATAAGTCAAAAACTTGGTGTGGTATCAATCATCAACACTTTTTTTTTTTTTTTGAGAATTACCAATTGTATTCAAACATATATCATATAAAGGACCAGTTCACAGCATTGGGGTTCATCTCTTTCTGTTGGTCCACGAACTAGTATGATTGCAGCAGGGCAGAATCCAAGATAGTAAAATTAACCACATCTTGTTTTATGATAGATTTAAAGGCCAATTTAAGAAAGCTTCACAAACACATTCAGGGTCTGTACTTTTTTGGTCTCGGACGTCTGTTTTGCTGGATTTCTAATATTGATCCTGCACACGGGGCAGATACATGTGACAGATTTGGGTCAGTCTGTACTTTGTACTAACCCGTAAGGCAAAATATTTGTGTAGTGTATGTGTTCAACATTGGCTGAATCGGGTGTTAAAGCACATGATATGCCTTCCTATTCACAATCATGCGGGGTGTCAATCATCTTTCACAAACTTTCACTTTATTGCAACCCTTCGATCCATTAAGCCCTGCCCCTTGATGTTTTGACCAATCACAACTTACAAAACTGTCCAACAAAAGTCCAACGTTTGCATTTGCATATGAAGTTCACACAGGGAATATGTAGTGTGGCAGTGGGGAGGTGCACTTGTTGTTGCCCTCGTTCCCAGTGTGCTGGGTGGAATGGATCGGTCACTTGTTTGTCTTCCTTTATAGATGTCTGTGCCAGCTCCACTAGTATCCTAGACAACTGCACTGTGATTGGTGAGACCTGCACAGAGCTACGATGCTGCCTGGAACTGGACCTGAAGATAGCTGATGTCTCAGCCACGGCGTGGTTCAGATTTGATCCCTGTGACTTCACCTTCTCGTTGGGTCTGGAGAAGTGGTCCTTTCATGGCTCTGTCTTTAATTATCAGTGGGGTAAGATGTGGTGTGTGCCGCTAGATTCAATGAGTGGTTTGGAGAGTATCAAGTAAAGGGGTGCCAAATTGCATAAAGGATTGACTACTAAGTCAGATGACAATTGAAAATTGATAACCATAATTTAATGAAAAAAATCTGTTAGGTGGCCTAGATATTTAATATAAAGATAAGACGTTGGAGATTTGGCCAATAAAGTTCCTTGTATAAAATATATGCAACTTAAATACTAATTTTTATATTCATTCAGGTTGAAATTAGGATTTCCATTTATTCTTTACAATTACTACTTGAGCAAGTGTGTCAAATTCAAATTTAAGATATACATTTGGAATTCAGTTTCAAGTGCAAACAAAAAAGGCTTTCTTTCATCTCTGTAAATATTTCGTATTCTGAATCCCCATTTCCTTTTCCCAGTTTCGTCCTCAACTCCTGTGCTATTTGGCCTCTTTTGTTGCTGTGTGAGGGTAATGTTTTTGTACTGAATTTTTTTGTTTGTTTATAAATCTTGTCAGCATTAAGAATTTAACAGATGCTGGATCATGATACTGTGTTTTTTTATTCGTAGGAAAAGAGATGATAGTCGCAATTTCTTCGGGATTGAATCTGACGTAAGTATGAAAAATTCAACACAATGTCAAAAGCTTGCTTGTGACTTTTGCCCACAAAGCTCAGGAATATCACTGAGTAAAAGTTGTCAAAAGTAATTTCATCAGCAAGGTTTAAAAAAAATAAAAAAATATTATACTCAAACTCCAATAAAGTAGATAGACACCCAAGTTATGTGTGTATGTGCCACAGCTTCAAGTTTAATTAAATAAATCACCGGAATACCAAATCGTAGGGCAAACCAGAAGCATTAGGCAGTGCTGCTGACCACCGTAAATCATCAATGAATAATTATATCTACAGGCTACATGTACATGTGTTCCGATAGTGATACCAATACAAGACTACCGAATACCAAAAAAGTAGGGTAAACCGGAAACGATGTTACACCCAAACTCACAAAGGACTCAATGATAACCATAACCACTACGTGTATGTGGATAGTGGATGTCAAGGGATATTTGTTACACATTTGTGTTTACAATAAGGATAAACTCCCAGGTATGGTAGGGAATGGGCTGTCAGGGCGCCATATAGTTACATTACAAAATAACATCTAGCACATGAAACTTTAGAGGTATACATGTATGTACAAGCGAAAATGTCCCATCCTATTGAAGTTAGCTAATTCCTTATCCAAACAAGATTGGGTGTTCGACTTCCTATTTGGCACGAAAAAAAAAACGCCGCCTCTTTCTCAACCGAAACAGTTGCAACACATTACAAAAGAAGGATATTTTTAAACTAAACTTTATTGTTTGACATGCACATCTATCAATATGTATTCCTGCCTACGGATTGGCCTTGCATTTTGGCGGCAACCCACAACTAACGATGATTGGCTGCCTATAATCCCAACGCTGATTGGCTGCCTAGAATCCCGACTGCTGCTATAAAAAGGCGAGATATTCATATTACGTTCGCAATCGTGACATATAAAACGGCAAACATGGAAATTTGCACGCGGCACCAAACCAATGTTGTCCGTTGAGTATAATGGATTTTATAATTTACGTGATAAAATTTCTTCAATCAGTTTTAAATCCCAGTACATACCGTTATTTCGTTTTACCGTTTTGGATTTCCTCAAAAACAAACACATTGACCGTTTAGCTTTTGTTCTAGTTTTGTAAAACGTCCAACGTTGTTGAGTCACGAAAAAATACATTTTTTTTTTAATTGTAAAAAGCGATAAACTGTTAGTTGCTTTATTTTTTAGAGTGTTGTTTTACAAAAACATGACAATGACAAAACGGTCAATAGTCTTGTCGACCACTTTTGGATTCAGGTTTGGCAATTGGGCAACGCACCTTTGAATATTAATGTGACATTGGGATCGAGTCACTGCCTGGGGTATTGCCCTATCCTTACATTTATGTCGTTCTCACGACAAAATTTGCATAAAGTGGCTATTTGAAGAGCCGCGCTGACTTCCAATTTCCTTCAACAAAGCTTGTGCTTCTTCATAAAAATTATGTCTTACCATCCTGTATCCTTTGTGAAATTTCCCAGCCCCTCATTTGCTTGCAAATTTTAAAGCCCTACCAACTGAATCCCAAAAGATGGGGGTCAGTGACTCAGGGTCATGCCGGGAATCACACTACGCAGTAATTGCCTACAATGATAACCACGTTAAAACTCCTTCGTGAACGGCATGGTCCCCCTCCATGCCCCCTTGCCCACCACCACAAAATGCACCACGGATTGTTAACTATGACACTGAAATAATAAAAAGTCTGTATTCAATACTGACGGTTTTGCTTTTTTTTAAATTCTAATGTGTAAAACTGTAAAACAAAAATCATTGAGCGTCATGTAAAACGACAAAATGGTCAATTGTTTGTTTACTGTTTTGTTTTACAGTATGTGCCGGGATTGTGTTTGTAGTTTTGACTTTAGGTATGAATACATGTACATTTTTGACAAGGGTATGACTATTAATCCGCTTGCAGATACTCTATCAACAAGAAGAATGATACTCATGAGTTTGAGATGAGCATGATGGTAGAATATTGCATTGATGGACTGTGCACTGACATCGACCTACAGCATTATATCCCGATCCCTGTTTGCAAACCAGACTTCAGCAATTACAATCTATCCGGTGAGTTGACAGACAGGTGTCTCATAGGTCATCTATTCTAAGGGATTAAGGATTAACTAGGATTGCTGTTAATACCATTACCATAATCACTGAAAAGACTTGTTTATTAATACCACTGTTAATTAATACTACTTAAAACATACTTATATATGACTTAACTATTCAATCACATCAAGAGTGGCATGTTCCATTCAGGTTAACTCTGTGTACCTACTAGCTTAAAGAACATTAAATAGATTGAGCATTTGATAATAATTAATAGGACTAGATTAATACACTTTTATTGTGACCTTTACATTATAATTATCAAAAGCCCATTGCAAGTGGTTAATTTTAAAGTTAGAGCAGACGAGAAGAGACACAAGTTTGAGATAAAGTCAGGTCATCGCTTCAGAGCCCAAAACACCGTATGGGGATATGTCTGTCCCGCAATTGGCCTATCCCTGCTGACATTGGTAGTACTCTGTATTTCAAGGCCATTTTACCCAAAGTAAACAAAGTAAGTCTGTGTTACAATCTGCCATTTCACAGCTGTGACTTCAGTTTTCACTTTGGCACGTATCAGTAAATACATACCCCTAAACAAAGTGACAGTTTCAGACACAGGGTAAATGGCCAAAAAACTAATAAGATGTGACTAGGAAAAAAGGCACATTTGATAAATCTCAGTCCTCATTCTCACAACACAAGGCAACTCTAAAGTTGGCACTATCTTTGGTGTTTTATTTTCTCCAGTGGACGGCTTCATAGAGACAGTATCAGGACAGGTCATCCAGGGAGCATCGCTAGCCCTTCTATCACAGCTTGGAATCGACCCAGACTTCTTCAGCAGTCAACCGTGTCTCAACCCCATGGGGCCTCAGTCTTATGGCAGTAGGTTTCTTGTTATATGTTCCTAATACAACAATTGCTGAGGCTGATGAGACTCTGCCAATTTATCTGTATGTATTGCAGGAAATTATGGCCAAATCTAATACGTTCCACTCCAGAATACGAGGACACCCAAAACCGCCCCCACTAAATTGGATGTTTTTTACATCACTGGTGCACACGTGCCCCTGAGAGTCCATAAAGTAGTACAAAGCTCGTGGCTTTGTCTGGGAAAAACAATTTTGTCCTGCTATCAGACAGCTAGTTTATCTTTTTACTGGATGGAAATTCATTTCTTAGTTATCGTGAGATGAAAAAAAAAAATGGCAACATTTGCCATTTGCTTTCAGGGGCTCGTCGCTCGTATGGAACGGTCCATGTGCAGGGGTGTGCTGTTCTTTGAATTGTACCCTTGTGGTTAATAGTTGCATGGCTTGTACTGTCCACGGTGCTGTGCACCATGCATTCAACACGTACAGTGTGTTTGCTGCATGGGATACATTGGCGTTTTATGGTAAAACCGTATGGTGGTTGCTCTGGCAGCATGCCCAAGTACTGAATGGTGATGTTTGTAGTAGTGCTGAACACTTGCCCATCTCTCCATGTCATATTCCTGTTTTCTCCAGATGAATTACACGTTGGAACGAAGTAAGTAGTTACAATTCCATATTGTTCCCAGGATTGTTGACATTATGACCTCGTTTTCTTCCAGATTGTCCCAGCATGCAGCTTCCCAGTAACCTGACCTCCCTGGCTCACTGTGGCATCCTCGACACTTGCTTTGGCATACAGTGCTTCCTTGATGTGAACCTTGGACCATTCAATCAAATGTTACAGTGTAACCTCATTTTCTTCCAGATTGTCCCAGCATGCAGCTTCCCAGTAACATGACCTCTCTGGCTCACTGTGGCATCCTCAACACTTGCTTTGGCATACATTGCTGCCTGGATGTGAACCTTGGACCGCTACATCATTTATTCAGTACCTCTATTGTGATAGATCCGTGCTTGGGCCAGCTGAGGCTACAATTTGGCAACTGGCTCTACAGTAAATCCCTCTCACACCTGGATTTCGATACAAGTCAGGAGATCACTATCGGAAACTTTGTCATGCTCAGGTAAACTGTTTTAACTCTTTAAGAATTAATTGATCCATTAGGCCCCGCCCACTTTGTATTCACTGTATAAAGGTCCACTGATATCATCATAAGGGCCATATGTTTTTAAACTGATTTTCAAGCTGTATGTTCTATGTATGAGATTATGGGACCCCAAAGTGGTCCCTAAATAGTGAAAATACCAATTGTGTAGAAGTCTATGGGAATATCTCCCTAGTGACCCATTCTCGGTAATTATTATCTGAATAAAATGAAATAGAATAAAATAAAATAAAATAAAATATAATAAAATCATTGCACAAGAGAAAATATAAATTACATGTAGTTTTTGATTGCCCATACATGTACTCGTTATTGTAACTTTAGCACACTATAAGAGCCTTTTTAAGTACCAACATTTATAATGACAAAAGTGCTCATACCGTCTTAGAAAAAGGTTATTTTCACAAGATATTTTTTTTTTTGCTATGTGTTTGACAATGCAGGTACACACTGGAGCTAATGGATGGTGAGATATCAATGAGTCTGTCCATAGATGCATGCATCCATGGTCAATGTACAGGACAACTCAAGATCTTAGATGGTGCAGTATCCCCTCTTCCTATGTGCTACCCTAACGGAACCATCTCCTGGAACAATTTACCAGGTAGGACTCAATTGCCTTCATGGAGTGTTTATTTGAATTCCACTGGTTGTTGTAGTGGAAAAGTTGATTATGATTTAGGGAATAACAGTAATTGAAATTAATAAATACCTTTTTAATGAAATAAACAATTAAAATGCTCGAATTTTGTGACTTTGATTTCGGCTGTATTTTGAGACTTTTTGTGTTCATGTTGAGGGGCCATATTTTAGCTAAAATGCATGTGATATGCTACCCTGTCTATTCAGTGCATTGTTTTTTGTCTTCATTGCATTATGACTGACGTCCAGGGTATGAACTTCTGCTGCCATATTAGTCCAGCGGATGTTTACATCCATGCGAGAAAATGTTTTAGATGTGGAGCCATCGCAAATTTACCCTTTTAGGGGCTGGCATCCATTTAAAAAAAGGGGGGCGGGACTTGACGTGCCCGCAGTGAAAACGGTTTCTCCCACTTGTTACAAAAGCAGGAAACTTCACAAAGACATAGTTATATAGATTATTAGTGTTTTCCAGTTTCGGAGCCACCACAAAAATACCTTTTTGTAAACATTGTGCCCATATTTCATGAATGAATAAAATGTCTCACAGACGTTTATATTCATGAGAAAAAAAAATTCCAGATGTGGAGCCATCTCGAACACACCCTTTTAGGGGCGTGGCAACCATATAAGAAAAAAAGGGGGGGGGCGGGGTTTTCATTATGCCCACCCTGGAAATATTGTTCCCACACTCATAGAGAAATGGAACTTTCCACAAACATTGACATTCATGAGAAAAAAAATTCCAGATGTGGAGCCATCTCGAACACACCCTTTTAGGGGCGTGGCAACCATATAAGAAAAAGGGGCGCAGTGTTTTCATTATGCCCACCCTAGAAATATTGTTCCCACACTCATAGAGAAATGGAACTTTCCACAAACATTGACATTCATGAGAAAAAAATTCTACTTGGTATCTATTATGAAAGACCAGTCATCAGTTGTTGTCAAGCAAACAAGAGAAAACCAACCAACCATGGCATTGTCCATTTATTGGACTTTGTTCACCTATGGCTGATTGTTCACGATTGTTACGTCTGGTTGATTTATAAATAGGTATTTTTAGTCAACCTGGTCAAAGTCCAATGAATGGACAATGCCATGGTTGGTTGGTTTTCTCTTGTTTGCTTGACAACAACTGATGACTGGTCTTTCATAATAGATACCAAGTACAATTTTTGAAAAGCACACTTGACAAAAATCGACATTTTAAAATTGGTGATTTGAGTCCCCAGCGCAGTTGGCAAATGGAGGCGAGTTCATATTTAAGCATTTCTGTCCCTAGTGGATTGATAGTATGATCCAATTTTTTTGGTAGATAATAACCAAGACACATAGCATTCTTACCATGCATAATAAGAAAATTTATGCATTCGGGTTTGCTTGAATTTGTAAAAAAAGGAGAGTGGATCATTTTTTGGGGGGGACACCCTGTATTAGCAGTTTGTATCATGAAGTTTAAGATGACGAAGTTAAAATTTCTGAAATCATCTAAAGTAAGCAAATTTTGCTAATGAATTTTCAAGAAATTGGTCAATTCTGGTGTTTCTTGTTACCACGAAGTGACACTGCACAGGGTGTCAGTTCGTGAAAACAAAAATGTATGTGTTTTTGGAGAACTGACACTCCCTAACGCTATAAACACATAAATTTTCGTTTTCACGAACTGACACCCGTCTTAATCATTTCATTGCTAATTAACTAAGCATATTTTTACAATATAACGTTTATAATTGAGTAGTTAAAGCATTTTCACGTTAAGTGATACTAAAACCTCTAAGATAGATGGATTATTTTACTGAGTAAATTCGTGTCAAATCTTTAAGAGCATTTTTCTCCGATTTGTATTTCTGCAACGCTGACCACCAGGTGTCAGTTCATGGTGTCGGTGACGAAATGTCTCTCCCCGGTGGTCTTTCTCACCTCTCCCTATTTACCATTGAGGGAACACTTGTAGACAGAGCCAATTGTGGTATATTTAAATTGTGTTTCACTGACATCAAATAATGCAGTGTTTGTTTTATCACTGCTAGGTATAACCTCCATCTCTCAGCTGGGAAGCCTGGATGCTGGATTTGAGGCTGTGGCTCAGGCTCTTGGCTTACCATCTCGTCTAGTCTCGGCCTCACCATGCCCACCTGTGATCCAGCCTAGTCAGTCTGGAGGTAGGGGCATTAGTATTGTCCCATGACCTTAAAAGGGCTTTGAGGTGCTCATTGAGCTCTTTGATGCTCCAAACATCCAAAGCTTGCTTCCATAAGATTTCGCACAATGCATGTACTTTAGTGACATTTGTTTACTGATATTTTCAAAGCTAACGTTAGCTGGAAATTCCAGATCCATGCGATTGGCACTAGGGAGTGGAAGCCTTTCTGTACATTTATTAAGCTATCAAGAAATGTTGGAGTAGACGTAATTGCAAAAATGGATTTGTTTATTCAAATAGCCATCCCTATGTTTTATATACTGGACAATGTCCATTTTATCAACTGTATCACCTATAATCACCTAGGAAAAAACAAAAAGGAGGGCATCTTATATGCAGGGGGCATTAAGGTGGACTGACCACCCCTCCCCCTTAATAAAAAATATGGTTTAATCAATTATTAAAAACTTGTGGCTCGAAGTTACAAACTATACATCCACACCCCTTACAGGGATGCCAGTTTTTCGGTTTAAGCCAGAATTCCGGCTTATTCATGTTTTGGGTGAAAATCTGTTATTTCATTTTATCCCTTCACAGGCCAGAAAATAATCCTTGTGTCGCGCCCACAAACAAAATAAACATAAAAAGTAGGAACAGAACATAGGGCTTTTCTACATTTTGAATTTTCTTTGTTTGTCGCTTTTTGCGTCGTAAATGATCAGTTTCATGCAAGACAAAAGTTCCATGACAATTAGATATTTAGTTCTTTATAAATAACATTTTATGACATCGTAATGACGTCGCAAGTTATTTTTTTACAAATTTGTGCTCGTAATCGTGACCTATCAAACTTTTTACAAAGTGAAATATGATGTTAGCAGGATTTGTTTGCTAGATAAAGAGAACATTGCTTTTAAAAAAATGCTGAAAATGTTTTTGAAAAAAATCAAGTTTGACCTAGAACACATTCCTGTCAATGTACATGCAAAGTTTTAATCCAGTTTGACAAATTAGTAGTTCTCTACATTCAGGATTTTATAAACTGCACCTTTAATATGACATTGCGTGACACCCATGATGATAACGTCATCGTGACGTCACTTGTCAATGCACATACATGTACATGTATTTACTATGTAGCGATACACGAATGTATGTATTGTACTTTCATTGTCAAAATACAAGAACATGCACATAACACATGAGGTATTGCGAGTTGAGTGCCCTGGAGCCAAAACCCACTGGCATTCCTTCCCTTAGAGTTAAAGAAAATAACCATGTAATTTCCTAAACACCGATTTACTCACAAGGAGTGGAAGTACCAAAGGTCAGATCCCCTGTTTTCCAAAAAAAACTTGGATTTGCCACTCTAAAAGACCCCCATCCCCCAATCTCCTGAGAAAAAAATAAGGTTCCATTTTACCTGTTGGATTAAACTTATAACGAAACGTGTTTCAAAATCGAAATCCTTGTTCACGCTTCTATTTTTTTTTTTTTCAGTTTCACTTTTTCATAAACTGGAATCAGGCCTCATGTTTCTCAGACAGTGAATAAACATTACAAAAAAATGCTTGTGATTTGTATTTAACTATAGTCCATGTTTCTTTTTTCTCTTGTTTCCTGTAGTGTGTCCACACCTCCCATCTCTGCCCACACGTCCATCAGGAGGTGTATGTCACTATTCAAATGCCTGCCTAGGGGTGGAGTGTTGTCTAGCAGTAGACCTCGGCATCATCAGTCGCACCCTGAGGGCCTGGCTGATTGTAGACCCCTGTGATTTCAAACTGAGCATTGGATTTGAGAACTGGAGTTACAATGTCACCCTTTTAAGGTATGTAGTTTATTGTGTCGCCAAAACGAATGTTTCGGGAGACATGTACAAGTCCTAAATTCAGTATGTCCGCCCATCTGTACGGCAGTACCGGTACGTCCGTCTGTCCGTATGTTAAAGTTTACTTAAAAGTTTTTCAAATACTGTCATTGCCAAAGTATTCACCGGAATTTCATTAAAACTTAGACACAAGGGTAATTGAGTACCAAAAATAATGTGCAATACATATCAGGTCAAAGGTCATAGGTCAAAGGTCAAATAAGGTCAATTTTGATGCAATCCACAGAAGTTCAGGTTACATTTTTCACAAACATGTATAACGTCTACATGCTTTCATGGATTTTGATGAAACATGGATGCAGTGACCCTTGAGTGGGAATTAGACACAAGTCTTTATCGGATGACTGAGGTCAAAGGCCATGTAGGGGTCATTATAGGTCATTGTTGAAATGGGCTTCATAAGCAATGTTACGTTTTCCACAAACTTGGATGCAGTGACCCTTGGATGGGAAGACATTCAACTTTTTTTCTAAACACAATACACAAATATAGGGATCGCCCGTTTGACTTTTTCAATATGTCGCCAAAGGGAGCTCTAACATTTGATGACGTCACCTGTAAATTTTGTGAACAGTACTGCCTAGGCAGACACTCGAAAGCAAAGTTCGCATTTTCTGCCAATTTCAAGTAATAAGGCACTTCCGGTTTCGACCGGAAGGAAGGGTCACGTGATTGTGTACTTAATACCAAAATTGAAGATCCTGCAATATTGTCTCGATTGCCATATTATTGAT
Organism: Patiria pectinifera; assembly: GCA_029964075.1. Taxonomy (NCBI): domain Eukaryota; kingdom Metazoa; phylum Echinodermata; class Asteroidea; order Valvatida; family Asterinidae; genus Patiria; species Patiria pectinifera. The sequence goes on along the minus strand of CM057147.1, from coordinate 12,752,619 downwards.
TTTCAAAGATTAAATCTAGAAATCTTTGACTGATTGTAATATGATACTTGATGACGTAATTGTGACGTTATTACCAGAAAGTTCAAGAGCTATTGTAATTGTGCTATATATAGCCAAATCTTGATTATATCTATCACGGTTGATTGTTTAGCAATTTTTGAAGGTTTAAGGGTCTTTTCATTGTAACTTCCGATCTGATGACCTAATAACTTTTTTCGCACATAGGTCTTGTCTGCATTAAGGTCATCATGTACATTACTTTTGAAGCGAATACCGCAAACTTCGCCACAGACATCAAGTGAAAATGCGTTTTTCACGTCTTTTAACCTGCCGCTAGAGGGCACTCCAACTCTTCATGGCATCACCCATTATTTTTTTTGAAAGGTTAATCCAGACAGACACCAACATTGTTAAAAGTATGTTCATATCTTTTTCCACTTTCAAATTATTCGGCACTTCCGGTTTCGACCGGAAGGAAGGGTCACGTTGTTTGACGCACACAGGATAAAGGAAGAGCATGTATTATCATGTCATTCCCGCAAAATTTAAGTTCCGGTCTCTCACGGTTGATTTTATATTGAATTTCAAAGATTAAATTTATTATATTTTGAAGTGACGTCACGTGACCCACGATGACGTCATGATGACGTTATTACAAAAAAATACATCTGCAGTGGGTTGGGCATTCGTGTATTGACAATTGAAGTTTATATAAGTTTTCATTTTGACAAACAGTTCCGGAGAAGAATCTGTCTTGAATTAAAAAAAAAACAAGAATATTGAATTCATAGAATAACAATAGGTTTTGGGCTAAAGCCCAACGCCTAAAAAAAAAATAGATCTTTTAACTTTTGTTTGTTGTCAAAAAGTTGCAAAGAGACAGCTTTTGCCTCCGCCTAGCACTTAGCAGCAATGGAATTTGTTTTTTCCTAAAGGACACGCAACCCGCACAGGCCGGCCAGTGGGATGTAATGATGTACATGCAAGTGCATGTACAAGTACATGTACATGTTTTTTTTTTTTTAATACTGCGTAACAAATCAGTTTTTTATTAATCGAAATTAGGGGTGGGCGGGTGGGTCAAAATAATTTCAAAAAAAAGTCGAAATCTTAAAACATTGAAAATTCTGAATGGCCCCTAATACAGGATTTTTGAAATGTCTGCAGTTACAAGTGGGGCAAAGTGACAAGGGAAAGACTGAGTGATGCCGTCTTGATCACCTTCACAATCGACAAGACCACAGACAACCGTAACTTGCTCCTCTCTCTCTCCCTGCAACTCTGCGTCGCTGGAGTCTGTGCTCCTGACATTGTCATCCTTCAGGTCTTCACAGCACCGATACCATTCTGTAACCAAAACGGAACTTTGGAGTGGGCTCAAGACTTGGGTAAGTCTTATAGTTCAGCAGGCACAGATCTTGGGAGGGGGAATAAGGGACCTTTTTATCCTTTTTAGTGATTGTGGAAAGCATGTTTTTGTTTGTTTGTTCAAAAATTGTGAAGTTTCAAGACCCTCTTTACCACCGGGCACTTGCCTAGATGTCAAAACAAAATAAATAAACGAAATAAAAAAAAAAAAAAAAATATTGACGGAACACTTTGCAGAAAGCATTTGTGATTTTTAAACCATTTATTAATCTTTCTATCTGTCTATGCAGTCTTACACGAAATTGGAAGTTGAATTTTATCGCTATTAATCTATTTTTGAGTAGGTGATATTGTAGATTATGCTAGTGGCCTTGTGGTGAACCGTCTAAGTGTCAGCGTCGATGTTCTCCTACCTCAACCATGCAGTGCTCCACCAGAACAAATCACACCAGCAACAGCAGGCAAGTTTATGGACATCAGACCAAAGCACATGCATTCTCAACTTTAGATAGATTTGAGGACAAGTCACTAGACAGTCGTGGCCTGTCTGCGGGGGCCCCCAATATGTATTAGCATGGCGCTTTTTGTGCCTATCTTTAATTTCTGGCCTCGACATTTCTAATGACTTGACGTATATGAATTCGGATGTTATTCATTTATGCACCTGGCGAAATGCATCTGCATTACGTTTCCATAGAGAGGGCCAATGATAGCCCACTTATATTGCGTTGGAAGCATCCATTATTAGAGTGGGGATATTTTTTACTTAATCCAAGCAAATATAAATATTCATAGTGCTCCGTCCAAATCTGGTAGCAAGTCCCATGCGATGTGTACAAAGGGTACAGATCGACTCTTCTCTACAGTGCATTGCCCATATTTTTTTCTTATTTTTGTTCAAATGTTTAGTTTCAGCCAACAATACAAGGGCACAGTTTGGTCTTTTTAACCATAATCTTGTAAAACAGTATAATGAGGGACATCTGGTTTTTTTGTTGTTGACAGGCTGCAGTTTCCTTGCTGTACCATCAGCTGTCGCACCATTCTGTTCCCTTGATCAGTCATGTCTAGGGGTTGGTTGTTGCTTGAACCTTGACCTGGGCATAGTTCAGAGGTCATTTTCTGTCTGGGTCAAGCTGGATCCCTGTGCTCGCACTTTCTCATTTGGATTTGAGAAATGGAGTCATGTTGAGACGATTGGCATACAACTACTGCAGAGTAAGAAATATTCCATTGTCAACCTTTTTGTTTCAAAAGATGCTTTTACCCCATTAAATTGTGACCGGCTCCACAAAAAAAGGTATTATGTTGCAAAAAGGTGAAATGGAGTTATTTGCATGGTTGGAAAGCCCACAACGTAAGCTTTCATTTGGTATATAGCGGAGCTCCATGGCCTCTCCCGTTCTGGAGATATGACGTATTTGCATATTAATTACTTCCTTGAAGTTCAAATTGCACAACTGAGAAAACAGGCTTTGAAATAGCTGGCTTTGTTGTAGAACATTAGAGTGATGCACACAAAATGGTTGTTTTTCCATTTTGTTCATCAAAATCAACATTTCTGTGAAAGAAACCTGAAACTGTAGGTATTAAAGATGACATTCATGACATAAAATGAAAATTACATTTTGACAAAATTTCACCCTCTCAATGTTGAGCAGGCCATTACACAATAATGCTAAGGGCGACTTAATACCCTTTTTTGTAGAGCCGGTCACAATTGTTCAAATAGTGTAACTAATGTTTACCAAAATAACTTGTGATTGTAATAGTGATGTCTATGATGAAAATCGCTCACTGATTTGCTATAATATCCTGCTTGAAACATTTCCCTGTGTTTTCTTGGTTCTTTGTTGTTTCTTCTCCTAAATACTCCGGAATCTGTCTCCTGTCTGCCTTTTGATGTCCTCTTGGGACATATTCCTGGCGCTTGTGTTGCTTCCATAATGTCACAATGAGACTGCTTGTTGTTTTTTGTTGGATATAAACAAGTGTTCCCAATGTTGCCTCTGTTAAAGGTGATTTTGTTTAAATAGAAACTTTTAACTAAAACTTGCATATTGGTTTAAGAATCCAGCTAGTGTTTAATGACTAACTTTATGGTTATTTTGTTTCTTATCTCCCCAGCACATTCCTTTGAGAAAAACCTGGGAGTTCTGAAAATCAGGTAAGGTCGATCATACTTAGGTGTGTCAATTTAGAATGCGCCAATATCCAATTAAAAATGATGATTATATTTCGTCCTCGTCGTCGAGACTCACCGTGTATTATTGTCCCTGGTAATACAGTTTGCACCACCCTTTGAAGAAAATGGATCATTCCTTCATTCATAAAAATGCAAACCAGCCCAAGCATGCTGGGTATAAAGCCCCCAAGAAACCATTGAAGCATGTCTTTGTTTCTTGTGGTACGGTTTAGTGCACACGTATTTTACACTACGTCTTCAGTTTCACGTACTTAGTCAATTTTAGCTACAACCAATTCAGTTTTTCTACGTTTATTGCTTCGATATGTCGGCCAAGAAAGGGAAAGCCAACGAAAAGCAGGCTAAAGATGTGCCTGGTTCAGCCTTGAGATCTTCCTCTATGGCCTCAGGACCGTCTGCGGCCTCGTCAACCTCGCCTAGGGTTGAACGAGGGCGTAAGTCACAGGCCCCAGCCTCGCCTTGGGCTGGTGGTCAACGTGTAGAAGAATTGGAAAGCGGGCCGCCTTGCCCAATTTCCGCCACCGACACGAGAGCGTGTTCCTCGCAGAATATACCGCAAGTGTCTAGAGCACCACAGGCTAGACGTGTGGTAGAAAATGAGCCCGGACAGACCTCGCCTTGGGTCGTCCCTCATAATCAGCCAGGGCCGTCTTTCTTCCCCAGACAACAATGGAATTTCCCGCCTACAGCCAGCAATGCTACCGCTAGCGGGCAGCAGTCATTCAATATGGTGGCGCCCATGGCTCCGCCGTATTGGTCATTTCCGTGGTTTAACTCTGCACAACAGTGGCCTCCTAACACTACCCATCAGATGTATCATCAACATCGGGGAAATCCTTCAACCCCTGGACAACTCTCGCTTCCTCCGCCGGCGAATCCGAACATTTGGGGCGGTAATTCGGGCCCTGGTACGGGTGCGAATTTGGACTCCGTGAGTGTCGGACCGGCACTATCGGAGATTGGTGGTGACGCTGAAGCTGAATCGGAATCTCTCAATCCGAGTGGATTTCGTAACCCTCATCGCAAGGCATCAGGTATTCCAGTGACGGATAAAGTTCTTTCCTGGTGGGAAGACCTGCGTTCGAACAAATTGGGACATGAAGAGTTCAAAGAAGAGACTCTATCCAATCAAGTACCAGTCGAACAGGAACCACATTTCAAGGCTCCAGAATTACCAAGTCAGGTAAAGACATCCTTCAAGGAAGTTCGATCGTCTTTATTAACTCAAGATGACAAGCTTAAAGACTCCCATAATCATCTGCTGAAAGCAGCTTTGCCATTGACCCATCTTTTTGATGCTTTGGTGGACCCATCCTGTCCAGAGACAGTTGACGCCAGTATGGTTGTTGAGGCCAGTCTTCAGCGCGCTTCTGGTTTGCGTACTGCGCGCACTTACGCGTTCTTAATCAGTTTCAAATGTTACGCGTGGCAACTACTTGTTTTCAGTTTGTTCGCCACGGCCAGCTAGACAACAATTTTCTTTTACCGTTCTCTATTGTTCTCTCTCATTTTCATTGAGTTGTTCATTTTCTAAGTTGAATCTACATGTACATCTGTGATGCCTGTTCTGAGGTATGTAATGACACCTGCAGTATGAACAATAAACCAACTGTTACTCATATAGACAGGTTTCTAGCATCAATAATTCTAGAAACTATAGGTCCGATTGAGATCGCGTTATTGGAAATCGGCGGCCTGTGGCAAAATGTGGGGAAATAGAATTTGAACCCTACATTTAGTAAAAGAAAATTGATTATGAACTGTAGATCTACTGAATGTGCTACCCAGCTTCTTCGTGAACATTTGTAGAGTGTAGCTATAGAACATTGAAGTAGAATTACTGCTGGTTCCCTGTATTTCTTCACCCGTACCGGACAATTTCGGGCATCGATAAATCGTCTTGCCTTGATGATGTCGCCATAGAGGGCGCTATATATATTCCTACCGGTTTTATGATGCCGTAATATCATTTCTGTTATATTTCACATCGGAGAACATCAAAGAATGATGGATGCCAAAGATAGTGTTTCTCAAATATCACCCATGAGTAACCGAACATCAAGCTCAGTTCATGTGAAAGCAGCCGCAAAACGAGCTGAACTGTTATGTAGGCAACGTCTACTGACAAAGAAACAAGAATTAGAATCTAGACATCTTGCTGTGCAACAAGCTAGGCAACAGGAAGAATTTAGACTGCAGAGAGAAAAGGAAAACTTCGACCTGCAGGTAGAAATAGAAGTTTCTGAAGCCAGCATTAGTGCTATAGAGCAATATGAAGATGAGTTTGATCAGAAAATCAGATTCAAGTTGCCCGACGAAATTCCTCATCCGGCGGCATGTGCAAGTTCTGTGTTGGGTGATAGAATTGAAGCTGGAGCATCTGAAAGGGTCTCTTCAAATGAAGAGCCCAACAAGATTGAAAATCCTTGGTCGATACCGCAAGACTTTCAAGGTAAAGTAGATGAAGTCGAAAACCGGATGCCAGAATTGACTCCGCAGGTGAATATAGGCCAGCTACACAAAGATTGTGCTCAGCTGGATCACCATGATGTGCCTGAGCCAACTACAGCACAACGGTATCAACCACATCTGCAGCCCATTTCCGATATCGGTGAGCTGACGCAACTTTTGATCAAGCAAGTTAGAGCTGCGTTACCAGCACAACAGATAGAAACCTTCAATGGCGATACACTGAAGTACACAAGATTCGTCAAGTCCTTTGAGTTCGGTGTCGAAGACAAGACCACAGACGGTAGAGATAGACTGAATTATCTTTGCCAATATACCTCCGGAGAGCCCAACACTCTGGTAAGCAGTTGTTTACATTACCATGATGCTGAAGAGGGCTACAGCAAGGCTAAAGAGTTGCTAGCCAAAAGATACGGCAACAGTCACAAGATTGCTCAGGCGGTTTTAAATAAAGCCAATAATTGGCCTGACATCAGAGCAGAAGATGCTACCGGCCTGAATAAGTTTTCGATATTCTTATCGGAGTGCAAGAACATGACAAGTTCTGTCAGCGCTCTCAGTGAATTAAACCACACCCAGAGCATCCAGATGTTGGTCGAGAAACTTCCGTACAGACTGCGCAGCATGTGGAGAAACAAAGTGTATGAAGTGGAAGAAGAGAAAAAGAGATGCATTGCCCTTGACGATCTGGTGAGTTTCGTAGATCGACACTCTCAGATACTCTCCAACCCAACGTTTGGAAGGCTACGTGAGACTCCCCACCTAGGCAAGAATAACATTGGAGAGAAGAACAAAAGAGTTCAAGTCAAGAAAGAGGCATTTGGCACCGCTGTGAATAGCCATGCAGAGAAAGCAAGGCAGAAGAAATCTTGTCAATTCTGTGGCGGTAACTCCCATCACGCTACATTAGAATGCATGAAATTCGCGCAGCTGAGTTGGAAGGACAAGTCGTCATTCTGTTTCAAACACGGATTGTGTTTTGGCTGCCTGGGGTCGGTCATACGAAATCAAGCTGTAAACAGAGAGAGTTAAGTAAGTGCAGCAAATGTCCAGGCAACCATCCAACAGTTCTGCATAATGATGAGAAAATCACTAAGACGTCCCACCCAGCGCAGAACTCTCAGACCCAAGTCACAACGGGTGTGCAGTTGTACTAGGGGCTGGGGCGAATTTGCACGCATCTGGCAGTCCTCGAATGGCTATCGTACCCGTCTTAGTAAAGGCATCTTCAAGTCATGAATGCATTGCCACGTACGCATTTCTAGACAACGGATGTGGAGCAGTTTTCGCAGACAGCGAGATTTGCAGAGCACTGAAGGTGAGAACAAGGAAGAGAAGTATAATACTGAAAACCTTGAATTCAGAAGAAGTTGTCGACTCTGCTATCGTGATAGATAGACTCCAGTTGGGAGGGATGATAGAGGAGAACAGCTTCATCGACCTACCTGATGTGTATGTCAAGAATGACATTCCTGTGTCGCCAGAAGACATGGTAACGAAAGATGATCTGCAGGAATGGACCCACCTGTCACACATACAACTACCACAACTGTGCAGCCCAGCGATTCCAAGGGTAACCCTAATCATAGGTATGAACGTACCAGCTGTTACAACACCAATTGAGGTCATCAGAGGCAACTCGGGAGATCCTTATGGTGTTAAGACCCCTGTGGGATGGGTCATCTATGGAGTGCCCGACAGACCTAAATCCCAACTTGATGCGAACTACATCAACGTACTAGATGGCTTGACCAACCTGGAAGATCAATACAAACACTACATGAACTTAGACTTCAATGAAAGGTTGGGCGAAAGCCAAGATGAAAGTGCACTGTCAAGGGAAGACATGCGCTTCTTAGACATTGTCAAAGAAACTACAGAGTTTCAAGGCGGTCACTATCAGATGGCATTACCACTACAGCGACCCACAATAAGAATGCCTGACAACCGCTCGCTGGCAGAAAAGAGAGCTATTCAACTGAAGCGGAAGTTCGATAAGAACCAAGAGTTCAAAGAGAAATATGTGCAAGCTATGGAAGATACCATAGGCAAGGGTTATGTTGAAAGGGTTCCCGACAGCCAGAAGTTCAGAAGTGATGGTAAAGTCTGGTTCATCCCACATCACGGTGTTTACCAAGTTCAGAAGCAGAAGATGAGAGTGGTGTATGACTGCGCCGCAAAGTATGGTGGTGTTTCCCTGAACCGACAGCTGTTACAAGGGCCAGACATGACCAATGGTCTCACAGGTGTGCTGATGAGATTCAGACAAGAACCAGTTGCCGTCAAAGCTGACATAGAGGCAATGTTCTACCAAGTGAGGGTGAGATCGGAAGATAGAGATCTCCTAAGATTCCTATGGTGGCCAGGTGGAGATCTGAGTCGTGAATTAGAAGAGTATAGAATGACAGTGCACGTCTTTGGTGCAGCATCGTCTCCCAGCTGTGCCAATTATGCACTACGTAGGACAGCTACAGACAACGAACAGCGCTATCGCTCGGAAGTTACGAATGCTGTCAGGAAGAATTTCTACGTCGATGACTTTTGCAAGTCAGTACCAGATAAAGAAGAGGCCAAGGTCATCTCGAGGGAAGTGACAGACCTGTTAGCTGAGGGTGGATTCAGACTCACCAAGTGGGTCAGCAATCAGCGAGAAGTCTTACAGTCGATTCCTAGGGAAGTATGGTCTAGGGAGGTAAAGGGCCTGCAGATTGATCAAGATGTTCTTCCACCAGAGAAAACTCTTGGAGTCTTGTGGTGTATGGAGAGCGACACCTTCGGCTTCGAGATCAATGTGAAAGATCGTGAACCCACACGTCGTGGTATACTATCCATTGTGAGTTCAGTTTATGATCCGTTGGGAATGGTCAGTGCTGCCATTATGCCTGCCAAGTTGCTGCTTCAGGATCTATGCAGATTGAAGTTGAACTGGGATGAGAAGATTCCTCAAGAACACCTGCACAAATGGAACCTTTGGCTGATGGACCTACCCAAACTAGAATGCATCTCAATAGATAGATGCTTCAAGCCCGAAGGCTTTCAGGATCCTGTTAGTGTGCAGATCCATCACTTTGCCGATGCCAGTGAGAAAGGGTATGGCGTCGTCAGCTACCTGAGACTACAGAACAGATATGGAGATGTTCATTGCTCCTTTGTTACATCCAAATCAAGAGTGACCCCGTTGAAGCAGCAATCCATACCCAGACTTGAACTTACAGCAGCCACTGTAGCAGTGAGAGTACACAACTCTATAGTTAGAGAGCTGGAGATCCCTGTTGACCAGACTTTCTTCTGGACAGACAGTATGACCGTCATCAAGTATATCTGCAATGAGACGACAAGGTTCAAGTCTTTCGTGGCTAATCGACTTACAGTGATAAGGGACAGTTCTCATCCATGTCAGTGGAAGTATGTGAGATCAGAACAGAATCCAGCAGACGACTGTTCAAGGGGACTTCCCATCGACAAGTTCATGGCCAATAGGAGATGGTTCCGAGGACCAGAGTTTCTCTGGCATGCAGAAGCAGATTGGCCTTCAACTTGCATGACCGAGGAGCCAGAAGTAGATCGGGACCCAGAAGTAAAGCGTGTCATGGCGGCAGTTCCGATTGAAAATCTGCTGAGTCGGTCAAATGCAGTTAAGAAGCTGATAGAATACTACTCAGGTTGGAATCGTCTGAGGAGAGCCGCAGCATGGTGGCTACGGTTAAAGAGAATCCTGAGAAAGAGAAGCAAAGAAGAATTCAAACATGACGCTGTGAACAACCTCACAGTGGAAGAAATAGAAGAAGCTGAAGTGAGTATCTTGAGATGGGTTCAACATGAGGCATTTCCTCACCAGATAAAGAGGCTTCAAGAAATGAATGATGGCCCTCAAAATCTCACAAGGGAATCTCCAAAACAGCAGAAAGTAGATAAGCTGTTAGACCAGTTAGACCCAGTGATGCACAAGAGCTTGATGAGGGTCGGCGGTAGGTTACAAGCCGCTCAACTCCCAGAGGAAGCCAAGCATCAGATAATCCTGCCACAAAGGTGCCACGTGACAGACCTGATTATGCAACATACACACCAAAAGATTCACCACCAAGGCAGAAATCATGTACTTGCAGAGCTGCGCCGGAGATATTGGATTTTGAAGGCAGGAGTGGTTTTGAAGAGTGTGTTGAAGAGGTGCGTGATTTGCAAGAAAGTCCAAGCTAAATTGGGTCAGCAGAAGATGGCAAACTTACCCGCTAACAGGCTGCTATCTGAGAAGCCAGCCTTCACTAACACCGGAATAGATTACTTTGGCCCCTTCAATATCAAGCAGGGCCGCAACATAAAGAAGCTGTATGGAGTAGTATTTACCTGCTCGACCAGCCGAGCAGTTCACATTGAGATTGCAGAGAGCCTAGACACAAGCTCGTGCATAAATGCAGTGAGACGCTTCATTGCCAGAAGAGGAAATATAAAAGAGTTGATTTCCGACAATGGTACCAACCTCATGGGTGCTCATGCAGAGTTGAAAAAGGCGATGAGCGAGTGGAATCATGAAACTCTCGAGAAATTCGCAAATGATCGTGGTATCACCTGGAAGTTCAACCCGCCAGCAGCTTCACACTTTGGCGGCATCTGGGAACGCCAAATCCGTACCATTCGGAAGATACTACAAGCCATGTTGAATGAGCAGCATGTGAGAGTGTGTAGAGATGAGGAACAGCTCAGGACCTTGATGTGTGAAGTTGAGTACACAATTAACAGTAGACCGTTAACCCATGCGTCTGATGATCCTAAGGATTTGAACGCTATCACTCCCAATGATTTGCTCTTGCTGAGACCGAGCAGTCTATACGTCGCACCACCTGGTGTTTTCTCAGAGAAAGATCAGTATGCGAAGAGGCGATGGCGCCAAATGCAGTATTTGGCAGATCTGTTCTGGAAGCGATGGTCTAGAGAATACCTGATGGATCTTCAACAGCGTCAAAAATGGTTGTACCCTCAGAGGAACCTACACCCTGGTGATGTGGTGTTAGTTGCTGACAATCAAGCACCGCGCAGTTCGTGGCCCCTTGGAATAGTGGAAAAAACCTATCCTGGCAAGAATGGATTGATCAGGAGTGCTGAGGTTAAAACAAGAACGGCTCTTCTGGTGAGACCGGTCACGAAGCTTTGCCTTCTCCTTGAGCAAGAAACTTCAGTTCTGAAGGATCACAATGAGCCATTGTGTAATGCACAACAGTTATAGACACTTTGAAGAGACGAGTCCCCGGCGTCTAAACTGGGACACCTAACTGCAGGGTTTACCCTAGAGTTGGGATGGGTTGCTGGGAACCCAAGTCAGATTAAAAGCAAGACTGACTTTAAGGGTCCTTTCAAGCTGTTGCTTAAGGATACCAACCAGACAGTGGATCTTCACAAGGGAGACCTTCAATGTTCTACAGCCACCATTTCACCTGGAACACCTGTCAGTTCGATGCAGTGAGATTTAGTCTTCGCAGATGGAGCTGCAGGTTCTGAAGCCAAATTCTACTTGAAATCATCGCAAGACGATTCCGGACATTCGACGAATTGTACTCATCCTAATGGAAGTCTCCGTGAATGTTATGTCTTTTAAAGTAATTTTAAGAATGTTCAGCATACGCTGTACAGTTATACTCTACTTGTTGAAAAGACATTGTTCTACTTAGTACAAGTGTTTGCCTTTTTCCAAGCTGTTAGATGTGTCCTTTTGTTTTGATGAAATCTCACTTTCTTAAAGCTTTTCTTGTGAAGCATGCAAAGACTGTTGTTATGATAACTTATAAACTTGTTTGATGAGTCTTTATTCTTATTGTTACAGGGATGCATGAATAGACACCATTTGCTGGAGTTACACCTGTGTGCACTCTGTATTCAGTGCTTCGGTTGACAAGCATCTAGTATTCTACAGGTTTCTCTTTAAAGCAGAAACGATTGCTGCAACTAGTTCTATTTTTAAAGTGCGTTTAAATTTAGTGCCTGAGTCTTCTATAGTTTTCATGATTTGAGGTAATTGTATGTTCGTTACATAACAATTAAGGGGCTGGAATGTTGAGGCCAGTCTTCAGCGCGCTTCTGGTTTGCGTACTGCGCGCACTTACGCGTTCTTAATCAGTTTCAAATGTTACGCGTGGCAACTACTTGTTTTCAGTTCGTTCGCCACGGCCAGCTAGACAACAATTTTCTTTTACCGTTCTCTATTGTTCTCTCTCATTTTCATTGAGTTGTTCATTTTCTAAGTTGAATCTACATGTACATCTGTGATGCCTGTTCTGAGGTATGTAATGACACCTGCAGTATGAACAATAAACAACTGTTACTCATATAGACAGGTTTCTAGCATCAATAATTCTAGAAACTATAGGTCCGATTGAGATCGCGTTATTGGAAATCGGCGGCCTGTGGCAAAATGTGGGGAAATAGAATTTGAACCCTACAATGGTTAAAGATCATGTCACCTCGGCATTGATACTGCTTGGGTCTGCAAGCCAGAGTCTAGCTCTTTCAAGACAACATGCTTTTGATGAGCTACTTGACAGAAGATTCGAAAGCCTCAAATGAAATTCACCGTCGATGAGCCATCTCTTTGGTGGAAACTTAATCAAGGACATAGAGGATGCCGAGAAAGCAAATAAACTGGCAGCCAAAGTCAGCAAGTCTGCAACATCTACTGCAGGGCCGTACAAGGGGAATAGATTTTCTCCTTATTATTCTGCGGAATAGAATAGAATTAAACAGAAGATTTCGGGGCAATAACTCCTTTCAAGGGCGATCATCGGGCTATACTACCAAGCCAAAGTATGCAGCCTATAAATCTGCATCCTCAAGCCGTGGCAAATTCAGATCAGAGCGAGGTTTGTTTGATCAGAAATCAAAAAAAAGTAGATACTTTACTTACTTGACTTAATTCCGTGTCTCCTTTGGGAGAATTGGGCCAGTCACTCGTTTATGCCAAGCACTCCAGTCACTCGCAGCAATGCCAGCCTCTGACCATGATGTAAACCCCATTTCCATCCTCTCTCTCTCTACAGTCCTTCTCCATGTCTCCTTTGGTCTTCCTCTCCTCCTCTTCCCTTCAGGTGCCCAGGTCAGCGCAATGCGTGGGTTTTGGCTCGGGTCCATGCGCAACACATGTCCGATCCATCTCCACCTTCTCTGACGAATCAGTGTGCTGATGGTCTCTGTCTGAGCCCTGTTTCTGACTACTTCGTTTGTCACCCTCATTGGCCAAAAGATCTTCAGAATTCTGCGTAGACTCTTGTGAAGGAAGGTGTCCAGCTTCTTTTCGTCTCTCTTCGTCATCCTCCTTTTTTCGGAGCCATACAGCAGCACTGCCAGAACATTAGATTTGAATATCCTGATCTTTGTGTTCTTGCTCAGTTGACTGCTTTTCCAGATCTTTCCCAACCTGATATACGTTGCTCTAGCTTTCCCCAGTCTGTTCTTGATGTCATCTTCAGCTCCTCCACTCTTGTTCACTATCGCTCCCAGATCTGTGAAGCAGTGTACGTCTTCCAGGTTTTGTCCTCTGCCTGTATCGGGCTGTTGTTGGCTGCATTCAAACGTAGTACCTTGGTCTTTTTCTGGTTTATCTTCAGTCCTGTTCCTTTCCCACTTTGGCTTAAACGTGCCAGCTTCTGCTGTGTATGGTTTTTCGTACTGGAGACAAGTGCTAGGTCATCCGCAAAGTCTAGGTCCTCCAGGGTTGTTGTCATTTTCCATCTTATACCAGTTCTTGCCCCTTCAACTGACTTCCTCATCACCCAGTCAATGACTAGGAGGAACAGGAAGCCTGACATGTTACAGCCCTGTTTCACACCCGACTTGACATCAAACCAGTCTGTTTTTCCCTCTCCGTCAACCACTGCACATTTGCTTTCTTGGTACATGATCTTCACCATCTTTACAATTTTCTCAGGGATAGCATAGGTTCTCATGATTTTCCAGAGTGTGTCCCTGTGAATGCTGTCAAATGTTTTTTTGTAGTCTACAAAGCAGACGTACAAGCTCGCATTCCACTCTATCACTTTCTCGACGATGTTCCTCAGGACGAAGATTTGTTCGGTTGTGCTCCTCCCTCTCCGAAATCCTGCTTGTTCTTTCCTCAACTTCTCTTCTGTCCCCGCAGCGATCCTCTTGATCAGCACTCTGCCCATCACTTTTTCGTTGATGGACATCAGGGTGATACCTCTCCAGTTGCCGCAGTTGGTCAAGTCACCCTTCTTTGACAATCAACCCTCATGTCCAATCCTTGGGAATCTCTTCTCTCATCCAGACCTCCTCGAAGAACTCATGTAGTACGTCGACGGTTGTATCTACGTCTGCCTTCAGCAGGTCTGCTGTTATTCCGTCGATTCCTGGTGCTTTACCGCTTTTCATGTCTTTGAGTGCCTTCCTGATCTCAACTTTGGTGATGCTCCCAGTATCTATGTCTTCATTGGCTTCCCCTGTCTCCTCCACTTCTGCGGGTTCTTCAGGTCCGGGCCTGTTCAGCACCTCTGTGAAGTGTTCCTTCCATCTTTCCTTCACTTCGTCCTCCTTGGTGAGTAGCTTTCCATCCCTGTTCTTGACCATCTCTACTCGCCTGGGTCTGCTGTTGCATAGCTTCCTGTTTGCTTCGTATACACCTTTCATCTGTCCTTGCCTGGCTGTGTCTTCTGCTTCCTGAGCTATGCTGTTTGCCCACTCCCTCTTATCCTTCCTCAGGCTTCTTTTCACCTCCTTGTCTTTCTCCCTGTACTCTTCTCTTCCCTTTGCCTTAATCCTCTCTGATCTTGCGCAGTCTATCTTGTATTTCAACCGTTTCCTGTCCTCTATTCTCTTCCAGCTCTCGGGACTAATCCAGCTTTGGCTCTTTTTCTTTCTATAGCCCAGAACTTTCTTAGCAGTTTCGTTGTACACATTCTTGATCTTGCCCCATTTCCTTTCTATTATGTCCTCTTCAGTGTTGCCCTCTGTCTCTTCTCTACTGAGGCAACTGAACCTGTTCCTCAGTTCCAGTTGGAATTCCTGCTTGATTTTCTTCACCTTTAGTTTGCTCTCTTCATACCGGATGGTCCCGCTCTGCTTCTTCCCTGTGCTGTTCAGTTTTAGCTTGGTGGTTACGATCACAAGGTTGTGGTTGCTTCCTACGTCTGCTCCTCTGTATGCCCTGGTGTCCTGTACTGACCTCTTGAACCTTGCGTTGATAGCAATGTAATCTGTCTGGTTTTTGTGATTGCCATCTGGTGATGTCCAAGTGTATTTGTGTATGTTGTTATGGGGGAACATTGTCGATGTTATCGCTAGGTTGTTCTCGGCACAAAACGCCACAAACCGCTCTCCGTTGTCGTTTCTTTCGCCCTTGAGGCCATGAATTCCCAAGACTCCTCCCTCACCGTCCTGTCTCTCGCCCACCTTCGCGTTCCAGTCTCCCATCACTATCAGTAGGTCGTGGCGTGAGACTTCATCGATTACCTTTTGTAGCTGATCGTAGAAGTTCTCCTTGGCCTCTTCCTCTGCTTCATTTGTTGGGGCATAGACTTGCACGACTGTTGTTTTGATGTATTTCGAGAAGAACCTTGCTGTAATGATCCGATCGTTAACTGGTTTCCAATTTTCTAGGCATCGGCTGACTTCCTTTGTCATGATGATAGCAACACCACTTTGGTGTATTTCATCATCCCTTCCTGAGTACAAGATGGTTTCTCCTGTCTGTGTCTTCTGTTTTCCAAAGCCATCCCATCTACATTCGCTGATGCCTAGGATGCCAATGCGGTATCGGTTCATCTCCGCAGTCACCTGTGCTGTCTTGCCGATGCTGTACATAGTTCTTACATTCCAGCATCCCATTCTGATCTTCGTTTTAGGGGTGGCCAACGACCTTGTCAGTCTACGAGCTTCCTCTCGGCTTTCACTCGCATCCCTCATACTGCCATCTTCCCACTTGATGTAGTCATCATCAGGCGTTTGGCAGGTCGTTGTGCTCGTCCCAGTGTAGCTTGTTTTCATTGAGTTTCTGGTTTCCGTAATCGGTTGATTAAAAAGTAGATACACTTTCATGTATTCCTTTCAAGACAAGTCGTCTTCAATATTTTGTTTGTAACTGGAAATCCCTAACAAGAGACAGTTGGATACTTCAGTCAGTTGTTGGTCATAAAATAGAATTTTTAGAAGTTCCATTTCAATTACAGCACAGAATACCTGTAACAGAAATGAATTCTCAATCTCAAGTAGAGATCGTTCAGAAGGAAGTTCAAAAACTTTTGATTAAAGGGGCAGTCACCGTGGAAGATCCGGTGATTGTTCAGTTTATTTTGTCTTTGTTTTTGGTCCCCAAAAAGTCGGGAGAGCTCCACCAAGTGATAAATCTTCGTTTGTTGAATAAGTTTGTTAAATATCAACACTTCAAGATGGAAGGAATAAAATTAGTAAAATATTTACTAGTACCAGGTGATTTTCTAGGTTCCATTGATCTCAAAGACGCTTATTTTATGATTCCTGTTCATCAGGATCATCGGAAGTATCTTCGTTTCATATGGCAAGGCCAGTTGTTCCAATTTGCATGCCTCCCATTTGGGCTGTCAAGTGCTCCTCAAACATTTACGAAAGTTCTCAAGCCAGTGGCAGCACAGCTCCGAGCAAAGGGAATTCGGTGTGTGTTTTATCTCAACGATATACTCATAATGGGCAGTTCTGTGAAAGAATGCACCGAGAATCTCCAGTTCACGGCAACTACACTTCAGGAACTAGGATTCGTCATCAATCAGAAAAAGTCAAAATTCCAACCTGCACAGCAAATCACATACCTCAGGTTTCAAATCAACTCCAAAACAATGACATTGTCTCTACCAGTAGAGAAAGTCAACCAAATCGTCAATCATTGTCAAGAAGTTCTGCAGGCGAACACCTTAAAGGGAATATACATCATTTGCTTTTACTGTAATTTTCAGAAATGGATGGAAATGGGGGGTTGGAAATATATAGCAAATATAGTTACACTGACTTTTTTGAGGTTTTGGGTTCGAAAATGCTATAAAAACCAAGAAAAACAATCATTTTCCTGTAGTCTGGTTCCCTGACTCCATATAAGAAGAAACAGAGCAGTTTACTAACATACATTGGGGAATTGTAAGGTCAGGGAACCAGTCTAGCTGGCTCGTACCCGTTCATAGGTTTGTAATCGATTGCAAACAAGTGCGATGGTCAATTGGGGCCAGTATTTGAAAAAAAGCCATTTTTTCCAATGCTGATCAGCCGATCAGCGTTGGAAATTGATACAAAAATATCACTTTTCTTGAAAATGACAGTATACCAGGTGCCATGATTTTACAGGATGCTTTACACTGTCACTAACAGTCCAGCAAGGTATTTCAAAATGATTTGGTAGTTTTATTTTTTGATGTTTGCAAATGTTGTATTTTCCCTTTAACAGTCCACGAATTAGCTCAGCTTATCGGTCGGTTGTCCTCAAGCATACAAGCGGTGTTTCCAGCCCCATTGTATTACAGAAATCTGCAGCAAGACAAGATTACGGCACTTCCCCACAGCAATTTCTACGACTCGCAAGTAGTCCTATCCCACGCCTCCAAGGAGGAGTTGAAAAGCTGGATACAATGCATAAGAATTTGGAACGGCCAAACACTTCTCAATCCAACACCGGATGTGGTGATCCAGACAGATGCATCACTCCAAGGATGGGGTGCCTGCACATCCGAAATCCGCACAGGCGGCAGATGGTCGATATTGGAACAGAATCTACACATCAACCATCTAGAACTGTTGTCAGTGTACTATCATTGGTGTACCATCAACGCAACCTACACATCCGACTACAGGTGGACAACATGACAGTAATGTCATACATCAGCCACAAAGGGGGGACTCATTCTCCAGAATTGTCATCCCTTGCAGTGAAGATATGGACATGGTGTCTACCAGTGTTGTAGTCGAGACTGGATAGTCCGAGACCGAGACCAAGACCGAGACCTGAGTTGCGAGACCGAGATCGAGACCGAGACCTGCCCCTTCAAGGCAGACCGAGATCGAGACCGAAATGGTCCGAGACCGAGACCGAGACCGAGACCGTTGATAATAAATAACAATAATCTAAATAAACAACAAGACACTAATTACAGCTGAACAGTCTGTCCTTGAGATGTTGATGTTCATGGGGATGTAAAGGAAGTGATTGAAAGTTAGGAATCTCTTGTACCTGCTTAATTGTGTCATGCGAGTGCTCTTCGTGTTTGCTTCATGCCATAAATTACAACATGGCAACAGAATTTGTTATTGTCACAATCAATTAAAAAAATTGGAAACAACCTAATTTAAAGAAGGGGAAAACCTTATTTGATGAACTCAAAATATTAAAAATATATTTTTTTTAAAATTGTTTAACTACTATAAAGTGTAAATCTGATGAAGAAACTCTAACTTAGGAGTACGACAATTTGTACTAGTTTTTGCAAAACTTGAACATGTTGAAACTTGACAAAAGTAAAAAGTTAAAGGGGGATGTTTCATCTGTTATAGGAACTCGGACCCTAAACTCCACAGCCACCCCTTGGTTTCAGCAATGACCACCAAGGGATATTTAAATGCAACTTTAATTTTACATTGGACCTCCTTGTAAACCTGATTGCAAAAAAAAATTTGGAGCAAGAAAATATTGATTTATTTTTTAAAATTTCAGTCATTGAATAAAGATTTGTACATGTAGACCAAAAAAATGAGAGATGGTAGCCAGATATGGATTGGTCTGCCCCCCCATCCCTCTTTGTGATTCTCCTTCCAACCCTGCATGTTTGTGTGTCCCCTACATGTTTGTTTCTTGTTCCTCTGTCATTTACCTCTGAAGAAGGCCAGGATAAGGCTGAAATGTAATGCCACTTTATTTTTGTTTAATGTCAATAACGTTACATATACTATAGATTATTGATGAACCATATTTGCCTGATCTATCTTCTGTTAATCTGCCCGCCGTCATCATCGTCATTAGCCTATTTGAGAATATGGCCGACACAATAGAAGGGTGCTGTCACAAACTGAATGTGGTGGGCGAGATGTACCTTTAGGATTCATGGCTCAGTGCCCACGCCTCTCTGTGTTTTGTACCATACCATCGTTTCGCCCGCATCAGCTACTTTGCTGGGCAATTTACTTGAATATTTTAGTGATTAACAAGTATGACATATTGCCAATATATTAATAGTTTATTGTGATGGCCGTAAACAGCATATAGCGATTAATGGAACACAATTCGTTTCGACTCATGCAAATGCAATTGACATTTAGGAAGGAGACGAGGCAGGCAATTAGACTCTATTTTTTGGGTGACTATGGCAGTAGCTCAATTTGTGTTTATCACAGATGAAAAGATGAATACATGGCGAGTCAAAAAGAAAGTGACCGTATGATAAAAAAATGGCATGCTCCATTTTGTAAAAAATATAATTTTTATTGAGTAGTAACTGTGAACATTTCACGTAATTTGCATACTCTATTCCCAAGTCGTGTCTATTTTAATAAAGAGATCACAGAATTCAGCTGTCCACCACTAATACTAATTTAACGGTCTATGAATTGATGAATATTCATTAATAAATATAATTTAAAAAAAAACATTTTCCCGCCTCCACGAATAAAGGAAAAATTGAAAAGGAAAATAGAAAAAAAATCACCAATATTTTTAGGGAAAAAGAGTTGAATTGTTCCCATATTCAAAATACAAAATCTGACGGTAAAAATAATGTTTCAGTCTTGATTGATAGATAAGATTTAAATCTCAGTTGTATTTGGAATCAATGAGGATGGCTATAAAATGCTTGTTTCAACAGATCATCTTACAATAAAAACGAGAAATAAGAAGAGGAGCAATGGTTATTGGACTATGCCTCACTCACTAGAAAGTGAAGAGAGACATGTCCATTAGCATCACATTGCAGTCACATTTGCCCTAAACTGATTCTTTACTTAAGTGTAAAGGACAACAAGCAAAGAATCATCAGAAGATCTCAAACATCTCAACAGATTGTACGGAGTTTAATAATAACCTTATGTTGTATTGAGGAATGCTCTTCCCTGCTTGAAATAAGCAACAAATTCTCTCTAGATCAGACGGTTAAAGAAGCCGCTAGAATATTGGATGCTGTCCGTAAAAACCTGGACTCATTTCTAACCACTCACACCTATTTAATTAAGAATTGTCATGTCACCGATGGTATCAGTGACCATCTTACGGTCTGCTTCACAATCAACTTCAAACCAAAGACAAGCAGAAAGCAACCAACGGGAATTTTCCTTTACAGCAAGGGTGTGTGAAGAACCTCTTTTCTGATACTTTTCCTGTCCGACTACTGAAAGAGTTCACTGATGAGATTCCTCCAGTCCTCACAGTATACATCTTCCAAAAATCCTTGGACACAGGCATTGTTTTATCAGAATGGAGTGTAACTAACATTTCACCCGTCTTTAAGAAAGAAGATAGGAGTGTGCCGTCCAATTGATGTCCAGTATCAATAACATCAAGCTCAGAGAGGACATCATCTTCAGCAACATCATGGAACATCACAATCAACATCACATTCTTGCCGAGGCTCAATATAATTTTCGCCCAGGGCATTCCTTTGAAACGCAATTGATAATAATGACTGCAGATTTAGTCCATCAATGATTGTGAACAGGTTGATGCCATTGTACTAGATTTTTCCAAGGCATTCGACCATTTACCACATCAACAGTTCCTTCGGAAACTAGACAACTATGGTATCATGAGCTCCGTGCGCCACCAAAAGAGGGCGCCCTTTTACCTAGCAGCGACGTCCCATGGGCGGGACATTTCACTGGTTGAGGCGCACTGTGCCTTTGTGTGTGACGCATTGTACACCAGGAGATTTGTTCTATGTACACGCAGGGGCTGCGCTTCGCAGCAAATGAATTGCAGTCAGGCAAGATGGCGTCGGTTGGTCACCCCCCAACTGTACTCTCTTTGCCGGTGAGGGGATACTTGTACGATTTGCCGTCCGATATCACCTCCAAATTGCGCTTGTTCGCAGATGACTGCCTCATTTACAGGTCCGTTTCCAACACCAGCGACGGCGTCAAGTTACAGCAAGATCTCGACCGACTCCACTAATGGTCCCTTTACTGGCAAATGTTGTTTGCAAGTGTCACCTCATGAGGTCACCCATCATCGCAACATCAAAGATATTTAGTACCATCTAGGAGGCATCCAGCTGACTTCCGCCGATATGTCATGGTCAAAAGACATGAATAAAATCACCACCAAGCCAACAGAATGCTTGGACTCCTGCACCGCAACTTGAGAACTGCTCCCAGAAGTTACGAGAACGAGTTTACATTGGTCTTGTCAGACCACACCCGGGGTATTGCTGCCAAATTTCGAGCCCCTGTACCAAGAAAGATAGCATTCAACGTGCAGCAAGGTTCGTGCTCCAGAAATGCCACCACAGGGAGAGTGTGACTACTGTGCTCCAAGAACTCTTGTCAAACTCCCTGGAACGGAAAGGCAAGGAGCATGAAGTCTGGTCATGCTTTACAAGATACAGCGCAGCATTGTTGCCATTAACCCAGCTCTCAATCTGCCTCCCATGATGCCAAGCAGCACCAGATCATCACCAGCCTCACCAAGCTCTACGGGTACTCCTTCTTCCCCAAAACAGTTCAACTATATGGAACACCCTCCCTAATGTGGCGTTGTTTGCCCCGACTGTTGTCAAGGGTGGAGTACCAACCAGCCTCTAACAGTTGCTGATTTTTACTTGCACCTCATTGACAGCCTTATATAACTTTGTCTTTAAGTACTTATATGTCTGCACTTTGCACGAACACCGGTCACCCCAGACTGATGGATTACATTACATCCACACTGATGGATTCTGCTGTGTCACTGATGTAAACGTAAACATAAAAATGCAGGCAAAAAAAAAAAAAACAGTAACACTTTGTACTAACCCCATCAGCAACAGGGAGACAGTGCAGAGACTGCAAAATTGGGGTGATATGGGCGCTAGAGGGAGCAAGGGTCACAATACAAGCACCAGAATTTTGGAGTATTTGTAGACGAGCAAGTTGGTTGCGGGGATGATGATACAATAGAGAGTTACAAACATCCACACAGTTGTAAATAGGGCAGGCATACATGAAATCAAGATGGGCAGCCGTCAGTACACTTTTGCAACCTTCCTGGCAGAATTCGTCGCCAAAGTGCTGGAGTAAGATTAAACTTTTTAAGGGCATCATCACATGCTTGAAATGGGAGTTGGTCTGTGGGGTTATGTTACAAATTAAATTCCCTTTCAACTGGTCTGACTCTGCAACTGCTTAACAACCGTAGTCTTACTCACCTCTGCTCTTTGTAAAAACTTTGTGATGTGGCACCTTGAGTGTAAAGATTTATTATTTTTATCACACGAGTGTGAGAGGGCCACAGATTAATGCAGTGCGTCTGTGTTACGTATGCTACGAGCCTAAGTCCAAGTGGGATAACGGACTTATCTTTAAGAAAACTTGACACCAAGTAAAGACGCAACATGCAAGCTGGGATCATGCATCTTGGAATAGCATAATACACTGAGTGCTATTGACCATGGTAGGAGGATAATATCACACTATTCTTGCCGTGCGTCGACCAATAAGGATTGAGGACTCAAGTTTGCTAGGAAAAAAAATCATTTACACACCTGCTGTATGATATGAGTGACAGGCTTCATTGCTGACATGCTTCACTCAGTGTACTGTGCCGGTATGTACAATATAACAGCAGCGTATGTCAAAAACACAAAGAATCCTTGACAGCGCAACACTCAATGCATGTGATCCCAACAATAAATATGTAAACTGAGGCTCTGAGTACCTTTTTTTCCCTCACCACAGAAAAGAACACTTGGTTTCTTGGTTTCCATGCTACATTTAACTTAAACATTCCTATTCAATTGTCTCTATGCATGTAGGTATGATGTAGAGCGGCCCCACAGTACAATCTATGACGTGGATCTGGACATCAGCTTGTGCTGGCAGGGTGTGTGTGATGAACCCATCGTCATTCTCAGAGATGCGATGTTCTCAGAATCAGAGTGTGCTGTTCAAGGAGGAGGCACCAGCACAAGGAGGAAGAGAAGAAGTGTGAACGACCTGTGAGTGGACCAAAAAAGTGTTTAATCAGCACATAAAGCTCTTTCATTTCAGAAGTAAGGTGGGCACTGCACACTTCTCATGAGCAAATGTGTAAAGTTAAAGGAATCTAAAAAAAATAATGATGCAGCGTTACGTTGCGAACAAGAAAAAAACTTGTTAATAACAAGTTATTTTCTTCAGAGGCTATTGTTGTTGTAAGCATAAGGAGTGAAGCCCTACCTTTTTTGATATACATGCATTGTCCATTTGTATATACCTTCACTATCTCTCCTACACTGTCACAGGTTAAGACCAAAATGTTTAGCCCAACTTTATTACACTGTATTTATTCGCTGATATACCCATAAATTGTACAGTGCTGGGAAGGCTTTTGGTGGTAGAGGGAGTAACAGGCAGGGTAATTCCAGAGCCGTATATAGAGAGACTTGCCACTAATTCAGACTCAACGTGCGACTGCTGTATACGAATTATATTTGTGCACTGATGCTTAATCCACCATTTTGGTTCTGGGGCAATATGTGGACTAATTTTTGTTGGCAGGTTATTGGTATTTAAGGCTCTTATTTTTTGAAAAGTTTTAGATTTTTTTTTTTAAATTAAGCATTTTAAGAAAGGCCATTGAGATTGTAACTGGCTCAAGAATGGGGTGCTGAGGTCCAATGGTTACGGTGTTCGATTCGTGTGCCGTGGTTCATGGGTTCGAATCCTGATAGTGGGAATATGGTGCTTGTGCTCTTAAGCAAGGCACTTAACCATCATTGCTTCGTCCTTCAGATGGGACGTAAAGCCATAGGTCCCGTGTGTTGTGTAATGCACGCTAAAGAACCCAGTAACACTTATCACTAAGAGAGAAAGGGTTTGTCCCGGTGTTTCTGGCAGTGGCTGCAATATGTGCTGCAGCACCTTGTTAACCCTTAGGTGCTACATAATGGGTCTTATATTTCTCATAGACTTCATTTACCTGTCTTTAATAATGGACATAATTTCCAGCGCCTTGAGTACCTATTTGTTGGTAGATACGTGCCTTATATAAGACTCCGGTATTATTATTGTTATTAAGAATAACTGTCATTCAAAAGGTCATTTCAGGGAGGTTTTAAAAACTTTTTGTTAAGGTGGCTTGACAAAACTTTTCAGCATCACATCTCAGACCCACAGCCTGATTTGGAGGTATTCATTCTTATTACCATTTTCTTGGTGAACTCCATGTAATGCTAGTGAATCTGCTGAGGGAATGGACAGCGTGGAAGACCTGACAGCTAATCCCATAGACAAGGCCAGGGCCTACTTTAAGACCATTTTCAGTGGAAACTCCAGCTCGTATTCAGCGGAGGATAATGCCATGACTAAGCTGCAGCCAGAGAAAATCGTCAAGCCCAGTAAGTCTCATTCTTATTAGTGTGAAACGAGTGTTGGTTATACCTATATACCTACAAATGTTGGTATAAGCGGGTGTTAACTTGGTTTAAAATTTTGCCATTCACTGCCGCAATTTATTAATGGCTCAGGGAAAACCTGGCTATATGCCTGGGAAAATGTAATGGTTTCAATAGACCTGGCCCGTCGCCGTGGCTCCTACGAGCAACTGACCCCCCAATATGCAAGAACCATAAGCGAAATAATTATATGTAAGTGTGTTTTTTTCTTGTGGTGTGCCCTATAGTGCCCCCCTCATACCTGGAGCTGGCGATGGGGCTGCAATAGAGTAATGCAGAGTGAACTCCCATTAAGTCAAATTTTGATAACTCAAATCTCCATTTATCTCTAAGCAATTCTCTCCATACCCCGTCAAGAGAATAGGATATTATGTAAATAAATTTCTTTCGCTGCCATTGTCATTGAACTCCAGCCCGTAACTGCAACAAATCTGGCTTTCCAGTAGGCCTGATTGCTACCGCAGGCCCAATTGTAACCTGCAACCTAGCAGGCCAATTGCTGGCTCTTGCGGTAGCCATGTGGCCACGTGGGAAACCTTAGCAGATGCGCATGCAGCAGAGCCTGATCGCTACTGCTGGCTCAGTTGCAGCTGATGTGTCCTCTAACGATTAAATAGGACCAACCATGTGACCGCAAATCGGAAAACCCCGAGCGTGGTGCGGCAATATCCATAAACAAACGACATGAAATAAAGATTTGCCACACGCAGATACACAATTGGAATGGTCTATTGTTACGTTTATCTATAGAGCAAACGCGTTTAGGTAAGAACAAAATTGAATTTTAGTAAAATGGTGATTTGTGACCAATACAATTCACCATCAGAATGAAAAAAAAACCAGAAGGGAAGTGTCAAACAATATGTCCATTTCCATAACGGCTTACAGTAGAAGCCAATGATGTCCATACTTGTACATGAACATTGTACATGTAGATTACATGAAAAATCCAGAACCTTGCTTAACTCGAACACCAAATACCTCAACTTTGTTATCCATTCCCTTGAAATTTTACTTAAATGTATTAACAACAGTTAACAGTATGAACAGTAGATGGCGCTTTTGGACCAACTATGAGAGCTCCTTGGCTGAGACACCGTGTGTGTGAACTGGTTTCCGACTGTATAATGCAAAGGAAGAATTATTCATTTAATTCTGCGTGTACTCAACCTTATACTCTTCTTTTAATGAGCATGAGGAGTATGGTAGCAATTTACATTCAAGTCCCCCCCCTCCCCATGGTCATCCTAAATCTTTCTATGTACGGAGTCCATGGGGGATAAAAGTGCGATGAGGCAGTTATAAACTTGAGGTTTGTATTACTGATGATTAAGCTGATGGTCCAACTGTCTGAGGTATTTATGAATATTTCAGTCTAGCCTTGTCATTGTTGCAGGGATTGCTGAATCAGGTACAGCAAGCCGTCGCTCCATGGGTCTTCTCATCTTTGGTGATGAAGATGAAACTCCAGCTACCAGGAGAAGGAGAAGGGACCTGTCACTCTCAGTGACTACAGGTAATGCTACAAGATGAATGGAATAATGAGAGATGAGCAGGAGTCTGTATTCTATGGAGGGTTTCTATTAACCCTGTTTGTTTCTGCATTCAATGGGGCGTTTAAAACAATAGAGGACAATAGGGTCCCCAATTCCCAAATGTCCCCTATTTGGCGATTTGTGCAAACCATATGGGAGGTCTTCCTAAAAAAAATTAAAGTACAAACAAAAGAGGGACAATAAGGGGTCCCCGATTGCAGGTAAATGCACACTTGGGTGCTTGTGTAAATACTGCTTTGTGGGGTACCGGAACAATGGGAGGTACCCCACAAGGCAATTTTGTGACCTTGTGGGGTACTAAAGTGGTACCCCAAAAAATTTTCACGAAATAGATTTTGGTTAGGGACACATGCGCTTTAGGAAGCAATTGTGGAAGGCCTGATCATCACTCTAGCAGCTTGCAGCAGCTACACGAAAAGATGGGCCACAACAACATTCTGCTCGGAGAAAACTTATGGGTAGCTTCATGATTTTTTGTGTGAATATGTATGAGGTATAGTAAAACAAATAAAACATGGTTTAGTTCGGGTGGATTGTCGGTATTACCTCCCCTCTGTATTGGAAGTTAAAGATAAGTTCCCGAGGCGAAGTCTATCAACTTCAAATACATGTACCTAGGGGAGCTAAGATTGACTATCAACCCTCAAACCATGTTTTATTAGCTGTTTCGGTGTACACACCGAAACAGCTCTTGTTTCTGTTGTTTGTTTTCTCTTTTTTTTTCCCCACTTTTTTTCTCATAGGATCATGAACACGCCTTTTCGTTCTACAAGTCACTATTGGTTAGACCACCATCTGAAGATGTGCACCGAATCACGACGTCATCACGACGTCATCGCGTGTCATGTGACGTCATCCTAAAAAAGCATACTTTAAGGCACTATATCTACAGAACCGGAAGTCCGATTTAGTTCAAACTTTGTATGCAAGTATTCCCGGATGTGTTATAGACGAAAATTGCAGTGACGTCATGATGACGTCATTATGTGATTTTATATAAATTGTTCACATTTTGGACCTTTTACTCATATCTCATAAACGGAATGTAGTAAAATTGAAATTCGTTTTGTATCAGGTTTATAAGGTCACATATAAATGCACAAAATTTCGTTAAATGTGTGACGTCATCATGACGTCATCAAAAACATGATTTTTTTTTTATTCACATATAAGGGTATGTGCCGATTGTTATGAAACTTGCTGGGTAGGTAGGTAAAGATAACAACATCCAGAATCTGAAGTGATGTCATCATGACGTCGTCATCTGATTTTTTATTAATTTTTCAAATTTTAATATTTTCAAATTTTGCAAAAATTACATAAAGTACTGTCCGATCGACTTCAAACCTGGCACACCCTTATACAACCATCTGGAGATGTATGCCAAATCATGACGTCATTATGACGTCATCACGTGTCACATGACGTCATCCTAAAGGTGCATACTTTAAGGCCCTATATCTACAGACCTGGAGGTCCAATTGGGTTCAAACTTGGTATGCAAGTATTCCGGGACGTATTGTAGACAAAAATTGCAGTGACGTAACGATGACGTCAATATGTGATTTTATATGAATTATTCAGTTTTTTGACTTTTTACTCATATCTCATCAATGGAACTTAATTCAAAATTCTTTTTCGCAAAAGGTTTGTTAGGTCGTAGATAGATACAGAAAATTTCAAAAAATGTGTGCTGTCATCATGACGTCATGATAAATGTTTTTTGTTTACATAGGATGGACACTTTTGTATATAATACTCATGTACATGTTCATTCGACCTGGATGAAACTCTTTTACAGCAGTCGATAATTAAACTGTCGAAACAGCTCAGTGTTTGTCCACAAACACATTTCTAGTTTGGGTTATTTCCATTTGGGTCAAATATGCAGGGCTTTGATAATGATTCTCCAACCTGAGATGAAGCTGAAGGGAGAAATGAACCTTAAGTAAGAAATGAACCTGAAGTTTGGTAAATCGTATTAAAATGCATCACATCTGCTTGGAAAGTTTCAGATTCAATTCCACTTATGGCAGCACTTTTAATGATGTACAGTCCAAGTGGTTTGCTTTGTTTCTTTCAGGAGGAGCTAGTTTGTTCGACCTTAGTCTTAGTCCTGGCGCTGACTCTGGCACGTGGCAGGGAGATGTCATTATTGGGGGAGGATTAACACGTATGTACATTTCAGTTATAGATCTTTGGAAAAAAGTCAAATGCATTTCTAGTTTAACAAAATAAGATTTTCCCTCCACAAAAAAATCTTTCCATAGACTCAAGTTTGTTGCCAAAACATTTTCTTGTAAATGCAATGTAAAAAAGGTCAGTGTTTGTTTTCCCATATGGGCATTTGTCAAACGTCGCATGGGTCATTTCTCATTAAAACCAGTCCTGGCGCTTATTTCTTAAACAGATTTTTTTCACAAGAGTATAATTATTTAAAGTTATTCAGTATTCAATTCAAGGTAAATACAACATTTTTATGAAATAATATACAAATTATTATGAAATACGTTACTGGACTGTGAGTGAATAATAGTCTCAAGCATTGTGTAAAATCATGGCACCTCGCGTTGTTATTTTCAAGAAAAGTGGAATGTTTCTATCAATTTCCAAATATGGTTTGGCGACCATCTTTGGAAAGAAACTGACTTTTTTTCAAATACTGCCCCAAATTTAATAAATTTAGTACTCCACGTTATTTTGCAATCGGTTACACATTCATGACCGGGTAAAAGCCAACTAGTGTGGTTCCCTGACCAGAGGGTCAGAGAACCAGACTACAAAAACAGCATTGTTTCTTGAGTCAACTTCACTCTACTTACCTGTAGAGCAATACTACTTATGCATATTCCCCCTACCGGCAGGTATTTTCGCTAAGAGTTATATACAATAGCGCCCTCTGGCGCCCTACCCATAATACCCCGCGGCATGCGTGCCTCGTGAGCGTCCTCTTTTTTCTTAGCGGCAGGTCGGGTAGGACGTGCGTGAAATAGCTCGCTGTTTGCCTCGTCATTTACTACCCTTTTTTGCTTTTAAGAGAAGTATTTAATAAAAGATTAGTTTGTAGAGTTTTTCATCATCTTATTGGTTGTATTTATTTCATAAATATGAAGCGTTTGGGGAGGGCAGATCTGTCGCTAACCGGAGGGACTAATTCTCCCACGGGACGGACCGAGCTCTCGGGGGACTCTGCCGTTAACGCTCCGACGTTACCGCGGCAGCAGTCTCTCGTCCGGCACCCTCAGCCACAGTCGGCTGGGGGAGTTGGCAGTTCCGCCGATCAGTTAAGGGGGCCTCGGTCACCTTCTCCGGTCAACTCGGGCGGAACACCCAAACTAAGGGCACACTCCGGCAAGGTTCCCATAAAACATATCTCCTGTGCCGGAGCAAAGCCTAAGAAGGGCCGTCAGGGCAAGCGTGGCTCGGCAACGAGCGCCGCTTTGGCACCTAGCCCTCCCCCGATCACGGGGCAGCCCGAGGGGACTAGCCGTCACACTTCGGTGGGCTCTAGTCACCCGTGCCCTCCCGACACAGTGCCAAACACCACTGGTTGTCGGGATGGGCTGTTGCACGGGCTACTGGTCCGTCCAGCGCTCGCTCAGCCCACGGGGCCTGAGGCGCTGTCGGCCGGGTGCATTATGAGCGATACGGAGCCGGTCGCCCCGGGGGATCCCGGGCCGACGGCCCCCGTGCTAGCTCGCTCAGAGGGACTACTCTCATCATCGGATTTTTTCCGTTGTTCGGGGGTCCCGGCGTCCCAGGTGTCTTCCGATCTTTCCTCGGACACACCTCGGGGCCGTTCTTCTAAGAAGAAGAATAAGAAGAAGAAGGCTGCACGTCGATCGCGCCGTTCTTCTTCGGGTTCGGACGACTCCTCTGACCGGTCCCACCGGGGCAAACGCTCCCGGGGGGAGGACGCGGTGTCTAGAGCGGATTTCCTGCAGGCCTTTCAGTCAATTTCCGATACACTATCGGCTATGTCGGCAGGCCGCTGGGCGGGCCCTATTGGGGGGCCCCCTGCAGCGATGGACTACGGCCCACAACCATCGGTCGTCGGGCCCACATCACAGTCTTCAGTCACCGGTCACGCTTGGGTGGCCCGGGATCAGAGAGACATACCGCACACAATAAGTCGTGCTCCGTCCCCGCCTGCGGTGAGGGCTTCACACTCACAGTCGTCGTTCGTTGGTCACGGTTGGGTGGCCCAAGCACAGCGGGACATACCGCACGTGGTTGA
Source organism: Patiria pectinifera (assembly GCA_029964075.1). Taxonomy (NCBI): domain Eukaryota; kingdom Metazoa; phylum Echinodermata; class Asteroidea; order Valvatida; family Asterinidae; genus Patiria; species Patiria pectinifera. The sequence goes on along the minus strand of CM057147.1, from coordinate 12,722,217 downwards.
CCGTACATCGGAGGCCCGGCCTGCAGCGAGTGTCTCGCATGCATCGGCCGTGGGCCACAGTTGGGTGGATCAGAGGCCGCGGGACCTACCGCGTACGCTGGGTTCCCCGCCGGTATTGAGCATTCATCCATCCATGCAGTATGATTCGGAGGAAGTTGTCCAGCCACTACCGCGTGGTTTGGTACAACTCACCCCTCCAGACGGCGTTCGTTCACCGGAGTCAACTCGGCCCTCACAATCGGCTGAGTCATCTGAGGACGACGAGGAACCAGACCATCTACAGCGGCTGTCTATCTCTGAAACGGAGCTCCGTTTAGTACAGAGGGATATGATAAGGGTACTTAATTTACCCTCCGCTGATGAGCCCCCTCCGCCCGATCATAAATCTTTCAAGCGAAGGACGGGCCCCGCATCTAGCAGCGAGAAGATATTCCCCGTACTTCCTCTAGATCAAGTATGCGTGGAACGTATCGGCAACATCATGTCAGCGGATAAATGGCGGCCGTTTCTCGGTCGGGAACGGGATTATTTTCGTTTCCCGGCTGAAGATCATGCGAAGTTCTTCACCCCGCCTACACTCCCCGACGCCGCAAAAGATAAACTTGCGGCCGATGAGGGTGGTTCGTCTTCCAAGCGACCCTTTGTGGACAAAACACGGGGTAAACTTGAAGACGTTTTGAAGAAGATAGACACGGCTTCACGTTTCGGTTTGAAATCAACGTCGTTCTTTCTTCTTCTAACGGAATATTTGGCCGTGGGCTATGAAGAGGACTCGCCGATTCCAGCAGATATGCTGACTGCGGCCCTTCATTGCCTCGACCATGGTCTACGCTCAGTGCTTGATCAATTCGCACGTGTGTCGACCCTATCAACGTCCACCCGCCGGGGGAACGTGCTCGATGCACTTTTCCTCCCGTCGCAGGGTGCTCGCAAAAGACTTGATGATCTCCCCTTGACGGGCGCGGATCTATTTGATGGTAAATTCGAAGATCAGATGCGAGATGAGGCCAAACGTCTGAAGGCTACAGAGAAAATTAACTTCAAGAAGCCTCCAGCACCGGCGCCCAAACAACAGCGGGGTAAGGGCAAAACATTTGTCATTCCCCGCCGCAAACCGCTGAAATCTGGTCGCGGTGGTTTTCGTGGCCGCACGGACAATACTTCCGGTGCGCGCGCCACGCAGGCCCGCACGTTCTCTGGACAACAACGGCCCCAATCCGGTTGTGGTTTCCAGGCACCGGCCCCCCGCTATCCCGGGGGCTGGCGCAAGTGACTTAATAGACTCGTGGCGGCCTCCCGCCGTCGGACCCGTGGGAGGCCGTCTCCGAGACTTTTCGGGGTCCTGGGGTTTAATTACGTCCGACCGGTGGGTGCTCGACACGATCGGGTGCGGTTACGCACTCGAGTTCTCGAGCACCCCCCCGTCAGACATGATCGTTCGACCGACGGTAGTTCCGTCCGATCCTACCAAACGTCTCTCCCTCGAAGGGGAGATCAATTCCCTCCTCGGGAAACGGGCAATTCGCCCGCTCCCTCCGGGGGAGACGCGGTCGGGCTTCATGTCAACCTTTTTCCTGGTACCCAAGAAGGAGGCCGACATGTGGCGCCCGATTTTAAATCTAAAACCCCTCAACAAATTTATTCGGCCAAGACGTTTTCGCATGGATACGCTCAACATCATACTCCAATCGATTCATACACCTGCGTGGGGAGCCAGTCTAGATCTGAAAGATGCATATCTACACGTTCCTGTCAGACCAGACCACTGGAAGTTTCTTCGTTTTCAGTACGAGAACGTCCAGTACGAGTTCATGGTTCTTCCGTTTGGTCTGGCCACCTCACCCCGAGTCTTCACGCGTGTGGTGAAGACAATCGGGGCCGCATTAAGAAAACAAGGTGTGATGATCTTCATGTATCTGGACGATTGGATCATTATTGCTCAGTCTCAGACGGCCGCGTCGGCGGCACTCAATCTGACTTGGCGTCTAGCGGCGGATCTCGGGTTTATTATCAACGCCGAGAAATCCCATCCACATCCATCCCAATTCCCAATCTTTCTGGGAGCGTCGCTCGATCTCCAGAAGGGATTGGTTCGGCCTACGGAGGAACGAGTTGTAAATCTCCAACAGTGTGTGTCTCTGTTTCTCCCGACGACCATGGCCCCAGCTCAAGCCTGGCTAAGGTTGCTCGGTCTCATGGCCAGTATGGTAGATGTGGTGAACTTTTGCAGACTAAGGATGCGTCCCATCCAGTTACATCTGCTGTCCTTCTATCGGCCCAGTCGTCACCACATACGTCATCTGGTGCCGACCACACCTTGGCTGATACCGCACCTCCGTTGGTGGCTCGACAATGCCAATCTCACGGAGGGGCACGCATTTCACAATCCCAAGCCGTCAGTGACCATCACGACAGACGCGTCACTTTTTGGCTGGGGGGCCACCCTCCACCCGCGCCAAGTAGCGGGTCGGTGGGGGCCCGAAGAGTGCTCAAAGCACATAAATGTGCTGGAGATGTTGGCGGTCATCAATGCTCTCCAACGTTTTCAAGCATCAGTGACAAACCAAGTAGTCAACATTCGATGCGACAATGCCACAGTAGTGGCCTACATCAATCGACAAGGAGGCACGCGATCCGCCCAACTATGCGCGCTCACGTGGAATCTCTTCCATTGGTGTATGGGCCACAGAGTAACACTCGTGGCAACTCATCTCCCAGGCGAGGAGAACGTCACAGCCGACGCTCTCTCCAGGGGGTGGGTCGTTCCGACGGAATGGACACTGCTTCCGCAGGTTGTCCAGTCTCTCTTCCTACTGATCGATCGACCTCATGTCGACCTGTTTGCCTCCCGAAACATCCACCAGTTACCGGTATATTGCGCAAGCCACAACGACCCTTGCGCTTGGCAGACAGATGCACTGGCGATACGGTGGAACGGGTTACTGGCATACGCTTTTCCCCTGTTCTCCCTCATACCTCGAGTACTGACCAAAGTGGAACAGGAGGACTGCAAGATCCTCCTCATAGCTCCTTTTTGGCCACGCCAACCGTGGTTCCCGAGACTCACCCAGCTCTTGGTTCACCGCCCGGTGATTCTTCCACAGAGGGCGGACATACTGTTCCAGCCCAGCTCGGGTTTTCTTCACCCGGCCCCGGAGGATCTCCACCTGACGTGCTGGGTATTATCACGCAATCCCTCCGCACGGCGGGCCTTTCTGAACGAGCTGCGGCCATTGCAGCCTGCAGCCGACGGGAATCTACCAGGAAAGTTTACAACAGTAGATTACACCATTTTTACAAATGGTGTAGAGACAGGTCTCTGTGTCCCTCCGATACTTCTATAGGAGAGGTTGCAGACTTCCTAGTAGGCCTCTTTGACAGTGACCTTGCTACAGCCACAGTTAAAAATTATCGTTCGGCTATAGCGGCTATTCATGGAGGCTTCTCTGACGGCTCCTCGGTGTCAGATAATCAGAGTCTTAGCCAACTTGTCAAGGGGATGTTTGTGTCGCGCCCCCCGACACGTAGGCTATTACCGTCGTGGGATCTCTTTGCCGTTTTATCAACCTTATCGAGACCCCCTTTTGAACCAATGGGCAGCTCAACCTTGTTGGAGCTGTCAGTTAAGGTGTCATTTCTGTTAGCAGTGGCTACGTCTAGACGACGTAGCGAACTGCATTCGCTTACGGTGGAGACAGGTCATATCCGGTGGGAACCAGGGGGTGTACGCCTGGTTCCTAAAACAAGTTTTCTGACTAAAAATCAGTCGGAGTCATTTTCACCTCCTGACATTTTTGTGCCGGACATAAAATCTTTTTCGTCTGTCTCTCGTGACAAACTTTGGTGTCCGGTCAGGGCCCTGAAATGGTATGTTGATAGAACTAAAACGCTCCGAAGCGGCCATTCACAGCTGTTTATAACAACGACTCCACCATACCGACCGGCCTCGCGTGATACGATTTCCCGCTGGTTGGTTACAGCCATCAAATCAGCAATAGACTCTCCAACGACAGATTCCGTTGGGTCAGTCCATGCACATGAGGTCAGGGCGGCTTCCACTTCCTGGGCCTTTTTTAAGGGTGTTTCTGTTAAAGATATTACACAGGCAGCGTGTTGGAAAACCCCCAACACCTTCACTGAGTGCTATTTGAAGGATGTCCTCCAGACGGAAGGCAGAGCCGGGAGAGTGGTGCTGAAGGCGGCGAGCCGAGCATCATCGTGTCCACAGGATCCTCTCCTACACGGGACTTCCCTAGAATAGGTGAGTCTCCATATCCTGGCTATTTACATTCATACATTTCATTGTGTTGGATATAAATGTATAACTAAACACTCTTGAAACAGGGTCATTGACCAGTTACCTTTTTTGTATCAGTTTCCTTGTGCATGGGATTGGTTTGAAGTGCTTTAGAACTTGCTTTAAGAAGTGTCATGTACTAACGGTACTCTTCTTTGCAGGATTCAACTGTATTATATCATAATAACATGTGAGGATAATTAATATCCTTTACATGTACATTTATTGATTTTTCCCCTGTCCGCCTTTGGACGGAACAGTGGGAACCATCTGGGGTTACATTTCCATGTTTTGTGCCCCTGTGAGTAAGCAATAGCATCTCGCATGACCCACCTCCTTGACGGTGCTAGTCTATGCATAAGTAGTATTGCTCTACAGGTAAGTAGAGTGAAGTAGACTCCCCCCCCCCCCACAGAAGTGTGGTTGGGGTCTACGAACGAATACTTACCTGTAGAGCATCCCTCCCCCCTACCCCACTCTTCTCGATGCATTGGGTACTTTGTTGTATTCCGACTTAGCGCTCGAGAAAAGAGGACGCTCACGAGGCACGCATGCCGCGGGGTATTATGGGTAGGGCGCCAGAGGGCGCTATTGTATATAACTCTTAGCGAAAATACCTGCCGGTAGGGGGAATATGCATAAGTAGTATTGCTCTACAGGTAAGTATTCGTTCGTAGACCCCAACCACACTTCTGTGGGGGGGGGGGGGATTTTCTAGCATCTATGAACACAAAACTTCAAACAGGTTAGTGTTATTTGCTATAAAATAATAACCCAAGATTCATCCATTTCTGAAAAAAAGTTAATGATGTATAGTACTGTTAAAGTGCAGGTTATACATTGAAATGTCTTGTGATAGTATGAAATAAAACGGGATATAGATTGTGAGGAGTTTTTCATATCCTTAGTGGTAGCGGCTTTTACCGATCCTATGGATTTTGGTTTAATTTTATTGACCCACTGACCTCCAACAGAGAAAGGTTTGGATGCTCTTTGTGGACGTATTGCCAACATGACCATAGGGGAGTTAGAAGCAATGCTGGATCTTCAGAATATCGACCCATTGACTGTGGTTCAGTTGATGAAAGACCTACGTGCTCTCTATAGGACCTTTGTAAGTTAAAGTTCAAGTCTCTTTGTTTAGTTTCCGTAAACTGCAGACATTGTCATTGGATAAAACTTTCATTTATAATTTTTGGTTTACTTGGCTTAACAAAGAATCTTAAGTCATAGGATGTATGCAAGCACAAGAGCCATAATTCCTTGCTAACCTGCGAAATGCAGTTGGCACAAAACACGTTGCCATTGTGAGCTTGGATTCTTTGCTCATGGTAACAGGGCCAGCAATTTGAGGCCCTTCATTTTCAATCCTATTTTTCATTTTATTGGAAGATTGAGGAGTTCATCGATGTTATCATCAGTGGCAAGGCACATGACAACTTTAAGCAGTTTGATGTCATCCTGAGTGGGACGATTCCTTTCCCGAGAAGATGTGCTACGTTTTTTCAAGCTAGATGGGGCATGCTGGTTGGTGGATATATCTACCTAGAATTTAGTAAGTACCATCATGAAGCATGCTTAGTTTAGAAATATGATTAAACACTAATTGCTTTAACTATTAATTCTGAAAGAAAATAGCTAGTTAATCGTCAAAAACTGGTCTCATTACCTGACAAACAGGGGTACTTATTGTGAAGTGCTTTGAGACCTTTGGTATAAAGCACAACATTACTATTGCTTTTCCGCTTGAAAGCGGAAAAGCATTGTTCCTGTTATAATTTTTTTTAAATCTTTTTAGCTGTTTCAATGTACACACCGAAACAGCTCTTGTCTTGTTTTGTAATTTTGTCTCTCTTTTTTCCCACTTTCCCCCATAGGATAACACTTGATTTTTTTCAAATCCCATCGATTTCAAACCTGGCACACACTTAGACCACCATCTGAAGATGTATTCCGAATCATGACGTCATCATGACTTTTGTTTGTTTGTTTGTTGGGCTGTTGGGGTTGTTTGTTTGTTTGTTTTAATTTCCATTCCTATAGAATCAAAAAAGAATACACAAAATGATACAATAACAAAATTAATTATACAAATACTATATCTGAAGCAAAATAATCATATGAATGGGGGTGACATCCGAGAGAAGGACAAAACCTTCTGTAGAGGAGCACTCTAGACTGCTGTCATCACGTGTCACATGACGTCATCCTAAAAGTACATATTTTAAGATTCTCTATCTACAGAAATGGATGTCCGATTGGGTTCAAATTTGGTATGCAGGTATTCCAGGAAGTGTTGTAGAAAAAAATTGCAGTGACGTTACAATGACGTCATCATGTAATTTTTTATAAATTATTAAATTTTTGGACCTTTTAGCCATATCTTAACAATGAAACGAGGTAAATTTAAAATTCTTTTTTGTGCAAAAGGTTTGTTAGGTCATGGATAGATGCACACTATTTTTTACATACATATAAGGGCATGATTACATACATGTAAGGGTATGATAACATACATATAAGGGTATGTTTGATCGTTATGAAACTTGGTGGGTAGGTAGGTATTGATAAAAACATTCAAAATCTAAAGTGATGTCATCATCACGTCATCATCTGACTTTTTATTAATTTTTAAAATTTGATATTTTCTTCTAATTACCAAAAATTACATAAAACACGATCCGATTTACTTCAATCCTGGCACACACTTAAATCAGCATCTGAAGATTCAGGCTGAATCATGACGTCAAAATGATGTCATCACGTGTCACGTGAAGCCATCGTAAATGTGCATATTTTAAGGCCCTATTTCTATAGAACGAGAAGTCCGATCCGGTTCAAACTCAGCGTGCAGGTATTAAAGGGAATGTACATCATTGGCTTTTGCTGTAATTTTCAGAAATGAACTATTTGAGGGGTTAGTATAATAGATAAAATATTGTTACACTGACATGTTTGAAGTTTTGTGTTCGAAAATGCTGGAAAAACCAAGAAAAGCAAAAATGTTCAAGTAGTCTGGTTCCCTGACTCCACTAAAGATAAAAGGGATCCATTTATAGATGCCGGAAAATTGTACGGTAAGGGAACCAGTTAAGCTGACCTGCACCCGTTCATGAACATGTAACCAATAAGCAAACAAAATTTGGACTGAAGAAATGGTAAATTTTGAGCAGTAGTTGCTAAATAGTTAGGTTTTTCCAACGGTGGTCGGCCGACCACTGTTGGAAATGTATACATAAATACCATTTTCTTGAAAATGACTTCACACCAGGTGCCATAATTTTACAGGATGCTTTAGACTGTCATTTACCAACATCCTAGCAAGGTATTCGTAAAAACTTGGTAGTTTTATTTTTCGATGTTTGCAAATGTTGTATATTCCCTTTAAGGGACGTGTTATAGACAAAAATTGCAGTGACGTTACAATGATGTCGTCATGTGATTTTATATGAATAATTCGATTCTTGATCTTTAAGTCATATCTCATCAACGGAACGTGCTAAATTCGAAATTATTTTTGTAATAGAATTTTACGTCGAAGATAAATACAGACTATTTCAATGACCCCGTCATCAAAATATGATTTTATGACTTATTCTTTATATACAGGTTGCGTTGTGATAACATCATTCTTAGTCGTGTGACATCATCTTAAATGTGCATAATTGAATTTTTAATATCCAGAGTTCTGGAGCCAATCGCAACCAAACTGTTCAAATATACAGTAGCGTATGTGTTAAGCTTGGAAATAATTATGACGTCATGATGACTAAATCATGTGATTTTTAATCAGTGGAATTATTTAATTCCCACACTCGCATATTTTGTATATGTCGCAAAAGTACACAGACTAATGCGGGGCCGGCAACGTGCAGGCATAAACGTACAGTACGTCAGTTACATTAAGACTGCACCTGTGACATTTCTCACCAAGGAAATTCCCTAAATTCTGTTAGTCTTCTTACCAGGTTACATGTATGTCGCACTAAATTTCACTACATGCACTCTGTTTTTCATAGGATAACACGTTTTTGTTCTACATCCCACTTTGGGACTTTTCGTTTTACATCGGATCGACACTTAGACCACAATCTATAGAATACTCATATACATGTACATTTGACTTGGATGAAACTCCTTCATGGCACTTGTTGCTAAAATGGCCGAAACAGCTCAGTGTTTGCCCACAAACACATTTCTGGTTATTTTTGTTCCACCCCCAATTCCATAGACTTTGTACACGTTTATTCAGCGCAGCATTGTTGACCTAAAACGAACTTGTTTTCTGATGAAACCTTACCCATGTAAAGACCCCATAGTGAGTTTGTGTTACGAAGAGTGACGTCGTGATTACGTTATCATGGGTCACGTGACGTCATCTTAAATGCGCAAACTTTATGACCCTAGATCTAACGAACTGTTAGTCCGATTGGGTTGAAACTTGGTATGTACTTAGACGGGGATCTATTGTTAAATTTGAGAAGACGTCATTATGACATTATCATGTATCAAAATACAAGCAATTTAAGATTAATAGATTTAATCTTTATAATCAATATAAAATCAACTGTGACACACCTTCACTTGAATTGTGTAGAAATTGATAGAATAATCCAGTATCTTAACTTTATCTCCCTGTGCCAAATCCCGTGACCCTTCCTTCCGATCCAAACCGGAAGTGCCTTATAATTTGATCTATATCATGAACGGTAAGTCCGATTGGGTTGTAACTTGGTGTTTAGGTAGGCCGAGATGTGTTATAGATAATAATTGAAGTGCAAAAGCATGACGACATCTTGTGATTTTATATCGATTTTTTAATTTTTGAAGATTATCACTATATCTCTAGAACCCATAATGCTAATTCCAAATTCCTTTTTATTAGGTTTGTTAGGTAATAGGTATATGCACACAATTTTTGACAAATGTGTGACGTCACGATGACATCATCAAAAATGCAATTTTTTAAAAACACATAAGGGAATGTCTGATCGTCACAAATCTTGGTGGGTAGTTAGATAATAGTACTAGTACCCACAATCTGAAGTTATTGTAGTACTAGTACCCACAATCTGAAATTATTGTAGTACTAGTACCCACAATCTGAAATGACATTACGATGACGGTAGATACGATGACAGTAAACTTTTTACAATTTTTTAAAATGTTTACAATTTTATTCTGCTTACAAAATGAAACACGGCATCAGATTGCCGGGCTTCCTACTTGGTATAGAGTAAAACCACAATAAAATAATGCCCACTGTAACAAATTGTTACGATGACGTCATCACGGGGCAAAATTTGACGTCATCGTGAATGTACATTTTTCAAAGTTTTCTATTGAGAAAAGTATCTAACTGATGTATGCCCTAAAGTCTGTATGGATGTAGGCGGACACTTGTTGTGGAGGGAAATTAACCTGAAGTCAGGGTAAAATGATTTCTGCTCACTGTAACTGTTTCTGCATGCCTTTTTGGACAAATTTAATCATGAACTTTACTAATTAAAGATGACATTGTTTTCATACACAAGGGCTTAGATCGATCGTCATAAAACTTAGCGGGAAATGTATACAATGTTATTAGTAGGCAAAATCCGCAGTGACGCCATAATGACGTAATCAGTTGACTTCTTTACAAGTTTTTATGAATTTTGAAATATATTTCTAATATTAATGCAAAAACCTATATCCTGTTTATCGAACAGGCATAGCTCTATTATTATTATTATTATTATCAGTGTCTTGACTAGTCAAGTAACCTAGTTGGCAACAGTCTACTGAGGTTGTCCACATCACTGGTTACCAATAGCCATGCTATTATATTGTGATATGGCATACCAGCTGTCTTTCTACCAGCTGGTTCGTTTGGTAGCGTGCCACCTTGATGATGCCGTATCGCTGCAGTGGTGTACCACAGCACCAGGCACTCCCCTTTCCTCGGTGGACACAAACAGCAGACCGGCAGAAGTACGTGTAGGTCCAATGGAATACACAGTGGAATTGGGAGTAGGATTGTGAAATAGGAATGTGGAGTAGGGAATTGGAATGGGAATGAGGGATTGAAATTGGAATGTGGAGTGGTGGATCCTTCCCTTAAGGTGGGGCAACTCTTGGGATCTTTATTCACCTTGGGGTTGGGGCCAGTCAATGGGGCTTTTTTTGCACAAGCATACGACAGCTCCAGAATACCATGACAAGGTTGGCAAGAATACCATGTATCTTAAACTTTCCAAAAGATGCAAATAAAATTTTGAACTATATGTTGGGTTAAATGGTCAGTGATACCAATATTTTAGGTACGGTACAACTTAATGATACATCCGTTTGGATTTTCGGTGTTTTCATATGCATGCACACATTTCGGTGTCATCTGTTGGTGCTTAAGCCCACCTTGTCTTTTTTTTTTCACGTCTTCTGTGTAGAGCAAACAGCGACTTCACACAATGTACGTGTGAACTGACAGCTGCAAGTTTTCAAATCTCGATGGCTGTGTTCAAAGCCCACTGGCAGATCAAAGTGAATCCCCCCCCCCGAAAAAAGATACAAAATTCTGTCTTCAAGTTTTAGTGGAGTGTCATCACACAGTACACAGCAGGTTCCTAAGACAATAGTCTTGATATTACTCTCCTCACTGAAACTTGGTTACAGGACAAAGACTCACCAGTCATTGATGAACTCACTGCCATTGGTTTATCATATCTTGGGACCTGTCGAAAGAGAAAAGTGGTGGCAGAATTGGGGTTGTGTTCAAGTCGTCATTTAAGTCATTTGAACACATTGACATTTATTTGTACAACCCACACTGACCATATTGATGAACTAGTGACAGAAAATCAAAGAACATTGGAATAATGAATCGTTTAAAATATTACCTTACGAGAAAGACTTTATTAATATTGTATAATTCATTTGTTCTACATACTTAAATTACTCAATCTTGACTTGGGGCAGTTTGCCATCTAAGTGTAACAAGTTACTTACTTTACAGAAACGAGCATTTCGTGTAATTTTGAATGCTGACTCTCGTGATCATTCTGCTCCATTATTTGCTAGATTAAATTTATTACAATGTAATGACTTAAATTACCTTAATTTAGGAAAATTAATGTATAAATTTATGCATAATTTACTCCCGTCTCGCTTTAATACTTGTTTTACCTTAGCATCTTACATTCAAGTATTTGACACTCGAAGTAGTGCTAGGGGAAATTTGTTCTTCCAATTTAACAGAACGTCAATATCAAAAAATACTGCTATTCATCGAGGCACTTTGTCCTGGAATAGTTTAGATGATTCTCTTAAATCATTACCCACACTATCTGTCTTTGTCAACAATTTAAAAACTCATTTTCTCAAATCTTATTCATAAATTGAAATGTTGTTATTTTGTGTATTAATATTTAGGCCTTGTCGCACACTTGTCCTGTCTGTCTCACGTATTGTTTTGTTTGTCATTTAATACGGTACTTTGGTTGTATGTTTGTCCATAGGTAAGGGCACAAAAGCGTTCTGATTAACCTTATACCTAAAAGTTGTCATTTAGCCCAATTTCACACTCTATTATTAATCACTGTGTACATAACTGTCAAATATTGTAATAGTGACCTTTTCAAACGTATACATGATTGTACATAATTGTAATGAATGTCATCATTGAAATAAATGTTACTACTTCTATCATAGCGGCAGCCGACTCCATAAACTACAAGATTGAACAACACTTACCACACCCATCTGTAACAAATTGATCGGTCAGGGTGCCTTGGGATATTCTGGCCCACATCTGTGGAACCAGCTCTTTCAAGAAATCCACCTGTCTGAGTCAGTGACAACATTGAGGAAATGTTTGAAGACAGAACTATCCAGAGCTCATTAATTCATTATTTTTTTGTACTTTTTTGTCAAGCGCCTTGATTTAGCTTTGTTTAGGATATATGCCCTTTAAAAGAACCTGCTATTATTATTAGCCCAGTCTCTCACAACGTCTCCTCCTCATCCCCTGTTATCACCTCGGCCTGTTGCCGACGAATGTGGTGTCCTTGTGAAGTTGACTCTTTAATACATGTGTACAGGTTATTGTTGAGGACAGTAAATTCCCCATCCTTGAGAAATTTCTTGTGCTGTCCATGCATCAAAAGATACATCAGGACTGAAATTACGATTTTGCAAAGTGTTTCTGCTGGTTAAAGCTCCCCTTTTGCTTTTCGACCTCCAAGAAAGTCTTGTAGGAAAAAAACAAAGTTGATCTTTTGTCATCTCCGGTATTTCCACCCGTATGGGACTGATATCCATCTCGGAGGTAGGGCCCATTACCCATGCATGAACAGGTGCAAGCCTTTTAATCTGATTTCCTGACCTGACAATCTATAAACTGCTTCGCTTCATCTGAAGTAGGGTCAGGGAGCCAGACTACAAGAACAAAGAACAATTGCTTTTTAATTTTCCCAGCATTTATGAACACAGAGCTGTAGACAGGTCAGTGTATATCAACATTTGCATTCAATAAAATACTAACCCCCAAATCCATCCATTTCTGTGAATTACAGCAAAAGCAAATGTTGTATATATTTTGTTAAACATTGTTTCCCTCTTTCTTTTTCGTAATCATCCCTGACTGACGATGTATTTGCTGATGCAGATTTTACAATTTTTACTGGCTCTTCAATAAACATTTATAGTATAAGAAAAAGCGCCTTTTTGCAAAGTTTAAGAATAAAATTGAATTGAGTTAAAATTTATTTGGAGAAGTGCTTTAACATTTGTCTCATACTATTGATGTTTCTTCCTTCTTCTTTTTTTCAGCCATTGAAGCAGGAGGATTCTTTGACATGGAGATACCAGTGTCTGTTGGCCTTGTGTCCATGAAAGCACAGGTATTATTAGAAAATGGACAGCTATTTCATTCTTAGTACATTATTGCAAAGGTATTGTCGTTAGGTCCAAATTACACTTGAAAAAAAAAAAAATGAAAAATGAAAAAAAAAGATATACATCCTCCTAAATCTTCCTGATTGGAGGCCTTTTTTTTCAAATGGTAATTATCATACCTTTTCCTTCATTCCCCTATATGTCAGGCAAGAATAGCTTGATAACTAAATGGTAAACAAAACCCTGCAGGCTACACTGCTATTTTATGCATGAATTCTTGTGTATGGCCATTTTGTTTCTTGTCCTATATCACCAAAGAGGTTGAGGGATGTTTCATACTTGGCATAAATGCAAGCAAGAACATGAAATGTGTCTTCATGGTAAGCTTTGAATAGTATTGGTGTGACCAGATGGGAAACAGGCTCTTCAAGTTTGAGATGGAATGGTCTGTTTTTATATCTTAGTGACCGCATGGCAGCTGAGCGCTGGAGAGCGCTGTAAAAAACCTTTCTTTTATCGGAGACGTTACTGCACGTCTTCTCTTTCCGGGAAACACAAACTGAACCAATCTTATCTAAATCACAGGATGTTGGCCAGTGCCTCACATTCCTTGGCAAACCACACAGAGATCATGAATAAACATAGGGTTGATAGAAACAAAGTTACTTGTGTAGAAGAAAGCCTAATGAATAATAACGAGGAACATATAGTGCAAGTGGGTATGGAGGTATTACAGAAGAGGATTGGAATGTGGTTAATCTCTAAGGGAAAAAAGAACAGATTCTCCTACAGTGGTCCTGGGATGAATAAAACTAGCACTACATAAAATATACAATAATATACAATATATATAATTAACATGGAATATTAATTATAAGTAATTCAAAAATATCACTTCAACTGTCAGCAGGGAGGAAGGATGCAAAAAATGTTCAAATATTTCACCGGTTATATTTCTCCTTTGCTAAATTCTTGGGTTCCACACCAACACAACGTATGAAAACAAAACCAACTCAACCAAATTTCTAGCAAAAATTATACAATGATAGTAAACTTTTGAGAGTTCTTCAGTCCAGTTCACTTTGCCAGTGTGAAGTACAGATCAGTGTCAGACTAATAAGTGTTCATCAGTGTTCAGTGGTCATGTATCCACTGTTTGTCCGATATCCGGGGTTAAGTGGAATGATGGGATGACTGAGAACTAATGGTGGCTACTCGTGGGAGATGGAGTCTCCACTGCTTGTTGGAGTCATGGGTTGTGTGGAAGAACTGGGTCGACTGTTCATTGGTTGGGACTGGGGACTGGATCATATTCGTCAGACAAAGCAGGGGGCTCAGCAAAAATCAACATGGACGATGACGGCATACTCAGTCACAGCTCTCTTTCTCTTCTTACAGCTAGTCGTGTATGTCGGTGAAATTCACTACGTCCCGAGTAAGGAATCTCGCAGACGGTGTAATCCATTGGTGCACCCTCCATGCAGATGGTTCCCAACACCAAGCTACATATATACATGAATAGGCTGCGCCTCATCACCGCTGACTGCAGCGACTTAAAATTCACACTCCAGACATGTCTGCTTCAGGCTGTCCACATGTCACTCAGGGGGCAGGGCGACGCATATATACTGCATCATGGCGGTGTCAGGGCCCTGAATTACTTTTCAGTTAGACCCATACGGGTGCAGACCAGTAAATCGGTCCGAAATTGCCTGCGCCGGCCAAATCACGATTTGCATGCCCTCAAAATCTTCGGTATTTGAGCATGCTGTGGGCCATGAACTTGAGGGTTTGTTAAAAATATGGGTGGAAACCGTGCACAGGACTTGGAGCTTGCAGTTCTGTGTAATTTTGATGTAATTTGGACCCTAAAAGCGCTCTACTTTGCAATGGAGTGTAGGCATCGTTTTTCAAAATGGCGATGGGCTTCAGGACTATTTTCAGGGGTGATCGTCTTCAGATGGAAATTTCTCCTAAAAGTCATCAGTTGACCCCCCGTAAATTGAACAGAAATTGAAAGATGATGAAATAAGCTTTAATTTGATGTGTGTTTCGAACACCTTGGAGAGTTGTGAGTATTTTTCCCGAATTTTTGAAGTGGGAGCATTTACCATTGGGGTCTATGGAAGTTTATTTACTGGTCTGCTACCTGTAGTTTCAAAATGGCGCCGTCCACCGTTTGTTGTCAAAATGTTTGCGGAGTGGTTTTTTTCAGGGGGCGGAACCTGGGGGGGGGGGCAGCGTTTCAAAAGGGGTCACCAATGGCGGTTCCGCAACAAATGCGCCCAAAATCTGAATAAGGCCGATGGACCGTCCTCCGATCACAGCAATTTCGAGCGAACAAGGGGGGGGGGGGGTAATTTGGGGTCGGAAGGAGCAAAAACGCAATTAACGCCCGTTGGGGGCGCCCTACAGTAAGGTAGCCGCAAAAAGAGGGCTTGTTTTCAGGCCAGAAATCGCAGTCAGAGATTTTTTTTCTCGCAATTTTTTGATAAAATGTGAGTCATCCATCCTTCCTCGTGCCGTTCAAGTGGTTTGGAGAAATTTTTAAAAACCTCGCTTCTCTATAGGGTGCAGACCAGTAAATCGGTCCGAAATTGCCTGCGCCGGCCAAATCACGATTTGCATGCCCTCAAAATCTTCGGTATTTGAGCATGCTGTGGGCCATGAACTTGAGGGTTTGTTAAAAATATGGGTGGAAACCGTGCACAGGACTTGGAGCTTGCAGTTCTGTGTAATTTTGATGTAATTTGGACCCTAAAAGCGCTCTACTTTGCAATGGAGTGTAGGCATCGTTTTTCAAAATGGCGATGGGCTTCAGGACTATTTTCAGGGGTGATCGTCTTCAGATGGAAATTTCTCCTAAAAGTCATCAGTTGACCCCCCGTAAATTGAACAGAAATTGAAAGATGATGAAATAAGCTTTAATTTGATGTGTGTTTCGAACACCTTGGAGAGTTGTGAGTATTTTTCCCGAATTTTTGAAGTGGGAGCATTTACCATTGGGGTCTATGGAAGTTTATTTACTGGTCTGCTACCATACTACACGGCTGCAATTGCATGGTTGAATCCATTGATAGGCCTGTTCAAACCGACGGTGCACCCTCCATGTAGCTGGTTCCCAACACCAACCACCTATTGCCTAACCACTGCCGGAAGTGGATGCCCTCAGTTGCTTACTCTGTACTTGAGCCGACTCATCCTTCGTCATCGTCCACTCCCGGCTCTCCACCTTATTCTGCTGGACCTCAAATTTCTTGTTTCAAATTTAAATACTTATAAACTGTATCATGTCCATGGAATTTTGCCATCGTTGCAAGGCTGGCCACAGTACCAGGCCACTGAGCAACAGTAAAGTTGGTCCTGTCTACGACGCTTGTGACCAGATGGGAAACAGGCTCTTCAAGTTTGAGATGGAATATTCTGTTTTTATTTCTCAGTGGCCGGAAGGCAGCTGAGCGCAGCCAGTGCTGTAAAAACTTTTTTTTTATTTGTTTTTTCATCAGAGACTATACAACATGTCTTCTCTTTCTGGTGGCTAACACAAAACTGATCCAATCTAATCTAAACCACAGGGTGTTGGCCAATGCCTCATATTCCTGGGCAAACCACACGGGGATCATGAATAAACATATTGGTGAAAGAAACAAAGTAACTAGTGTAGAAGAATGCCTAATGAATAATAATGAGGTACATATAGTGCAAGTGGGTATGGAGGTATTACAGCAGAGGAATGTGGTTAATCTCTGAGGGGAAAAATAAAAGGTTTTCCCACAGTGGTCCTGGGATGAATAAAACTAAAACTACATAAAATATACATAAAACAAAGAAAATGAGATCACTACTTGAAAATGCGAATAATCCAACTTGGAATATTAATCATAAGTAATTCAAAAATATCCCTTCAAATGTAAGCATGGAGGAAGGAAAAACACTTAAACTGTCAAAGGATGCAAAAAACTTGTTCAAAATTTTTCACCGGTTACATTAGCAAAAGTTAAACTCATTTCAACTTGTAGAAATTTGTCATTGACCCAAACCGCCCTGAATACACTAAAATCCTCTTTGCCAAAGTGGAGAAATGTGGAGGATTGAGGTTACATGGCTAAAGTGTGACTGATTTCGTAGGATGCACTTTGTCAAGGGCTTTGGCTGGACCTTGTTTTGTCTTTGCTCAGCGTAGGATTCTTCAGGATTCAGGCAGTGGTCACCCCTCTACTGACCATATTCAAGAAAAAATTGAGGAATTCGCAGGAATAAGGCTATATCCTTTTTTTCCATGAGGGAAATTGGAGGATTTTGCAGGATTGAGGTCCAGTTCACTTCACGTTTGTATATAGGCCTATTAGCAACCACCTTTTGGTGTCTTTAGGAGTATATTTTTTATGCCTTTATCTAGCCTACATTGTTACAGACCCAAAACTGTGTAAAGTGTAGCGTGTACTTTAGTAGCAAGCTGAGTATATTAATAAGTTCTATGTAATCGCTTTACAGATATCCAGGAGCAGTTTTACTTTGACACTAAGAAGATAGTTTGAAGTGTTGGATATCCTTATACTTTCTATAGGCAGGCATTAGACCTATGGTAGGTGCATATGCACAAGCTAGCGTTTCTATTGGATACGGCCTGCGTGGTGAGATGCAACTGACTGCTGATATTCTACACACTAGCTTCCCGACCGTAGCTGAGATTCGCTTCTCCAAGTTCCCACTGGATGTTGGGTAAGTGAAAAGGGAATGAGCAATTTAAGTATCCTGCAAAACCATGGGAAATTCAAATAATTATTTTATTACACCTGTCAGACCTCAAGATAAAATTTAATGTTTAGGGGGTTTGACGAAAGGCCAGGGCTAAAAAGGGGACAGTTTGGGAGTTTGACATAATCCTCACTGAAGAGCAATGACACCTTTTTCAAGCATATTATTTTAGAAATTAAACACAGAAAACAGAAAAAAATGAGAATTTAAAGGGAATATACATCATTTGCTTTTGCTGTAATTTTCAGAAATGGATGGAATTGGGGGTTTGGAAATATATAGCAAATATAGTTACACTGACTTTTTTGAGGTTTTGGGTTCGAAAATGCTATAAAAACCAAGATAAACAATCATTTTCCTGTAGTCTGTTTCCCTGACTCCATTTAAGAAGAAACAGCAGTTTACATATAGTGGGTAATTGTAAGGTCAGGGAATCAGTCTAGCTGGCTTGTACCCGTTCATAGGTGTGTAATCGCTGGCAAACAAGTGCGATGGTCAACTGGGGCCAGTATTTGAAAAAAAAGCCAGTTTTTTCCAACGCTGATCGGCCGATCAGCGTTGGAAATTGATACGAAAACATCACTTTTCTTGAAAATGACAGTATACCAGGTGCCATGATTTTACAGGATGTTTTACACTGTCATTCACTAACAGTCCAGCAAGGTATTTCAAAATGATTTGGTAGTTTTATTTTTTGATGTTTGCAAATGTTGTATTTTCCCTTTAATACCCTTCTTTCCTTAACACAATGTCAGATTAAAGATGGACATTGATATGTTTCCTCTGATCATTCGGCTGAGAGCTTTGGTGACACTGAAGATCCCTTTCTTTGGACGAAAAACTCTGTACAAGAAGGACATATGGCACTACACAGCTTCTGCTATACACAGAAATATATTTGATATCCACACAAAGGAGCCCGATACATCACCTCCGGAGATTGAAGCATACTCAACACCAGTGGTAAACAGTTATTACATGTACATCCGTGCTATTTTTTGGTCATCCCTGATCTTGGGCAACTTAGTTGTAGTCAAGGTCCTGGAATGTCAATCATAAATCAATTACAAGTCATTAGGTCTCAAGTGAAGTTTTATTCGAAGGAAATTCGGCTGACATATTCTCTTTTAAAATTATGACCCTACTTGTGTTTTGACTTGTGATGGACCCAGCTCAAACAAAACTCTGGAAGAGCCTTTATCCAATGATATCATGGCTCAAAGAGATTGTAATGAGTCAACCCTTTAGTCCCTGATGCATCCAAATCATCCAGTGTAATTAGTCCCCTGCTGTGCCCAAAACTGCCACAGAACTGATTCATCAGTCGATAAAACACAATTTAATACAATGTTGTGCAGTTTACTAATGGGTTAAAATAAACATGAGATTTGAAGGTTTGAATGGTGGTAAGGTACTTAGACAAGATAAGTTTGCGGTAGTACCATGTGAATAAATCTCTTTTGTGAGCTCCTTCCCCTTTGCCCCATCACTGCATACTGACACGCTCCAGTGATCATCCAGCATCCCTCAGTCATCTTGCATCCTTCTCAGCTTCACCGGTTTCGAGCTTCACCAGTTTGCATCATTCTCCGGAGGACAGGCAGAGCATACTGTTCGAAACATTGAGTCCCTCCGGTTCTTTTCAGAACCACACATACAAGAGATTTATTCACATAGTGCTACCCCAAACTTATCTTGTTTTAAAATAAACATGCTGACTCAGACTTATATATACATCGGGCATTCCCAGACTGTTTCCATGTTTTGTTTGTTCCAGTTTGTACATCGGTGGCTGTCTTGAAACATCGGTATCTCTCTTGAAACATTCTAATTGTTCCTCGTCTCTCTGATTCTCCTTTAAACGATAACATTTTTGTTCCCGTATCATTTTTTGAAGCTTTGAGTGAGTCATTACATTTGAAGTAATTCAAAGTAAAAGTTCAAAGTAATTCCAATTATTAACAGGGATGTAAGTCCTCCTGCAGTGGACCTGTACATCAGGGTATGCGGGATCTTGAAAATAATAGTAAGGTAAATAACTCAACAAACATGGCGGTGTGAATGGCGTACGTGTGCAGTGAACGATTGGCTCTCGCAAAGTTACAGGAGATTGACAATCTAGTATATGGATGGATAGCTCAAGTTCCCTTGAAACATCAATCCAATTCAAATTCAATTCAATTCAAATCATTTTATTTTTAACTGTCATGATTAAAAACCTGAAATTCTACATCCAGTGTGTTAACAACAATTTATTATCCGTATTTTAGGTAGGTCATGTCTCATTGTATTTTGAAGAAGGATCTTAGAATATAAAAGCCTAAAGCAGTGGCCGAACTGAAGTTTCCGTGTATTACTCACTAGTAGTTATTGCTGCAGCACCGCCCTCAAACTTCAGATTTTTTGTTTTCACATATCATCCATGGCATTTTTTTTTTGTTAGGAACTACTTACTTTACAAGGCTATCCATGAATTGTCTTTCGCAAAGGACTTGTCGTTTCCCAGAAATAATTAAGAGGAAACCGGCGCCTGATACGAACATGAAGACGTTTCTCAAGTGTCGAGTGCTGTACCCCAACTCGTTTACATGCAAAGTGATACGGGCCTTCGAGACACCCGTCTATTAGTTGAACTAATTTGTTGTTTACTACACGGAAACATCAGTTTGGCCGCTGTTTTATGCTTTATATTCTTAAATGTAATTAGACGTGACCTACCTAGAATTCACATTGATGTTTCGAGGGAATTTGAGCTACCATCCATTTATAAGGTTGTCAATCTCCTGTAACTTTGCGAGAGTCACTCTTTCACTGCACACTTTATTTGTGCCGCCATGTTTGTTTGTGTTATTTGCTTCGCTTTGATTTTCAACCTGGCGTACCCTGATAAAGGTCTATTATTTGGCACCAAATACATGTGTGTATCTGTAAAACTGAGTCCACTTACATCTCTGTATTTATTTCATTCCCTCAAAACTCATTCTTCTTTATAGCAAAAGTCAGTCAAGTTGCTTTAACATTTTTGTCCCATTAAGAACACTACTGGATCCACTAGGAGTGCAGCAGGCACCAATCTGTGTGGTGTTGAGCAGGTTCCTGGACTAGACTACACAGAGCCAGCCTTCCAGCTGGAGATGGTAGCAACAGATGACAAGAGCTTGGTGACGTTCTTCTATCAGGTTGGGACGGCACCTGGAGGAAGTGATGTGGTCTCTAAGACAGAGTTTGGTGGACCGTCAGCTATCATTTCACAAGTAAGAACTACCGTAGGACAAAGAAAAGGTCTGAAATCTTGATTTATCGAGGGAGACATGTTTTATGTGTAGTAATAGACCTGTGTAAGAATAGGTTGTTTTGAGATCATTTGCGATTTGTCAACTTATTCAATATTTGTCATCTACTTGATGTTATAGTCTGGAGTATAAAAAAGTACACCTTCGCCCCAACTTCATTCAATATTTGCCATCGGCTCAATATTAAAAGAAGTAAACTTTCGCCTCAACTACATTCAATATTTGGAGGCATGGGCGGCTAGTGCATAAGGCACTCCCGTCTTACCACTGTGGCCCTGGTTCGATTCCCGACTGCGGACCATATGTGAGTAGAGTTGTTTGTTGGTTCTTTCCTCCAGCTCCAGCCGCGTCCTTTGCAATTAAGCTTCTCAGCTGCGAGTAAGGGTGATGAATTATTATTCACCACCTGATGGATGGCGGTGGTTGTGGACGGACGTGTCAATCGTGGCAGTCGTTGCGGCTGTCAGTCTTTTTATGAATAGTTCTTCATTAATTTCCCCTATGGGTTAGAAATCCGAAATGGCATGCAAAGGAGGGAACAGTTCTGCTGATAAGAGGCGAAAATAGTGAGTCTTCTGAGATTTTCAAGGCTATAACTGAACTGAAATCACAGCTCAAATCCGTGGAGGGTTGCTTGACTGAACGGCTTGATAGTTTCGCCAATGATATGAAATGCAAGCTGGTTGACATTATCGATAAAAACGCTAGTCTTCAGTTTGAGTTCGACCAAATTCATGATCAATTGTCTGGTTTTCAAGATAGAGTTTCCTGTCTGGAGAAAACCCAATCTCAGTCAAAGAACGTAGAAAAAATTCTGGAAAACCATGCCAAACTAATCGAGAAAAACGAGGAATATT
Source organism: Patiria pectinifera (assembly GCA_029964075.1). Classification (NCBI taxonomy): domain Eukaryota; kingdom Metazoa; phylum Echinodermata; class Asteroidea; order Valvatida; family Asterinidae; genus Patiria; species Patiria pectinifera. The sequence goes on along the minus strand of CM057147.1, from coordinate 12,700,141 downwards.
CACGTCGTAATAATATACGCATTTTCGACATACCTGAATCCCCAAAGGAAGACGTAGAAGCTATTGTTCAAGATTTATTCAATCGTGAGCTGGCCCTCGATTGCCAAAAACGCGATATCGACCACACACATAGAGTTGGCTCCCGGACTCTTAACAAGACATGGGCGATAATCGTGAAATTTGATGGTTGGAAGATGAAAGCAGAGGTTATGGGCCAAAAGAGGAAACTGAAGGGATGAAACATTTTCATCGTTGACTACTTGTCCAGAGAGGCACAACTGAGAAGAGCTAAATTACTCCCTATTCAGAAGAATATGGTGAGTGAAGCTAGAGAGCTTGGCTGAAGGGCGATAGGCTTTTCGTCGATGGAGTTTCTTACAACCCCGACAATGTCACTTGCAGTCCAAAACAGGGAGACCGGATGGCGCTGACGTTACCCTGGTTGAGAGCTCCCGATTTGATGGACATGCTGCTCAAGAGGACAAGCAAGGTAGTCAATCTTCCCAAAAGAGTCGAGGAAAAGGGAACATTGCAAGCTCCAACCCTCCAGCAGTGGGAAAAACACAACACGAAGTAAGTCGGCAAAAACTGCAGCTACAAAGTAGGGGTGTCACAAGAATATTAAAAATCTTACTATGGCCTCTTGGAACGTACATGGTCTCGGAAGTAAATTAAATGATCCTGATTTTGTTGATGTTATTTCTAGTTATGGTATCTGTTGTTTATGTGAAACTTGGCATGCCAAGGACTGGTCTAGTGAATTGTTAGGATACAGGTGTTTCAAATTTAGTAGAAAGGTTAAACATAAGAAAGCCAAAAGGGAATCTGGAGGAATTTGAATTTTTTCAAGGCTGAAGGTATTCAAATTATTAGTTCCGATATTGATGATGTTGTCTGGTTTCAGCTAAATCGTAATTTCTTTGGTTTTGAGAAAGATGTCTTTATTGCAGCTGTTTATATTTGCCCAGAGTCTTCTATTTGAAATTTTGCCTTGGATTTCGATCTTTTTGACAAACTAAATCAGCAAATTCAAGCTTATACCTCCGAGGGTTATGTGGTTTTATGTGGTGATTTTAATGCCAGGACCGGCAATTTATATGACTTTGTTCAGTTTGATAATTGTGAAGACTTTATTTCAGTTCCTGATAACTACAATCCTGATGATATTTCCATTCGAAATAATAGCGATACTGTGATTAATAATTACGGTGAATATTTGGTTGATTTGTGTATTTCCACTAACTTACGTATTTTAAATGGCAGATGTCGCAGCTATATCGAAGGTAAACTTACTTGTTATCAACATGGTAAAATAATACATTGGGTTGTAGTGTTGTGGTTTAGGTAATTGCTACCGAGTCTCTTGTTGGTCTTGGGTATATGAATGTTGCACCTCTTAATACTTTTTTTGAACATTGTTTGTTAAATTTTGAGTTGAGTTTGATTTGTAAAAAAAAGGGGATTGATTTGTTTGACACACTTGTGAATGATACGGCTATTCATTTGGATGAACCTTTTTATAAATGGTCTAGAGAGTATGTAAATGAATATGTTTATGAGTTTGAAAGTTAAAGTATTCAACAGGAACTTAACAATTACTTGATGGCTGAAAATTGTAATGTTGATAATGCTGTTGAGAAATTTAATGATATTATTTATTTTGTTGCCAACAAAATTCACCCCAAAGTGCCCCATTTTAGGTTTCCTCGTAAAAAATTCATCACCGTCAACGACGGAGGAAGAAGTTTGCCTGGTTTGATAGGGACTGTTACCATTTAAGGAAGCAGTTCAAAACTACTTGTCAAGCTTTGTCGCGTAATCCTAGAAATTGTTATTTGCGGGGATTGTATTGTACTCAAAGAAAACATTATAAATGTATTTTGAAATATAAGAAACGTTTATTCAAAAAGTTGCAAATTAATAACTTAGAATTTATTCATATAAATAGCAAAGCCTTTTGGAATGGTCTCAAGAAGATAACTGGTTCTAATTTAAATGATTTGAATCAAGTTGACGAGATAAGTGCAGAGAGTAGGTTTAATTATTTTTCTGATCTAAATAACCCCTCGTCAAATTGTGATCACTTTGATAATGTGTTTTATTCTCGTGCTAAGGATTTTATTCTGAACAGTAGTGGGATTGTTCAAGATGATGTTTTTGACTCGGATATTTCGGAGAGTGAAGTGAAAATGGTTACTAAGTTGATGAAGAGTAACAGGCGACCTGGTATCGATGGTATAAGAGCTTAACTGATATCTTCAACTAGTTTATTTTTATGTAACCCACTTACTAAAATTATTTAATCTTATTTGGAAATTGGAAAAAGTACCGGCCTCCTGGTCTGAAGGTCTTATCTATCCGGTCCACAAAAAAAAGATCTAAGAGAGACCCATGTAATTACTGGGGTATTACTTTACTTAGTTCTGTCGGTAAATTATTTCAAATTGTTTTAGAAACCGACTTACCCAGTGGGCAGACGCAATTTGATTGTGTAGATTGATCTTCACTTTGGTAAAAATTGGTTAATTTTGGTATTCTAAAGCAATTAACACTTTGACTGCTGCGCCCGAATTTTACGTAGCATGAACAGCTTTGTGAAGGGTTGTGTCAAACTAAAGCGTGGGGTTACTCCGTTTTCCCTTGTAATGTTGGTGTTCAACAAGGTGATGTTTTTAGTCCATTGTTGATTTCTTTGTTTTTAAATGATATTGATACTGACCTGAGTAGGGCTCCGTTCCATGGTGTCAATGTGGGTTCCCGTAATATTAGTACTTTGCTTTACGCGGATGACATGATTATTTTATCTGGCTTTCAACTACTTCTTAATAGATTGGAAGTTTATTTTAACAAATGGAGATTAACCGTTAATATTGATAAAACTAATGTTATGATTTTTAATAGTGATCTGCACCAAAAAAGTGATTCTCAGACAGATTTTTATCTTAATGGTGAGTGTCTCAATGTTGTTGATATGCAATCATATTTCGGCATTGTATATCAAACATCCGGATCATTTAAATTTTCTATTAATAATCTGGCTAATAAGGCATCCAAGGTTGCAGGTTTATATCGTTAGAGTGTTGGTTACGATTAAGCTCCTAAATTATTGTTGAAAGTATTCGACATCTTGTTTAGACCTATTATTTCTTATGGTTCTGAAATTATATGGACAGGAGTTTATAGGTGCGCTGAGGTTTTTCAATTGAAATGGTTTAAATTTGTTTTAAACGTTAACAAACGAACTTCGAATGATGCTGTGTTAGCAGAAGAAGTAGGTTGGTTCCCCTTACGTATTGAGCACAGTGTTAATACTCTTAGATATTTGTTTCACTTGTCTGAAAAACCAGACAGTCCTATTTTATACAATGCGCTTTGTGAATTAGACACAGTGTTAGGAATTCGGCGTAAAACCTTGATGTCCTTAAGGTTGCGTTTAGTGTTTCGACACAGTTCATTGGAATGTTCCAACAACAAGTACACGCGGTAGAAATAAAGGTCTGTATTGAGTACTCTTACTAATCTGTTGCAAGACAGCTATATTAAACAGTGGAATGAAGACTGCATTGTGACCTTAGAAAGGATAGTAACCAGAATAACAAACTTCGTACTTACCGTATGTTTAAACAATTATATGAGTTTGAGCCATATTTATGGTAGTTATTGGATTCTGGTTATAGATCTTGTTTTTCTCGATTTAGTTGTTCATCTCACAAGTTGATGATTGAAGTTGGTAGATACACTGGTTTAGCTCCACATGAAAGATTATGTCCACATTTTCTACTTGATGTTGAAACTGAGAGGCATTTTCTTTTAGAATGTCATTTATATAATGATCTTCTAACTAACTTTCTCACTGACATGTGTAAAATGGAGCCTGGTTTTAATGGTTTAACAAAAAATGATAAATTCATTTTTTTGATGTCGTCGGCAGATAAACATACTATTATATGTGTTGCTAAATTTATTTTCCAATGTACAAATCTTCAAGAGAGGCAAAGCATGACGTAATTTCAAAGCATATTCTTTGTTAGCCCACCTGCCAAATAATTTAATGTTTAATTTCACTGTTGTAACCCTTCCCCAGGGTCATGGGGTTTGTTCCTATTTGTGGAAAAAAAACATAACATAACATAACAGAGTCTAGAGTGTAAAGTACATGTAGTACACTTTATGAATTGATGCTATATTATTCGTAAGAAGAAATTGTGTAGGAGTGGTTTAAATTCAATTTTAGGTTTTGCCCTTCACCGATGTATTTCTATAAACACTGTATTCTCAGTGTTGCCCCAAGTGATTGTGAGAAAAAAAATCACTTGGGTGGGACTCCATCCCACGACCTCGTGCTCACTAGTGCAGACGTCTTACCACTCGACCATTGAGCTTGCTGGGGTCTGCTGGCTGGTTTGAATCTGGTATAGCAGTGGGTACCACAACCAAACTAGTCATAAGATATTAATTTGTATCGAAATGATGTAAATTTAACATTACATTTTGGCTTTCAACTATACATTTGTGTTGTCCCGAATGATTCTGAAAAAAAAGTTATATTGGAAAACTTATCAAAAATGCCTCTAAAACACCCTTGGACGTCAAAAAAAACCAGTCATAAGTATTGTGAAGAATTACCAAAGTACTATTTGTGCAGAACTACCAATCCAACGTCAATCCCCATAAAATACTGAGCCAAAGATGATGACCAAAAAATTGTCAACTTAATAATTCCTATAAAAACGTTATTCCTATACTGAAACAATTGTGGGTTTTGGGGGTTTTTTTTACAAGATTTTATAGCTCGTATTTATAATGAAAGCAAAGGGTGTTTTCTACGGACTATATTGTGTGTGCATGTTGTATGACAGCTGAACATGCATGGAAATGCATACTGATATCATTTAGTACGAACAGTGTTAGCAAATTTCATATCCATGTACATGGGTTGACTATTCCTCCTATTTGAATCTTAAAGTTAATTTATTAATGAAATTAATGAAAGCCCATTATTGGCTCGAATGAGACACATGCTTGCGGTATCCCCCCGATTTTAACGGAAATGATATGGATGCTTTATGTATCTTGGAGCAATGACGGCAGTCAAAAATCACTATAACAGAAATGACAGCTATGCCATAACAAATTTGCTGGACACTGTTGTGTTTCCTATGGCAATTTTCTATTGTGTTCTATAATTGCCCTCTGTACTTTACAGTATGAAAGAAAAAATATCGAAAGTAAGAAAGAGTATAAAATTAACTCGAGCAATCGTCAATTATTTAGTCCTTATTGCCTCATTGTTATAGTGTTTACTAACACAGCTTAAACGTGTACATTTTTAGGGACATTCTGATTTGAATATTTTCTGGAGTGATTTTTTTTCTGTCCATAGATTCTTCTAGGAGGACATCCTCTTGACTTTACTGTTTATGCCATGAACAACGGTGGAGGCACTTCCATTGCTACGTGCAGCCTGCCGACCTTTGACATCACCTTACCGACGGGTCGCATCACGCCAGACTTCACCTCCACCAGTCACCCGTACATTCTCCGTGCATCAGCCGTGGTGTATGATGACTCAGTTATCTTGATGCAGAAGGAAGGGGTCGGGTTCGGCCCTGAAATCTGGGGTGATCAGATAGTGCCATGGAATACCATTGATATCACTGAGAGGGAGCACCTTGGAGATTCAAGTAAGCAGAATCTGGAAGATTTACTTCTTATCTTCTGCATTAATTTATGGCGCTAACCAACTCCTTTGAAATAGGTTTTGTACTATGGCATTGAAATTGAGGGGGAAGGCAATTGTGCCTTGGTTATTCCTTGAAAATTAGAAGATATGATGTCAAACCAATAAGAATAACATACAAAATGCAATGTTTTAAAAAACTGCAGGGAAATGGTAACAGTAGTGTTTGAGCCACTGTTGCGTCTTAGTGTTATCAAATCCAGCAGAATTACAAAGTCCTTATAAAGAGTTTCTGAAAAGTGAATTTCTGAAACTCTTCAAATTAACGAACCCTTATTACCTAAAACAGTCAATGACTTTCACTACTTCACCGCTGCCAAGAAAGGCCGCCTCATCTCCAAGCCAACATCGATCATCATCCATCGCAATCCCAACTTCTGTGCACGGGACTGCCTGGCCCTACCAGAAACCAAATGTCTGAGTATCAACTATGACTATCGGGACTTCACCTGTGAACTGCTGGAGGAGATTGAGGGTCATGGGGTCGAAGTTCATGAGGTAAAAACGAAGTGTCACAAAATCATTTGTATCTGCACATGTGTAGTAATTCAGTCTGTTAAACACAAGATGAACCCATGAGTAATACAAGTATTATTGTGGTAAATCATCTTGGTTTTTGCACATTTTTTTGGCAAGTTTGGTCCCTTTTATTTGTATCAGTTAACTTTTTTAATTGGCTTTTTTTTTGCAAAGTTGCAAATACGTTAAGTTCTGATTATTTTTTTTTCTCCCGTTCTAAACCCGAATCCTCTAGACTTTGTTAATGTTTTGTTCTCTACAGCACTTTTGGCATAAAACAGTCATTCCTTTGATACTTAACATAGACAAAGACCACATACAAAAGATGGTCCCCAAAGATGGACGTCATGATGACGTCATCATATGTGATGTGATGTCATCTTAAAGGTGTATATTTGTACGGTCCTTCAATATCAGAAATTCTGATGATCGATATATATTTGAACTAATATCGAAAATATTCGATATAATGAATAGTATGTTCAACGCACATTGCAAATTAAATTCTTGCCAACCAGGCAAACAAACGTGTATCAGGCTGATTAAAATGTACGTAAAAATCATCTTGTCTATTTCCCATACCTAACATGTCTCTAAACAACTTTCTCATGTCAAACGCGATAACATTTCTGCTGGGTGATTTCGTCATTTTTTAATGCTTATTTTACACAAAATAAAAAGGACAATCCTATTGTCATGAAACTTGTGGAACGCTTGATAATATTTATATTCAAATCTAAAGTGAGGTCACGATGCATCATCGATTGAGTTTTTCATGATTTTTTTAATGTTTAATATTTCATTCTACCCACATAATTAGCCACTGTTTTTGCTCGGATTGACTCTAAACTTAGACTAAGACCACATTATAAATAAGTGTTTTGACAAGTGCCGTTGTCATGACGTCATCACAGGCCATTTGATATCATTATTAAGGTGTAGAGTACTAAAAGCCTGATTGCATTGAATCTATGCATTTTATTAGAGGTGTGTTGTATATGACAATGAAGTTGACGTCATTATGACGTCATTATGTGATTTTATATAGAGTTTTGCAGTTTTGATAATTATGCCATATGGCATTAATTGCACGGAAAACAAATAACATCGATGGACGAGAAACAAGCATAAACGTTACAAAACTTTTGTAGTACCCAAATTGTTGTGTTTATTGTTAGTGCGCTCTCTGTGGACAGCATATGAACACAAAGGTCAAAGTTTGCGCACTCTGTAGATTTCTCATCGTTCAATCACATGTCTGAGGTTTCATACCGATGTTTTCGAGGTTCCACTTTGCCTCGTAAATTGAGTTATTTGTTGTGGATAATAAACCATCCTGAACTCATATATTGTCTGCAGCCTTATAGTACTTGTAGCTACTATAATTGGTGACCCTGATGGTGGAAATACTCGAAATGGAGTCAAAGGATGGAGCAGAAAATGTTGCAATTTCGAGCAGGCACAGCGGACTAATGACTGCGGTAAGCATAAAACTACCGCCGTATTGGTCTGCCGATCCGTACGTATGGTTCGCCCAGGTTGGGGTCCAGTTTACTACCAGACATATGACATCAGAGGCCACGAGATACGCGTATATTGTGTCTGCCCTCACCCCCGAAATTGCTTAGGAAGTGCGCTATTTGCTACTCGCCTCTCCTGCAGAGAACCCTTACAAAACTTTGAGAGAAGAACTGATCAAACGCACATCTGCAACTGAACAGAAACGCCTCCAGCAACTCCTCCATGACGAGGTGCTTGGCGACTGGAAACCCACCAAGTTACTTCGCCATATGAGACAATTACTTGGGGAACACGTACAGGTACTTGAGGAATCGATCCTCCACCAACTATTTTTTGCAGCGACTACCACTCAATGTTCAAATGGTGTTGGCATCAACTGGAGAAAGTGTCAAGTTGAACTTGCGGACAAAATCATGGATGTTGCCTTTCAGCAGCAGCCAGTGAAAGTCTGCAGTAACATCTGCATGTACCCCCGCCATGCCTGCACCGCTGACAGAACTGGAACTCCTGCAAAAGGAAATTGGACGACTCTCGCTCCAAGTACAAGCCATGTCACTTCGCCCGCGTTCTCGAAGTCGACCCCATAATCGCTCGCGATCACAGACACCTACTCCATCCACCGGAGATTCGGCAGCCGCTGATCTCTTTTCCTGGCGTTGCGGTACCATGCGTCATTTGGTGACCAAGCTCGCAAATGCCGCTAGCCATGTCAGTATCCGGGAAACGCAACTTCCAGCAACTTAATGGCGGCAGGCACTGCTGGCGAAAAGCGGTCGCCTCTTCCACATTATGGAACGCACGACAAGACAACGCTTCCTCTTTGACACTGGCGCAGAAGTGAGTGTTTTCCCCCCATCACGACTTGAACGCCAGTGACCCCGACAAGATTGTCACTTGCAAGCCGCAAATCGCTCGCCCATTTCAACTTATGGAGAACGATCACTCACGTTGGATTTAGGGCACCGACGAACATGTAGATGGGTATTTGTCATTGCAGACGTCCACCGGCCATCATCGGTGCGGATTTTCTATGCCATTTCAATCTGTTGGTGGACATGCGCCATTGTCGATTGTTAGATGCCACGACCAATATCAGTGTCAGAGGTGTCCGATGTGCAGTCAACACTCACCTCATCCAATGTTTACAACAGTCGACTCCCAATCGCCATACCGTGCACTACTAGCCCAGTTTCCGGACATCACGAGACCATGCTATGATGACAAGGCAGCCAAGCACAGCGTCACGCACCAAATCACCACGACCGGTCCACCGGTTTCGGCTCGTCCTCGTCGCCTTCGCCCAGACAGACTGAACATTGCTCGACAGGAGTTTGACCACATGCTGCAAATCATCAAGCCATCAAGCAGCAATTGGGCTTCACCCCTCCACATTGTCCCAAAGAAGACCCCAGGGGACTGGAGACCTTGTGGGGACTACCGAGCACTCGACAATCCCACAGTTCCAGATCGCTACCCCATACCGCAAATCCATGACTTTTCGTTGTCGCTGCATGGTGCCAAGGTTTTCTTCAAAATCGATCTGGTGCGAGCCTACCACCAAATTCCGGTGGAGCCTACCGACATCCCCAAAAACTGCAGTCACCACGCCCTTCGGACTCTATGAGTTTGTGCGAATGCCCTTCGGGCTCCGCAACGCCGCACAAACTTTTCAGAGATTCATTGACAGTGTCATCCGCGGACTCCGAGGCCATACCAATCGTCGACATAACGGCCGGGACTGTCACCAGAACTTTGGTTGATAGATGGGTTTCCCACTTCGGTACCCCATCAACGGTGACAACTGACCGCGGCCGTCAATTTGAATCGGCCCTGTTTTGCGCCCTCACCAAGCTCCTTGGCTGCAAACCCATACACACTACAGCCTATCATCCAGCTGCAAACGGCATGGTCGAACAACTACATCGCCAGCTCAAGGCTTCACTTAAAGCACAAGATGATCCCATGAAATGGACAGAAACACTTCCACTTATTCTGCTGGGAATTCGTTCTGCTGTCTAACCAGATTTGGGCCATTGTCCAGCTGAGCTCGTTTTTCGGCACCACGCTAAGACTGCCAGGCCAGTTTTTTGAGCCTGACAACGCTGCCCCACTGTTGGACCCAGCAGATTATGTAGACCGGCTCAAGGCTTCCATGAGTCAGTTCCACCCAACACCACCCCGTCGACTGCAACAACGAACTGCTCATATGCCGAAGAACCTGTCTACATGTACCCATGTTTTCGTGCGTTAATATGATGGTGTACGCAAGCCCCTCCAGCCACCCTATAACGGACCATACAGGATTATCAGCCGCGCAGACAAACACTTTGTCATTGACATTGCTGGTCGCACAGACACTGTGTGTATTGATCGGATTAAGCCTGTTTATTTTGATTAGCATAATTCTGACACTCAAACTCTGTCTCACCTGAACCAGTGATTGCTCCATCTGTGGTAACCAGAACGTGATCAGGTCGCCATGTGCATTGGCATAATAGACACTAACAGATTTCGTAAATTAACATTCACTGGTAGGGGGCTCCTGTAGGAGCCAAATTGTTGTGTTTATTGTTAGTGCGCCCTCTCAGAACAGCATGTGAACACAAAGGTCAAAGTTCGCGTACTCTGTAGATTTCTCATCGTTCAAGCACATGTCTGAAGTTTCATACCGATGTTTTCGCTGTTCCACTTTGCCTCATAAATTGAGTTACATGTATTTGTTGTGGATAATGAACCATCCTGAACGCAAATATTGTCTGCAGCCGTAAAGTACTTGTAGCTACTATACTTTCAATTGCGGAAAATCCCTATATGGTCTGTTCATGAAACAGACATAGATCTCTGCTTGTTTGTGTTTTCTTCTAAGCAGTCCAATAGTCTGACTGTGATGAGTTTATTATTACAGTGGTGCTAGTATAAATAAAACCATCAATTCCACTGGCAATTAAGCTTCAGTCAAATATTGATTAATTATTTTATACATTGTCACTTTTAATACATGTTCATTTCAGCATGGGTGGGATGTGAACCCTGGATTACAAAGGTAGAAGCGCAAGGACAACCAGATTCCTGTCTTGTAAAGGATATGTATTCTTTTTGTGGATAGGATCATTGAAACTTCTCTTTCATTTCAGTCTGGACTCTTCACCCATTATGAGCGGCTTGGTGTGGGCCATGCTGTAGAGTTCAATCACGAATCACTCCAACTCGTCCACAACAACCTCTACTACTTCAACGTAGAGCTCCTGAACTACGTGGCGTATGAGAACATCATTTCATCCGTCGGTATCATAGTGGACTTCACGACACCAGAACCAGGGCTGATCATGAATGGGACCAGGGATGAAGTGGTGCGTGAAGCGTGTGTGGAGTTCACACCAGAGGAATGGGAGAGACGATGCATTGAAGACACACCGCTGGTGAACCACCGGTAGGTACTGCTTAAAGTGATGCTTAGAGTGGAACTGTAACTAAGCGAAAAGGTAGGATGATGTCTAGGTAATCACTAAATGACACAAATAATAACTGATGAGGAAATTCTGCTATATAACCAGTAACTTAAATTGTAGTTACTGAAAAAGGCTTAAGTTTTAATCACAATATAAAGTGCTTTTGTGTATGACAAAGGTGCATACCAGAAATGAAATGACAAATTTGAAACCTTCATATAATTTCATATAATTTGAAACTCTTCTTCTTCTTTTTATAAATAGTCAGTTTTGAGTATTAAATAATCCTGTTTTGTGTGCCACTCTGCATTGGCTCCTTAACGGGACTTTCTTTCATGACAAATTATTTTAATTTGCTTTTTGTCCACAGGTTGATAACTCTTCCAAAATTTGAGGTTCATTTGTACCTTTGTCTGGTCAATGCAGTCTTGTGTATGTCACATCAATGAAGGCAAATCTGGTCATAAATGTAGTTGTATTTTGTGACATTTACTCTGACCTTTGATATCTTGTGACTTAATTACAGCTATATCACTGATGGTCCTGGTTCTATGACTGTGTTTAATGGCCATGAGGAACTTGTTGACATGATGTATACAAGAAGCAATACCTTCCTGGCAGGTAAGGATGGATGGGCCTCACAGCAAAAAGAGGCGCACTTATTTTATCGTTATAGCTTTATTATAACATGGTGTATAGTTTTCACGTCGCTAATTTTACAATTTTTAAAAATTACATGAGAAATAAATGTCCCGGTCATATTTGCTTGAAGCAATACCATTATGACCACTAGGTATGGGAGCAGTCTCATAAGAGAGGGATAATATCTGTGCTTTCTTGGTGTTCCTTAATGGCTCATTAAGCACAGCCAAGAAATTTGGCCCTACAAACACAGTGTCACCACAGCACTGTACTTTACTGCCAGACATGTCTCTACAGGTGAACCTTGTCTTGACTGACATCTTTCTGAGTAACATTCTCATTTCTTTACAGCCAACTGGGAAGGTATCCATGACAATGAGACTGGTATCCATGGCTACACCTGGTCCATTGGTAATGCTGTTTGTGATGATGATGTCAGCATGCATATTGATCCTCATGCTCATCTGTTTGATGAGTCGGAGTGGACCCACCAGGGTCTGGTTGTCAATGTCAATCTGCCAGGTAATCCTTGTCAATGACCAACATATTATGCATTGTTTAGTGGACCTTGATGGAATACAGCTATCGACTGCTTTGAGTGGTATAGTGAAACTATCTCCCCAAGGGGTTCCATTGAGTGTTCTATATTGATCCTTCTGCTCATTTGTTTGATGAGTCAGAGTGGACCCATCTGGGGACTATATTATGCATTGTTTAGTGGAACATGATGGAATACAACTGTTATGAGTGGTATAGTGAAGCTATCTCCCCAAGGGGTTTCATTGCGTGTTCATTATTGATCCCATATGCATGCTCTTCTGTCTGATGCGTCAGAATGAACCCATCGGAGGACTTGCATGTTAACTTCAATCTGCCTGGTACTTTGTCCTTTGTTTTCAAGTGTTGGAACATGAGAGAGACAATAGAGTATCAAAGCCTGACGTCAGCTGTCCTTGTTCTGGTTCACTCTAATTCGTGGGCTGATGTCTTCACACACTTAAGCTTTGCGCGTGAACCACAATATGCGAAACACTTTGGTACTCTGCTAGCAGTTGTGGCTAAGGGCATGTTGTCCAACTTTGCAAAGTTTTATCTCACAATAAGGGTTCTAGAAATATTCATTCCACGAGAAGTACAGGTAACTGTTTGGTAATGTGTTAATTCTTCTTTATTGGTAAATCGGTGAGCTTCACCCCGAACAAGACTGAAAATCACTGAATCACTGGTACACTGCAAAAAATTGTATTCCTACAATCCGAACATTTTTAGGGTCTTCATGTCTCGCTGTCCAGATTTTTTCTTGGGAGTTAGACATTAAACTTTGTATTGAAACAAGCATTATTTTGATATTACAATTGTTTCAAAATAACATCTGCCAATAAAGTTATTGCCACTGGTCAGCTATATTAATGTCTCACAAACTAAATGCCCAACTGCAGTCCAAGATAAATGGGAGCCTATCTGAAGTTTTATCAATTCGGACTTGTTTTCAAGAAGGGTCACATATTGTGTTTTGCGAATTATCTTGCTCAACAGATGGCGCATATTACATCACTGTACGTGCTCTCAACAAGGTAGAATTTGGCGGTCCTATGGCACTCACTGTGTGTCACAGCACCCCTCTGATTATTGACAATACTCAGCCCATCATTTATAGCATCGATGACATTACCTATGACTCGTCAATTGGTAGAATTGGATTGAAGGTTAACGCAACGTGAGTAATTTTTTTCAACTTTAAACAAAACTTGAAGGTTATTCCAGTGGTGAATCAATCAGTTAGGAATTTTTGATAAATGTACTATAAATGTGTATCTTTATTTTTTGACATGTAGTTGTGTGTGGTACTGAGAAGAACTAGTGCAATTGAATTTGGACACCTTGCACCGTTCATCTTTAAAAAAGTATTTTTTTATGTTTGAAAGTTGTTGCTTAAATGAAAATTTCATGCTACTTCGCTTCGCTCATACGCATGAAAAGCAGTTTAGTATTAATGGACCGCCATAATAAGGAAATGGAGGCTATTGGATTTGTTTCTAATTAGCTATTTGCAGCATGGGTTAATGGTGGGATCACAAACACCGAGTTTTCACTGATAGTCTTACTTCTTCAACTTCTTCTTCTTCTTCCTTGAAATGCCACTTATGATAGACATGAAAATTATGAGCTAACGTCCAAAATAAGGAAATTCTGGCCATGAATTTGAATTATACATTTAACTGTTCATCTTAATTGTCCATATTGGATCATCTGATCCTCCTGAACCACTCATCACCAACTTGATTCGCTGATGTTTAGCAAACTCCTGGTCATCTGACCACTAATTTTTTTTTTTATTTTTTTTTTTGGATACACTTTACCGGTCATCTGACCGTATCAGATCATCTGATCCTTACTTCGTTAACGCAGAATTTCAATGAATTTAAACTAATTACTGCTGACTCTCTAATCATAAATAATAAATATAACTCATATACTGGATCGGTCACTTGGCCGTTTCGGATCATCTAATCCTTACTTCGTTTATGCAGAATTTCACTGAATTTAAATTAAGTATTGCTGACTCTCTAATCATAAATAATAAATATAACTCGTATACTGGACCGGTCACCTGACCGTTTCGGATCATCTGATCCTTATACTTGTTAATACAAAAGTCTCACCTAATTTTAATAAGTACTGCTGACTATCAATTGAAAATTAATGCAAATTATTACACACAACCAAAAAGGAAAACCCCCAAAGAACGTATAGAATATTGTATACATTGTATAACCAGAAGTGACATACTTCGACAATTACTCTTTGAAAAGTGTCTGTGACAGGTCTAATCTTTCTTTGGTATCCCATTTGACGTATCTGTTTTTAGCCTCGGAGGTCTTCCAGCGACCATGTTGCATTATCAATGCTTCAGGAACATGTTTGTTAGCTAGGTGGGACGCCCCGCCTGATCTTAGACTGTGAAGACCATATACCTTTGGATCGCTTACACCTATGCGCCTAAGGGCTTCAAAAAACAACTCTCTACGCCTAGTGTAACTTAAGGGTCTATCAGCACCAATTTTGTACGTTTTCGTACCGGACAAATATCTAACAGGGGTGAACAAATACTTGTCTTGACCCAAATTAATACCAGCAGCTTCTAAAAATCGACGTAAAATCGCAACAGGTGAGTAGTTGTCCAATGTATCGCAAAGAAAGGCAGTACTACCGTCCCTGAAAACGTCGGTTTTGGATTTTGGTATAAAAATAGAAATACCCTTTTTGTTAGCCAGTTCAGATAAGTGGTTAGCTTTCATCCCGGCCATCTCATTATGTCGAAAAAGGAGAGCGTATTTGAGAGAGACGTAGCAGGCTGATCTAAGCTCTAAAAGCGAGGCCTCAGGACCTGCGAAAAGGTCGATAATTGCTTTAACCTGACTAAGTAAAATTGGTTGTTTTTGTACAGGCGGATGATGTAGTTCACGCCTACCGCTAACGATGACATGTTGAATGATGGGTGAATCAAGTGGGTTACTTTTTATATTAACCAATGAATGCAGCCATCTTAATGAGGCAGCGGTAGAAATTAAAACACTATCAGAGTCTGAGTGTGATTTTGTGGGCGACAGATAAATTGCTAACACTTCTTCAGAAATGGGGAGCACCAGAGGAATACCTTGTGACTCTAACCAGGACAAAAATTGACGACATTTGTAGAAATAAGCTTTAACCGTATCTTCAGATTTAGCAAAAATTGCGTCTAACAGGATTAATTCTTTCTGAGTTTGAAAATGGCGTGAAAAATCAAGCCAAAAGGGGTGGTTGCGAACGATCTGTATGCACAAAGAAAAAGAAAAGTTAAATGAAACTTGCAATATTAACATCAACTAAAATAAGAAAGGATTAAATTGAAGCAAAATCTAAATATGCTGCTGCTACGGAGCCGACGAAATCACTTGAACCAAGTAGACTGTTTTGATTTCTGCCATGTTTAAGTGCGAGATAACCTACTTCAGTAATGAGGTCCTTGACCCAGGTTCGGTAATGGGACCACAGTAAAGGCCAGAAAGGTTGCGAAGGCCACCAAGGAAAAATTAGGACCCCTTTACATTGGCAATGATGCATGTGTTTAAGGGTGGATGACACTAAAACTACAGGGGGGACCAACAAGGCATTTTCACCATGCCAGTTCTGAGCAAAAGCATCTACACCCAACGAGCCTGGGTTCCAAAAACGGGAATAAAATCGAGGCAGCTTAGCATTGTAAAAGGTAGCGAAGCAATCAATTGTGAAAGGACCCCAACGAGCGTTAATGACGGAGAAAAATTCATCAGAAAGAGACCAGTCATCTGTGTCAAGAATTCTGCTGACAAAATCGGCTTGATCATTTTTTGCCCTGGGTATCCACTCAACGTCAATGCGAATTGAATTACGGAGACAAATATTGAAAATATCAACGGCCAGATTGTTTAGATTTGGTTTCATACTCCCGGATTCGATAATTTTTGCTGCACACTGACTATCGGTAAGTCATTTCAACTCGGAGGCGTGAATCAAAGGTAGAAAGGACAACGGAGCAAAACGAACAGCTTCAAGCTCGCGCCAAGTGGAACTTTGTACTGATTCTGTATCGTTCCACATTTTGTGGGCTGTGTGGACATCGTTACAAATTATAGCACCCGCACCGGTGGAACTGGCGTCTGAGCAAATGATCTTGTTCACAACTCGGTGAGCGAAAACAAAACGAACATTCAAATTTTGGGCATTATCTCTCCAAAACTTAACTTCAGATAAACAGATATTTGTAAGAACGACTGGATCACTTTCATCGAAAGCAGCTGCGATTGTCATCTGACAATGACGAGTCATTAATCTCGTAATACTACCTACAACAGGTGACAACGAAATAATTTGAACTACGAATGAATGCAAGTCCCTAATTGTGAGAATTGAAGGTTGCTGTAAAAGTAGTTCTATGGATCTCTTAATCTTATCAATCATATGATCAAGTACCTTAAGAGTACCCTGCGCGGTATCCCATCTCATACCCAGCCAGTCGATGGTAAAGACAGGACTCCAATTACCCTTGGAAATGTTGTAAACGAATCCTGCTTCTAGAAGATCAGAACGAATATGGTTAGCGACACCTAAAGCGATCCGGTCGTGTTCCGAGGATTGCTTAGGGCGAGGGATGACAACAAAACCATCATCCAAGTAGAGAGCTATTACAATTCCGCATGACCTCCAATGAGTGACCAATGGTTTAAGAGCTTTGGTGAATATGTAAGGGGCAGATGTGAGCCCGAAGGGCAAGACAGTAAATTCGAAATATCTGTCCACCCCGTTAATGCGCCAAGAAAATCCTAAATAACGTTGAGAAGCAGGGGCGATGTCGAAATGATGATAACCCGATTTCAAGTCAAAAGATATCGTGAGAGCATTTGCCGAGAGAAATTGAATAGCCGACTTCCAATCATCTAATTTAAAGTGCCTTTTTGGTATGAATTTGTTGAGGGCACTAAGATCAAGAATAAGTCTATTTTCTTGGAAGCCGAACATGCGACAGATAAGGGGCTGGTTACATAGGAAGGGTGAGACTTTTCTGAAATTCGGGATGAAGCCAGCAAATGAAGCCAGCAAAATGGAATTTGTTACAAATTTGGCCTCGCGTAAGGCTGACTTATTATTCCGGAGAAACATCGGAGGGGGTTCCTCTATGAAAGGGATTACATAACCATGGGCGTCGCGAGGGGGGGGCAAGGGGGGGCACTTGCCCCCCCCCCCCCCGGGAAAAGCAAAAAAAAAAAAAAAAAAAGGAAGAAAAAAAAAGAAAGAAAAAAAAAGGAAAAGAGGGGCGAAGACAAAGTGGTGTAAATTTAATGAGTTGGGGGGGGGGGGGCAAAATGTCCCTGCCCCCCTCTAAAACTGATAAAGCGAGAATGTGTTGAGAAATACCAGCATTTTTTGGCCAAAATTTTTTTTGCCCCCCTCTAGAAAAAATCCTGGCGACGCCCATGTACATAACCATACTCAATGATAGACAAAATCATGTCAGGGGAACCGATATCACGCCAGAGTTGAACATGTTCTTTTAATCTCCCTTTGACTGGTAAATTATAAGACTGTAAGGGTGTCATTTGGGGGAAACAATGTACCTTAAGAACGTCATCAAACTTCTTGCAAACATTGTCTCTACTGTGCCTTGGGCAATGTTGAGGCGTTGCTAGTACTGGTGGTATCAAACGGCCCTGTCGAGGTGGTTCCGTGCTGGCTTGCTTGAGGCAATGCTCTCTGCATCTGATAAGATGGGGCGTGCCATGACGAGAATGGTGGTCTGTACCCGATGAAAGGGACGGCTGGAGTGGATCTTGCCTGGTTCCGGAAGCGCGAGTAGGTGTTGGATCCAAAGGAGTAGGGGCAATTTCTGGACCAATGGCCCGAAATTCCGCAGGAGAAGCACGACTCAAAAGACGACATGCCTGAAAACAAAATTCGGAACGAGAGAGAAAAGGAGCGGCCACAAAACATACCAAAAATTAAAAATATTTATATGTACATTAATTGATGTACACAAATGAACATGATGGTAATCTTTGAATTTGTCAAAAATTTCAGTTTGAACATTGCCACTCGAAGTGTGGCACGACGTCGTAAACTCCTGCGTGCATAAAGATCATCTTTTTCAATGTGTAGCCCATCAGCACACTACACCAGTGCTCTGCGTTCTGCACCAAATCACGCAGTATGTGCCATTTCAGGAGATTGCTTACCACTACTCGCTACCACTACATACCACACCATAGCTGGAGAGGTGACCACAAATTCGCTGCCTTGTGGAGACTCACACACAATAGTGAACAAAACATTGTAAAGGTCTCCACAGGGCAATTTCTATAGATGAATAGGTCTCCACAAGGTTTTCACGAAATAGATATATGGGTTTTACTCAAAAACTAGGAATTTCCAAGGTGTGTTTATTTGTCGCAGATGGAAGAGTTTTAGAAAAGGGATATTAATTCCAAATTTCAGCCCAGGAAACTTATTCTGGTTAAAATAAGAGCATTTTGAAAATACACTTTCAAAATTGAACACTTTACTACACGGGAACAAAGAAATGTCTCCACAAGGATACAAATTTTGGAATAGGTGTTCAAAAAAAAAAAAAAAAGTAAAAATGTTAAACAAAAGAGTTGGAAATTTATTATTTCTGTCTTGTTTCGACTTTTTGACTCAAAGGTGTTCAGTGCAAATACAAGATATGTTTAAGACCATATCAAGGGAATGTGCGCTGATTTTGGCCCAAGCCGAACCGGCCAAGCCCATATATATTCCCTTATTGTTTAAGAAGTCTCATGACTGTCTATGCCATGGAATCATCATGGATCTTTGCGTCGTGGGTGACATGAGCATGGTTAAGATTAGTTTGTGTCGAGATTTCGCTTGTTTCAGTGAGAATCAAATGATTTCACAGTTTTTGTTTATCTTAGTTTTATTGTATGCTTGATGGCAACGGTTCCATCACAGAGTGCAAACAAGTCGCAGGTCGACCTGAGGCTGGCTTAAAAGGGATTCTTTTGCTGGAGTTCATAATAATAACATTCTTAACTTTCTTTGTTTGAAATTGAGCAGCGATCCTGAGTCCCATCTGGTGGCGTATCACCTAGCAGCAGGCAGGACACCCAGGGATAAATCACTGCGTGATTGGGAGGCTCACGTCTTGGCTGAACAGCTCTACATGGACTTCAAAATACCCAATGGCATACCCTGCTGGGTTAAAGTCAGAGCAGTCAACAATGGTAAGAAAACTTTCATTAGGTTAAACACTACCATCATTGATGTACACAAATGAACATGATGATAATATTTGTTTATGTTAATACATGCCTTTGTCTTGTTCAGTTGACCTGCGCACCATAGACCATGCTGATGAACCAATTCTCGTAGACGACACTCTGCCAATTGCTGGAGACTTGTTTGATGGACCCTACGCTGGTAAAGATCTCGTGTTTACCAAAGACAGAAATGAGGTAAAGGGACTGACTCTCTGAGTAAATGTACAATTATGGAGTGCATATATTCACTCAACTGAAGCTGAAGGCGTTGGAGATGCATACAGTTTTATATCTGGTTTTGCTAACATGGCTAATTGCCAACGTATTTATAAATGCTGTACACTCGGTGTTCTCCTGGGGCTTACGAGAAAAAAAATCACAAGCTTACCCAGGTGGGACTTGAACTCACGACCTCCTGCTTACTGGTGAAGACTCGAACACACTACTCTAACCCATACGACATCCAGACCTGCTTACTAATGTAGAGGTCTCACCACTCGACCACCAAGCCTGCCGGGGTCTGCTGGCTGGTTCAAATGTAATTGGATACAGTTCATTGATACTACCTTTATAAGAATGCCTTATCTGTGAATTGACAAAGTTGGGACTGTTTCCTTATTATTATAAGGCACAACTGCATGCCTTATGTTCTCACTGCCACAGTAAGAGAACACACACTAATGCTATTGGGAGTGCAAGTAATTAGAGAGAGTTTGATTTGAACGTGAGTCCGGACAAAAATATGCCATGCTCTTGCCAAATATTATACGTGATTTTAATAGTGGATTACGTTTAATTTTTGTTTTATTTCATTGCATTGTTGGATAGATATGTGCCAATTGGCACAATTGGTATGACCCCGAGTCTGGGATCTTCTCCTACCTGTGGGCGGTGGGGACCCAGCCTGGCCTGAGTAATGTGGTAGACTTTGTCAAAGTGTCTCGTCGAGAGCACAGTGCCTGCTCTGGCTATGTGACCCTACAGCACGGGGAGACGTACTACTCAACACTTACAGCCTTCCATGGTGGATATGATAAACTCAACGTGTCAGCTTCATCAGATGGAGGTGATTGTCCTCATTATCAATGCATTGTCCCTGTGACCATTGTCACAATTGCAATTATTGTCATTGTCATTAAATCATCGTCATCATCATGTTTGCCATTGCTGTTACACTCACAGTTGTAACCACTTCATCATTATCATCACCATCATTATCCCCAAAATTACAATTATTCTCATTGTCATCATTATACTATCATTACCATTGCAGTCAAATTATCATCAACATCATTGTCATCATAACTGTCTGCTAATTTTTATCATCACCACCAATAATCACTATTACCATCATCAAAATAATGCTCTAATGTGTACTAATTATTTACCTTTTCAGTTTACTGGCAATCTAAATCTGCTGACACAGGGTGTCTCAAAAAAAATTAGTCAATCAATCCATAGATATTAAAAAATACTAACACTCTCTCTTTTCAAAACTTATCTATAGAGTCTGAAGGTGTAGTAAATACTCTACACATTGGTCTTTATCCAAATTCATTTGGACTCCCTAGTTCAAAGGTACAGCTAATTATAAATGAAATGACTTGAATTCCAAGCTAGGCCACTTGCTATCTTATGACCCATACCGAGAAGGTGAAAAAAGCGGTCCAAACAGATTTTGACAGTCTTTACAAGCTGGTCGTAACTTTTAACTAAAAAGTCAAAAAAATCCTGTCAAGCGTAAAGAAAAAAAAACAATTTAGTTTTCTCTTGAAAAGAAAGGTTGTTTGGCTGCTACATCTCGTTCGAGACTCGCTATGTAAGGACGTCTCTGTAATTATGGTTTTGCCATCATCATTTTCATATAAATTACAATCATCATAATCCTCATTTTTATCTCAATCCTCTATCCTCGCAGAAATTGGTGAACTCATCCCACACACAAAAATATATATATATATCCTCACTGTAGCAGTGTCGGAAACATTTACTTTGTGGATTTTTTTTACATTAACACAACGATGAATAGCCATAGTTGCAAACAAATTCGTTCATTTCAGACACAGCCCATTGTCATCATATTAATATAATCAGTCTATGGGTCATATATTGATCTCCTCAGTGACTGTGGATCTGACTCCACCGATACAAGGCAGTGTCTATGATGGCCTGCTGCCTGGACCCACAGATCTAGACTTCTCCTCAAGGCCAGCCACAGTGGAGGCTCAGTGGCAAGGATTCTCAGATCCTGAGTCTGGTATCGAAGACTACCAGGTTACAGTCTATTGCAAGCATGATGACAGGTTAAGATTCGCTTGAAAGGATTTGGACTTCCATTTAATGTTAAACTGGTGCAGCATAGCCACAATATGCTAAAGTATTGTGCAAATTCCGATAAAAGCATGAAACTCCCCATGTTGGTTCTTCATGCCATGACAAGATTTTTCAGATATGGAGGCATTTCATATTTGACCTCTGGCGACCTGGAGAGGTCAAAGAACTTTGCATATACTATTCATCACTTGTGCGCTTCAAAAGTTCACTTTTCGATGACCTAAGTCTATGTCATAGGTCTTCATACAATGAAAATAACGACCTTTGTTAACCTGTTTATAGCTATTTGTAAGATTCATTCTTTAAACCGCACTTTTTTTCACAAGGTGTTCATGCTGTTAAGAGAATGTTCATATATAGGTCATTTCATATTGAACCTGTTGTCACATTATGGGAGGTCATGACCTTTTTAAAACAATATCCTAGATATGGTTTTTAATAAGATTTTCATAATTGTAAATGCCACTATTTTCATGACCCAAGTCTAAAGCTTTACTTTTGGTACCATTAAAAGAATTTTTAGATGTGGGGACATCATATTTGACAAATAGATACCCTTGGAGAGGTCAATGAACTTTTTTAAAATCTTAGTTGCCGTTATTTATGAAATTTATTCGCCAAAACGCCGTTTTTTGTTGACCCAATCCCCAATAGTGCAAAGAACGGTATTGCACCTATTATTTTACAGTCATGATATAAAAAATCAGACCCAGCAAACAATTTTGAGGTGACCTCTGACCTCGTTTCTCCTTGCTTTATTGGCAGACGCAATAGACCTTTCTGCGCTTGGTAAGGTTCAACGCGGCAAAAATAAAGAAAAGTTATCACAGATCACCAAAATATATTATATGATACTTGAAACAAAATCACCATTTTCAACAAAGCTACAAAATAATTCCTACATATGCCTTTTTACTATGTGTTGATGGCGTTATGAGGACTTTTTTGGAAAAATATGTTGCCAACCACGGCTTCAATTAATGCACTAACGGCAGCCCATACAAAATGGCGCCAATGTTTACAAACAAAAGGAAGGACTATATGATGAAGATTTAAGTAGAAATCTGTGGATCTGTTTTGTAATGGAAAATGTACATATGTCAAGCAATATCAACTCTTGTGTGTTGATTATACCCAGCTGTACGTATACACTTGGACCTGGATAGCCACGTTTTTAACCTATTTACCAAGACCAATGGTCACTGTAAGACAATGATGCTTGTCCGATGTGTCACTTATAAATAGGAAAATTGTGTTTGCGTCTGCCCTCATCAATAGGAAAATTGAGATTGGAGGTCATACAAAACAATTCTTTGGGGTCTGACTTCTTGACACGTTGTAGATTACAAAAATACACTCCTTTTGCTCTAATAGGACTTGAAAAATGGCATTTGGAAGATGAAACATGATAAATAACGGCAATCAAAGTACACAAAGTTTATTGACCTCGCAAAGGTCATCAGAGGTCAAATATGAAATGTCTACATATCTGAAAATTCATATCATGTCAAGAATACCCAAAATTTAGATATGGGTAATAAAAAAGTGGTTTTGAATATTTAATCATCTGTATAGCTATACATATTATACACAAAGTTCATTGAACCCTCAAAGGTCACTAGGGGTAAGATATGAAATACCTCCATATCTAAAAAAATTGCCATGGCATGAAGAACCAACATGCGAAGTTTCATGCTTTTATCACAAAATGCACAATTCTGTCCCCATGCCGCAACACTATTACAGAAGTTACTGTTCTTTGATATTGAATGAAAAAGTTGTTTTTGAGGAAATTTTTGAATTTTATTGGCTACTTATGTGATAGATGTGCTGTGGTCCAATTGCTAGGGTGTCAGACTCATGTGCAATGAGTTTTATAAACTCAGAGTTTTATAAAAAAAAAAAAGTCACAGAATTATTTTAAAGTTATTTCAAGGAAGTGACTCAAGTCGAGTCGAGTTATTAGGTTGAGTCGAGTCGAGTCACAGTGTGTTATCAAGTCGAGTCAAGACAAATTTATGCTTGAGTAAATTCGGGTCACCGATTTTTGAACACCCATCTTATTAATTATAGCATGGTAGATTGAACACAAGGCACCAGTTTATAACGAATATATTCGTTATAAACTGTGTAATGGATACCTGCAGAATATTTCAAGTCTTTGATATATCAAAGACTTAAAATATTCTGCAGGTACCCATTACACTGTTCCTGCTGGATGGTTCTACCAAAGATCTGTATAATAGCTAACAAAGAGTGAAACTTCGGTTTTAGCTCTGGTTTGGCTTTGGGTCTGGAATAATTTTTACGCTTATAAGATCAAAACCAAATTGTGACATGCGAAACTGTTTCTGAAATAGAAAATATATAATTATTTTTTGAAAGCATGACAGAAATTTTGCAATTTTGAATGCATTTAAAGTTTGGTTCCAGGGCAGCATAAAAGCATGAAATTGGACTAAAGAGTCTGTTTGATGCGACGTATATTTGTACGAGATAAGCAGTCACAACTGGACGTTACGCAAAGTTTGCATGCAAACATTAACGCCTTTGTACCGTAAGTCACTGCAAATACATTTTAACACTTTTTTGTAGACTCAGGTGTTATTAGCCTTGACTCAAGTCGAGTCGAGCCTTCCGATGAGTCAGTTACCAGTTGGGACTCAAATCGAGTCGAGGCACCAAAAATTGTGACTAGAGTCAGACTTGAGTCGAGTCATTACAGCTGTGACATTACTGCAATAGCCTCCTCCACCTAGGAATATAAACGGGTTCATGTGATGGTAGAGACCAATTTGGACTGATCTTTAGCTCCTGAAGAAAACTGGTCTCATGGACAGGGGTAATACTTGCTAAGTGCTTTGCGACTTCGGTATATAAGCACCACATATTAATATCTTTTTGTGGCGAGAAATTAGGTTTTGTTTAAGAAATGAGGAATTTGTTATTTTGATAATTTCATTCTATTCACATTGTGTAGTGCCAATCACACAAATGACTTTGAAGTCATCCATGAGACCGAGGCAGTGGACATTGAGACATCCTCCATTGAGTGGCATCACTTCCATCTGCATCACAAGGACCAGGTCTATGTCAACCTACGCACCATCAACCAGGCACTGAATCACATCGATACTCCGACGAATGGGTTCTTGGTAGACCTGACTCCTCCAATACTGAGAACAATAGGAGATGGGCTGGTAGTGGGTCAAGATGCTGACTTCCAGGTGAGTCAACTTGACCTTGTAGGTCCAGGTGTGAATCACATAGATACTTGAATGAAGGGGTTCTTGCTGCAAATTCTAGGAGATGGGATGTTTGAGCATTGATTAGATTTGAAATTCAGTTATGTAGTAAATGAAGTCTTAATGGATCTGACACCGAAACCCTTGAAGACTGGCTGGTGATTGGTCTTGCAGGTCAGTTGCATATTGACTTGCAGGTGAGTTGCATAATCGTAATTGCAAGTGAATTATTCTTTCCTGCACTAAACAGCTCTTCCTTATGTTAGTGAGCACATATAAACCACGGTAATAATGGTCCATTACTAAAGTAGAAACCTTCAAATAATGCACTTTTTGAAATTTGAGGTTTCTTTATGTAGTTGTATTCTACCTTCATCTCCCTAGTTGCATTCTGACCATCTTGCTGTACATTGGGACTACTTTGATGATGAGTCTGGTATTGAGTCCTTTGAGTTGGCAATCTATGAGATGAAACAAGGAAATAAACACAAGATCTTTCCATTGGGTAAGTACTGCTTTCTGAGATCCAGTGAAAAATTGCAATTAACCACTTTTCCCGTTTGATTTTACACCAAGATGAGTGGCTGTAACATGGTATGGCATTTCCTTTTTCTTTTCTTGTTGTGTTTTTCAGACAAAAATCCGAATAGCTTTGAATTGATTACTGACATCACGGCTCGTTCCCATGTACAAGCTGGGCTGACACTGCAACCAGGGGCCTTGTACGTGACGCGAGTCAAGGCCAGGAACCAGGCCAAACTAGTTGCCTCTCATGAAACCAGTGGTATCAAGGTGGACCCTAGCCCTCCTTTGGTGAGTAGAGTTAAGATAATAATAATGTGTAGTTAGAAAGTGCACGTTTTGGTGAGTATAGTTAAGATAGTGGGAGTACAGAATGCCATGGGCCAGTGGTTTCGATTCCTGCCAGGAACGTGGTGGTTTTTGTCCTTGGGAAAGACACTTAACTTCAATTGCCCCTCTCCGCCCATGAATATGTATGGATATGTGGGAGGGTAATGGACAATATGTGCACTGATATCGGCTGCCACGTAGTCTTGTGGCCAAAACAACAAGGGTTGATACGATGGAAGCACTATAGGCATTTATCATTTAATTATGATTTAATATATAGAGGTGTTTGATTTAGAGAAAAGTGTCTTTTAACAAATGAGGAAACTTCTTTATACTCTCATTATTTATAACAAAACTGGATCGGCCATAATCTTAACGGGTCCTTAATGTATCCATTTTCTAGTTTGGACACACTTTATTTTTTAATGAGTGATAAAACAGGAAAGTTCCGTCGTTGATGGTCAAAAGACAAAGGTTACCAATATTAATAAGCCATTTGCGAGTTAAATTTGAATAAAATCTTGAACGCTGACTTTATCCAATGCTTTGCACATGTTAAATTCGCATTCTCCCGACCAAAGAGACTGTTACTATAACACGTGATTCGGGGCAAGCCTAAGCTAGCAACCCCCAGCTCCGGAATGGTCTGGTGTCTTTGTGCCATTATCACCCATTGTGAACTACCGGTATGTATTGGTGCTGAGCTCTCTTACGTAACTATGCAAGAGCTTGCCCCGAATCATGTGATTAGCAACAGTGTCCTTGGTCTGGAGAATTCATAGTTAAAACGTGCCATGCATTCTGAGCAAGTCAGTGTACCAGACGTCTTTCAAATTTAAATCTCAAAGGGTATAGGTCACTCGGAAATGGCTTATTGTCCTAGGACATTTTCAGGACATTGGACGCATTTGACTTTTGCCTTTCACATGTTGGAATGTTGATGTAAACAACTAATGTATAGTGCTTTTGAAAGATCTGTCAAAGCTAATTGACCTGTGGAGATTATGACTATAGTTAAGTTTCAATCGCCTCTAGTTGTCAGAACGGTGAAACCTTGTTATTAATCCCGACACAAGAGACAACATGGGAAGTGATGATTATCATTTCAATTGACGAAAATTGTACAAACTAATGTGACTTTGCAGTACGTAAAAGATGTTGATCCATTTGATTTTGATTAAAGATGAGATATGTCCGTGGAGGCAATCTGGATGGAGAGGTGGAAGAAGTCATCAATGGATATTTGTATCAGAACAGTCTCAGCACCATCCAAGCCTCCTGGCAGGCTGTAGATAGACAGAGTGGCATCAAGAGCTACTGGGTGGCAGTGGGAACTGCTCCATGTCAGTATAACTTTTGTGTGTACAGTTAGCTTTGTGTTCAACAAGGTACATGTAGATACATTGGCTGAATATGGCCCCATTTGGAGACGACGAGCTGTTATATATATCCATTATGTTAATTAATCACTGTTCTAAGTGTAGCTATTTGGAGTAATTAATTGCGTGATAAAATGTGTCTAAAAGGTTGTACACAGTCACGTTTTCCTTGTGATTGATGTGATGATCATCATAGATGATCATTATCATAGAGTAAGCAGATTTGTAGTTGAGTCCTTCGTATGTCACATCTCATGTGTGGAATTATGAAGATGGTTGTCCGATATTTTGATATTTGATATATTTCATGTATTTTGTTCTAGATTTTAAAGATATCCAACCTTTCTCCTCCCTGGGCCCCAAGAGCGAGGGTATCCTATCAGACCTGAATCTGCAAATGACTAACATGTCAACATGCAGTGATGAGGCATTCACTGTTGATTGTCAGCCCGTCTACTACGTGTGTGTAAAGAGTCAGAATGGCGCAGGAGCATTCAGTGACGTCATTTGCTCCTCACCAATCAGAGTGGTGGAGGAAGATCAGACAGGTTAATTTTTCAAATTACAATTTAGCAAAATGTGATATGATCACTCTCAGGGCTTGAAATTGGGCTGAAGACCATGTAGGGATACCAGTTTTCCAGCTAGCCGGAATTCCAGATTTTTAATGTGGAATCCGACCAGAAAATAAATCCTCGTTGCAAGCATATAAAAAAAATTAAAAGGAAATAAAAAACAAAAATTGGTTACGTGTTGTTTGATCGTCGCTCATGAGCCAATAAAAAAATTGGTCACTTGCTACGTGTCAGCGTGCTAGACTTGTACTTAGTGCACTCAATCAAATGTAAGTTTTTGCTTAGATTCATATTGTTTTCTGGCCCTGGTGCAAAAAATGACTTTCTGCAGCCCTTGTACTTTCAGTATTTAGGAGCAAATTGCTTTATTATAAAGTTTGAAGCACGAAGAGGCAATCATTCACACAAACACACACCCGGTCTGGTTGTACTCTACTTCTGTGGACATTATTATTCATTTCCTCTGTTCCTATTGTTTTGATTTTTAAAAATTTTCCCAACATATTGTTACTCTTAACCATACATGTACATCAAACCTGCTCAAAATCAACCAGGCCATGTACATGATGTATCTGACGTTGATTGATTATAGATATGATATATCATTTGCCATTTGTGCATTTTCTTTGTTGTGAGCGGCAAAAGTACTCAAAATCTTTACAACGAACCTGATGAAGTTTTAGATCTTTGAATGCTGTACATTTCGACATTATGTTCTCTGATCTCGTTCCCAATTCAAAAATTTGCTGAGTCATGTTTTGTTTAACTGATGAATTATAGCAACTGCGAACACCCATTCATGGATTCCCTGCTTTACAACACCAACTACTAATGGAAATTTCCAACAATGCATCACTTGAAGCGTTGTTGGAAATGGCCTTCTTGTATTGTTTTCTTCAGTTACTTTTTGGATAGCTGCAAATGATCTGCTCTTTTGCTAGCTTATTTAGGACCTAGACATTGCAATTTGGCCTGACATTTCAGTTATGTGTCTGACATTCTCATCAGTTTGGTTTACTTGTACGAATAGCTTAAGATTTTTGCAGATTTAGTAAAGTTCATAGCTTTGGAGTAGTTTGTTTGAGTGCATTATACTATTCCCTCGGCATGTTTTGCTTTTGGTAGGTTATGTAACTGATGGCCCACGTATGGTACAGGATATAGATGCACAACAAGAAAAAACAACAGTCTCCATCTGGTTTGATGACTTTGAGGTAAAACCTTTCTCTTAATTTCAGTTCTTCTGCACTCTACTTACCCGTAGAGTATTACTATATGCATATTTTTCCGAGAGGGCACTAGCCTTTCGCTAAGTTTTATTACCCAAAGTACGGTACCTTGCGGCCCGCCCGCTGTACTTTCTCTTTTCTCTGAGCGACGCTGCGTGAAAGACGTATATTTTCAGAGCTCTCGATTTGCTCATTCTGAATCTCCTCAGCCATTCATTATAGCTTAGTTCATGGTTTTTGTTCAACTATTTTGTCATCTGTTGCTATTTCTACAAGTTGCGCGAGATTTTGTGACATTTGGTCATTTTCTTCGTGATGTTTCTTTAGTCGTTACTGGTACATTTCGGGAGTGGTCGCTCACTCCCGTTACATGGTCTTTACGAGACTGCGTGCCTCAGCCGTCGCACAGGTTGCAAGTAACTCACGCCATACCCAACTTGCAAGGCTTCGCAAAGGTTGCAAGGTACCCACTTCCCACATTTACCCAACCATTATTTAACGTAACTATTCGCGCAGGCTGCAAGTAACTCACGCCGTGAGGCTTTGCAAAGGCTGCTTTCTCAACCTCGTCCCCAGGGTGTCGAGCAATACGCGCCCTCTACTAGCTGCTCTCTCACCCTAGTTTTGGATCATTTGTATGGTTCATTAACATCAGAGTTCCAGGTTGCTTCTTGAGTCCCTTTACACTCTGAAGCTGATGCTTCTCCGAAAAAGAAGAAGAAATACAAGTTGACAGATATGTCCATTGGCCTTGGCTTATGTCCTTATGAGCCTTAATTGGCCGCCTCCAAACCCTAACATACCCCACACGATTTCCCGTCTGCTGGACTTTCCAGTTGTGTCAGTATTCACCCCTAGTCCTCTTGGTGCTCCTATGGACTTGCCATCTGAACCTCCCGCCAGGGACCCAGATATTACCTCTTCTCAGACGCCTCAGGAGGCCAAACAAGAAGAGGACACGACTATGCCAGCCTCCATGGCCACACTTTATCGCCTGTTTCAATGAGACATGACGCATGTATTGGGGTTCCCTGAACCTGTGAAGCCCGCACCTACCACACAACTGGAATCGTTCAAACGACTAATGGCTCCTGAGTCACTTGTCACCCCCATCCCACCCCAGTGGTTCTCTTCAATCGGGTTTGTTCTCAACATACCAAGTCTGTGTTCGACCCACCCAAACTGTGTTGTTGTACTCACTGCTGGAGTTTGTATTCCTTACCATGCCTACCATTGCTGATGACGTGCATGATAAACTTGTCTCCGACTCTGTTCATCAGGCTTCGCCTGTATCCTTGTCTCCGAACACTGCCCAGAACCGTAACGAGCGGGTGCTTCAAAACACTGACAATGCCGCTCGTTTGGGTACAATCCATGCATTGTTTTTGCTCCTACTGTCCAAATACTTATGCTAGGAGTGTCAAACCAATTACACCATTCAGCCGCCTTTTGCTGTCTGGACAACTCACTTCGGGCAATTCTCAGCGAACGTGCTCTTTTTTGTCGTCACAGTATAGAGACACAACGGGCAGCTATTCTGGATGCCATATTTCAAGTATAAGCCTCCCAGCCGTCCAGACCCAGTTGTCCTCCGCCACAGCCGTCAAGCCGTGGTTTTCGTTCCACCGCTGGACGCCCTGCAAATTCATGGGCCACTTTAAGCCCTTCAGCCTCAACTGCCGCCTTTCGGCAGTGGTTCGGCTGGCGGAAGTGACTATGCTCACCAACAACCCATCACAGGACCTGTGGGAGCCCATTTGGCAAATTTCTCTGGGTCCGTGGACCAAATCACTTCCGACTAGTGGGTTCTCGCCACCATCTCAGTCAGCTACCTCCTGGAGTTTCAGAGTGCACCCCCCCCCGGGACACACATGCCCACCCAACTTGACCGCCCAGCAATTTACACAAATGCCAAGCACTTGTAGATGAAATAGCGGCATTGTTAACAAAGAACGCTATCAGAGTTGTACAAACCCGAGAAGGATCTTCTCTGGGGTTCCATTCCATGTTCTTCCTGGCATCCAGGAAGAACATTGTGGTGCCCGACCTTGAATCTGCAGCCCCTCAACCGCTTCATGCGGTTTCGTATGGACACCCTCAGGGTTGTCCTGGACTCTATGCAGGTCCCTTGTTGTGCCGCCTCCCTGGGTGTCTCGGACGTGTGTTTTCGTGTTTAGATCCACCTAGACCACACCAGGTTCCCTCGGTTTTCCTACAAAGGCACCACATACGAATTCCAAGCCCTTCCTTTTGGCTTGTCCACGGCCCCTCAGGTCTTCATCAGAATTGTGAAGATGCTAGCCATGCGGTTCCCTCCATCGTCAAGGTTTACAGGTTTTCATTTACCTAGACAACTGGCTCATCATTACGGACTTACTTACATTTGTTGGATTAACCAATTACATTTGTTGGCTTAATCCGTTCACGGTTCCATCCTGTATCCAAAGTGGTACTCGGTGGTTTAATTTGTTTGCTTATAGGGCTCACACTTCCTTTTGGCCCGCCTTCCACATCGTACACTATCGTACATTGGTACATTGTACTGTGGGTAACAAATCTAAGTGAATGGCTAGCGCCCTGTAGGGTATAATGCATAACTAATAATATTCTCCTGATCCCTCATGATGTGAACTAAGCTTAAGTGAACTGATTTTTCATGGATCAGTTTAACAATATCAGTATTATGGAAAGCAAGAAATCGTGATAAAATAAGGAAAATAAAGTGGAAATCTGCATGACTTGTGTGAGTAAATATATGCAGGTTTTTTTACTGGTTCTAGTGGTTTCAGAAAATAATTATTATCTCAGTTGTGCATAAACAATGCCAATTTTCAAACGCCAAAATTGATTTTGCTCAGAAACTAATTTTAATTTTTATTATTAAGTGCAGAGTTATCAGTAGTATGCATAAATGAGGGAATTGTCTACAAAAAGAGTGATATTTATATTTGTTAACCACAGAGCAAATTGCATGGCATCTCTCACTATGAATGGGCAGTGGGTACAACCCCTGGGGGCGAGGACGTCCAACCTATGACCTCTGATGGGATAGTGCCTGGCAGTGATGACGATGTGCAAGGTATGGTTGCCATTATATAACTGACATACAGATCCTTGTCATTTGATTAGCGGAACTCACATCACTTGGCATTCGTTATTGCTCCCATTCACGCCGGGGCTCAAAAATTCCCATTCGTCCTTGGTGAATGGGATTTACTATTCAACAGTTAGGATCATTCTTGTACCATGACGCGGCATTCATGTGCAAATTACAAGCTGGTGTGCATATTGAGCGTTGCGCGTACTGTTCCCAAGAGCCAGCGCAACAGAGTTTAATCCTTTTGTGAAGGGTTGGTTTGGAAGAGAGAAATACATTTCCCACAAATTTTGTATTGAAATTGAATTTCTTTTTAACTGTACATCAAATGACAGGGATTTATATGTCGGTAATATAAAACAATATTGAGAGGCTTTAAATTGTGAAATTGGAGGAATATTGTCACTTGGTAATTTTTGGACAGGCATATATCCATGAAGTCCCTGTCACGTAGCTCACTGAAGGGTTGACAAGTGGTGATTTCAATTATGAAGGATGGTTGATGTGCATGCAATGTCCGCAGCCGTTGTACATTGTGAGGTAGGATGATAAAAAAGACTGAAACACATTGGGTGGGAAAAGTGAAGGTGGGATGGTTGCTCACAACCCCCCCCCCCCCTTTCCCTCAGTGTAGGGTCTAGTGATGATGTCGTCTGCTGAGGGTCGATATACAGGGTAATTAGTCCTTGGCTGAATATAGTTGAATGTTGATACTAAGATAAAGTTGACTGAAAGAGCAGTGAAGATTTTTATTTCATCTACCAAGCCGCACAAAAAATGATTCGTGCCAGCTCCTGTTCACAGTAACTGTCATATGGACCAGTCGTTTTGTACAATAGCTTACACAATGCATGGGGGACCATTGTGATGGCAACTAGATCTGTGCCTTGATTGGCCCATACCTCAATGCAGGTATGACAACATTAAGAGAACTGAACGTTGATGGACATTTTCCATTTTAAGTTGAAGATAAAAATTGTGGGAATCAAACTATCTTCAGATAGTACTAGTATAAATGTTTGGTTATATTTCCAGGGTAAGTGTGGCCATGCAGATTAGTTGGATTATTTGATCTTGGAAATCAATTGCAACTTATTTGTTTTTTTTTCATATTAATTGAATTATGAAAAGAGACAATATGCAAATACATGCCTACATAGGTAAGTCATCCATCATTATGATACAGAATGCGATTGTATATATCTTGTTGAAATATGTGATGTGAATACTAGGACATGCAATGTCATAATGTCTGTTTCTCATATTATAGGATTGGCAGGCAAAGGCAAGGCCCAGTCCCCTCTGCCCCTCCAGCATGGAGTGTCTTACTACAGCACACTACGAGCCATCACCAATGCAGACAGTGTCTTAGAATCCACCTCCAATGGCTTCACAGTGGACATCACTGCACCAGAGATTATGATCACTGACCTGGGCCAGTATGATGCAAGTGTGGACCTGGTGAGTGGATTATGTTGGCTGTCGTTTAGCAGAAGTCCAACATTCTAAGCACATTCTCACTTTACTACAGAGTACTTCAACAGGAGGAATGTGGCCTATTGGTTAGGGTTAGTTACCCATGTTCAGAGAGTCAGGGGTTAAAATCTGTCTCCTAGTCATATGTTGTGTCCTTGGGCAAGCCACTTCACCCCACTTGCCTCTCTCCACCCATGAGTATAAAGGGGGGACTTGCATTAACGGGAAGTAACCTGCGATAGACTGGCATCCCATCCAGGGAGAAGAAAACCATTCTCATTCGTTTCATGCTACTGAAATCGGAGATAAACGCTGACCTAATGGGCCACATTGGCTTGTGACTTTTACTTTAACACCGCTCATGAGCTTCAGTAGAAGGGACAGACCACTTAGATAAACATTTTCCCGCTTGTGTTGTGCAAAGTACATGTACACAAAACTAATTGTTATCTTAAATTGCACAAACCCAGTAATAAATTTTGGCCTGCAACAGTTGGTTTCTCTTAAAAAGTCTTCCTGGGTTGCCAAGTCTTTTATCATGCTCTATAGACTAGGATCTCTGTGCATTAACAATAAATGATGCTTTGCCAGCTCTCATGATCCATTGACCGGACTAACTGGACGTCCGGACTAAAACATGCAGTTTATGTGGGCAGCTTTTCAGAGTTTATTACAGTTCAGTTCCCAAAGTATCCAGTTCAGTGGCAAATCTAAAGACTTATTAAAGAGAAGGGTACATCGGCTTTCCGTGTGACACATTAAAAGTGTCCAAGGTTCACATTCAGCCATGGTTTATTTGTGGTTTATTAACAGAGCTTAGACGGTGGACTTCACCTGTATCAGTCTAACACAGACTCCATCGATGCCATGTGGGATGTGAATGAAGGAGAAAGTGACATCATGGCTACCTATTTCTCCATGGGTCGGTACCCTGGTAATGAAGATGTCTTCCCTGTGACTGCAACTAATAAATCCTACATTCCATCAGCACTGATGACTCCTGCTGACATAGGTACAATTGGACAGTTCTTGCTGGGTGTCGAATCATTCGGCTGGCTTTAATCCTAAAAGTGGTTACCATAGTAATTTGGAGCCAGATGCATTAATGCCTATTGTTTACTTTTGAGTCCACCTATATCATTTTCTTTTCAATGATGTATAATGATTGTGTTGTCTGGAATACTATATTTTCGTGTATCATACTTTTACTTTGATTTCATTGGATTTACTATTTGGGAATGTATGCAGGGCCCCAATGGAAACCAGTTTTTACTTCGTATTACACACCTTGGATACATAATTGTATATTAAAAAAATTATTAAATAAAAAAGTTTCTTGTGCTGTCAGATGTCATGCTTTTGTAGACACATGACAACCATATGCTCATTAATTTCATTAGATATTTGTTTGATCTAGGAGTGCCCAATATTCTGAGTGTTCAAGCAGTCAACAGTGTTGGGCTGAGGAGAACTGTCTATGCCACCAGCTTGACCGTAGATAATACTCCACCTACTGTTGGACAGGTATGGATTAATCAACTCTCTTGCATATGACAATCAAAAGCCTAATACAGGATCCCATAGTTAACATTAAGATGCTGCACACTACGTGTAAAGGTAATGTACAATATTTACAAGCATTACAAAATGAAACTACCAAATTATTATCATGCAGATATGCAACTTTTCCGAAGATCCGCTGATTTCTGCATTATCAAAAATCCAGTCGTGAAAAAAAATTAATATTGCTGTGTATACGTATATAAAAGCATTAAAAAAAACAGGACACAGACTCCGTAGGCATTCTCCAACAGTCTGGCTGTTTCATGAATAAACGTGTCGCTATGGGCTGTGCAGAGGAAAAAGTACCCCTTCAACGGCAAGAAAAGGA
The DNA here is from genome assembly GCA_029964075.1 of Patiria pectinifera. Lineage (NCBI taxonomy): Eukaryota > Metazoa > Echinodermata > Asteroidea > Valvatida > Asterinidae > Patiria > Patiria pectinifera. The sequence goes on along the minus strand of CM057147.1, from coordinate 12,664,378 downwards.
GAGTTGGGGGAGACCTACACTTGTTCCTGGTCCATCCATTGCTTATTTCGAAAGGATTCAAACTAATTGGGGGCAGGGATTAGACTTGAAGACCATCACAAGACAAATTTGAATGCACCCGTGCACCGACGACGCCTGACGTGAAGACGCTGTGGCTAAGCTTTGGCACATTCAGGAAGTCGTGAATACCCCATGTGTGAACCAGTATAGTACAGTACACACACGCTGTGTGTCCTGAACACGGGGCTCTCAAAAGGTGGTAAAAACGCCCTCTTTGTTGGCGCATGGGCATGGGCGTCGCCAGGATTTTTTCTAGAGGGGGGCAAAAAAAAAATTTTGGCAAAAAATGCTTGTATTTCTCAACATATTCTCGATTTATCCGTTTTAGAGGGGGGCAGGGACATTCCCCCCCCCCCCCCCAACTCATTAAATTTACACCACTTTGTCTTCGCGCCTCTTTTTCTTTTTTTTCTTTTTTTTTCTTTTTTCTTTTTTTTTTTTTTTTTTTTTCTGCTTTTCCAGGGGGGGGGCAAGTGCCCCCCCTTACCCCCCCCCCTCGCGACGCCCATGCGCATGGGGCCCTCATCAGGGCCCTCTATCTATCCTGGGCTATCCTGGGCCTCTTTTCTGTGTATATTTGTTCAGCTTTGGTTTACTTTTAGGTCTTAACGCACGTATTTGCACTGATACTGCGTGGCTGGTTCTCATGGCAGTCAATGCGTGCTGATACCGCTCAGTACAGGTGCGTTTTTGGCATGTAATGGTGGGCACAACTTAAAATATCTGTATTCTTATTACATGAATATATCGTGGGACTATTTAGTATTTTCCCTAAATATACAGGAGCAAGAATGTCAGTCCCGTGGATTGGGTAATATATCTGCCTCCTTTTTGACAAAAGGGGGTGGTGGACCAATAGGATCTGATAATAAGAGAATGCAAAATCACAATGTCCTGTAAACATGACCATAAAAGAGTACTTGTAAAAACGGATTTAAGAAAAGAAGATCAAACAAATTGAATAGTAAAAGTGTTACTTCAACTGGTGGAAATACAAACAATATTAAACAAGGAGGCTACTAAAATTTCCATTGTCCAGAAAATTGTCTCCCATTACTTAGCAAAAAGGGTGGAGTGGTATATAGGCAATCTATATAAAATCTTGGAAGTATACCTTCTCTCCAGATAACTTGTTGTTTAACACTGCATCATCCAACTAACGATGTTCTTTTCCTGTCTGCCATTACCATCCAGGTTCAGTGTCCTGCCTTCATTTATGCCAATAGCGCCCTCTTGTGTAGTTGGACTGGTTTCTTGGATGCTGAGTCTGGCATTGATCATGTGGTTTTTCTGGTTGGGACGGCCCAGGGACAAAAAGACGTGTTCCAGTCTGATGATCTGCCTGGCTACCTCACTCACTACAGTGTTACAGCAAGTGAGCAAAAGACATTTAAACCAAATATTTCAATGGAAAATTTCTGAAAGTTTCTCCAAGAAAGTGATGTCATTAGTCACAGTTTTCTAAATTATTGTTAGATTATTTATATTTCCCCCAAATTGCCATTCATGTTGAATGTTAGTGGTGTAGTTGAACCATCTCAGGCAGGTCCAAACAAGTCACCCAGTACCAAGGCACACGCTATTCAATTATTAACTGTGACAAGACATCCCTTTGTTATTATCTATCCCCAGCTACATGTGACTGGATGCATAAAATGGACTTATGAATTGACTAATAAGACCTAGTAGAATTGTGATGGACTTGACTAAAACACTGCTGAGAGTTGGTTCTTACTAACTGTATAAAGTTGGTTCTAACTGTATAGTTATTGTTGACTCTTCCAAATCACTTAAAGTTGCGTTCCCATGCTCTTAAATAAATTCTTTTTTTTTTTCCTCCTCGCTCTCAATTTTTAGCTTGTATGTTTTACTCCATTCAAACAAATTTCCTCTGTTTTGGATGTCAACATCGTTTTAAAAAAAGATTTAGGTTTTTGGCACAAACGTCCACTTTGCAAGCAGACTGGCTCCCGATCCGTACATTAGGGATATTGAATGTGGGCAGGAACCAGCCTACCCCGCCAGATGGAATTATTAAATCTAAAGATTAATGTGGCCTGATGTAGCGAACTTAGCAAGTTCTTCTTCAGAGGCTAAAACAGAAATGACAGAGGTACACACATTAACATGGGGGTGCACACAAACATGCAGGGCTGAAAGAAGAAACACAAAGGGAGGATTAGGTGGGAAAGGTGTGGAAAGATGCAGGGGAGGGTGGATGAGAGAACAAAGGAACAAAGGGAGATGGCAAACCACAAGGGGTCTGGTGTAAACAGGGTAGGGACCAGAAAGGGGAAGGATCAAAGGTCACAGGGAGTGGGAACGGACAAAAGAGTGTGAGAGTGATGATGATGGGGGGGGGGGAAACAGTATGGAGGTGGAAAGGGATGAAAGATGGGGGAAGATGGGTAAACACAAACAAGGAAGACCAGGTGGATTATCTGTAACAGAAGACAATGGAGGAAGAAAAAAATTAATCATTCCCAAGTTGGATGTTGAGACCATGTGGTTGAATAGTTCGAAGAGGATTCATCCACACTTTCTCTCTGCTGAGGCGAACTGAGTCCTTGCGATGGCCAAGAGATTCAATGCCCTGAAAAATCATATTAGAAATGGAGTGGAATTATTGTCAGGCAGCCAAGAATTCAAAATCGTAAAGTAATAATTCAGTGACTAAACATTGGCCAATTTGGGTTTTTTGGGTTGATGTCTCATTCAAAAGTGAATAACTTTTGTTGTGCTAGAAAAAAATGCAATTTAAAAAGGGAATCTTATTTTTTGGGGGATGAAACTTGAAAAAAAATGGGGAACGCGTAAGGCAAGTGTAAGAATAAGCCATCACCAAAATTGTTACATGGTATTTATGGTAAATTTCTCAAACGTATTAAACTTATATAATTGTCTAATATAATATTAATGGTAACTAACGTGTTGACAGGTCTAAATCTGATTCACAACCGAGTCTACTATGTCACTGTGGAGGCCTTCAATGCTGTCAACCAAAGCACGATGGCATTCTCTAGTCCTATTGAGATTGATGATACACCTCCAACATACGGCCTTGTAGTGGAGCTATCTGGTGTGTATAGCTTCAATTTCAGTGATCCTGTGAACCAACCAGAATGGGAGTGTGCAAGCGAAGAGGAATGCTTGAGCTTGGACGGAGAGTGTCTGGAATCGCTTACCCAGCTGCAGATCCTATGGCAACCGTTCACTGACGAAGACACTCAGATCACCAAGTATGAGGTTGCCCTGGGCACCACACCAGGAAGGTCTCAAATCAAATCTTTCTATGAGGTGTCCAAGGATCAGACCTCAGAGATTTTTACCAACATTGATCTGAGTAGTGTCCGTAAAGTCTATGCTACAGTGAGAGGCTACAACGAAGCCGGCCTGACCAGCACTGCAGTATCCAATGGCATCTTTGTCAGCCGGTTCAGTGCAGGACTTCCACCACTCAGACCATTCCAAGTCAAAGATGGAGTCACTGATTTAGACCTTGAAGACTCAGACTTCCAGACCTCGCTGCATGAGATGAGTGCATCCTGGGATTTCAGCGGGGATCCGTGTCCAATGAAGAAGTATGAATGGGCCATTTACAGAATTGATGGACAGGAGATTCAACCATTCACCAATGTTCAAGGTAATAACATAGCTTTGCCATTGAACTAGAGTCACTTTTTGCTTAAAGACAATTTCGATATACATCGTCCGGTGTACCAAGAAGTGACGTATCGCCTATGGACTTTGTGCACACGATACGTCACTTCATAGTGCGACCGATGACATGTACAAAATATATTTCTTCTGGTGCTGTTTTACCATAACCCCAATATTACTTAATTTTTAATAAATAATTTGTTTGTCAAGGTGCTGAAAGAACATGCAATCCGTCACTTCATAGTGCGACCGACGACATGTACAAAATATATTTCTTCTGGTGCTGTTTTACCATTACCCCAAAATAACTTAATTTTTAATAAATAATTTTTTTTGTCAAGGTACTGAAAGAACATGCAATCCAGAAAGTCATTTTTTCTAGTTTTTATTGACAAATAGCCATGTCTTTATATGGCCCGACTTTAGATCTTAAGCCATTTTTTTTCACTCACTCATTGTCTGTATGCATTACAAAGAAAATGCTTCATTTTGTGTAACACAAAGTTTGACATTCAGATGAAAATGGATGTTCAATGGAAGGATATATTGACTTCTTTGTACTTGTTTATGGGCCTGTAACTTCCGGGTTATCAATCTAAGTTTAATTTCTGCATTGGCATGGATTTATTTTTGACTTAGAGCGAACTTCAGACACCAACACAGACATTCGAATGACAGATGGTGAGACCTACTACACCCTGGTGCGGGCAACTAACGCCCTGGGCCTGGCCGTCACGGTCCGATCTGATGGAATCACTGTCAAGCGTGATCCCTTGATACCTGGCCAGGTCTATGATGGCCTCCTAGTAGGCTATGATTGGACTTACCAGAAGGAGACTGATAGGATATCAGCAAGCTGGAAGGGCTTTGGACAAGGGATGCCGATTAAAGAAACTATCCATCACACAGGTAGGTGTTGACAGATTGAAGGTAGACAGTCTTCTGTTAGGGTTTCAATTTAAAGCTAAAGTCAACCAGATTAGATGGCTAGTAGCTTGAAAAAAAAATTGAACAGAAATAATTTAACATATCAAATCCTTTGTGGTCAAAAGGACCCCATGTAAACTGGCCAAAGCGCACAGCCAGATGACCTTGGTAACCTAGAGATAAGAGCTCCCGGGCTCTATGTATATACACTAGCGCTGCCTAGCACATGTACAATAAACAGACCCTACGCGCTGAGCCATTGAGCAACGGCAAATTTTATTGGAGTTTAGATGTACAATTCTTTAGTAAATGAATACACGCGAGCCTAAACCTTACACAATCACAATAAGGGTTATATTGTTGGAAAGCTGACGAGACGAAGAAAAATGACTCAAGAGATCTAAGCTCCAAGGTGACGATATTTAATGTTATGGTGATGTTAATGGACCAGTTCTTGGCTGAACGCGTGGTTTACACACAAAACAGGGAGATTTTTGACTGAAAATGCAACGTTTTACATCAATTCGTGAGTAAAACTCAGTGTTTTATTCAGTTTTTCTTTCATTTTCTTAAAGAGTATATTGTTAGGGTCACACTGTAGTGAGATCAAGGTATACCCTGTCGAATAATGAAGTGGTGGCGACAGATGTGAAAAAAGGCCTGTTTTTAATGATTTTTCGCCGCGTTCTCTCATAGAGGTTGCACATAAAAACTGGCCCGGTGGGTTAGTTCCCCAAAGGAATTTGTATGCTGTACCCAGGCGCGGATCCAGAGGGGGGAGGGTGGTTTGGGGGTGAAATTTTCAAGGATTATTGACCTCCAAATTTAGAGAAGCATTTTGTGTCAGACAAAATGAACAAAAAATCCGAAATGTTTGGTTTATCTGTACCTCGAATTTGGAAGCCAAAGAGGATGTTGTGTACAGTGATGTGCATTGTAGCAGTCTTCAAGTGTAGTGCTTTAGACTTTTGACTTTTTATTTGGTTTCCCTACATTCATTGGCCTGAATCCCCTTCAGGAAATGCTGAAGTCACCAAAGACCACATCACAGAGCAAACTGTGGATTACTACGAGGCCGCGGTTGGAACTGATCGTCGCTACCCTAAGACCAGAGACAACGTGGTGCCCTTCACTTATGTTGGACAGAACACAACAGTCACTTTCACTAACCTGAACCTTGTGGCTCGAGACTCAACATATTACGTAACAGTCAGGGGATATAGTGCTAGCTTTGCTACAGCTGAGGTGACATCAACAGGGATCAATGTTGGTATAGACAGCACAGTGCTTGGTAGGTTATTCTTCCTCTTGACTTTTCTTCTCTTGTGATAGGGATATCTAAGCAGAGGGTAAAATTGATATTGGACATTAGACATTCACCAACCATTTACCATTTTTGTCCCAAAACACATTTGTAGTGTAAACACTTTCTAGGGTACATATAACAGGTATATGAGGTATATAGTTTGTAAGGTAAGCACTTTCTAGGGTACATATGACAGGTATATGAGGTATATACATATGATTTGGAAAGTTGGGGGGGGGGGGTATTTCATTCTCCGATGATTCAGTCCTGAGTAATTTAGTTTTGCACAGTTTTTTAGGACAGTTTCAGATTGCTACTTTTTATTAGTCATTCATTTTCTCCTGTTCTGAGATGGTCCCGTAATCCGTTCTCCCCAGGATTTTTCAAACCCGTGGGGGATGTTTTGTTGTGGTTCAAAAACTTGCAAAGCTACGGTCTGGGATTCGGGACCCGTTTAAGATGATTTTTTTTGTTTTACTTTAGAGAGCTCTCTTGTGCATTCTAGAACAAAGCTGTGGTTAGTTTAAGGCTGATTTTTTCTTAAAATTCAAAGGAAATTTTTAGAAAAAATTGAATCAATAGGAATCAACATTTCACAAATATTACAAATTCCTGAACTGTAATGAATTAAAAGTAAGTTTCAAATTGAGAAATAACGCCAACAAAACCCAAATAGCTTCTGCTTCTATAACATACCTTTCAAAAGTAGGGTCAGTAGGTCAGAAAGGTTTTTATTTTGCCATTGTTTGGTGGTGATTGAATCATTCCTATTTTGGGCCCAGATTATTTTCATTTGCACCACAAAAGTTGTCCAAACTGGCCCTCGAAAGTGATAAATACCCGCCTTAATTTAATGTAAAAATATATTTAAGGTGGATGATTTTAAAAAATAATGGAGAATTTAAGTCGTGCAGACCACTAACAAGTTATGCCCAACATTACTCACGACAGCCGCTGACCAGCACTGGCCATATATTGCACACATGGCGCAGCATGTGCGTGCGTGACTGTGAAGTGGGCAACGAACCACATGCTGCAGCTAAACAAAATTGTAGAAACATACAACGCTTTATTGCATCAATTACGAGCGGCACAACCTCGTTAAAAATACACTAAAAACAGAAAATACCTACACAGAAAAGAGATATCACGTTCTGGGAATTAACTCGCAGAAAGTTCTTCATCGATATTTGTTTTGATATTTTTACGATAGACTTGTTGATCATTACTTTTAGCGCGCAGTGGGAACCAGTCTACCACTTTTGCAAATCGTTTTCATGTGGCACTGCTGCATGGTCTGCCGCCTGGTTCATGGCAAAATGAAATATTGGCATGTGTAAGGATTATAGTGTGTATGTTAATGACGTGTGTAATAGTTATATTGTGCGCATCGGGGGCTGAAAACTGTGATGTAATTTTTTCTGCGTATCGGTCTGCAATTCCTATGTATCGGGCCAATACGCACATTACTATGTTGGGAAGAACCCTGCCTGTACTTTAACTTAGAACTTGCTTTCTGTTGTTCATGCTTTAATTTGTTTCCTGCATCCAGTAAGTAAGCTTATTGTATTTTTGTGTTATCCGGTAATAACGCACACGAGAAGAAAATGTCTTTTGATCGTTTTTTATATCTGTTCAGGAAGTGAGGTGGAAGTCCCAGAGTATGTAAACTCTGTCTCTGAGGTGCAACTCATGTGGGCTAAATTTCAATCCACCTTCCCCATCCTGCTGTACTACGTTGGTCTGGGTGAACCATCCACTTCCTCCATCCCGCCTGAAGATATGGACTGCCTGGATATGCTGTTGGGGACAACACAGGCCCTGGCTACATTCCATGAGAGGTCGATGCATTTTGTGGGCAAAGACACCTTTGTGGAGGTCAAGGGCCTGAATCTGACGCAGGAAGGATCCTACTATGTCACTGTAGTGGGTGGGTGAATATTGTAACTCATTGTTCAGGGTAGATGGGTAGCTTGAGTGAAAAACTTTGAGAGAGAGGATGAGTTGTGAAATATTGACTGTGTGTCATAGCGCATTGTTTAACTTCTATCTAATGAAAGCAAACTGTTGGAGCCATTGCTGACCAGTGTCAGAATGAAGCTGATCAGACTTGCCTCAACAGTATAAATCCATTTCATGGCTCATTAAAACAATACAAACTTATTTCATGGAAATGGTCCCAAATGAATTGCTCATCTGTTTCCCTGACTCATGAGGGAGATGCAGTCGGAAACAGAATGTGGGGAACCTTCCTTCTGGGGGCCATTGACCAACACTGACCATGAGATGTGGTCAGTGCAATAATTAATTCTACTCACATACATGTATCCTCCTTAGTAGTTCACATAAATGAAAATCAAAGGTGATATCTTTTAACAGAAAACACTTCTCATACTCCTGTCTTTCTAGGAATTAACGAAGGAGGACAGTGTAACTCCTCCACTAGTTACTTCTCTGTGGATATCACCCCACCTATTGAGGGTAGGCTGCGTGTTGGACCTTTCTATGACATGGTAAGTCATCAGGAGATCAGTGTATCATGTTGCTGCATTGTCGCATATCCTGCCATTAAGGCTTGGTTGCATGCTGGACCAATCTCATACGTGCTTTTTACACGAAAAGATTTGGGGTGGTTTGGTCATGCTATAGTATACAAATATTTAATGCTTCAAGTGGTGTAGTAAAACTAGCCTCCCGAGGTGATCCATGGACCATTCTATTTTCCCGAGGCAAAGCCGAGGGAAAATAGAATGGTCCATGGAGCACAGAGGGAGGCTAGTTTTACTTCACCACGAGATAAAGCATTCAATATTTGTTTTATAACACTTCACCCACAGATTCTGCTTGATTTTAATATTTTAAATTATTCAAATCTGAACACAGTTGAAATAAACTTCAATTTCAATACAAAATTGGTGGAAAATGTATTTCTCTCTTAAAAACTACCCCTTCACGAAATGTTTGAACCCAAGTCTGCGGTGCGCTCTCTTTGGAATAATACACGCAACGGGCACACCAGCATGCATTTGCACACAAATACCACGCCGTGGAAAGAGTACTTTGGTTGCTAATGGTATAGTACTTTGGTTGCTATGTGCATAGTACTTTTGGCCGTGCACAGAAAGATAGCAAAATTAGAAAGTAACATGTGACTCGCTCTCGGCCAATCAAGACACAGAATCTGTGGGTGAGGTGTTATAATAATCATCGGAACCTATAAGCTTTCAGAAGCGATGCACATGGAATTCAAATTTTGATAAGGTGCTGCAATCATTTATCACCACTGCTGAACTCACAAGTTTAGTAACCAGTGCCACACTTTTTGACAAAAATAAATCCTTGTGAAAATAATAAGAACATATATCATCAATGTCTCGTGCATCATCATCAGAATCATGCAGAAATCACCAGCATCCTTCTGTGCCTTTTGCGCTAACAGCAACAACTAATGTCAACTTTATTTTTTCCGTGCTAATATTTCATGCAACTGACTAAAACCCACCAAACAAACTCACACTGAATAACCTCTTTATTGACTTTTGAATTTTGCATTTCCAGCCTGTTGCCTATACTGACAGCACTGAGTCTGTCTCTGTGGTGTGGGAGGATTACAGAGATGATGAGAGTGGAATCAAGTCCTACAACCTCCGCCTTGTGCAAGCTGCATCATGTAATGAGGATGAGGATAACCTTACTGCGGTAGCCAACCAAGACTGGCTGGTACTCGGCCCAGATATTCAGGATTTCACATTCGTGGACTTGAACCTAATTGTGAGTTAAATTTAATGTTTTTAAAAACACATTAGGGTTTATAACTATGGAATTGTGTTCTATTGACCATTGTTTTGTAGAATTTTAAGTTAGTTATTTGTTTTAATCGTATTGACATGAGGTGAATTCCCTTTTAAAATCCTGGGCTCTTTGCATACCAGGCTTCCGATGTCTATTTTTGACTGAGCCCAATGTTTGAGTGTTACATTATCTGTTAATCCGGCCCTTAACTGCTTAAGGCAATCAGTTACACCACAGGAGGCCAGTCAACAAACGGTACTGTTTCTTCTTGCTGGGTCTACCTTTAGGAAACCCCATGCATGTAACATGTACATACACAGTCTGACAAATTCATGATTTCCGTTAATGTTTGTGCATCAATTTCAATGATCTAGGTGCATTTAGGCCACTGATGAATGATTCAGGCATGTCCAACACGTCGTTCAGTCAAGCGGTACTAATTGATCCCTGCTGGTGGTAGGCATTCATCAGGTGCTTAAACTGCCTGGAGACAAGAGATATTGCTAACCCTGGTTCGAAAACCCGATTCCATTACAGAAAATACCTCACCTCTGTTTACCTACATTTGCATATCAGCACGCATGCACACAAACATTCGCTGAAAAGAATAGCGCCCAAGCCACACCCTCATTGTCCACTGCATGCCCCACACTCACAAAGGACCCTGTAACATAATAGCTCGTCCTAGTTTTTTCAGCGACGCGTAGTGTGAAGACGTACAATTTTTAGCTGTTCTCGCTGTGATTACAAAATGGCGGACTCCGCCAAAACCAAAAGAAAAAAAAAAAAAAATATAGTCTTGACTATCCATAGACTGGTAGTCATGGTAGTGGTACTCAAACGTGACTGGCGTCTGGATGCAGCATTCTTCCCTGCTTCTTCCCAATTTATACGATTGGGTTGGGGGTTTGTTGTGTAGGAGGATTCCTTATTCGGATTCTTGATATTCTATCATTGAATATCTTGCTTAGCTGGCCTGTTTATATATTCAACAGGCGTTGGGATGGTTCGTTGATTTTTACAATAGACCAAGGATTCTTACTCTTACTCTTCTTTGTCTGGTGCCCTTGCAAGTTGCCATGATATCTCCCTTAACTGATACAGTTTTATTGGAGATTTTATCATTCTGCTTTATTGTCTAGATTGGTGGAATTGCTTTTGGACTTATTGCTAATTCTGGCTATTTGGCATTCTTGTCTTTAATGAATGTTTCTTGGCATAATATCAGGTTATATAGCAAGACTTTATGGTGCAAGATTCCATACTTTGAGATAAGTGAATCCTCATAGGTGCTTGGCATGCATTACATCCTCTACGTCGGTCTCCAATGGGTCTCAAACCAGCATTATTCAGCTAGGAGTTTGTAGACCGGCCTTCTCTTCATCCTTGGCTTACAGCAGAATCTCGACATATCTCCACTGCTTCGAGTCTTTAGAACAAGTATTTGTCCTACAATCCAGATGTGGTTTATGTAACTTCATACATAAAAGGGTTGTCAGACACTTCTTCGAAGCATTGTTCAGAATTCTTGTCTACCTCGGTTATCCCTGACCACAAGCTTCTGCCTCAACATGCACTTGTTTGTTGCTTTACAGAAGGTTATCTTTCTTTAAGGAATGATCTAGACCAGGATACTTCCAACTGGATCAGGTTTCGGCTTACTTCAATCTTCTCAGTCAGTAGCAGTCTGACGAATGGCGGTCCATTATCAGACTCCACATGCAACAAGGAATTCAGATGGAAATGCTTTCTACTTCTCTCCAGTCTCTTGTGACGGTTGGTTTGCTGCTTCCATCAATCATTGGGATACTAATGTCCTTGTACAGTACCCATGCATGGATCATCAGAAGTTGGAGTTCTGCATACCTACAGGGTTTCGCTACAGACGTTTGGATCTTCACAGCTCCTTTGGTTCCTTTATAAGAATCACCGTTGTTACAACATTCCTTTACAGCAAAACAGATCTATTTGCTGTGGTACTTAGATGTTAGGCTACAGCAGACCTTACATGTAATTGTATCTCCGGTTTAGCCTTTACCAGCCTACCTAACTCGCACTTGAGGTGGTTTTTCATCTTCAGCATTAAGCTCCTTCAACTTTGTTTCAGGCTTTACTGGGAAAGGTTCAACACAACGTGATGACATCAGAACCTTCTGGCATCTTGATGACAGACCTAGTTCCCTGGTGCATGACACACAGAAGCTCTGCGCAGCCTTTCCTTTGTCTTCCCATCAATGCTAAGGGTCACCTCCAAAGGATTCCAGTTACCCATCTTAGCTATGACCTACTGCACCTTTAAGGACTATGTACCGGGTAACTACATCTTCTACCATCGCATTGGGTACCTCGGACAGGGTTTGAGATTCCATCTGTATGGTCTTTCATTACCTAGCACTTGGCCAACTATAGAGAGCCAGTTGCATTTCTTCACTAGAGCTATTGACAGTGCTCAAGACCTTGCATTTGCTCATCCAAAGTCATAATCAAGCTTGTCTTAGTCCGGATGGACAATTCCACAGTTCAGATGTAGTGTACTACATGCTTCTTCCGGGGAACTCGCTCTTTCTTCTTGCCTGTCCACTTTAGAGACACCCAGTTGGCTGTTGCTTTAACGTTTCACCTGGCCAGAAAGAAGGTGTTGAATTCACTTCAACAGAATGATTCTTCTCCCGTCAGTATTCAGACAAAGGTCCTCAACATTCTCAGTATGCTACCAGTATTTGCACCTATCTACAGGTATTTGCATCCCTTCCAGGCCACCAGCTTCCAATTCCAGCCTTTCGCCAAGTTTATACTCATTCTATAGTCCTCTGATCTAGCAGAATCCTTCAGCTTCAACGCGGCAGGAATTCATACATGTAGCTCCTTTTTGGCTACAGCAGCCATAATCCCTTAATCCTAGACCACCTTGGTCTCACAACAGTAATTCTACACGCAGACACAGCTACATGTACTCTCCATCTTGTACCTGGATGCTTTCATTATCTGAAAGCTACAGTCTTTACAGTCAGAAGCAAGTTGATTCCCCATTGGGTATGATACTAGCTGCCAATCCCCGATCTGCATCTACACCTTCATTTGGGATTTCGCTGACAGTCTTTCAATCCAGTTTCAGATATCTACTGTCCAGGGTTACTGATGAGCCATAATTGTAGTCCTCTATCAGGTTTCCAATGATACATCTACAGTTTCCTCAAAATCACTCTGATGCACGGCAGGTTTATCAGTTGACCGCCTACTGTAAAGTACCGGTAGATAGGCCTACCATCTTTGGATCCAAGTATCGTCATTGGGTCACTCACCTTGGCCCCTTGCGGAACCAACAGGTACATTGCAACTCTCCTTTCTGCCAGGTTGCGAAACCCATATTCTTACTGGTTCCTGCATGCAGTAGCTTACCTTAATAAGGGAATTTCACTAAGTTGCCAGGTCATAGCCATTGGCACATGACTGCATTTACTGTATTCCATGGGTGAAGTTCAACACACGGAATAATTCAACTTATTTTCAGACCTGATATTTCCGGCCAAGTTGACATCCTCTCCATTAGTAGCAAAGGATATGGTGGTGCCCCATGCGAGCTCTGCAGAACTACAATGCTCGCACTGATGGCCTTCAAGAGGCTTCATCATCAAGCAAATGCTCGTACAGTCATCTAGCATCATCTTCAAGCCTCTGTGACCATGATCACTTGATTGTCGGTGCCACCAAAGAGTGCCCTCCCGAAATCAAGGATCAAAATCTCAAGCTCAGGAAACACCCAACGTGACAACTTCCTGAACTCAACTGCTTGGAGCTTCCTTTTTCAGATACAGGGAACAGGACTCTCTTTTTCAGGTATCAGAAAAGCGGACTGCTGGAAGAACCCTTACACTGTGACACCTTGCTTATAGCTGTGGTGCAAGCAGAGGGTTGCATTAGCAGAAAGTCTCCCAGGAAACTGCACAATCAGCAGCCCGTAAAGCCCGCAAAGCTCCTTTAGAATAGATAGGCAGCACCCGGGTATGTCTAAGCAACCTTTTCATGCCATTTAGAATTGCATGTAGGCCTAGTTTAGACTTTCAAGAACCACTGCATGTCCCTTTCCCCCCCTTGAGACTTTCGGTGCTATTCTGCAAATGTAGGTAAACAGAGGTGAGGTATTTTCTGTAATGGAATTCCTAAAATCCAAAGGGATTTTCCATTCTAGTAAGAAAATACTCACCTCTGTTTACCATCCCTCCCTTTAAAAAAAAAAAAAAAAAACTAGGACGAGCTATTATGTTACAGGGTCCTTTGTGAGTGTGGGGCATGCAGTGGACAATGAGGGTGTGGCTTGGGCGCTATTCTTTTCAGCGAATGTTTGTGCGCATGCGCGCTGATATGCAAATGTAGGTAAACAGAGGTGAGTATTTTCTTACTAGAATGGAAAATCCCTTTGGATTTTAGGAAATAAAAGGGCTCAGATCGGGTTTTACTTTCAAAGAGGATTCACGGCATGAAATGTACAGCTGTTCATTACTCTTCACTTTATCTTGACAACTTTTCAACTTACATGTTTTGTTTTAACCTAAAAGGCTACTTTTTGTCTATTGTGTGTTGATTTTGTGCACTTTTCCCCTTCTTATTTATTCATAGATTCTACTAATTGTCAAGGGCTTGATTTGGGTTGTACTTGCAAAGCTCAACAATAAAACATTTGAAATTATGTTTTCTTTCTGCACAGACAAACCAGCCCTATTTTGTTCAGCTGTCGGTAGTTAACTATGCAGGAGACAGTGTCCTATCCCAAGTAGGACCCATCTTTGTTGACTCGTCTGAGCCGACAGCAGGACTGGTAGTTGATGGAATGGACTTCAAGATGGACATGACAGACAGCGCAGACAGAACCCAAGTTACTGGTAAATGGAAATTGCTACATAATTTTACTATTGATCTTGTATGAATAGTTGAGCAAATTTAAATGTGAACTACGGTTAACCATAGTTTGACTATTGGAATGTACTTCACCGCATGATTGCATTGCTTGTTTCCATGGATATCATTATGTACAGCACGGAGCCAGGACCGAGAAGAATTGAGATGATGTTTGAGGCACATACAACTCAACTTCTAATCTGAATGTGCACAAACCTATGATCTATGTGTGGGCAATGGAAGTATGTCAGCCATGGCTTTCAAGTGTTTGTCATGCAGTATTGTAGGACTCGAGTCCAGAGTTCGGACTCATCAAGTCCGTCTCGAGTCACAATTGGCAAAAGATTTCGGCTTGTGACTCACGAGTCATGCATTTTTCTACAAGAAATAATTTACCTTTTAACAAATGGTGTTAATTTTCTGTAAGTAACCATAATGCAACGCTACAGAATGTTAAACACACGAACTGTACCACGGAACTTTCTACGTGGTGTTGCAAATAATTGTGTTTGTTATTAAATCGTCGGCTACCAAACTTCTCACAACAGCGCATCACTTACATATCACTTACATGTACATGTATGTCCATGTACATACACATCTGTTTCATACAATGCATAGTCCTACCATACCCTGGTACATGTACATGTACACTTGTGCAAGCTTTGAGTAAACATGCTTTCATGCATCCATCACGTGCATGGACCTATTACTGCAAGATCATTATTGGTTACAACACTAAGATTAATGCTAGTATTATGTGCTACCTTAGGCAATGGTTGATGATGAACCAGCAATTTCTGCTCTGAACTGACTGGCTAGATCCCTGCATATGCCTCTAAGCGGTTGTGCTGATATTGCCATAGATATGTGTACCACTTTGGTTTGTGTATTTTACACACTGTTCGCAGTTTGCGTGCTTCATGTTTTAGCTCTTTGAAACTCAAACAGCTGGGGCAAGATTCGGACTCGAAGATAGATTTGAACCAAGTGACTTGAGATTTAATCTCGGAGTCAACCAAAGTGACTCAAGACTTTTACGACTTTAAAATTGCTGTCATATCTCGGTCTTTTCATCAGTGAGGGGAAGTTTGTGTGCCCAGAGTCTATAAGATTCATGAACGGCAGTTCCTTATTACAATTTTAAATCTATAAATTCATATTGACTTGACTTTTGCAGGCACAATCTTACACTTGCCCAACCCAGAGGGCCCACTCTGTCCACTGAGAGACATACCCTTCACTGATCCACAGTGGTCAGCGATGAACTTTAAGGGACTCTGGAACATGAAGAGAGAGAAGTGGGACCTGGAGTATCAGTCACAGCAGGTAGGCTCAAGAAACTTCTTTCTGAGAAGTTATTGTGACCACTCACTAAAGCTCAATATGTGGGACTAATTACACATGCCCTAAACCTTACAGTCTACTTCACTCTTCTTACCTGTAGAGCAATACTACTTATGCATATTCCCCCTACCGGCAAGTATTTTCCGCTAAGAGTTATATACAATAGCGCCCTCTGGCACCCTACCCATAATAGCCCGCGGCATGCGTGCCTCGTGAGCGTCCTCTTTTTTTTTAGCGGCAGGTCGGGTAGGACGTGCGTTAAATAGCTCGCTGTTTGCCTCGTCATTTACTACCCTTTTTTGCATTTAAGAGAAGTATTTAATAAAAGAGTTAGTAATCATTAGTTTGTAGAGTTTCATCATCTTCTTGGTTTCATTTATTTCATAAATATGAAGCGTTTGGGGAGGGCCGATCTGTCACAAACCGGGGGGAATTCCTCTCCCACGGGACGGACCGAGTTCTCGGGGGACTCTGCCGTTAACGCTACGTCGTTACCGCGGCAGCAGTCTCTCGTCCGGCACCCTCAGCCACAGTCGGCTGGGGGAGTTGGCAGTTCCGCCGATCAGTTAAGGGGATCTCGGTCACCTTCTCCGGTCAACTCAGGCGGAACACCCAAACTAAAGGCACACTCCGGCAAGGTTCCTCCAAAACATATCTCCTGTGCCGGAGCAAAGCCTAAGAAGGGCCGTCAGGGCCAGCATGGCTCGGCAACGAGCGCTGCTGTGGCACCTGGCCCTCCCCCGATCACGGGGCAGCCCGAGGGGACTAGCCGTCACACTTCGGTGGGCGCTAGTCACCCGTGTCCTCCCGACACAGTGCCGAACACCACTGGTTGTCGGGATGGGCTATTGCACGGGATCCGGGCCGTTCAGCGCTCGCTCAGCCCACGGGGCCTGAGGCGCTGTCGGCCGGGTGCATTATGAGCGATACGGAGCCGGTTGCCCGGGGGGATACTCTCATTATCGGATTTTTTCCGTTGTAAGGGGGTCCCCGCCTGCGGTGAGGGCTTCACAGTCGTCGTTTGTTGGCCACGGTTGGGTGGCCCAGGCACAACGGAATATACCACACATGGTTGACCGTACACCGGAGGCCCGGCCTGCAGCGAGTGTCTCGCATGCATCGGCCGTGAACCACGGTTGGGTGGATCAGAGGCCACGGGACCTACCGCGTACGCTGGGATCCCCACCTGTATTGAGCATTCATCCATCCATGCCGTTTGACTCTGAGGAAGTTGTTCAGCCGCTAGCGCGTGGTTCGGTACAACTCGCCCCTCCAGACGGCGTTCGTTCACCGGAGTCAACTCGGCCCTCACAATCGGCTGAGTCATCCGATGACGACGAGGAACCAGACCGATTACAACGGCTGTCTATCTCTGAAACGGAGCTCCGTTTTGTACAAAGGGATATGATAAGAGTACTTAATCTACCCTCGGTTTGCGATCAACGTCTTTCTTACTTCTTCTAACGGAATATTTGGCCGTGGGCTATGAAGAGGACTCGCCGATTCCAGCGGATATGCTGACTGCGGCCCTTCATTGCCTTGACCATGGTCTACGCTCAGTGCTTGATCAATTTGCACGTGTGTCGACCCTATCAACGTCCACCCGCCGGGGTAACGTGCTCGATGCACTTTTCCTCCCGTCGCAGGATGCTCGCAAAAGACTTGAAGATCTCCCCTTGACGGGCACGGATCTATTTGACGGTAAATTCGAAGATCAGATGCGAGATGAGACCAAACGTCTGAAGGCTACGGAGAAAATCAACTTCAAGAAGCCTCCAGCACCGGTGTCCAAACAACAGCGTGGTAAGGGCAAAACATTTGTCATTCCCCGCTGCAAACCTGTGGAATCTGGTCGCGGTGGTTTTCGTGGCCGCACGGACAATACTTCCGGTGCGCGCGCCACGCAGGCCCGCACGTTCTCTGGACAACAACGGCCCCAATCTGGTCGTGGTTTCCGGGCACCGGCCCCCCGCTATCCCGGGGGCTGGCGCAAGTGACTTAGTATACTCGTGGCGGCCTCCCGCCGTCGGACCCGTGGGAGGCCGTCTCCGAGACTTTGCGGGGTCCTGGGGTTTAGTTACGTCCGACCGGTGGGTGCTCGACACGATCGAGTGCGGCTACGCACTCGAGTTCTTGAGCACCCCCCCCCCCGTCGGACATGATCGTTCGACCGACGGTAGTTCCGTCTGATCCTACCAAACGTCTCTCCCTCGAAGGGGAGATCAATTCCCTCCTCGGGAAATGGGCAATTCGCCCGCACCCTCCGGGGGAGACGCGGTCGGGCTTCATGTCGACCTTCTTCCTGGTACCCAAGAAGGAGGCCGGCATGTGGCACCCGATTTTACATCTAAAACCCCTCAACAAATTTATTCGGCCAAGACGTTTTCGCATGGATACGCTCAACATCATACTCCAATCGATTCATACACCTGCGTGGGGAGCCAGTCTAGATCTGAAAGATGCGTATCTACACATTCCTGTCAGACCAGACCACTGGAAGTTTCTTCGTTTTCAGTACGAGAACGTCCAGTACGAGTTCATGGTTCTTCCGTTTGGTCTAGCCACCTCACCCCGAGTCTTCACGCGTGTGGTAAAGACAATCGGGGCCGCATTAAGAAAACAAGGTGTGATGATCTTCATGTATCTGGACGATTGGATCATTATTGCTCAATCTCAGACGGCCGCGTCGGCGGCACTCAATCTGACTTGGCGTCTAGCGGCAGATCTCGGGTTTATTATCAACGCCGAGAAATCCCATCCACATCCATTCCAATTCCCAATCTTTCTGGGAGCGTCTCTCGATCTCCAGAAGGGATTGGTTCGGCCTACGGAGGAACGAGTTGTAAATCTCCAACAGTGTGTGTCTCTGTTTCTCCCGACGACCATGGCCCCAGCACAAGCCTGGCTAAGGTTGCTCGGTCTCATGGCCAGTATGGTAGATGTGGTGAACTTTTGCAGACTAAGGATACGTCCCATCCAATTACATCTGCTGTCCTTCTATCGTCCCAGTCGTCACCACATACGTCATCTGGTGCCGACCATACCTTGGCTGATACCGAACCTCCGTTGGTGGCTCGACAATGCCAATCTCACGGAGGGGCGCGCGTTTCACAATCCCAAGCCGTCAGTGACCATCACGACAGACGCGTCACTTTTTGGCTGGGGGACCACCCTCCACCTGCGCCAAGTAGCGGGTCGGTGGGGGCCCGAAGATTGCTCAAAGCACATAAACGTGCTGGAGATGTTGGCAGTCATCAATGCTCTCCAACGTTTTCAAGCATCAGTGACAAACCAGGTAGTCAACATTCGATGCGACAATGCCACAGTAGTGGCCTACATCAATCGACAAGGAGGCACGCGATCCGCCCAACTATGCGCGCTCACGTGGAATCTCTTCCATTGGTGTATGAGCCACAGAGTAACACTCTTGGCAAGTCATCTCCCAGGCGAGGAGAACGTCACAGCCGACGCTCTCTCCAGGGGGTGGGTCGTTCCGACGGAATGGACACTGCGTCCGCAGGTTGTCCAGTCACTTTTTCTTTTGATCGATCGGCCTCATGTCGACCTGTTTGCCTCTCGAAACAACCACCAGTTACCGGTATATTGCGCAAGACACAACGACCCTTGCGCGTGGCAGACAGATGCATTGGCGATACGGTGGGACAGGCTACTTGCATACGCTTTTTCCCCGTTCTTTCTCATACCTCGAGTACTGACCAAAGTGGAACAGGAGGACTGCAAGATCCTCCTCATAGCTCCTTTTTGGCCACGCCAACCGTGGTTCCCGAGGCTCACCAAGCTCTTGGTTCACCGCCCGGTGATTCTTCCGCAGAGGGCAGACATACTGTTCCAGCCCAGCTCGGGTTTTCTTTACCCGGCCCCGGAGGATCTCCACCTGACGTGCTGGGTATTATCACGCAATCCCTCCGCACGGCGGGCCTTTCTGAACGAGCTGCGGCCATTGCAGCCTGCAGCCGACGGGAATCTACCAAAAAAAATTATAACAGTAGATTACACCATTTTTACAAATGGTGTAGAGCCAGGTCTCTGCGTCCCTCCGATACTTCTATAGGAGAGGTTGCAGACTTCCTGGTAGGCCTCTTTGAAAGTGATCTTGCAACAGCCACAGTTAAAAAATTATCGTTCGGCTATAGCGGCTATTCATGGAGGATTCTCTGACGGTTCCTCGGTGTCAGATAATCAGAGTCTTTGCCAACTTGTCAAGGGGATGTTTGTGTCGCGCCCCCGACACGTAGGCTATTACCATCGTGGGATCTCTTTGCCGTTTTATCAACCTTATCGAGACCCCCATTTGAACCAATGGGCAGCTTAACCTTGTTGCAGCTGTCTGTTAAAGTGTCATTTCTATTAGCAGTGGCTACGTCTAGACGACGTAGCGAGCTGCATTCACTTACGGTGGAGGCAGGTCATATCCGGTGGGAACCAGGGGGTGTACGCCTGGTTCCTAAAACAAGTTTTCTGACTAAAAATCATTCAGAATCATTTTCACCTCCTGACATTTTTGTGCCGGACATAAAATCCTTTTCGTCTGTCTCTCGTGACAAACTTTGGTGTCCGGTCAGGGCCCTGAAATGGTACGTTGATAGAACTAAAACGCTCTGAAGCGGCCATTCACAGCTGTTTATAACAACGACTCCACCATACCGACCGGCCTCGCATGATACGATTTCCCGCTGGTTGGTTACGGCCATCAAATCAGCAATAGACTCACCAACGACAGATTCCGTTGGGTCAGTCCATGCACATGAGGTCAGGGCGACTTCTACTTCCTGGGCCTTTTTTAAAGGTGTTTCTGTTAAAGATATCACACAGGCAGCGTGTTGGAAAACCCCCAACACCTTCACAGAGTGCTACTTGAAGGATGTCCTCCAGACGGAAGGCAGAGCCGGGAGAGTGGTGCTGAAGGCGGCGAGCCGAGCATCATCGTGTCCACAGGATCCTCTTCTACCCGGGACTTCCCTAGAATAGGTGAGTCTCCTCATCCTGACTATTTACCTTTATACATTACATTGTATTGTGTATAAATGTATAACTAAACACTCTTGTAGCAAGGTCATTGATCTTTGACAAATTACCTTTTTGTATCAGTTTCCTTGTACATGGGCTTGGTTTGAAGTGCTTTAGAGCTTGCTTTAACACTTTGACTGCTGCGCCCGAATATACTCGGGATAGCTTTACACCCGGCAGGTGCTATGCCCGAGTATACTCGGGATAGCAGTAAACGTTGTGCTGCCCTCTGTTGAACAACAACAATCTGTTGTGTCGTGTACTAACGGTACTCTTCTTTGCAGGATTCAACTGTATTATATCATAATACTTTACATTATGAGGCGTTCCCCCTTACAAGGGCTGACGTCTCGGTTAACATGTGGGAGTAATTAATATCCTTTACATGTAGATTTATTGTTTTTTTCCCCTGTCCGCCTTTGGACGGAACAGTGGGAGCCATCTGGGGTTACATTTCCATGTTTCGTGCCCCTGTGAGTAAGCAATAGCATCTCGCATGACCCACCTCCTTGACGGTGCTAGTCTATGCATAAGTAGTATTGCTCTACAGGTAAGTAGAGTGAAGTAGACTTCCCCCCCCCCCCCACAGAAGTGTGGTTGGGGTCTACGAACGAATACTTACCTGTAGAGCATCCCTCCCCCCTACCCCACTCTTCTCGATGCCTTGGGTACTTTGTTGTATTCCGACTTAGCGCTCGAGAAAAGAGGACGCTCACGAGGCATGCATGCCGCGGGGTATTATGGGTAGGGCGCCAGAGGGCGCTATTGTATATAACTCTTAGCGGAAAATACCTGCCGGTAGGGGGAATATGCATAAGTAGTATTGCTCTACAGGTAAGTATTCTTTTGTAGACCCCAACCACACTTCTGTGGGGGGGATTTAGAGTTGTGGGCTACGTATGTGTATTGTTTTTGGATTAACTTATTAAGCCTCAACCACTGCACACATGGGCAGCATCATGTGAGCTTCTCCAGTGCCACACTTCATGAACTAAACGTGCCCATCATATGCAAGTGCACGCACGTGCAACATTTGTGCATGCATGTTGGACATTACTCAGCGGCGTATCCAGCTCTTTATGTTGGGGGGGGGGGGGCAACCACACATCCGCGCCGAAATGTAGACATGTTTTTTTTCTCCGGACACTTGCCCTCCGTAAAATCATTTTTTTTCTTGTGGTACACTGTCAAATAAAGCTGGACATGTGGGATACCATTGTTTCATTTCTTAGAGTAACCCACAAATACCTTCTGACAAGAATAACCTTTTGATCAGTTAACTCTGTTTCTCATCTAGAGACTGCTGAATTCCAGCAAAGTTGTGAACTATATACGTAGTCTAGAGCTGGATGCAATTAAAGCACAGATGTGTGAAAGTTGGAACTCTAAACACTAACTTGAAACACATAAAGCTCACTTACGAGATATTTTGCCAATTTCACCTTTTATTGACTTCACCATGTAAATCTTGAATTGTTATATATATATATAGAAAATCCTGAGGTGCTTTCAGGCAAACATCTCAAGACCCGTTCATTTTAACCCCATTGCTGTTGATAACCAGGTACATGCATCTGATGAGAATGTTATGCTGATTATGGAGAGAGATACAAGAGGGCCTCGTATGCTGTCTGGAGCCTACGTCACCAATGCACAGATTGTAAGGAGCTCAGAATATGAGGTCAGTACTCGGCCAGAAACCTTGAGATAGCAGCCCCTCACAGCCATGACATGTAGTGGCATGGTTAATGTCTGTGAATCAGTTATGTCATCCAGGATTTTCTGAACAGTTCCTGCACAGAATTTGCTTCAATTTTAATTTATTTCAATGTATGAATCAAAAGCTATTGAATTCATTTTTATTTCTGTTTTCATGTTCATTTTCTTTATACTTAGTATGTTTAATTCGTCAGTCACATATAAGGCAACTTGAAAACCAGAGACAAATAAATACTTTTGTTGCAGTTCATGTAAAAAGCTTGTTACTCAACCAAAGACTGAATGACGGCCTAGACTCTCACGTTACATACACACAATGGAAATGACCTGCTATGCCAAGTACCCCAATAGACTTCCACTACCTTTTTTTTCTGAAATGATAGTTTGACTTGAAAGCTGCCCCACCTGACCTGCACAGTGTGACCAGCATTCTATTCTGGGATGGCCCGGATGGAGCAATAGGGGAATATGACTTTGGTGGACGGGAGAACTGGCAAGAAGGGATCTGTCAGTGCTGTTATGACCAACCCTTCAACCAGGTAAGTGAGGCAACCAGATAGAGGGGGCATGACTGCAACAGTGTTTTTTTTTGGTTTCTTACACAATGGTTTAAGATTGTGAAATATAAAGCCATTTGCGAGTTAAATTCGAATAAAATCTGGTATGCTGACTTAATCCAATGGTTTGCACGTTTTAACTTTGCATTCTCCCGACCAAAGACACTGTTTCTATATCACGTGATTCGGGGCAAGCCTTATGCTAGCAACCCCCAGCTCCGGCATGGTCTGGTATCTTTGTGCCATTCTCACCCATTGTGAACAATGTATTGGTGCTGAGCGTCTCTTACGTAACTATGCAAGAGCTTGCCCGGAATCATGTGATTAGCAACAGTGTCTTTGGTCTGGAGAATTCAAAGTTAAAATGTGCCAAGCATTCTGATCAAGTCAGTGTACCAGACGTTTTTCAAATGTAAATCCCAAAAGGTGTAGGTTACTCGCAAATGGCTTATTTCATTGGTTGATGACTGTTCATATGACATATTTCATAAGTTTGTGTCTGACAGACTGATGGACTCCACATAGCACATCATGTGCCCTGCATATATCACCTTACAGTCTTTTATAAACACATTTGAATATTTTCATCCTTGGCACAAGATAGGTAATGTTTCAGTGGGTCTGCACGTGTATATTAGAAAGCATTGGCGTGTCAAAACCAAAAATATTGTTTTACAAATAATTACTGATTTTTTATGCAAGACCTTTTACTTTTCAACAGTCTATGTGTCATCTGTGTGACTGCGTGAATTTCTTGGGGACATCTGAGGACAGTTCAACATTTGCCAGCACCACATATAGGTCACATGAAACCACACCATTCAATGACTACTCAGTCAATAAAATTACTGAAGCGGCTAAGGTGACCGATGTGAATAGTACTTCTCTGACACCGATGGGTTCAATCCCATGGACTATGCACAAAAAGGACGAAGATGTGGACAGCGTGTCTGATGATGAGAGTGGGAGATGGATATCACAGAGAGCTTGCGGCTTCCAACTCTATCCAAGTAAGATGATGGGCCAATCCATTGAGCCCCTCTCCTCCCCCCCATGGTGTTCTGACCAATCACAGATATGATATATGTCTGACATGTCCAACTCTATCCAAGCAAGATAAAAACCAATCTATTAAGCCCTGCCCCATGGTGTTCTGACCAATCACAGCTGTGATTTATGTCTGACATGTCCAACTCTAGCCAAGTAAGACAAAAGACCGATCCAGTAGTGCCTACTCAAGGGTGTTCTCAAGCAAGTTTCAAGCAGCGCAAAATTGGTTTCAGTTGGCGAAGAATTTTCGATGAAATTTCCGAAATTTGTCCCAGAATGTATTTTTTGCAGATCAGGTCAGCCTAATGCAAATAATAATGTTTCAAAAATGGATTTTTTTTTGGGGGGGGAGGACATTAGATGCAAAATACAAGTTACAATTAGACTTTAGGGACAATTGCCATCAATAATTGTACCACACACCAAGTTAAAACAGAGGCTGTCTATTCTTTTCTAGATGGTAGTGTATCTCAAGCTGTTCTCTGGTGCCGTTATTTAGAGGATGTCTGGCAAATGACATCGGAGGTTATGGATCTTGACTTTGATCCATCAATAGAGGAGCATCATTTCTCAGTCCACATCAGAGTCGTGCCATTTGATGCAAATGAGGTATTGTTACCATTAATGTTTTTCATGGAGTCCTTTATCTACTTATAACTGTATGAGGAACTTCAATTTTACAAGTGAAACATTGGAATTTATATTTTCTGTCCAACAACCAGTGCTTTCAGGGAGCTTGTGTTAACAAATTCATAAACTAGCTTGGATAGGACTTGAATCAAGAACTTCCCCAATCTGCAAACATCTACTATAACAAGAGTTTGCTTGGGTCAGCTGACTAATTTGCATCATACAAAATAGATATTTTACAAAGCTAATGTGCAGCCACTTTCTAATCCTTGTTGGTGACAATTTAAATTCCCTGTGGATTTTCCTAGAAGATGTCCTTAATTTTGTTTTCACGTGTGCTTCCTATTTCATGGGCCACTGTAATATATATTTGTCACGGCAGGGATACTTTGCGCTGGGGTTTTCTTCATTAATAACCTAAAAACATTTCACTCATGCAAGAGCAAACGTTGGTTGGTTATAATTATATTTAAAGTTACATCTTCTTGATTCAAAATAGAAAACAATTCAATCATGGAAATCTCAGTTATGATAGATTGTTATCGGTACAGGATGAATGGTCCTTTGAAGTGTACGTTGATGGTAAACTCCTCTCTTCACTGACTGGCATACCGGTCCTGTCCTCATCCACTAAGCTCATCCTTCATGTCTTCAATCGAGACAGCTACATCGCTGAGCTACCAGACTCCTTTAATCCTCCAGCTGTCGCAGCAACACTCAAAAATTTGAGGTCTTTACAATTTCTTTTGTTTCAAACATTTTTTGTATCTAAAGTGCGCTTTTTTATTTCCTCTTTTATGGGCCATTCAGTAAATTTGGGGTCCAATTTTGTGTTTCCCTGTCACATCTTATAGATATAAAAATAAGATTAAGAACAAATTCTGCAATGCCTTCTATCTCCAAGAGTGATTATAAAAAAAAACTGCTACGTAAATATAAAATAGTTTGAAGATCAATTTTAATGATTCTTGAATGGCAAATTAGTGAGGTGTAACAGAGATTATGTGCCTTATGAAGATGTGGGAATGTTATGAAATGACCCTCACCATTCCTTTGGACTTTTTGCTAAACTAGAAGGGCCAGGCTATAGTCCTCTTACCAAGCAGTGGTCCAGCTTGACTCAACAGGCCTAGTCTCGTTGTTCACTGGTTTTATCACAGCATTTGTAACCATCACATAGTTTCTCCTGATATAGGATGCCGCCTGATCAGAGCAACCTGTGTCGTTACGGTGCACCATTCAGGG
Source organism: Patiria pectinifera (assembly GCA_029964075.1). Classification (NCBI taxonomy): domain Eukaryota; kingdom Metazoa; phylum Echinodermata; class Asteroidea; order Valvatida; family Asterinidae; genus Patiria; species Patiria pectinifera. The sequence goes on along the minus strand of CM057147.1, from coordinate 12,638,161 downwards.
CTGGAACCAGTCCTGTCTCACGCTACTTTGCTGGTGTCGGCTCAGTAGCAGGAGCCACAGATATTGTGCCATTTGAAGAGGTAAGACCAGGCATGAACTTTACCCTTTTCAATGGATGTTTTGTTTTCAAGACAATTTCCAGTTTCGGTATTTTTGTGGTGGATATCTGTATCTGTGAGCTACTGCACACTCGCCTATAATGGTGAGGCTATTTCGTGCAGGTAACGCACGTGATATGTCTGCATCTACAAATTTGTCACTCCGCAGATGATAATATAGGAATAATGTGTCCTTGGCCAGTTTTGAACAATTTGTTTCAGACTGGTTTGAGTCTGGATGCTGACTTAAAGGAGAGGATAAATTATCAGCACCCAAACTCCAACCGATCTAAACATAGTGTTTAATACCGGCCAAGCACATATTTATTCCCACTCATAAAAACCTTTTCGTTCAAAAAGAAACCAGAATTTGTCTGTTCAAAAGTCAAAACCAGTAAAGAATTATAAATTCCAAAACGATTTTGTTCAACAAATTTACTTCATATTTTCGAAACACACATATATAGCTATACTATGGCTGTACCGCTGCATTGTGAATTTAGAACTATGAAACACTGACTCACTGGTAGTATTGCACATGCCTACATGAGGATTGTAAAAGGCACTGGATTTCATAGTAGTCCAAATTGCATGTGACACTGGAAAAGTGTTAAAAGACCAGTGTTGGAGGTCTCGAGGCCGGCCTCGGCCTCGAGGCCGGCCTCGAGGCCGATTTTCATGGCCTTGGCCTCGGCCTTGGCCTCGGAGGTGCAAGGCCTCGGCCTTGGCCTTGGCCTCGGAGCCTTCCGGCCTCGGCGAATCGGTCGAGGCCGGCTCGAGGCCGCCCATTTTGATGTGTTTTCTATTCTAATAAATTTTAATTTTTTACCGTATCAAACCCTCGAGATTCTGCCGCAGTGGGTTCCGTGAAACGAACGCATATACAATGTACGTACGAATGAACTGGAAATGGTTGCATTAAACGTACTCAGGTACGTAGCATCTTCGCCTAGCCTGCGCTTCAGCTTTCTACGTGCGTGCAAACATTATAACTGTTTATACCGCGTGCCAGACTACATAAGTCTGGCACCAATCCCATCTGCGTTCAATAACATGTGGTAGTAGACTAGTCTGGTTTGCAGTATTGTACAACATTTTCTCGTTTCACCTCTGTACCCCGACCTTTAAAAATGATTTGCGGCAAGTTTAATTAATTTTTTTTATAGGCCACTGTTTCAGTAAAAGTCTGAACTTTATGGGTACGATCGAGTGTACTAGTCCGTACCATTTTTTTTCTCATAAAGATATGATAAAAACAGTTACGATTTATCAAGTAGATTTTATTTTTACACGGTGATTTAAATGAAAGTTCCGACTCACACGGTAATGTTTGGCGCAAATGGTCGATATGGAAAGCGCGATTTCAGAATTCGTTTTTCCATCCAAATGAATGCGAAGTTCTGAATGAAAGTTTTAATAATAGGAATCAGTATTCCTCGTGGTACCAGGATACTTTTTTGTATTTTTAGAGCCATGTTGATACTTCTTACATGTATAAGCACGGTTTGAAATTGACTAATTTTGCGTGGTTACAGATATACGGCCAAAACCTCTGGACTCCCTACCTCTTGCCATGATCTTAAAATTCTTCGAAGCCATTGGATTCAAATCGGATGATCCGAGAATTCATGGTCATTTTGATGAACTGAGTGATATCATGCACGCATGTTCCGTGTTGCCGTGTTGTTTGGAGCGGGATTGGCCATTGCCAGACTTTGTCTGGTACCGCGGTATTAACAGTGATAATGCGTGGACACTTATCCCGTTGTGTGGAGCGGGATTGGAACTACATGTATGCTTTGCCCGTGCGTAACGGCGGGCCGTCTGGCATTGTCTGGTCGCATCGCGGTGTTTGCTCGGCGCGCGCCAGGACAGTGCGAAGGTCGGGGGGGGGGTCGAAACTTTTGGTAATGGGTGGTAAAACCTTGTTTCAAAATCAAGTTGTTGTTTATTTAATGGGGATTCCTATGATATTAAGCATTTTGATAGGTTTTGAAAATAAGATTTATAAAACATGCTAAAAGTAAATAATGTAAATCTCACAGAATAAAAACTCAAAATTTGGCCATTTAAATTGTTGTATCTCCAAAGGGCAAACACCTATGAGCCTGATTCAAACGCCATTGATTTTGTTGTGTAATTTGCTTTCAGTGATACAAAACTTGAGATTTCTTACCTAAAAAAATAAAAGTCGCCGGACTCCCTACAAGAGGAACCCCATTGCAAGCTGTAAATTTGTAAGCCAGGCACTCCAAAACTCAGTGAATTCAAATAAAAAGATGTTAAAACTCCAACATAATCTTAGCTTTGTTTTAGTGATTTATATTTTATTACATGTTTTGACAGCCGGCCTCGGCCTCGGCCTTGGCCTCGGAGGTGGTGGCCTCGGCCTTGGCCTTACGGTTGTGGCCTTGGCCTCGGCCTCGGCCTTGGCCTCGGAGGTTGTGGCCTCGGCCTTGGCCTCGGCCTCGGAGGTTGTGGCCTCGACTACAACACTGTAAAAGACCATCCAGTCGGTCTTTATAACCGGCCACGTGACGGGCTCCCGACCAATACGAATGGGTAAACTGTCTTATGTATTTATAAATACTTTGTACGTGTACCAAAAGTGCCTTAACCAGTTGAAGTTGGGTTTATTTTGACAAGAACGGACCTAGGCATGGGTTTAATATTCACTCTACCGTAATGCCAGTCGGGTCGAAGCCATCATCCTGGAACCGCAGAGTCATATTTTTGGCATTGGTCGGTGGCTGTGGCACGCTGACAGATAAGTTCCGGCCTCTGTCGTTGCGGGTTTTTCAGTCATCCGATTTGACTTCGGAAAAGTTGTGTGTGTATTCACAGCCTCCAGCGCGAACTGGTTAATGGCCCTTTAAAGTAGGTAGCTGAGCATAGAGACCAAAAGTATAGATCAGGTTGATAAACCTATAACTTGTTTCATTACTTCCACCCCAATTGACAGTAACCATTAAGATCACATTGATGCTTTGAATGTTCTTCTTACTGTTTTAGAAACACTCTCTGTTTGTACAGATTGCCAGGCCATGCGTTCCTTGCATCCATCCGTGTGATCGTTACCAGTGTGATCCCTCATGTTCACTGGATGCTGTTCCCATCACCTTCACATTGACCAACCTGACTCTGCCAAGACTGGAGCTATTCAATACCACCCTTGACAACGACGCTAATGCAACAATGCCACCTTCAAACCAAGATGAGGGGTCACTCCCATTCTTCCTGACAGGTGAGATAAATAGATTCAACCTAAACTTGAACGATTTTCCCAAATGGAAGCATAACCCCTTAAAAAATTTGGTCGGGATCCCGACCAATATCCCGGTGGGATAGGTCGGGAATCCCGGTGGGATACTGCCCGGGATCCCGACCTTACCACCGGGATATTTTGTCGGGATCCCGACCTATCCCGTCAGGATACTGATCGGGATCCCGAACGGGATAGGTCGGGATCCCGACAAAATATCCCGGTGGTAAGGTCGGGATCCCAGGCAGTATCCCACCGGGATTCCCGTCCTATCCCACCGGGATATTTTGTCGGGATCCCGACCTATCCCGTCAGGATACTGATCGGGATCCCGAACGGGATAGGTCGGGATCCCGACAAAATATCCTGGTGGTAAGGTCAGGATCCCAGGCAGTATCCCACCGGGATTCCCGTCCTATCCCACCGAGATATTGGTCGGGATCCCGACCTATCCCGTCGGGATACTGATCGGGATCCCGGTGGGATGGGTCGGGATCCCGATGGGATAGGCCGGGAATCCCGGTGGGATACTGCCCGGGATCCCGACCTATACCACCGGGATATTTTTTCGGGATCCCGATGGGATGGGTCGGGATCCCAATGGGATAGGCCGGGAATCCCGGTGGGATACTGCCCGGGATCCCGACCTATACCATCGGGATATTTTGTTGGGATCTCGATGGGATGGGTCGGGATCCCGATGGGATGGGTCGGGATCCCGATGGGATAGGTTGGGAATCCCGGTGGGATACTGCCTGGGATCCCGACATATACCACCGGGATATTTTGTCGGGATCCCGATGGGATGGGTCGGGATCCCGATGGGATTGGTCGGGATCCCAGTCAGTACCCCACCGGGATCCCGAAGTATCCCACCGGGATCCCAGTTAAATTTCACCTGTGAGAAGCTGAAATAACTGAAAAAAAGAGGTTTTTGTACTCACTATTATGAATTTATTATCATCTTTTGCCATACATCACGTCTTACTGTTCAAAAAATATTCTCAACAGCTGTGTAAAAAAACTGCACATCCTATATGACACAATTTAAAGGGACAATTTTTAGATGGTTGTTGTAAAAAAAAATCATCAAAATATCACGTAATTAACGAAAAATGTGGAGAAAAAAAATGCAGTCAAAGGTCAGCATTCGATTTTTCATCACTATTATTAACAGCTTGTATCCATAATCTGAATACATAGTCTTTTTTGTCAAATACTCATGACTAATTGTTAAAAAAAAAGACTTAAATTTGGTTCAGTAATTTACTTTTATACAGCTGGAAGTAAAACTAACTCTGAAGAACACATGACTTATCCGAACCAGTTCGGATAAGTCACGTGACCTATGTTTGTTGACAAATGCTCGAAAACGGCCAAAAAGTTTCTTTTAGGAACTCAAGATGCTCTGTGGTGCAATCTGAGGCAATTCCTTGCCACTTTCCCCAGATTTTTTTTTAGCAGAAGTGTTTAAAGTTATAAGAAATTTTGTTTTATTTGTTTCAATGATTGATACTCTTGCTCCTGTAAAGTTTCTTCTGTTTTCAAATTTTAGAGGAAAGATTTCCATATACGATTGCTCAAATTGACTTTGATAAGTTTGATGACATGAAATTGCTATCTGGGGGCTTGTTAGGCAATACAGAGGAAAATTAGTGAACTTCGCATATGGTAATCTTGCCATTTTAGATTTTATATGTTTACAATGTATAAATTGTTCCAAGATCGATGCTTTCTGATGTTTAACCATTTTTAGTAGTTCCTCAATGTTTTATAAAAAATTGGGATTTACTTTGTCAATATAAAGTGCGAGAACAAATCGCATGAACATTTCATATTTCAAGAAGCGTTGTGTTGTGTAGCGCTGCCGTAGTAGCAGTAGTTCCGATTTTAAATTTGTAAATAAAACCATCTGATCGGTAGGGAGAGAAATTGTAGTCCGAGTAACTTGGACCAAACTTATCGCCTTTTTTTAACATTCGGACATGGTCTGGCGATAGTAAGGTCCAAGCTAATACCGCGAGCTGGACAACACCGTCCCAAAAACCAACATTTTCCAACAAAAAACATCAGATTTCACCCTAAAAACGGCCTCCAAATTACTAGATATGCCACCTGAAGTACAAGTAGACAGAAAGATTTCCAATTCCATATACAAAGTTCACTAATTTCCCTCTGTATTGACTAACAAGCCCCCATATAGCAATTTCATGTCATCAAAGTCAATTTGAGCAGTGAGAAAATACAAGCATTTTCTTAGAAAACTTAGAAAGTACAAGTAGACATCGATGATTGAGATGGTTGTACTGAAGTTTACTGACGATCCGCAAGAAAAGTGAAATTTCCCGTTCAATTCTGAGAGCTCCCCTCGCGATCTTGAACACGTTAAATTTCCGACGCGTGTTAGTGTTTGAACGACGCGATTTCTTCTTCATGCCCAGCGTACATTCGATGGTCCCCGTATCCCGAGTTCGATTCCGTTACTGAGCGCGCGCGATGCATCGATTATGATAATGAGTCACGTTTGTAAACACAAGTGCATTTCGAACTGTAAAAGGGAATCAGGAACCAGCTTGAACTGGTATCCAGTCTACTCATTATCATAATCGATGCATCGCGCGCGCTCGGTAACGGAATCGCACTCGGGATCGGAATCGCACTCGGGATACGGGGACCATCGAATGTACGCTGGGCATGAAGAAGAAATCGTGTCGTTCAAACATTAACAGTAGTCGGAAATTTAACGTGTTCAAGATCGCGAGGGGAGCTCTCAGAATTGAATGGGAAATTTCACTTTTCTTCTTCGTAAGTAAACTTCAGTACAACCATCTCAATCATCGATGTCTACTTGGGAGAGATTTCCATATACGAAGTTCACTCAACACCCTGTGTACAAACCCTATGAGATTGGACTGAAAAATTCTAAGTGTTTTCTAAGAAAATGCTTGTATTTTCTCACTGCTCAAATTGACTTTGATGACATGAAATTGCTATATGGGGGCTTGTTAGTCAATACAGAGGGAAATTAGTGAACTTTGTATATGGAATTGGAAATCTTTCTGTCTACTTGTACTTCAGGTGGCATATCTAGTAATTTGGAGGCTGTTTTGAGAGTGAAATCTGATGTTTTTTGTTGGAAAATGTTGGTTTTTGGGACGGTGTTGTCCAGCTCGCAATATTAGCTTGGACCTTACTATCACCAGACCATGTCCGAATGTTAAAAAAGGCGATAAGTTGGGTCCAAGTTACTCGGACTAGAGAAATTGTAAAACCATGGAGGTCTCAGAGTCAGACAGAAAAAGTCGTCGGCGATTGCAATTTCAATATGATACAACACAATGTGAAGGAGAAATCTTATTTTTGTTATGTTAAAAAATATAATTGTAGATAATGACGATGAGAAATTATCACCGGGAATTGCTTCCTATCCCGGCCGCGGCTGGCCCGGCGTGCGGGCCCGGGCCAGCCCACACCGGCTACGCCGGAAAACTACGCGACCACATTTTCCCTCAGCATTTGAGAAAGCAACGCATTTGTGGAGCGCTAAGAAACTTGCTTTATTGCAATACTTGCTGATTGGTTTTGTCCTAAGAACATACAGATTCGTTTTTACTACCAAACTTATTGAACTGTTATTATCAGCAACGAGTAGTGTAGTCAAAAATCCAACTTTTCGACAGCGACATTCTTCGAGAAGAATTCTTCACGTGCGGCCATCTTTGTGGACGGATCCATCGATATCGTAGGGGAGCTTAACCTTTCTTTAGACATCGTTTCTCGAATAAATCCTTTACGAAATTTATGTTCCGACGTTGAAGAACTTATTTTCAAAGGGTAACATGTTTCAGACTTGATAAAAAGTATTATTTATAATTTTAAAACAGTTGAAATGTTTGTAAATATTGACCTTAGGAAAGCACACCCGATACTACAAAATGGTGTGGTCCACAGAGCGCTCTGTACATGACATGTTGGCGACACGTACGTCCGTACGGAGCGCTGTATCTACGCAGCACAAAACAGCACGTGCTCTTATTGCTATCATAGCGAATGCATGTGGCGCAGCATCATGGTAGGGGTATCGTACGGGGTACGTGCGGTGGGATCGTTGTTTATTTTTCGCTGTGTCGTACGGCCAGTGCGCAATGCTCAAAGTCGCTGCGCTTGTATACGAACAAACGGCAGACACTTTTTTTTCGCAACCAAAATTTATAGGGTAGCGGTATTATTTCCGAAAGCGTTAGCGGGTGCTAGCGATATCTGATGCCTGCAGTGGCTAGAATACTGCCGCGCACACCGCGCTGTCCAGAAGTTTTTAGAAAGTTCTAGAAACTTCTAAAACTTGTTATAGACAGTGCGCAGTGTGTAAGAAGTACACGACATGTAGCCTTGTACTTGTAGGGTTAGGGGCGGCGTGCATGATGTAATCAAACCAAAAAAGTAATCAGATCTATCAATTTAGACCAATAGAACCTTTTTCGTCGTTTCCAACTAAGCAAGAAATTTGAATAGCCCCTGCCCTCATTCCCTAGGTCCTCCTAATAATCGAGAAACTTACCACCGATTTTTCCAATGAACGCCGGGAATACCGATGATGATTCTTTGGCTTTTGCCACCACTTTTCCTCTTCCAAATGTCTCAACTTGAGCGCGCGCGCATTTCGGCAATTCACGACACCCTATTGGTCAAGGAGGAATTTGACGCGCGCGCACAACCTTCGTTCGAACAGGATGGTCCCGAAGTAATGGCCATCCATTCCGTGCATACGTGATGCTTGTATTGGTGCTCAGCGGAACACTACAGTACAGCGCTTCGTTCGTTTACCACTGACCATGTACAATGTACATGTTACGCTGTCGCGAGTGCAACACATTGGATGTAGTCACTTTAAAGTGTGATACCTTACCAACGAACTATATAGCGTTGAAATCGTATTGATGACGTCTAGGTTGTATGCTTTAAACACCACACATCCCTGTGTTGCATGGATTAAAAGTTAGGTCTCTTTTCCGCACGTCATGCTTCACCACACCGTATGTCATGTATGTTAAATCTTGACAACGTTGTTGATAATAAATGATATTGTCCTGTCAAAACTTTTTTTCTGTGGCAGCAAACATTGTGTAAAAAGAAGTTATGTGAAAATTTCTCGATGGTGTTTCAAAGCCCAAACTGCCTCCTAAGCGATCTGCGAGTGAAAAACTTGCACAGGCGCAGAAGTGTGCGTTTTTGTAGTGTTTTGATTTTTTTCTTCTCAGATGACTTCGGACTTGTAAAATGTTCTGGTCCAGTAAAAGTTCTGAGCAACAAGCCCTGCGGTCTTGTGGATTCCCCCTCCCCCCCAAATTCGAGCCCTGACTGCGTCCCACCTTATCCCAACTCATCCCGCCTTCGGTCAGGATTCTGACTAAAATTCCATTGGGATCCCGACCCATCCCACCTTGGGTCGGGATCCCGACATGAGCTATCCCGATGTATCCCTTCAGGATACATTCATCCCGACTTATCCCAACGTATGCCGGGATGAGCTGATCGGAATCCCACCTTATCCCAACTCATCCCGCCTGCGGTTGGGATTCTGACCAAAATTCCATCACTCATCCCACCTTGGGTCGGGATCCCGACATGAGCTATCCCGATGTATCCCTTCAGGATACATTCATCCCGACTTATCCCAACGTATGCCGGGATGAGCTGATCGGAATCCCACCTTATCCCAACTCATCCCGCCTGCGGTTGGGATTCTGACCAAAATTCCATCACTCATCCCACCTTGGGTCGGGATCCTGACATTAGCTATCCCGATGTATCCCGTCAGGATACATCCATCCCGACTTATCCCAACGCATGCCGGGATGAGCTGATCGGGATCCCACCTTATCCCGCCTTCGGTCGGGATTCTGACCAAAATTCCATCGGGATCCCGACTCGTCCCACCTTGGGTCGGGATCCCGACATAAGCTATCCCGATGTATCCCGTCGGGATACATACATCCCGACTTATCCCAACGTATCCCGGTGGGATGTGCCGGGAATCCCGGCGGTAGATGTCGGGATCCCGACCACATTTTTTAAGGGGAACTTCCCTATGACTGTTTGCAAGAGTCACATACTTACTCAAGAACCTTTTTCTTTTACCAAAATATACTTATCCAATTAAATGTTGTTTAGAAACATTTTCTTATTGTAGTTTACATAGTGTAGAAGATTGTTTCCTTTCAACAGTTTCTGATATCATATTTTACCTGAGCCATTATTATTATTTTTTCGCAACCGTCCCCCCTCCCTCAGTGAAAACTTTCTTAGGAAATGGGAAATCAGTGTCAGCATCCTCCAATGGTTTCTACGTTGATGACACTCCAGCACAGCTGGATCTTTTTTTCTATTTGGACGTCAATGTAAACGAGTATGTGCCAACATCATTCCAGTCTTCAGACTCTACCATCAGGGCGCTGTGGAGTTTCATTGACATGGACAGCATGGTTAAGGTGAATGATCAGCAGAGTATCACTTCAACAATTAAACAGTGTAATTGCTTAAATAAGGGATAAAAATGTACGTTTGAGCAAAGAAATTGACCAGAGCAGAATTTGAACCTGCGACCTCCAGAAGTCTGGACTGATGGCGGTCTCTCAATCAAACACTGTCTGTTGATTGAATGCTAGTCAGATATTACATGTTTAACGTCATTTTGTCCATGTGGCAAGGGACCACATCCATGCTGGGAGCTCATACCGTTGCTGTTCTAGAGTCAGGCTTTTCAAACAAACAGTGCCTAGTGCAAAACTTTGAAAACTTTGTGCACCATTCACAGTAAAAATTGGTACTTTTGCCAACAGAGGACCACTATATGCATGGATCTGATAGCAATAATATATCTGCAATTATATCTTAGGAGCATTACTGGGCTATAGGAACATCCAAAGGCGCAACAGACCTGCAAGACTTTGTCAATGTTGGGTTGAACCAGACAGCTACCAATGGTAATCTGACAGGGTTACTGCATCACAACACTACATACTATGTGACTGTGAAGGCTATCAATGGAGCAGGCTTGGAAACCATTGTAGAATGTGATGGTAGGTAGAGATAGACTGTCATACAGACAAACAAACAAACAGACAAAATGACAGTTATCTAACAGGATTGCTGAATCAGAACAATACATGCTATGTGACTCTAAAGAACATGGAGACAACACAACAATGATCTGATGGGATTACTGCATCACAACACTACATATAAAGTGACTTTGAAGGCTATCAATGAAGCAGGCTTGGAAACCACAGTTGAATATGATGGTCGGTAGAGATACTCCGATATGCAGACAAACAAACAGACAACACAACAGTGATCTTACAGGATTACTGCATCACAACACTACAAACTGCTCTGAAGGCTATCAATCAAGCCATGGTAGAATGTGATGGTAGGTAGAGATAGACTGACATACAAAACATAGACTGACAGATTGACAAACAGATAGGCTAGCAGCTATGTAAGGAAGTACTCCATCACATTTGGTAACTCCGAAGGCTATGAATGGATGCTACCCAATTGTGATGCTCGGACTGGACCACAAATGTATTGATTAACTATTGGAAACCTTTGTTGATTACCGTACATGTTTGTATTTCCTAGGTGTGACTGTTTTGCTGGAGGAGCCCACTGCAGATGATGTCAACACCATCTCTATGTTTAGCAAGAAGTTTGAGGAGGATGTTTACCCACCCGATGTGGAGAAAAGCGAAGACCCAACAAAGACTGGTATCTCCTGGTCCAAACCACAGGATGAGTCCATTAATCGCTACGGTAGGACATCTTACAATTGGTATAACGTCACACTGAGTGGCACAGGAGAAAAATACCTATAGCAACACTGAACGCTTCTTTATATGCCTTACTCTTGACCATTATTATGTATGTAATTTTCTGGCACCCAATATTCCTGCATTTCCCCTCTGAATATTTGTCAATATGATCCCTCACTGTTGGTTAATATGACACTATCTGACCACCAATTTGTCCATCATTTCTAACAGAAAACCCCCTGTTTCACCTTTTTGTTGGCTGTCTGCCAGCCTTCCCAGACTACCCTATCAACCACAATGCTAAAGGCCATTTGAAGTGGTAGCTAAAACAAAAACAAAATGCATGCATTTAAAGAGAAAGAAATAATATGTCAAAATAACATCAAGCTCAAATATTGCTAACAAGAATGGGAAAAAAGAGGTCCAGCAAAAAGGAAGGAGGAGAAATATTTTTTAATACCAGCCTTTTGAACAAAAATGGTATTTTGATGAAAGCAGGCGGCAAATTGTATAAATTACATGAAAGTCTAGATATATGAGTGTAAATAAAAGCTGAAATTCTACCTGTGCCAGCCACTGCGAACCCGGTATCTCAGATCACACCAGTGTCTCCTTTCACCCTGCCCTATAGAATACTGTGTGAGTAGTTCAGCTAAGCTCCTAGATGATGTTGTACCCTGCATGGTGGTTGGAGGCAACTCCTCTGGTTCAGTGACCATTGAGGATGCAAAGATCATTGTCCGTGCTGGTGACAATGAAGAAAGGTTCAACATCACTGACTTCAAGGCAGCAAAGGACTCTAGCGAGTGGGAAATGATTGAAAAAAGTGCCAAGTTCAATATGGAACCTGGGAAGTAAGTTTGTGGGCCATGTTGCATTAGATACAGAGAATAATAATTTATCAAGACTTTATTAAAGAAACCTACTTTTACCGGTTTATGAAATGACACACCTGTCGATGAAAGTATTTGACAGACTAATTTACACCGTCTGAATGTTTGGCATGGTCAGTGTACATAGACTTTGTTGAACACAAATTGTTGTATAAGCAATTTTAGTATAAGTGTCAGATGATCCCTCTTGAAGTTCTCTAGTGTAATGTAGGTGTCCCTTTCATGCATATCTTGTCTTGATGCCTGTTACACTGTTCAAGTTTCACAAGGCCTAACGATTCAGACTGAACATTAGTGAATCAAATGGTTCATATGTAAAATGTCCTCTATAATTTGTTAAACTAAAATTCATCAACGACTTATCCTCAAATATATTTTTTGCAAAATTCTTTATGACTTGAGGGCCATCGTCAAACTAATTGACTTGAGACTTTGATCTGTAGAAGCAATTGACTTTTACTTGTGATTACCCATGTGATTATTGAAGCCTCTGCCCATAGACGTGTGTTTGCCTTAAACGGGGTCTTAAACTGTGGGTTTTGATGAAAGGACTTCACTATACATGGACTTGTTTAAACCATAATCTGTTCTATATTTTACTGCTATTTAGGTGCCTTTATACCTGGATGAAGATGTGTAACCCAGCTATGTTATGTGTCACAGTATCAGCAGGAATTACTACAGTGTTAGGTCAGTATGAAACACAACAATGAGATCCAGATATCAGGCTATTGCCTTTGTTGCATGCATGTTGAAAACAAAACATCAGATTGACTTTCTGTTGTATGGTTCCTTAGGGTTTTAGTAATATCCTTTACCTGGAAAGCAATGTTCGAGGTGGACGGAAAAAGAAAAATCTGTACTTGGCAATTGTAATGGAAAGCCCCCACATCTGAAATCTAATGGCAAGACTCGGTACCAGGCAGAATGTGACTTGTATTAGTAGTCTTTGAGAAAATCACTACTTTTTCATTTGGGGGTTTTAGTGCAGCAAGGCAGCTTAATAATATTTGCCAGATAAACATCAGTAATAGTTTGTATAACTGTAATAGATTGTTTAACATGATGAACCTTTATTATCCTGATCAACAGGAGACAGTGATATGATGATGACATCACCCAATGGCACAGACCTTGTTCTGTCATCACCAACAAGCCAGAGAAGGAGGAAGAGGGCCATAGATAACCACTTTGATTTCACTGTGGCTACAAAGGGAGGTAGGTATTATACAACATGATTTGACTGGTCCTATGGTGTGGACTGATTTGACTACCTCCCCATACCTGCCAACTGTTCCGAATAGGCGGAACTGTTCCGATTTTGGAGATAAAAAGTGCCCGAAAATCGGAACGTCCCGATTTTCCGAGTTGCGAGAGAAGAAATAATACGAAAAATAAAATAAAAAATTAAAAAATTAAAAAATGCCCCGGCGCCGTCGCACACTTGTCCGAGAAAAATGTTTTATTGTATTGAGGGCGCTATTGCCGCTACAATAACCCTAACTCCCTAGGGGGTGTGCAAAATCATATTGAAATTGGAGGATTCAGGACTGTTGGGGTTAATGGTATAAAATCCGCCTCGCTCTTATGTACGACGAAAGGGACGTAAACCAGACTCAAACGTCATTGAACAGGCCATGTCCGAATAGGCTGCGGCTGCAGTCGTTCGCGCGCACAGGCTTGTGTGATCAGCCACAACCTAGCCGCAGCCAATACTGAGACCCGCTACGTCATCCGTCTGGTGTACTGCCTCTCTTGCGTGCTTACTGAAATAAGTGCGGGCCGCGCCAGGCACGGCGCGGTGGACGTATTGATTCCGTGTTTGTTTTCCACACACGTTGTTTCTTCATAGTCTTCGGTGGTTTTTCGTTGATATTTTGACCGTGCTGAGTCGCACTTTTTTTGTCAACGTTTTTGTATGAGCATTTCAACTGCAACATGGACCAGGAGGATGATATACTGACGGAGAAAAAGCAGCGATCGAGTCAAAAATTCCGAGAGGAATATCGTGAAAAATTAAAAAATGTGTATTGTAACAGGCCTATGTACACCGTACAATGCAATGATGTACAAACTTTTCCAAATAAAATTGTACTTGTCACTGCTTGTACAGTGTACATGTATAAAATGTATTACTGTGTCTGAATATCTACATGTGATTAAACTGTGAAGCATGTTAGTCAGCAGTCATTTATATTTAAATTGTAAAATTTATTTTGATCAGCAAAAACCGGCTGGAAAATTCAGAAAATTATCCACTAATTTTAGATTAGCGTCTGTTGGGTCTGCTTCTTGATATCATGTAACATTTTAGGCACATGTACATGTACTTTGTATGCTGCGCCGCTCACTGTGTGTGATGCGTAGGCACCCTGTTCCTCTTTCTGACTTTTCATTGTTGGCAGGTATGCCTCCCTGGCCAAATTTCATGGCTTTACTTTTAATACTTTTGACGAAAAATCCCTGCTTAATGTAGCAGAAAACTCTGAACTTATGGTAAACGTATTTCACTGGTTAGCAAAAACTTTTAGCTCATACGCATCGTTGCATCCTGTAACTAAGGATTTTGTGCTTACCTGGTAGCCCAGCATTTTTCTGCTTGGGCTGTTTGCACAGAATGCTGATCGTAAGCATGGGATTTTGTGGTAAGCAGAGCCGTTAAATAGGGCCCTGACGTAAAAGGGAGGGAATTTAAAAGCAGCGAACACTGAGACAAAACAAGTTGTATTTGTTTTAATAATACCTCGTACATAGTAAGCGTCATTACAGAACACAAATCTGAGGAAAAATTTCCCGTGGAATGCATGTTACATACAAGGTGTGATGTCACATGCTACTGTGAAAGGCGTCCATACTAATGTCTTTTTCACTTGCTATCACAATGTAACCTTAACCACCTTGGCATGTGAAAAAATTGGGCATTGAGTACTGTCAAGGGAAGTAAAGGAATATCTGCACTTCCACCTTACTTGTGTTATTGCAGGTCTACACCAGGGTGGCTCACTCATCCTAGGTCTGCTGGATGTCAATAGAACCAACCAGGAATTCACCTCGGGTGCTGCCCTGGATTATAAACCATACATCACCAATCCACTGTACACCATCCAGTATACATCAAGACTGCTCAGACACAGGTTGGTTTGCTGCACACTGTGTCTTCCCTTCAAAACTGATCGGACAAATTCCTTAGAGTTAAGCATGAAATTTCCTTGAAAGTGGTCCCAGATTTTGGTCTACAACTAGTCTCAGAATGTCTTGAAGTTCTTGTTCTTGCATGGATATAGAAGATGTTCCTTTACTTTTGCACCATTCATTTTGTAAGCAGACTTTTAATGCATATAACTTCCAAGACTTTACTCAGAATATCAGGTAGTTATACAATCGTTAATATAATTATCAGCACATTTATCCTACAGAAAATCTGAAGTCAGTTTGGTTGCATGCTTATATCATTGATTTGTTTTTCCTGTGAAGGTTAATATGAACAGATGCAAGTGCTTCCTAAAAGAAAATAGACAATAAGGATTCAAAATATTAGAAATACATTGTCATTTGTATTCCAGGATACGTTTTGTGTATGAACCAACATTCTATATCACCAGTCTTGGTCAGACAGAAGTGAAGGGACCATTAATGATCAACATGAGTCTAAGCACACCGGGGAACTGGACAGAGGCAAAACCTAGACTTATTTACTGGGACAGAGGTGAGTCTAAGCACACCGTGGGACAGGACAGAGGCAAAACCTAGACTTATATACTGGGACCAAGGTAAGTCTTAGCACACCGGGGAACTGGACAGAGACAAAACCTAGACTTATCTACTGGGACCAAGGTGAGTGCAAGCACACCGGGGAACTGGACAGAGACAAAACCGAGACTTATCTACTGGGACCAAGGTGAGTCTTAGCACACCGGGGAACTGGACAGAGACAAAACCTAGACTTATCTACTGGGACCAAGGTGAGTGTAAGCACACCGGAGAACTGGACAGAGGCAAAACCTAGACTTATCTACTGGGACAAAGGTGAGTCTTAGCACACCTGGGAACTGGACAGAGGCAAAACCTAGACTTATCTACTGGGACAAAGGTGAGTCTAAGCACACCGGGGAACTGGACAGAGACAAAACCTAGACTTATCTACTGGGACAGAGGTGAGTCTTAGCACACCAGGGAACTGGACAGAATCAAAACCTAGACTTATCTACTGGGATAAAAGTGAGATAAGCACACCAAATGACGGGACAGAGGCAAATCCTAGGCTTATGTACTGGGACAAAGGTGAGTCTAATAAGCACACCTGGGGACTGGACAGAGGCAAATCCTAGTCTTATGTACTGGGACAAAGATGAGTCTCAACACACCGTGGGACTGGACAGAGACAAAATCTAGACTTATCTACTGGGACAAAGGCGAGTCTAAGCACACCAAGGGACGGGACAGAGGAAAACCTAGGCTTATCCACAGGAACAAAGGTTAATCAAGGAGAACGCTTATGTTTTTCCTTACATTTGTCTACCGATTTGGTAGACATGCATTATGCATTACCCGTTGTGAAATGACCAATAAAAATGCAGAATTACTAATGTAAATCAGCCGTCGTCTGGCGCCAGACAGCATGCACGCCATGACGCGCGTGCAGTTTGTGGTAACCGCAGGGATGCCAACATACACGATAGCATAGCGCGGCGTAGCATTTACGAATTTGAGCCGTGGATACGAATCTACGCTTAGACTTCATTGAAATATGATTTTATAAATATAATTGACAATTGTATTTATGTAATTTAACATCTACAAGTGAACAGTTTATGAAATATTGCATGTGTAAATGGATATAGAAATGATAAATGAAATAAAATATAAATAAAAACCTTTTATTTAATTAAAAGAAGATCATGAAGACTGCCGTCAAAAGCATTGCGATCGTGGAGGTGTTTCTTACCACCACGTTCATGACGTTCGAGCGGCGAGCCGCAACTGACTATTTGACAACCACTTGTCGATTTTCACGAAATACATGTTGGGTTCAGCGTCAGACATGCAGGCAAGAACGACGTGGCTAAACATATTAGCACTGCACAACACAAGTCTTACCAGACGACTGTGGAGTCCACAAAGTCTGTTGCTGGGTATTTTACTTCGTCATTGACGCCGAAGTGCATTGTGTCGACTTCATGGTGGAACACAATGTACCCATAGCAGTGGCTGATCACATGGGCCCGCTGGTTAGGAAAATGTTTCCTGATTCCAAGATTGCAGGTGAGCTAATTGAAAAGTCGCAATGTAGGATTCTTTCAATTTTGAAAACACCAAAAGAAAGTGGCCTGTGGGTAGTACTATGGCCTTAGTGTGCATGAAATTGATTTATTCATGCAGTTTGAAAAGGCAAGGGATGTTATTTGTTTTTCAGTTTGGCTTAATTGTTTCTTGTACTGTTGTTTTCAAGAACTTTCTAAGAATTCCATTTGGCTACGACTTCTTACATACATGTATATAATGCACATGCATCGCGAGTATCAACCAAACATGCTGCAGCACATAATAATGCATGTATAATCATAATAACAGTAATGACAACGGGTCGTACATGTATGTAGAAGTTTTTATAAGAGCAAGGCACCAGTTGGATTTTTAATTCATTTTTTTCTGAGCTGCATGAATAGTGTACATCTCTCAGTTTGCCTTGAAATGAATCGCTAATGATTCTTTGAACAGGAAACCAGTATTTAACTTCATATTTCTGGGTTCGTCTAATGATGGCAACAACAAAATGTTTTGTGTTAAATTGACTTGTCTGTGTAGGCCGGATTATGCCAATATACATTGCAAGTTACATGATTCTGTCACACAAGTAACAGTTATGATTGACTCATTCAAAAGTAACTAGAATCTGATATGTACGTTTCATCTTAATGCCCTAGTTCATCTTTGAAGACTGTTTTAGTGTATTTCTATACTTACAGCCAAATATGCATGTGGTCGAACCAAAAGTGCAGCCATTGCGGGTGTTCTTGCCACAGAAGATTCCTCGGAGATCACCAGTGCAATACAGTCTGCACCATACTCTCTAGCAACAGATGGTAGCACAGACTATGATGACTGTAAACTGTACCCGTTGGTGGTGAAGTACTATGACCAGGCACTAGGCCGCATCCTCACAGTGTTATTGAGCATGACAGAGTGTAGTGTTGCATCCTCGGGCGAGAACATTTTCAAGCTACTGGACAGTGAACTGTCAAAACGCAACATATCATGGGAGAATTGCATGAGTTTCGGAGCAGACAACGCCAATGTCATGTAAGGATTGCAGCATGGTTTGGCAGGCTACATCAAGAGGACCAACGATGCAATCTATATGCATGGATGCCCATGTCATCTAATGCATCTTCCAGTGTCTGTTGAAGATGTGCTTGTGGACATTTACTTTTACCTTCAGAAGTCCAGCAAGAGAAAGCGAGAACTTCAGCAGTTTCAAAAACTGTGTGGTGTTCAGATAAAGAAAATTGTGAAGCATGTCAGCACACGGTGGCTCTCCCTCTCCCAATGCATAAGTAGGTTGCTCGAGCAATGGCCTGCTTTGCTAAGGTATTTCAAAGACCAGTTCAAGTTGATTGAGAGCAAGAGCACCCAACCCAGCAGCAAGATTACCCAGGCCACCAGCAAGAGCACCAAACCCAGCTACAAGATTACCCACGCCACCAGCAAGAGCACCCAACACGGCAGCAAAAGCACCCAGGCCACCAGCAAGAGCACCCAACACAGCAGCAAAAGCACCCAGGCCACCAGCAAGAGCACCCATCCCAGCAGCAAAAGCACACAGGCCACCAGCAAGAGCACCCAACACAGCAGCAAGATTACCCAGGCCACCAGCAAGAGCACCAAACCCAGCTACAAGATTACCCACGCCACCAGCAAGAGCACCCAACACGGCAGCAAAAGCACCCAGGCCACCAGCAAGAGCACCCAACACAGCAGCAAAAGCACCCAGGCCACCAGCAAGAGCACCCATCCCAGCAGCAAAAGCACACAGGCCACCAGCAAGAGCACCCAACACAGCAGCAAAAGCACACAGGCCACCAGCAAGAGCACCAATCCCAGCAGCAAAAGCACCCAGGCCACCAGCAAGAGCACCCAACCCAGCAGCAAAGGCACCCAGGCCACCAGCAAGAGCACCCAACCCAGCAGCAAAAGCACCCAGGCCACCAGCAAGAGCACCCAACACAGCAGCAAAAGCACCCAGGCCACCGGCAAGAGCACCCATCCCAGCAGCAAAAGCACCCAGGCCACCAGCAAGAGCACCCAACCCAGCAGCAAGATTACCCAGGCCACCAGCAAGAGCACCCAACCCAGCAGCAAAAGCACCCAGGCCACCAGCAAGAGCACCCAACCCAGCAGCAAAAGCACCCAGGCCACCAGCAAGAGCACCCAACCCAGCAGCAAAGGCACCCAGGCCACCAGCAAGAGCACCCAACCCAGCAGCAAAAGCACACAGGCCACCAGCAGCAACAGTGGCAGTGAAAACTCCCAACAGAGGGTTGATGGAGAGTTTGACCTGTCAGGTTGTCTCTTCCAGCAGGAGAGTCTGGCTGGGTCAAAGCAGGCTCAGAAAAAAACTGCTGATCTGGACAAGACCTCAAAATCTACGTCAACACGGCAGACGACAGATGGCCAGCAAAGACCATAGCCAAGTTCCAGATCATTGCCACAGCAGAGAGTGGAGAGAGTATGCAAGAATATGCAGGACTTGAATTTCCTACTCTTCTGTTACTTCTTAGATGCTGTACTGCCAATCTTTGATAAGGCAAATATGCAGGACTTGAATTTCCAACTCTTCTGTTACTTCTTAGATGCTGTACTGCCAATGTTTGATAAGGCAAATACCTTGCTGCAACTGGACAAGCCATGCATCCATATTCTACTCAGAACTCTACTCCAACAACTGAAGGATCTGCTAAACTGCTTTGTCAAGCCAAGTGTTATCAATGCATCTAAGAAAATCACTCAAGTGCAGTACCAAAACATCCAGAACCAGAAGAGTGATCAAAGCCTGTTTGTGGGAAAGAAAACAAATGACTTCATTGTAGCAAACACCAATAGTAAGGAGCTGGATCTCCCCAAATTTTATGCTTCTGTACGTGGCTTCTTCTCCAAGGCTGTGGAGTACAAGCTGAAGAAATTCCCATATGATGATCCGGTACTTTCTCATGCTGCAGTTGTTGACGTGACTGTTAGAGAAGACATGGAATTTGTCTCTGTTAAATTCTTCGTCCAACGTTTTCCCTGCCTCCAACTAAATTCTAAGGACAATGACAAGCTTGAAAGGGAGTTCGTGGTTTATCAAATGAGGAACTTGCCGGAAAGCATCACAAGTTGCGACAGAGCTGACACTCAGTGGCATCTGATGAGCCGGCAAAAAGATGGCAATGGTCAACTGATATACAGCCTCTTGTCCATGGTGATGCTAGCCATTCTTTGTATATTCCATTCCAACGCACACTGTGAGAGAATCTTTAGTCTGGTCACGAAAAACAGGACGGAGTTTCGCCCCAATATGAAGACGGAGACCCTGAGTAGTCTGATCACCCACAAACAATTTATGGTCGCAACCGGTACAGTGTGCCACTCAGTGGCGTCGCCAAGGGGGGGGCTGGGGCGGGGGCACGTGCCCCTGGAAAACCTAGTGCCTCTGTTGCCCCCATCTGAGATTTGGGTTGGTAAAAAAAAAAATAATTTGATTTAAAAAGTCAGGGAAAGTGGCCCTGAAATGCCTCAGATTTCACCACAGAGCATCTGGAGTCCAAACTTTTTCGGGGCCCTTGAGCGGGCCCCGGACCCCATGCCGAGAAGGCTTCGCGCTTGCATATAAAAAAGTCCACTTGCTACTCTTTTTAGAAATTCAGTGTTGGCATCTCTGTTACCGCAAACCACCATTAAATGATTGGTTTATATTGCTTGATTATATTACATGAATAAATGAATAAGTGAACAGTTCCACAAGAAAGTAAAGGCCCTTGCTGCTCCGCCTCTCGTGCTAGTCTTTTTACCTCCCAGCATCCGGGGTGCGTTACGTGTCCGGATGGTCCGGTATAGGCGCGGGGAACTTGACTAAAGGCTAATCTAAGTACAGCGGGGGACTGGACAGAGGCAAAACCTAGACTTATCTACTAGGACAAAGGTGAGTCTAAGTACACCTGGTGAGTGTACAGAGACAAAACCTGGGCTTATCTACTTTGACAAAGGTGAGTCTAAGCACACCAGGGAACTGGACAGAGGCAAAACCTAGACTTATCTACTGGGACAAAAGTGAGTCCAGGCATGCAGGAAACTGGACAGAGACAAAACCTAGACTTATCTACTGGGACAAAGGTTAATCTAAGTACAGCGGGGACTGGACAGAGGCAAAACCTAGACTTATTTACTGGGACTCGGGTGAGTCTATGCACACCGTGGTACAGGACAGGGACAAAACCTAGATTTATATACTTGAATTAAGGTGAGTCTCAGCACACCGGGGAACTGGACAGAGACAAAACCTAGATTTATATACTTGGATTAAGGTGAGTCTAAGCACACCGGGCAACCGGACAGAGGCAAAACCTAGATTTATATACTTGGATTAAAGTGAGTCTCAGCACACCAGGGAACTGGACAGAGGCGAAACCTAGGCTCAACTACTGGGACCAAGGTGAGTCTTAGCACACTGGGGAACTGGACAGAGGCAAACCCTAGACTTATCTACTGGGACAAAAGGAGTCTAAGCACACGGGGAAACTGGACAGAGACAAAATATAGACTTATCTACTGGGACAAAGGTGAGTCTAAGCACACCGGGGAACTGGACAGAGGCAAAACTTAGACTTATCTACTGAGACAAAAGTGAGTCTAAGCACACTGGGGAACTGGACAGAGACAAAACCTAGATTTATATACTTGGATAAAGGTGAGTCTAATTACACCGGGGAACTGGACAGAGGCAAAACCTAGACTTACCTACTCAGACAAAAGTGAGTCTAAGCACACCGGGTAACTGGACAGAGACAAAACCTAGGCTCATCTACTGGGACCAAGGTGAGTCTTAGCACACTGGGGAACTGGACAGAGGCAAAACCTAGACTTATCTACTGGGACAAAAGGAGTCTAAGCACACGGGGGAACTGGACAGAGACAAAATATAGACTTCTCTACTGGGACAAAGGTGAGTCTAAGCACACCGGGGAACTGGACAGAGGCAAAACCTAGACTTATCTACTGATACAAAAGTGAGTCTAAGCACACCGGGGAACTGGACAGAGACAAAACCTATATTGATATACTTGGATTAAGGTGAGTCTAATCACACCGGGGAACTGGACAGAGGCAAAACCTAGACCTTTCTACTGAGACAAAAGTGAGTCTTAGCACACCGGGGAACTGGACAGAGACAAAACGTAGACTTATCTACTGTGACAAAAGGAGTCTAAGCACACGGGGGAACTGGACAGAGACAAAACGTAGACTTATCTACTGGGACAAAGGTTAATCTAAGTACAGCGGGGAACTGGACAGAGGCAAAACCTATATTTCTCTCCTGGGACAAAGATGAGTCTCAGCAGACCGCAGGATTGGACAGAGACAAAACCTAGACTTATCTACTGGGACAAAGGGGAGTCTAAGCACACCTGGGTAATGGGACAAAGGTGAGTCTCAGCACACCGGGGAACTGGACTGTAGCAAACCTAGGCTTATCTACTGGGACAAACATGATTCTAAGCACACTGGGGAACTGGACAGAGGGAAAACCTTGACTTATCTACTGTGTCAAAGGTGAGTCTCAGCACACCAGGGAACTGGAGAGAGACAAAATCTAGACTTATCTACTGGGACAAAGGTGAGTCTTAGCACACCTGGGTAATGGGACAAAGGTGAGTCTCAGCACACCGGGGAACTGGACTGTAGCAAACCTAGGCTTATCTACTGGGACAAACATGATTCTAAGCACACTGGGGAACTGGACAGAGGGAAAACCTTGACTTATCTACTGTGTCAAAGGTGAGTCTCAGCACACCAGGGAACTGGAGAGAGACAAAATCTAGACTTATCTACTGGGACAAAGGTGAGTCTCAGCACACTGGGTAACTGGACAGAGGCAAAACCTAGACTTATCTACTGGGACCAAGGTGAGTCTTAGCACACCGGGAAACTGGACAGAGGCAAAACCTAGACTTATCTACTGGGACAAAGGTGAGTGTAAGCTCACCGGGGAACTGGACGGAGACAAAACCTAGACTTATCTACTGGGACAAAGGTGAGTCTTAGCACACCGGGGAACTTGACAGAGGCAAAACCTAGACTTATCTACTGGGACAAAGGTGAGTGTAAGCTCACTGGGGAACTGGACAGAGACAAAACCTAGACTTATCTACTGGGACAAAGGTGAGTCTAAGCACACCAGGGAACTGGACGGAGACAAAACCTAGACTTATCTACTGGGACAAAGGTGAGTCTAAGCACACCAGGGAACTGGACAGAAACAAGACCTAGACTTATCTACTGGGACAAAGGTGAGTCTTAGCACACCAGGGAACTGGACAGAGACAAAACCTAAACTTATCTACTGGGACTAAGGTGAAGAGTTTAACACGTAAATAATCAAATCATTCTTCGTTGCTATGAAGGTAAAGTAGATACACGGTGTCTCAAAAAAATTGAACCCTCTTAATCTTCCTCGCAAATATCAAAACATTTTCGGAGAGTAGAGTCCATTCGATTTTTATTAATGAAAAAATATTTCCCATTGGATAAATTTCCAATCGCAGTTATGGCTAATTCAAATTCAGCCCCAACTTTATTTTCCTTATTTTTTTCTTTTTTATTTCCACCTCTTTTGCAACAATGATCATTTGTCCTTTTGAAAGTATTGGTAGTCCAGAAAAAGACTGTTTGGTTAATTCCTAGATGTTTACTGTTCCGCTCTGTCTCTGCACTCTACTTGGTAGCCTTTTTCACGGATGCAAGTTTCGGCCCGTGTTCAATATTTCACCATTGACAAAAGGAAAAAGCGGTGGTGGTTGTCAATATGTCAATATGTCAAGCATGGATTTATGTACATTACTTTTTTCCACTCTTTGCTACTTTGGTTTTTTTTTCTCCTATTATTGACATTTGCTTACTTCTTTCATTCATAACACGACAATATTTTTGGTAATTATTCGTAGAGCCATACCCTCCCCCCCCCCCAGCTTCTTTCCAAAACGTGAGATATGCTGTTTGTGGAACATGAAGACATTGTAGTTATATTTAAGTGTCATTGTCACATAATCTTTTTTTAGGTCACTCTCAATGGCAAGATGCAGCTAAGACTTGCAGTGATGTGGATCAAATTACATACCTTGATGATGGGAACCAAGTCAATGTACAGGTTGGTCTTGCAATTCAAAGATTTCATTCGGATATCTTTATTTCAAGTAGTCTTGGCCCAAGTCAGGCAGCCAGACCATGGCACGTGCAGACGTCCACCATAGCAAAGTTAGTTCCGCGGATCAATTGTCTTTATTTCAAGTAGTCCTGGCCCAAGCCATACATCCTGTTCATGGCAAGCCCATCCCCCCGGCCATAGATGAATTAAATCCAGTTCTGGGAGTTTCGGCACTCTAACTCTGACTAACTTTGTTCTTTGTAATGTGTGTGCTTGAGATTTACTTAAAAATGCTCAGGTTTGAGTGCAAATTACCTAAACTGGAAGGGGTTCATGTTGTTTATTGTGCCTCTGCTTCTGAGGGGGTTTACAATCTGCTTGGATGTAAGGTGTAGACTGGTTGCCAGTCCCTTCATCATTGATAGATATTGGGACTGGTGCTGCCCTATGGAATAAATATAGAGTGGGAAGAAGTTTCCTCCCGTTGGATATATCAGTATTCCCACAATGCAATGAGCCTTGGGTACTTGATTTCTTGCGCAAAACGGGCCGGGATAGGGACCATTAGATCACTCCGACCTCCTAGTTTGCTGTATTTATGAGAGGTTTAATGCCTTGGGTGTATACAGAGTGAATGGTGCACATCGTTTACATTTTAAGCGGGCACACTAAGCCCAAAATTCACGTGTTCATGGTTACTATGACAAGCTTGCGTTCACAATTGATTGGTCCAAGCGAAGGGTGCAATATTCAATATGTTCAACTGGTATATACTTTTGAATGAGAACTTGAACATCGTGTCCAGAAAAGTAGAATCTCTTTTGTATACACGCACAAACGTTTCAAATGTAAATGCAAGATAACTATCGCACCATTTTTGTATGGAAGCAGGAACCAGTCTACAATAGTGGAACATTATCCAAAATCCAGTCTGTGGCCAAGACTATACTTTAAGACAAAAAATTGAACACCACTCTTTAGATACTTTTAGGACTTTGAAATTTGAAAAAGTATAAAATAATATGATTTCATTTATTCAATCCAGACAGAGTTATACCACAAGCAGCTGTTGATGGACCATTAATTAAATCTTTTCCTACCAATGTGAATGTGTGATAGCTGTCTACTTGAACGAGCAGTCTACAGACTCATGTCAAATTCTACATTATCGCTCAAATTACTCTATTTGCTATCAGTTGCATCTCTCTCTTCTGTTGCTTGTCGTTGCATTTTGCACAGTCTGTCATGGCTGTCGAAAGCAAGATATGTAAAATGCGTGGATTCCAGTACCACATAATCCCTAAGAAGATTAGAAGATAGTTATGGTAACTGATGTAGATCACGCTCAAACTTGCTGTGAGATGCATGAGTAAGAGGATTCCTAACCCAGGACTTTAATGTGTCCCCTTTATTTGCCCTCTCATGTCCATTCAGGAAATGTATCAGGAGAAAACACAAGCATAGTGATATCAGCATGGAGTGTTCACCCACTGGTTCTTCTTAGATCAAATATCCTTCAAAAATGATATCCTTCCATGGCACTACGAGAGACCTTCCACAATTTACTGCAGCGTGCAACGATTTTCAAACAGATCCATTTCTGTCATTATCTGTTTTAATAAGCATATGACTAACACAGTGTGTTTTTCCTTCACTTTGTAGGTTTGTTCCACACAGACTCCAGCCTCGTCATCCTTAGAGCCAGGTCGCAAGCGGCGTGCTTTGCAAGAAGATTCAGTTCCTTCCAACACGACATACTTCAGCCATGAGACTCATTTTGCATTGGCTGTTGTCTTAGACGCCATCTCCAATAACCCACCAGTTATCACAAACTTGGTAGAGCATATGTTCATGAATGAGGATGAAGGTAACTTTACCTATACAATCAATTGAATGTTCCACTACATTAATGGAAACTTACATCTTATATTTTATTGTATTCTTCTGATTATCGAAGTGAGCTTTATAAAAAAAACCAGTAAATCAAAATGTTTCCATAATGCTTCATTTGTTGTCTGAATCAGTGCATAGCAAAATGTCTCAAATATTCTGTTTTTACCTGTATAGTATATGTATTATTTAACCTGTAGAAAGTACTTAATTTGTCACCTTTTCTGATTTAAGACTTTACAAAATAAACTGTATAATAAACAATCTAAATATTACACATCACTGGCAGTACAAATTGTAGTGAATGTCGAATATCAGTTGTTGTTTTTTTTCATGCTTCATATTCTATTCCAGGAACTCTGTTGTACACATTCCAGGCAACTGATCTTGAAGATGTCATTTTGGTATTTGAGCTTCGTGGTAACAAGGACATGCAAGGCATAGCAACGATCACAGAGACCGGTGAATTCAGCTATACACCTTGTGCTGATTGCTACGGTATTTTCACTCTGCAAATCACTGGTAAGAGTCTCTACAAGATATTGTTTTCTGAAAGATCAATCTGCCAAAAAAAATTAAATACTGTATATTTTTATCACTGAAAAATGAACAAAACACAGTGAAAAAAAACCCCATAAGAACAAATACAAGTAATTTAAAAATATGTCATTAAAGGAAAAACCTCAGGTATTCATTAGACTTTAGATGTTTTGAGATACAGTTCTTTTTAAGAGGCTGAAAATTAAGTTAATTTTCCTTGCAAAGCATGTCTGATTAGACAATTTCTTGGCTGGTTATTATCAGGGTGATGTTTACTGAATCTGTGATTTCGCTCAGTAGTTTGGGATATCAATTGTTGGATGATTATAAATGGTCCTATGCAAGTGGTACATTCGGCTGACTTAATTGTTCTCTTTCTTTTCTTTTATTCAGTGAGAGAGGTGCAGACATTTCATGAGATAGAGCCTGTATCTACCACTGTCAATCTTACCATTGAAGTCCGACCAGTCAACGATAATCCTGTGTTATACAGTGCACATAATGGCCAAATTGTTGGCAATGGACGCATTGCTTTGGTAAATTAAGTAATAATAATGGGGTTTTTTTGGTTTAATTTCACGTGTTTATCCGGTGGTTCTCCGTATAATCAGATGGGGATTCATGGAATTCATCACATGTGAGTCCTTTACACTTAAACTTTGTTATGCTTCCTTACAGAAATTCATACAGTTGTAAACAAATAATGCAAAAGCGACAATTGTATCTGACAGCTGAAACTTTCATTGTGGACATTGAAGACTCATTTTCTAACCAAAAACTACAAGAGGCCATTGGTAAATTGACAAAAGAACACGCGTCAGTTGTCAAAACGAGTTATTGCTGATTTGCTTACAACTGTAACAGAAACTTTTACATTCATGACAATTCACTAAGTTCACTCCTCTCCAAATCAAAAATGGCATTAATGCCCTAAATCGCTCCAAACTCTCATCTTTACAGTCTGACTTCACAGGTAAATTTGTAGCAATTTATGTCATATTGTTATTTTATTAAAGCAAACTGTATGACTTTAAGATTTGCCTTTTCACATGTGGTCATATTATGAAATTTTACCAGTATGTTTAACTTTATAAATGCAGCTAACTGTTGAGCAGAACACAGGGACCAATGTTGCCTACAAGGATCTGACTGCTATGCTAGGAGCATACGATGCTGACACCAATGATGAACTGACCATTATAACCAGGCCCCCGACGTATGGCACCCTGGCACTGAAAAGCCAAGTCAAGACTGTGCCTTCCAGGCAGAATTGCAGTGAGCCCTCTGTAGACAGTGAAGAGCCAGTCATTCCTTGTGGGATTGAGTTGCCCCATAGTGAGGTAACAGTTGTGATGTCAAAGAGGTTGTTGAAACCTTGGCCTCACCTCCAGCATTTGTTTATAGCCACTGGTTCCAGAATTACACAAAGCCTGCAATGTCCAAATCAAATGCTCTTAACTTTGGCCTTATATAAAGGATTGGAAGTTCTTGAGGCTGAAAATCAAACTTATATTTAGCCATTGTCCCTAAAAGTCAAGGGCGGATCCAGGGGGGGGGGAGCCAATGGGGGCCATGCCCCCCCCCCCCAAAAAAAACGCACTGCAAACATCACTATCTTTTCCTAAAAAAAAATTGGTTAAAGTGGTGAGAAATTGCCTTAGATTGCACCACAGAGCATCTAGAACCCAATAAAAATTTCAGGGCCCTTACCCCTCCCCAGAATTTTTGGGACCCAATTTTGAGGGGACGAAAAATTGTTTGCCCCCCCCCCCCCCAAAAAAAATTGTGTTCTGGGTCTGCCCTTGTAAGGGGCATAAAGTTTCCTGCAGCCGAAGCCGAGGTTTCAAAAAACCTCTAAGTTTGCTAATCAAGTGTATGTGGGCAATTTCATGGTAACTCGCATTGCATTTAAGGAGGATCTTTTATCATTTCTGTGCTGTTTTTCTATAAAGTCAAAATATTGAGGTTCCTTAGAATGAAAATAAATGTTTGTAGGTTTGGTTTGAAGATTTTTATCAGTAACTCACATTACATAAACAGGACATGGCAAAAATGTTCATACCTTTAAAAGTGTTCTCATTTAGTGCATTGATGGAAACAATTTAGTCCCCTTACATCATAAGGGTGTAAGTTATATGCTACAATTACAATTATTAAAACCATTTCTGTACAGGGATATATTTTGGTAACTTATATAACGGTAACTAACGTTACAATTTGCCCGCCCATGTTCGGTAAAGTTAAAACGTGAGAAACTGATAATTATTTCTTTTTAATCTTTTGGCATAAAATTTCTTTTTTTTTTTAGAAAAGCATTCTGCAGTTTGCATGTAAAAACAAATTGCTGAAACTACTACCTTAAATCCATTCTTTTAGCCAAAAAACAACAACAGTTTGTGAAAAATAAAACATATTTTTACCACATTCAATCTCACTGCAAATGGAAGGTCTTGTCCCCTTTATTTTAAACCACACGTGAGGTTGTGATGCCTGCAGTTTTGAAGATTTCATGAATTGTTTTCAGTCATTTAGACTTTTTCATGGAATTGCCCATGTGCTTGAAGTAACATTTTCTTGCCAGTGCAAAGATTAATCTCTGGTATTTCATTGATTCTGAATACTAACAATTTTTGTGCGTAGTTGTTGAATTGAAAAGTTCATGGGGTAGCTTGAGTCAGGCTGGCCCTCGTATTTTGACAAGTGTCCTTATATCTAGGACTTACCTGAGAGCTCCTATTACATGATATAAAGGTACCCTGCCCATGTGCATCTTCGTCATCTGATTGTTCAGGGCCACCAATAGTGTGAGCGCGCAATGAAACTTCTATTTACCATGGAATTGGACTTAATTCAATGACATGTGATCAACGAGCTACCAATGATATGACAGGGATTTATTCATGTGTTGTACAGCACAGTAAAGTTGGTGCTGTCAGATTAAAGCCCCATTGAATCACCCTGGACAAATGACCCTGTCATTCACCATCCTTGTTGAGTCGCAGTCTGTTATGATTTCAATCATAACACTCAGTGTTGTAGTCGAGAGCCCACAAGGCCATCACAAGACCAACACAAGACCTCCAGTGTCAAATCAAGGCACAAGCTATTTAAATGAACTGCAAACAAGAAACGATTCCTTTGTCGTTGTTTGTGCCCTGATACCTGTGGCTGGCTTTGTGAATGGTCTCGTGCTTGCTCTACAATTGATCTTGTTTCTGGTCTTTTGAGGATCTCGACTACAACACCGAGTTCCCCATGTTTCTCTACTTGCCCAGTAGGAAAATCAAGTCATGGCATTATCCCTATCAATGCAATTAAGTCCAACTCTGGATCATAAAGTTCTCAGAAGGTCTTACAAGTCATATGGAAGTCAAGCACAAGTTATGCTTCCTTAAGTCAAGTTACAATTTATTCTGATGGTCTGTATCAAAAACTTTCCTATTTCAATGTCCATCACGTGTGAAATTTGAATTTCGGTTTCAGAGTTATTTTAACATTAGATTGAGTACTTTTTATATTCAGGAGGACTTGAGCTGGACGACGTCCTCATTCACCTATGCTCCACACTCCAACTATCATGGCAGGGATAGTTTCATTGTCTTAGCAGAGGACTTGTCTGGAGCTGTGTCTCAGCTACTGGAGGTACAGATTGCTGTGCTGGTCAACCCTTGCATCAATGAAGGCGTCTGCAGAGGTGGGTGGCTCACAGGGAAAATATGTCATTTTTGTTTATTTCGTGTGGTTAATATTGCTTCTTGAGTACAGTTTGTCCTGTCCTCATTAAGGTAACTGAGGATAATCTGCCGCTGTACAATGAAGCTAACAGTAACAGGACATGAATGACACTTTAATAAACATTTCAAGGCACAGCATTTCATGTGGGAGGTTTACTACAATAGAAAGTAAAATTGTCACAACACTTACCAACTTGGAATTGCTTGTATTTTTAGATCATTAAATGAGATCAGTAGCCAATTTCATGAAACTTAACTTTGTGTTGCAGTTCAATAAGTGCATATTGAATTATGACAAATTTCACGACTTCTGCAACAAACTTATACTTACACAATCACTCCAGGTGGCATAAGTTATGGCATTTATGCCAAATATAAACAATTTTACTGACTAATTATTGTTATTATTGTGCCCCTCCCTGTCTAACTTACCAAGATTTATAAAAGAAATTCAAAATTGTATGTCTTATAAGATGATAATGGATTGCTGTTTTAGCTGTAACAGAACTTATGACATAATTAGACAAACTATTTTCAAAATGACGAGCGGAACTGATTCAGTGTCTTGTATATGAAATTATACCCAGCAGCCATCATAAAATCTGTGATTATCTTCACCAATATGTATACCTGTAATTTCATGCAAGGGATCAGACATATATTAATTTGTTGAATTAATCGCACTAATGGCATAAGTTGCACACAGATTTGTGAAATTAACTGCAAGTTCCAAATCAGTCACTGATCAGACATATTGATTCTTCTTATTTTTGTTGCTACATGTACCTCTCTACACACAGGACCTGTTGAGGATCCTGATTGTATCTCCCCTGCACGTAGCAGTGGGTTCGAATCCTACTCCTGCCACTGTCAGCCCGGCTGGGTTGGTGACATCTGCGAGATTGATTATGATGAGTGCCAGTCCACGCCGTGTGCATACCCATATGTCTGCTATGATCGCCTCCATGGATTTGACTGTGCTTGTCCATTGTCTGATCCACAGTGCGATGGCATCAACTGGAGGTCAGCATTGTTTATATAAAAACAAATTATTTGTGTTATACCATTCTTATTTTGTGATGTGATACCATAGGTACTGCAATTGTATCCATGCAGTATTTTCAGAAACCAGTGTCTAAATTTTGGAGAGTAAATACATATGGAATTTAATGTCCGTGTGAGTACATTTACTGATCTTAACTGTTCTCTCTGCTCTTCAAGTTTAATAAAAAAATATATTATTTAGTCAAGAAGTTTAATTCTAAACTCCAGAGATTTCCATTAACCAAGGACCTGATAAAAGCGGTCATTTAAATCATTTGTTTCAGGATGCTATTTTTTTTTACTTTCCATTCACTATTTTATTTCCTACCTTTCAGTTCACACAAAAGAAGAATGCCGTCGATGTTTAGTAACAGTATATAAACTGTCAGTTGATGATTCCACTGAAACTGATGATTTTGACCAATCATGAAAGTTTAAGCCTTTACAACGTATTCATTAACCATTTGTGAATTTTCTCTAGAGACAAAGTTATAATAGCTGGGGTAATCTGTCTGGTTGGTTTAATAATCATCACTGTTGTGGTCTGCTTCTGCAAGAAAAAGCACAGCAAAAAGTAAGTGCAAAGTGCTTTAAGTCCTGTTGACAAACGCTAATTGTGACCTCCAGGTGTTATATGCCATACCTCCACTGAGGTGTTATGCCATTGAATTATTTTATTATGCATGAATAAAGATTTTGTCCAGTACACACTAAAATTGAGATTTTGAGTTTCTTTGTAAACCTACAACCTAGCATTTCCAGGGGAAAGACCACATATGAGATACTTTACTGTTGATAGTTCTCCCCTCTTTCGTCTTCTATCACCAGTTAAAACAACAAAGAAGCAGTGAAGATTAAATATTTGTACTCTTTCACAACAGATTACCAACCCATCCGGATCCAGATGATGATTCACAGGTGCCATTCTTAGGCAGCACCCCTGGGCAAGCCTTTAAAAACCCTGTGTTTGGAGATGACAGTGGAGATCAGACAGATTCTGACGAGATGGACGAAAACCAGGCTAGCCACGGCCATCCGGGTGACTCTTCAACAGAAAGACTACTTTCTGCTTCCTCAACTCGCTCTAAAAGCTCCTCCTCATCAGGCCTCAAGAAGAACAGGCCCTGGTCGGGTCTTGTGGCTGATGCTTCCTCAGTGGGTGGTAAATCATGTGATGAATCTCCCCCTGCCAGTCCAACAGTGAGCCCTGCCAAGGCTGAGATGTGGGCACAGCCAGCCATGAATGTGCAGAAGGATGCTGAGATTGCTGATCCAGGGCAGATGCAGATGTACCAAAAGAGGACTCCACCATCTACCACAGAGGAAACCCCTAACTGTGTGACAGAGGTAGGTGTTATAACCTAGGCTTAATCTCATGAAACTATTCAGCAGAAAATCTTGCTTTGCATATTTATAGGCTGAGCAAAGCTTATTATTTCTTGTACTGGAACTAAGGATTCCACAAGATTCCATAAGAGTGCCCTTTGCACTGTGATATACCAAGCCTAAAAAAAAACAGTATTGAGAAGATGAAGAAGAAATGTTAGCTTGTAGAGGTGGAGCAACCTCAGATAGTTTTCTGAACACCATCAAATAGGGATTTGAAAGTAAGTCCATATTGTGGGTGGGACTCAAACTTGACTTCCGTACGTGTAAGATTAGTTGAGAACTGATCAGTAGCAATTAACATGGCAAGACATTTCAGTCATTAAGCTGTTCAAATTCTGGTTTAAATTCTTGGCCACACAGTCACTTTCCTTGTTCAACATTTTTGTGTGTGTAATTGCACGTAAATGCGAAGGTTTTGCTTTCCTTTTTTCATCCAGCTTCCAGGATCTCTTGTCAGCTTCACTGATGATGAACAACTTCATGACGTCAACGAAACAGAGATGTAATGATCCAACACAACTATGTCTGTTTACCCTCGGCACTCAATTAAAGTTTTTGTAACATTTCACTGAAGATTAAAAAGGAAAATCATCTTCTAAGATTGGTCTGAATTGTTAAATGGTTACCTTCAAGTACACGTCTGGAAAGAATATTGGATGTTTTAATATGTTACAAACACAAGCAAAAGGCTGTTTATGGCACGTTAACAGCCTTTTCTTTAAGGATAAGCTTGGTTTTAAAAGCATCGTGC
Organism: Patiria pectinifera; assembly: GCA_029964075.1. Lineage (NCBI taxonomy): Eukaryota > Metazoa > Echinodermata > Asteroidea > Valvatida > Asterinidae > Patiria > Patiria pectinifera. Next base: position 12,604,352 of record CM057147.1, on the reverse strand, counting down.
ATGTGCCCTAGAGCCGCATGACACATGCAACCACAAAATCAGTTGAAACTGTTTTCACCTTTGCTTTGTTTTGACAAGATGTAAAAGCTGATGCATAATAAAGAACTGATTCATTGGCTGTACCTCTTACTATACAAGCAATACAGAAAGTCATAATTGTCGTGGTTTGGTTTCCCCAAGGGAATGGGGCAGCAGATTTCTATTGGCCAGCCATAAATATGCATGAATTCATGACTGTTTTCTCGATATATTCAAGATTATTTTAAGTTGTCTACATAATGAGTTCGTCCTCAGACAAAATCAGAGCTAAACTTTTTGTTTTACAATTCCTTCTTTTTTTGGTCCGCCATAATGAGACATAAAATAGCAAGTACAAACACATTTCTTTTCATTTTGCCATCATTTACATTATTGAGATGACTTTTGTTTACTGTTTTCTGAGTGTAATCAAGTAACTTTTCAAGTTGCCTAGATTTTAAGTTCAGACAAAAGATTGGCTGAGCTTTTGTGGGGAAAGACCACAGATGAGATACTTTACTGTTGATGGTTCTCCCCTCTTTCCTCTTCTATCACCAGTTAAAACAACATAGAATCATTGAGGATTAAATATTTGTACTCTTTCACAACAGATTACAAATCCATCCATTACCGGATCCAGATGATGATCCACGGGTGCCGTTCTTAGGCAGCACCCCTGGGCAAGCCTTTGAAACCCCTGAGTTTGGAGATGACAGTGGAGATCAGACAGATTCTGACGAGATGGACGAAAACCAGGCTAGCCACGGCCATCCGGGTGACTCTTCAACAGAAAGACTACTTTCTGCTTCCTCAACTCGCTCTAAAAGCTCCTCCTCATCAGGCCTCAAGAAGAACAGGCCCTGGTCGGGTCTTGTGGCTGATGCTTCCTCAGTGGGTGGTAAATCATGTGATGAATCTCCCCCTGCCAGTCCAACAGTGAGCCCTGCCAAGGCTGAGATGTGGGCACAGCCAGCCATGAATGTGCAGAAGGATGCTGAGATTGCTGATCCAGGGCAGATGCAGATGTACCAAAAGAGGACTCCACCATCTACCACAGAGGAAACCCCTAACTGTGTGACTGAGGTAGGTGTCATAACCTAGGCCTAATTTCATATGAAACTATTCAGCAGAAAATCTCGCTTTGCATATTTATAGGCTGAGCAAAGCTTATTATTTCTTGTACTGGAAATGCACTGTAATATGCCAGCCTGAAAAAAAATGTATTGAAAAGATCAAGAAGAAACGTTAGCATCTAGAGGTGAGGCAACCTCAGATTATTTTCTGAACACCGTCGAGTAGGGACTATAGAAAGTAAGTCCACAAGGTGGGACTCAAACTTGACTTCCCTATATGATCAGAAGCAATAAACAGGATCAGAAGCAATAAATGTGGCATGACATTTCGGTCCTTTAACTGTTCAAATTCCGGTTCAAATTGTGGTTTAAATTCTTGGCCACACAGTCACTTTCCTTGTTTTTACATTTTGTGTGTGTAATTGCACGTAAATGTGAAGGTTTCTGCTTTCATTTTATCATTCAGCTTCCAGGATCTCTTGTCAGCTTCACTGATGATGAACAACTTCATGACGTCAACGAAACTGTTGTGTAAAGATCCAACACAACTATGTCTGTTTACCCTCGGCACTAAATTAAAGTTATTGTAACATTTCACTGAAAGATTAAAAGGGAAAATCATCTTCTAAGATTGGTCTGAATTATTAAATGGTTACCTTCAAGTCCGTGTCTGGAAAGGATATTGGATGTTGTAATATCTTAAAAACACAAGCAAAAGGCTGTTAACTTCACATTACAGCGTTTTGTTTAAGAATGTGCTTGGATTTGCACAAGCATGGTGCATGTGCATCGCGCATGACACAGGAAACCAAAATCAGTTGAAACTGTTTTAACGTTTGCTTTGTTTTGACAAGATATAAAAGCTGATAGAAAATAAAGGCAAACTGATTCATTGGCTGTACCTCCTACTACAAGCAATACTGAAAGTCATATTTGTCCTGGTTTGGTTTCCCCAAGGGAATGGGGCAGCAGATTTCTATTAGCCAGCCATAAATATGCATGAATTCATAACTTCAAACACATTTCCATTAATTTGGCAATCGGTTCTAGTATCTATACGTGTATCTTTTTCCCCCCACTGTTTTCTCGGTATATTCAAGAATCATTTTAAGTTGCCGAAAAAGTGAGTTCGTCCTCGGACAAAATAAGAGCTTAACTTTTTGTTTTACAATTCTTTTTGGGTTTTTTTTTCGTTCGCCATAAATAGACATAAAATCGCAAGTACAAACACATTTCTTTTAATTTGGCCATTATTTCTAGTATTGAGATGTTAACTTTTGTTTACTGTTTTCTAGTGTGTGTAATCAGGAAACTTTTCAAGTTGCCTAGATATTAAGTTCGAACGAACGATTGGTTTAGCTTTTGTATTTGAAATTGTTTTGCCAGATTATATTTCACTGTTGTGAGAAGTACTCTTGCAAATGTAATGATTCTAATGAAGTCTGCAGTGTAAATGACACCCTTTCTGAATCTGGAAATATGAAATCGGCATTTCCGTGGGGTCGGACGTACATTTTGGACAATTCAACAGTGTTCATTGTAAATTTTGTAATCATAAAGTGGAGTTTCATTATGATAAAAACATCGTAGTTACAGCAGTGATTTAAAAAAAAAATTATTCATCCATCTTTTTTGCTGTTGTAGAATTTGGCTTGAAACACCATGGTGTATGACTACTCAGACAAATCGATGTTTTGTGTACTTATTAATTATTTTGTTTTGTTAAAAGTAACAGCTGAACTGTAGAACATTGTTAGAAATAAACTATGTTTCAGTAAAATACAGATAATAAGATTCACAATGATACACATTTCATTTGTGGCATTTGGATTTTTGAAGTTTTTTTCGTTGAGATTTAATAAATCTGTGGAATTGCCGAAATGTCAAACTGAATGTGGTTTTGTAACTTTAGTGCATCACACAAGTATGCATGTAATTTGTTGTTATATCCCAAAGTGTAATAACCCAGAAATGAACATCTGTTGCAATCCTTTATTCTTACCAGATGTTACACTTTTGTATTCAAGGTGAAAAATAACACAACACAATATTTAGTTGGTTCTTGGACTTTTGTTTGTCCCACGGGAAACAGAACATACTAAGATATGAACGAGGCTAATATATAAGAAACCAATGTTCATCAGTTAATCCCCTACAATCCTGTAGTGATGCAAAGACATGTGTTCAAAGATTCTAAATTCACAGATCAACTACAACAAATTCATAGTGAATTCTAGCCCTATATAAAAGCTTTCCAGAAGTTTTTATTGTAATGTTAATGTAGTGTCCAATCGCATTTTTATACCCAGATTTCCTTTGGAAGTGAATGAAGTGTCAAATGTATTGTACTCAGAGTGAGAGAATAAACTTTGTTTCTGCAAGTATTCCCGGTTGACGTTTATTTTGTTTGTGTTCTAAAACAAAAGAAAGTAACATGTGCTTTGTTTTTCTTCTTACTTTTGGCGTTTGTAATGTCTGTCGACAGCTCGGACTGTCCAAGTATCTGACCCGCTATTTATATCGGTTTTCCCGTTCATTAGTATCGTCGACTTAAAGGTATCTGAGCTTATGTATTTGGTTTGATTTAAAACTCAATCAGTGTTTTCCTGTTATTGATGTAACGGTGTTGTCGAGCTTGAGCTCTTTTTTCTTTCTTTTCATTCCTTTCTATTAATCGATGTTCAACTTGTCTTTTTTATTCCAGCCCCCCCCCCCCAAAAAAAAATATGCAACGCATTGTATATGAAGTAAACGCCCAGACAGGTGGCCGTTTTAGACCAATAAAATTAAAGTATCAAAGACAAGATATAATAATGGAATAATACAACGCCCGAATAAATTCCCGTCATAATATCCCCTTTGCAGAGCTGATGACAAACCGGCGAATCGACCATTTGGGCGATTTTGAGATGTTGATATTTTTGTGGTTTTTAAAGGTTGCTCTTTCAAGTATTCATGCCAAAAATTCTTAATTCTTGTCTGGATTCTGAGATTCGGAGCCCCGCCTGTGGCGAACCAGTCATAATAACAAATACAGAATTTGACATAGTGACGAATACAAAATTTCGATGGTAACCATCTAACCTAAGGTGTGCGTTCAAAGAACCAACGAATGATGTGCTACTGCGGTTGTCAAATATCACGTAAATGGTGACTTTTCAAGACTCGATTCATTTAGCACTTATCTACTGTATTATTTATGATCAAAATAATATTGCATGCTACATGTAGAATGCATAAGATTTTCCCTATAAGTTAAACGAACTACATGTAGTTGTGCGATATGTTTTCAATTGATCGTAAACGTATTGTTCACTTTGACAAATTACAAAATATCTCATAGCTGATCGTTCGCAAGTTTGTCGTATTACAACTCAGTTTCGCGCGTGCTGTATGCAGCGCGCGCACGAAAGTTGTAATCCGACAAACTGACGCATAGCATAGTCAGTGGGCTATGGGGGGAATGTCCCAGTGCACCTCCCCCCACCACCGCCACCGATATTGTGTTGATCCTTGGCATGTCTTCAATAGGGAAAAAAAGATGTTAACAGTGAACATTTAGGGATGCTCTCCCTCAGGAGCCCACTTAATGGAACCGCCTCTGATTGAGTTTCGATGCATTTTCTTAGCACTTGGGTTGGAAGGGTAAAAAACAAAATGCCATAACCTGAGCAGACCTTGACCGATCTTAATCAAACTTGTACAATTTATCCACGGTGTTTGCTTGTCCGTTTCGGAACACAATAATCTCTGGGTAGTCTCCATCGGAAGCAGTGATAAATGTAAACAGTTGCTCAACTTCCGGGACAATATTATTATTTGATAGTTACATATGTTTATGTTGATTATACCCGTATTTTTGTATCCATGTGCTAATCCCCATCTATGTGTTTAGATTGTATAAGCACTTGATGCCAAAATCCTCAATAAAATAAGTAATTTTAATATTTTACCCAAATGTGGCCACAAGAATGGATCGAACAGGTTAGAGTGGACCGCATCCACGTTTCTATTTATTAGTTTTCTTTGATTTAACTGCCACTAAGACTGCAATATCAATAAATCTCTACTTATTGAAAAGAAAGATATGTATTATTAGATTCATCCGGGTATAGCGCCCTCTATAGTCAGTTTCCATGGCAATTCAAGACATTTTTTGAAAGATATATATATGAGCATATGCCATGTCAAGATTTACCAAGATTGGAAAAAGTATGTTCATGTAACTGGAAGTTGACTTATCACCTCCCAACCCAAACGCTAAAAATACCAGAACCTGGATTCAGCAGGACGGTGTTTAACTCATTCAGATTTTATTAAATTGTTAATTTGCCAAGACCTAACTCTCAAATTAGTTCAACATTAGTTGGAAAAACATAAATTAGGTGGTGTTTAAGGATTTGTTGGCTTTTACTATATCAATTGTAAACTGCAATGACTAAATATGAGAAATTTTCGGATTATTTTGAAAATAAATGTGTAAATATATTTCGTTTGACTGTAGCGCCCTCTACAGTTGGTTTCCATGACAGAATAGTTGTGCTAAGTTTGATTAAGATCGATCAAGGTCTGTTTAGGTTATAGCGTTTTGTTTCTTACCCTTCCAACCCTAGTACTAAAATGCATCTAAGCTCAATCAGAGGCGGTTCCAATAAGTGGGTTCCTGAGAGAGAGCATCCCTAAATTGTCACTGTTAACATCTTTTTTTTCCTATTGGGGACACAGTACATGCCAAGGATCACACAAATATCGGTGGCGGTGGGTTATGGGGGGCGGGGTGCACTTGGACCCCTCATAGCGGGTCGACCTCATAGGTTGAAGGCATCAGGTCAACTCGGACCCAAACCAAGTCGGACCCATGCCAAGTCGGACCCACGCCAACTCGGACCCACGCCAACTCGGACCCACTACCAACTCGGACCCACTACCAACTCGGACCCAAGACCAACTCGGACCCAATACCAACTCAGACCCACTACCAACTCGGACCCACTACCAACTCGGACCCAAGCACGACCAACTCGGACCCAACAATGACTTAATCATTAGTTTCAGAGATTATGTTTATAGGTCATCTTAATGTTACAATCTGTTTAACTTTTTATACTTTTTTGATTAACTTAATTTCCCCCCTGGAACATCATACAGGCAGCTACCTGTAAGGTCTTGAAGGATAATCTTCCAAGAGCTCCAATACTCCTTTTTGATGGTTGACATTTCATCTTTTTGTAGGGTATTTAATAAGTTGATCTTTTTTTAGTTCGCTGGCTTTGAATTTTGTGGGTTTTTTTTACGAATCTGTGTAAGTTTTTATACTTTTTTGAATAACCTTTTTTGTTCAATATGGAACCTTCGTTTTTCTTGCAGTGTATGCAATGGTGTTTATGTGTTGTTGTTTTTAAATACATGTACATGTAGTACGGTGGCCCTGGAACGACATTTTAATATTGACCTTTTTAATGTGAACCTTGTAACTTCTCAATATTGACGTTGTACTTTCGCAATATGCACGTTGCACGCGGCTTAATATCGCATTTTGGAAGTTGTTCCTTCTTAATGTAAATGTTCCAACTTGTTAATGTTCACGTTCGATCTTGTCAATGTACACCATTGATCATGCTTGATGTCAACGTTGCACCTTGCTTCTTCGCAATATGAACCATGTACCTTCACATTGTGAACGTTTGACCTTGCATCTTGTTAATATCATTGTTGAACCGTCCTCCTTCGCAATGTGAATCATGCATTCTAAAAACCAAAAAGTGGTTCTTCCAGTCTTTGTGCTTTGAACTGAAGATAGGCCTACAGGGTGAGTCCAAAAAAAAAAAGCGGAACCCTAACCCCCAAAGTTATATTTCATATGTAAAAAAAATATGTAGCACCAAAAATAATGACTGGAAAGCCAATTTTTATGAGCTACTTTTATGTGAAAAAAACTTACTGAAATTGCTCTATCCGTTCAAAGAATATCACCATTGAAACACAATGACCCTAAAACTTGTTTCGTAAAAAATAACCAACAATTTATTGTGTATTCTGACTGCTTGAAACAACAAAGAAAATGACACAGAATACTTGTTTCGACAACCGTCAACATCTGAAGTACACAATATCTTTATTAACAATCCTGGTTAGGTAAACATTGTTTTTATTTTTTTTAAAGACGGGCCTTCGAAAAGACTTTGTTGATTTTTTTTTTAACTTTTAAACTGAGGTTTTATCGCCGGTGATGTTTGAACACATTCAGTTGTGACGACGATTCTTGAAATCGCATTTTTGGACGAAAGAGGTTTTAGGTGAATGGACCAGTGACAACTTGGTTCTCGATCATGAATATGCCATGAGGTATAGTAATCTGATATAGAAATTCAGTGGCTCTTCTTTATTTTTATTTTTTTACAGGGAATTAAGCTGAGGCTTAATGCATAAGACAAATGAACTGTTATAGTAATGATTAAGAATTCAGCAAGGAAATATAACTATTCCTCATCTACTCTTTATGACTTGTTTGATCTATGCATGATCTAACTATTAAAATGCTCAAATCTTAATTCATGCGTTTGTATAGTGTTAGTTCCATAAACCACATCTCATTATTATTAAACGCTTTGTAAATTATATCGTGCCATTTCTGTCGTGCATGCACTATACGCCTGCATTTCGTGCAAGCTCTTCTTTCAAGGATTTGATTTGATTATTTAAGTGAACTTCTCTGACCCATCTTTTGGACTGCAACCTCCACCTTCTTAAAAGAAACTGAGGATTAACTGTGAGTGGATGCCATTACAATAGATGTAAACCGGGTCTACTTTTTAACGATGCTGTACTTAGCCGGGGAAGTGCTTAGACTGATTACTGATCCAGTCTGCATAAACATTCTTTAGTGTTTCTGTTAAAATCTCATTCTAACTACATCGAAACACTTGATGTACTTAATGCACAGAGGCTTTGAGATAGTCTTTTTAAATTACATTAAGATATGATGAATAACCTGAAGGTAACATTCAGTAATCGTGTTTTGTATCTTTGTGTTAAAGGGATATTACGGCCGGGAATGCGCCCAATTGGGCTACAAAACGCGTTTTAAACGTCATGATATTAATTGGAAAGAACATTTAAATGGAGGATATAAAATTCCACATAACCATTCTTGGGCGTTTATGTGTTATTCTTGCAATGCCGCGCGAGAACGAATTTCGGGTGTCAAAATGTTGACTCTGATCAATCCAGCTGTTTGGGTGCTAGTCGTTTTTCAAAAACTGGTGTGTTCATAGGTTGAGTGATTATCTTGACTTATTTGAGTGAAAAAAAATACCGCTATTGTTTTAGATTAATCAAATTATCGCAGCTATTTGCGGCACCAGTCTGACACTGTCACCGCGCCGAGATAGAGCCCATAGGTGCATGCCTTACTTACGGACTGAAATATGCAGGTATGCTGCAAAATGTCAGCCACGTCCGATGTAAACAACCGGTTTGGTGTACTAATAATGGTATGGTGTACCTGGAATGTAACTGGAATATACTAATAATGAATGTTTATTAATGCAATGGTGAGAATATTTTCATTCGCTGTAAGATGGAATGTTCCATTCAACTCGGCTTTGCCTCGTTGGTGGAACATTCCACCATTCAACTCGATCACCATTGCATTCATAAACATTCATTATTAGTATACCATTCCATGGATGGGATAAGAACATTTACTCAGCAAAAACAGCATTGTACATAGCTTCCAAATAAGTTTTGATAGATATTTGTTTTAAGATTCTGATTAATTATTGTTGATCTGCAGTCTGAAAAACATACCGTAGACAGATCTTGATTGTTTAAAAGGCTCTATTTTATAGTATCACTGGGAAACTATAGGCCTATCACGTTTCCTCAGCGTAATAGCAGAACAACCAATATACGTAGTCTGTTTATACTTTGTAAACATACAACAATAGCTTAATGATACTCCTGTTTGTCTGTTTGTCTGTCATTGTCCTTAGTTCGTACTTAATCCGGTTCGTAAGTGTGACGTCATCTCAACTTACTGTATATGGTGTAGCATGGCACCAATGGAACCGGAAGTTAACGCAACTTGAGTGTTCATCCAATGGGCGCTCGTAATCAGTGGTGCGTGCGCGTGTATGACGAAGTCACTTACGAACCGGATTGTCCGTCAGTCTGTAAGTGTCCAACGGGTCAGGGAACAAAAGCGATCGCTTCACCCTATCCCCGTGTTGTTATGTGGACTATGTTCGCTTCACCCTATCCCCGTGTTGTTATGTGGATTATGTATATATTTTCATTATGTTAATAACGTTGTTGTGTAAAATTACTTCGTATTATATTTTGTACGCTTAAATGTTATCATAATGATTTAATATTTCTAGTGACATAACAACGTTGAAATAAATGTTCAGCAAACAATATACACAAACAGTTTTGAAATTAAGTCTTCCTCGCCCTGCCTTTTCTCAATCCTCGAGTTGACTTAGGCCTTATCAGCGTTACGAAGAGAAACAGACACCACGCCTTTCTTTACTTTGGTAAACTCTCATTTGTCATCAAACTCGGGGCAAATGGCGCTCCAATTGATATACCTGATGCCGTCCATCGCCATATACGTCTGCGAAATAAAAGGGGAAACATTAACCGTTCAATAATCTTGGCGTATTGAGCGTTGTTTCCACACTACTTCTCAAAAAGACAGGGCACTATTTTCAGTATTTTGAAACCTATACAGTTGAAATGCTCGAAATGTGCCTTTGTGAAGACACTGGCTATTTTGCCTACTGGGTATGATAAGAGTCTTCTTGTTTTAAAGTCGCATGTGTTCAACTGTCATCCATGCAAAATGCTGTAATCACCGTTTTCAAAAACAAACATTCATTCATTCCCACGTTCAAAGGTGATCCAATCAATGGCCTTAAATGGGAACTAGCCCCAAAGCCCCATATTTTATTGGATGGGGGAGGGGCAGGGACAAGTCTATAAATACATCTGCATTACTCCCCATAATGGCGTCGTAACAACGCACTCATTTGTCAAGTATCTGTCGTCTTTCATGTTCCAGTCGCAACTTTCTTTTCATTGGGAAAAGGATTTTGTCTTCATTAATCTTCACCAATAGTCAAGTTGGAATCGCAAAATGGGGTAGCAAAGATTTTGGGTGTTTTTGATCATGAATACTGGTCTACCACAGACAGAGAAAAAAAAAAGCGGCGCGAAGTCATAGTGGTGTAAATTTAATGGGGGGGGGGCAATATGTCCCTACCCCGTCTAAATTTTAGAAATCGGGAATTTGTTCAGAAATACAAGAATGTTTTAGAAAAAATATGTTTTGTCCCCCTCTAGAAAAAATCCTGGCGACGCCCATGCCTCCGGCGCAGTTAACGTACGTTAATATCTGCAGTTCGTTTTCAATGGATTTCTAATGATTTAGAATTGATTTTCAGTTCTGCTCTGGCCTCGTGAGTCCAGTTGACCTTATAGTAAATAAGGCATTTTAGCACAGCTGTACTTTAGTTAAGTTTTAGATAAGCTACGAATGATATTTGTATGCCAACTCACACTATTGGTGTTATTCAATGCCATGCCACTCAGGATGGAGACCAACTCGGTGAAGGTTGGCCTTTTATTAGGATCCTCGTCCCAGCACTTGCGCATCAGAGCATAACTAAAGTAAAAGAACCAAAAACAAACTGTAAGTGGAAAGGCTGATCGGTTTTTCGTGCCATTTTTCTGAAATTTAAAAAGCAGTCTGCCTACATTGAAATGAATTGAAATCAACGATTTTTTTCTTTCTTCTGATTTTTTTTCTTTCTTCTGATCCTCACCCGATCATCGTCATCGCGCCTATGATTTAAGTACATGTTTAACAAAAAAAATCAATAAATATAGAGTTTAAAGGCAAGTCGTCTGTTCCAAACTACATAACCTTACTTGGAAAGTGAAAGTTCTATTGAATGTGTGATTTGTATTCGGAAGTGTTTTATATTGAACAAGGTTTGTTAATGGCAGTACGGACGAAATTCTTGCATAGGCCTATCATTAATATCTACTTTCGAACATACCCATACGCAATGTCATTAAAACCTAACCATTGTTTTTTTTTTAATTATTATTATTTTAATTCTTTTCATTGACATTTATTGTAAAAGGGCTGAAATGTACTGAAGAGAAAGGGCTACTTGAACCAGGAGCAAGGGTCGCTTGCCCCTATTACACCGGAAGCACACCTCAGCACAGATATATAATATACAAATATTGAATGCTTCGAGTGGTGTAGTAAAACAAGCCTCCCAAGGTGATTGATCCATGGACATTCTATTTAAAATAAAATGCTCCATGGATCACCGAGGGAGGCTCGTTTTACTTCATCACGAGATAAAGCATTCAATATTTGTTTTATAACACTTCACCCACAGATTCTACCGAAATCGGTAGAAGCCAATCACATCGAGAATTAATTACCATAGACTGTGTACAAACGTGGAACAAACCAGCGCGTACGCTTGGCAGATTGACCAAGTCTGGGTTGCTGCATCACTTAAAAATAACATGTACATGTACGTTTGTAACGTGATGGTCCGGATTCGACGAATGAGGGCGCGCGTTATGTACTGTATAGTTGGGTCCAAAACATAAGTTCCGTGACCATTCTCTGGCTAGGTTGGTTTGACGATGGATTTGACTTCTATGGACCATTTATAAAGAAATTAGCCCCCCGGTCCCTCCCAAAATTCCCGGCATTTTTTGCTAGGGGGCCAAATCCAAGATGGCCGCCGGCGCCATCTTGAAAAATTAACTTTTGAACTAGAGCACTTAGAATCATGTATGAAGACACTTTTTCAGGTAAGTCGACCATGAGGATTCCGATTCAGACATCAGTTTGACGCTATGACGTCATTTGGACCCAGAAATCAAAGATGACCCCCATTCGATAGAGCAAAAACATAAATTTCAAACGGGAGCACCTAGAATCATGAATGAACACATTATTTTGGCAAAATCGTTGCGCTGATGCAATTTAAGAAGGTCCTGGAGCCATCCAGCATAAATGGAGCGAGAACCCGCAGCCAGACATGATGGTCAATGGTTCTTAAGGAGCGAGGTCCGAATGGGATCGAGGGCCATATCAGCTGGTTTTAAAAATGATTAGCACAATGAAGTTCTGTCTTGTTTTAACAAAGCACACTTCATTTTCAGGTTTTGTCCCCACTGACTGCGGCAATCATCATAATCATCACACTGCATATTATGTTGGCACCAAATTATTCGCTGTTTATATATTTTATATCACAAACACTTCTGCTACTTCTTACTGTTATTGTTTCCTCCACTTGGTACGCGCACTGTAATGATGCTGTGGTTTCCCTGGTTTGTAATGTGAATTGAGAACATAGCTTACGACAATGTCCACTGTTCCATGTGTCCTCCAGTGTGGTAGGCTTTGCGACAAGGCCACCGATCCCATTACTTCAATTGAGATGTGGGAAAATCAAGAAAACGGCCCTGTAATGGAGCGGTCAGAACAAGTTTTGAGATGTCCACAAAACTGTCATTTGCAATAAAGGTCGGACAGTGTGTCTCTGATACATTTAGGTTGACCTTTTGAAAAACCAACAAACTAGACAAGAAACTTGAAACAGACCTACAAAAAAAGAAAAGAGAGGTTGACGAATGCCAATCTCAGTCTTTGTCTATGTCTGTTGTCTAGTTCTGTTGCCCAGCTGCGGCTTCAGCTGCCAAGGAGCTGCAATCGAGTCTGGGGACAATGCATCATAAAACAAAATGTTAATGGAGCTGTAACATGAATTAAGCAAAGCACCCAGAATCAAAGCCAATCCTGTTTTCGTATGATCACGCATGGCCGGATTTCAAGAGACACACATTAACCATGGAAGATCAGAGCCTGCAAGACAAAATCGCCTGTCTGATCGATCCTGCATTATGATCACCCCTATGCGCTTGAGATCAGATATCACCCTCAAATGTCGTTTGAAATTATGTGCGTAGCTATCAGAAAATAAGTGAAGATGACAAACTCTCACGAATGCACTATGCCTTTCTCCATGAGGATCAAATGATCTTCTTTGACCACATCAGAACAGTTATCTTTGAGGAACATAAGCTAAGGGCACTTTAGAGTCCCTCAGAGATGACAGGATAAACCTTCTCTGTGTGTATGGCTTCCCAACATCCAGGGTCAAGTCACCCTATTCATGCGAGGGCAAGATTGCCTTCCACTCCCATCCTCGAAGGAGACAGAGCGACCTAGACTGTGACGCGTCTGTGGGGGGAGGGTGGTTCTTATGTCGAAGCAGCACTGTCCTCCATCGGTGTCAGCATAGCAGATAGCAACTGGTGCACAATGTGGCTGATTGGCTTAGAAATGAATGATCAAACTCGTTCCATAGGCACCGAGGATCAAGAAGCTAGAGCAGGAGGGGAAGGAGTTCTGCTTGCAATCTGCTTTGCGTGGGAAGAGGGGGTAGATCTGTCCCCGAGCACTCCCTCTCTCACCTCTCTCATCACACAGTATGTCATAAAGCTACCAACCACATCTGCCAGAAATGTCACCGTCACCCTTCTCGGGATGACTTACAGTAAGGAGCTTATTGACTCTTACTACAAGCTGGGCATGGGGATCAGCTACCTGAATGTGCTTCTCCTCCGCGGCCTTTAGACCATGCATGACCTGGAGCGGTGCTCGGTCTCTCCTGAGGAGATCGCTGAAGGAGAACCAAGCATAAGTGAATGGCAACCTGATGCAGCCGAGCAAACTATTCGGTGTCATGATGGCTTGAATATGGAGCAGGGGAAGCGCAAGGCTTACACTGACTGCCCAACAATTCAGTTGTGAATCATGTCAAAGACAAGCTGTCTTAATCATCGGCACTAAGCGCATGGCTCTGTACGTTGCATGATTAGGGTGGATGGGCGGCTCACAGCGCCGTGTGGTCCTTTATGACGTACCTGCTTTCATCTCAGCCTCCTCATCAGCCAGTATTTGTGCGACAGTCTTTGCGTCTTTGATGCGCATAAGCTCATCCTGGATATTTGCCTTTTTCTCATGTACAAGAGGTTCTAGACGCTGCAGAAACATCAAGTTACAGCGGTGCGTTTCCTCCTCCTATAAATTTGTTGTTGTCACTGATGATTGGTTCTTCATCAGCGATTTCCTTGCGACAGACCTAGCACCGCTCCAGGTCATGCATGGTTCAGACGTCTTGCAGGAGAAGCACGCTTGGGTAGCTGAACCCCATGACAATCTTGTACTAAGAGTCGACAAGCTCATTGCTGCATGTACGTCATCCCGCGAAGGGTGACGGTGGCAATGATGGCGGATGTGGTTGGTCGCTTTATGACGTACTGTGTGATGAGAGAGGTGAGAGAGAGTGTGCTTGGGGACAGATCTACCCCCTCCTCCCACGCAAAGCAGATATCTGCTGCACCATGAGAAGCGAGAGTTGCTCCCCCTTTTCTAGCTCTGGGACGAGTTGGATTGAACTGATGACATCTTTGAGCCGCTCAGCCACATTGCGCACCAATTGCTTACTACTATGCTGACACCGATATAGGACAGAGCTGCTTCTACAAGATCCCCCTCCGTGACGTGTCATGGATTAGATCACTCTGGTTCCTCCGAGGGTTGGAGCGGAAGCCGATCTTGCCCTCAAACTCCTGGGTTAGGATATCTTTTATATAGGATGACTTGACCCTGGATGTTGGGATTAGGGTTAGGGTTAGGGTTACTGTTCTTATATAACCAAAGAAGATGGTCTGAACTTATTTTCTGATAGCTACGCATTATTTCAAACGACATTTGAGGTGATATCTGATTTCAAGCGCATAGGGCTGATCAACTGCAGGATCGATCAGACAGTTGATTCTGTCTTGCAGGCTCTGATCTTCCAAGGCCACTCTGTCTCTTGAAAGCTGGCGTGATCGTACGAAATCAGGATTGGCTTTGATTCTGGGTGCTTTGCTGAATCTGTCTTACAGCACCATTAGCACTTTGTTTTATGATGTATTGCCCCCAAACTCGATTGCAGCTCCTTGGCAGCTGAAGCCGCAGCTGGGCAACAGAACTAGACTGGAATTGGCATTCATCAACCTCTTGTTTTTCTTGTCTTTTGTTGGCCTGTTCAAGTTTCTTGGTATTTTATAAGGTCAAGCTACATGCATCATGGACACATATAATGTCCGACAGGGCTTTTATCCGAATTGTCAGTTGCGTGGACATCTCCAAACTTGTCCAGACCGCTCCATTACAGGGCCTTTTTCTTGGGATCGTCCAACCTCTCATCTGAGGTCATAGAATCGGTGGCCTTGTTGCAAAGCCTACCACACTGGAGGACACATGGAACGATGGACATTGCCGTAAGATACATGCTTGTTCCCAATTCATCTCAAACCACCGAAACCACAGCATTATTGCAGTACGCGTACCAATTTCAGGAAACGTATAACAGTAAGAAGTATCGGAAGTGTTTTGTGATATAAAATATATTAAAAAAAAGAATAATTTGGTGCCAACATATATGTAATAATTATGATGATGATGATTATGATGATTGCCGTAGCCTCATTAGGGACACAACCTAAAAAAGGAAGTGTGCTTTGTTAAAACAACTCAGAACGTCGTTGTGCTAAACAAGTTTATACAAAATCCAGCCGATATGGCCCTCGATCCCATTAGGACCTTGCATCTTATGTTGGATGGGTCCAGGACATTCTTAAATTGCATCAGCGCAACGATTTTGCCAAAATAATGTGTTCATTCATGATCCTAGGTGCTCCCGTTCAACAGTTAATGTTTTTGCTCTATCAAATGGGGGTTATCTTGGATTTCTGGGTCAAAATGATGCCATAGCGTCAAACTGATGTCGGAATCGGAATCCTCATGGTCGACTTACCTGAAAAAAGTGTCTTCATACATGATTCTGGGAGCTCTGGTTCAAAAGTTATTTTTTTCAAGATGGCGCCGGCGGCCATCTTGGATTTGGCCCCCTTGCGAAAAATGCCGGGATTTTTGGGAGGGACCGGGGAGCTAATTTCTTTAAAAATGGTCCATAGAAGTCAAATCCATCGTCAAACCGTCCTAGCCAGAGAATGGTCACGGAACTTATGTTTTGGACCCTACTAGTAAGGACGTATTCGATATGCGCTGTGAGTGGATTTACTATAGGCACAGACCGAGCGCAACCCAGACTTGGCCAAGTCTATGCTTCTTGTGGATCAAGTCAGCCTGATATAAATAATAATAATAATATTGGATGGCTTGTTTTCGGTGGATACAAGAATATATTGCACTCGCTATGACAATATTTGACTCGTCTTCGACTCGTGCAATATTGTCATAGCTAGTGCAATATATTCTTTTATCCACCTCAAAGCCATCCAATATTATATAATTATTTGAATCTGAACACAGTTGATATAAACTTCAATTTCAATACAAAATTGGTGGGAAATGTATTTCTCTCTTCCAAACTACCCCTTCACGAAATGTTTGAACCCAACTCTGCGGCGCGCTCTCTTCGGAACAAAACGCGCTACGCGCAATGAGCAATGAGCACACCGTACCAGCATGCATTTGCACACAAATACCGCGCCGTGAATAAAGTACTTTGGTTGCTAATGGTATAGTACATTGGTTGCTAAGGGTATAGTACTTTTGGTCATGCTCAGAAAGATAGCAAAAATAAAAAAGTATCATGTGACTCGCTCTCGGCCAATCAAGACACAGAATCTGTGGGTGAGGTGTTATAATATACAAATAACGAGTGGCTCAGCGTGGAATGGGAGGAATATTATCGCAAGGTAAAATCTGGACTTTTCTATTTCACGAGGCGAAGCCGAGTGAACTAGAAAAGTTCAGATCTTACCGAGCGATAATATCCCTCCCATTCCTTAAAGCCACTCAATATTTGTTTTATATAACTGACATATAGATCCTTGTCATATTATTTGAACTTTTTTGTCAATACAAAACTGGAGGAAAGTGTATTTCTCTCTTCCAAACCACCCCGTAACGAAAATGTTTGAACCCAACGATGTAGCGCTGGCTCTTTGGAACAATACGCGCTATGCGCAACGCTGAACGCGCACACCAGCATGCATGTGCACACAAATACCGCGTCATGATCCTTACGGTTGAATAGTATTTCCCATTCCCCATGGGTGGATACAAATATTGAGTGGCTCAGCGTGAAATGGGAGGAATATTATCGCAAGGTAAAATCTGGACTTTTCCATTTCACGAGGCGAAGCCGAGTGAACTGGAAAAGTCCAGATTTTACCGAGTGGTAATATTCCTCCCATTTCACAATTTAAAGGCACTCAATATTTGTTTTATATAACTTACATATAGATCCTTGTCATTTGATATATTTGAACTTTTTTCAACACAAAACTGAAGGAAAATCTATTTCTCTCTTCCACCCCTTCACGAAAATGTTTAAACCTAACGCTGTAGCGCTGGCTCTTTGGAACAATACGGGCTACGCGCAACGCTGAACGCGCACACCATCATTCATTTGCACACAAATGCCGCATCATGATCCTTACTGTTGAATAGTATTTCCCATTCCCCATGGGCGGATAGTACTTTTTGAGCCGCGGCGTGAATGGGAGCAATAACGAATGTCATGTGATGTGAGTTCCACCAATCAAATGATTAGGATCTGTATGTCAGTTATATAATACCTTTTGAGCCATGGCGTGAATGGGAGCAATAACGAATGTCACGTGATGTGTGTTCCACCAATCAAATGACTGGGATCTGTATGTCAGTTATATAATACGTGCTACACACGACTAAACGGAAAGGATTCACAAGCGACCCATATATAGATCATTGTTCAATGAAGAACCATACACTTCGCCGTGGATGAGATGATCAGCAAAGACGATGCATTTATTCTTTACGATCGTTAAACAAGTTTATACAACACCTGAATAAATCCCCGTCATCTGATTGGTGGATCGTTGATCACATGTCATTGAATTATTCGTACCAACGCACGGCGCGCGCGTGGCGCGCAGCGCACAGTGCAATGGAAGTTCTATTGCACTGTGAATGGAAGTTCTATTGCACTGTGTCACTGCTGCTGGTGGTGGCGCTGTTTTAAATCGAGATAAATTGAATGTGATTGTTCTCAACCTGTTGAACAGTTTGCATTAATATAAATATGATGAACTTGTCGAACTTTTAAACAGTTTTTAACCTGAATAAATTGGCTATTAAAAGTCAACCAATCAGATGACAAGGATTTATTCAGGTGTTATATAAAACAAATAATGAATGTTTCACGTTCGTGCAATGGAAAGAATAATTTCATTCGGTGACAGATAAAATGTTCCATTCCACTCGGCTTCGCCTCGTGAAATAGAACATTTCATCTGTCACCTCATGAAATTATTCTTACCATTGCACTCACAAACATTCATTATTTGTATAACATCTACCGATCTGTGAGTAATATTGTTACTTTCCATTTAGAAAGTTAAATTCTGTTTTCCTTTGGGGAACCCTTTACACTCTCTCTTCTTAATACCTGTGGTCATCACAGTTGCTCGGCTTAGCCATGCGGTACCCTTTCAGCAGCTTTCCAGGCAAAAAGTCGCTGTCAATGGTCGGGTAGGGAGTTCCCCCTACAATTTTTTTTTAAAACCAATTACACGAGGAAAGATTTATTAAGGAGAAATTGTGTTTATTTGAAGTGTTATCAATGATTTAGATAATGTTCAGTCAGGCTTGCCTTCTGAGACTAGCAACAGTTTTAATAGATGATACAAAAGTTAACGTCCCTGAAAATGTCTATGCGGTCACAGGTATTTTGACCTCTTGTTTGTTTTGTAGAAAACTAATCTGTGTAATTTAACGTTGTTCAATGTTAAAACTCGATGTAAAGCCTATTATGAATGTGATCAGGACTAAATGGAAAATGATGTTTCTCTGTTTACTTTATTTTATTATTTTATCTAAGTATTTAGGTGGTATACAAATTCCATTGTTCATGATATTGGGTTGAAAGAGCTTACCAACAGTGGCTATTTCCCACAGAAGTATTCCAAACGACCACCTAAGTGAACAAAGTAAAAACAAATACACAAATCAAAAAGGTATTCATTATTCCTGGCTGTGAAGGGAGGAAGCAGGCAAAAATCCGAATGAAAAAAATAACTCAATGACATAATCTTATAAAAGACATAAATGCATTATAAGGTATGGTTACAATGGTACATAAAATTCCATAAACATTTACGGCAGAGAGATTCCGCTTGTCTTAGTATTGTGTTACGGTCTATGGAATTGGAGCTATTTTTGTCTGACTAGCGCCCTCAACGTGCAACTCTACATAACTGCTAGATGAATTTTTTTTATAGTGATGCAAAACTGTTTGCAGTGGTTGCGTATCCAGCGGAGGAGGTGGAGCACCAAGGGTCAACTCCCCCCCCCCCTCTGCGCATTTGATGGCGTCATTAAACAATTAAAAAACGACAGTATTTTTGAGATGGCCTTTAGACTGTTTAGATCTGCAATACACGACAGAGAAGCAAACTTACACATCACTCTTGGTGGTGTATGTATTGAGCCTGACGGACTCAATTGCTAACCAACGAAGGGGAACCCGCTTCTGTAATTGAGAAGAAATACACAGATGGTACCTGTCAGAAAGATAGACACCACATTGAACGAAGAATGGCGGTTACCATTCTCTGGGTAGCCTTTGACGTGTGATTCCTTATATTCTGCTTACCATTTTTCACATTGCATTTTAATTTTGTGTACATTTGTTTACAGTTTGCTTCAATGCTAAGGTGAACAATAGCCCAAGGAGTATGACAATGGTCATGTGCAAATATAGGCAACAAAGCACTATAAATAAAGTCTCAGTGGGCCAATCAGTGGTTCACAGTAGCTGAGAGGGGTAATTAGGAGCTTGCTACAAATCATTGCCTTGAAAGGAGATGTTGATGAACCGTACTTTTGAAGGAGAGACTGCCACTGTCTTTGATTAATCCAGCTGAACATTATGGGAGTCTGTTCCAGATATGGACTGCAGTGTGGATGAAAGTTCTACCAGTGGAATATGTCCTAGAGACTTGATCAGCGAGTGCGTGGCTGGGTATCGACTGATGAAGCTGAAGCGTGTTGCACTTCGTATCTCATATGGGGCTGCGGGAGCATAGCCTTCAAGTCTGATGGACAAAGACTGCCATGCATCATGTACAGAACTGTTGTAGTAGCTACTAGACGTCTATGACGAAGAATGAAGAGATGGAATGTTGAGATTCACTTTTGCATCCTATGCGTCCACGCCGATGATGGGGAGAGCTTTGCTCTGCAACATCTCCTTACAGCTCCCAGCTGGAAATGTGCCTTGCCCAAGTGATTTTCTCATCAACTGTGACACCCAAGTTTTCCAGCTAATCTATCTCAGCTAGTCTGGTGTTCCCCCAAAAGAGGGGCAACGTACCTAGATGGGTTCCTCTTTCTAAAAATTGTAAGGGGCTGCACTTGGTTGGACCAAAGATCACTTTTCATCTGTTTGCCCTGCAGATCCTCATTCTGTCTACAGGTCCCTTTTCAGGCTAGCTGTTACGACCTCAGGGTCATCACCTGATCTAATCTTGCAGTAGAGGGTAGTGTCATCTGCATATTGGTACACTGTGTTTCCACACTCGTTTCCCAGGTCATCTATGAAGACGGAGAACAGAAATGGGCGCAGTATAAATCCCTGGGGTTCAGACGCAATTTTCAAAGTTGTACACGAAGACTGGCTGGCCAGATAGAACCACTTTGATGGATATTATGTCAATCTAAACAAACAATTTGCCAGAGACTCCTTTTCCCTTGAGCTTCGAGCAGAGGCCGCGTTGTGCCACACTGTCAAATGCACCTATGATGTTCAAAGCTATAAGACGCACTTCATTGCCAGTCCAGTGCATTAGACCATTGCTGAGAAAGTATTTTAAGAATGTCGCCTGTGCTATGGTGGGATCTAAATCTAAACTGTCTGTCTGATATAAGTTGGTTTTGCAGCAGGTATTTCTGAAGTTTACTCTGTATAACCGCCTCCATAACCTTGCTGATGTTGCTGAGAAGAGAGATAGGACGGTGTATTGATGCATGGATCAGATTTCGAGTCCCTCTTGTGTAACCTGTATAACCGATGCAGTTTCCATTGGCTTGGGAATAATCCATGTGAGAAGCGGAGCTCAAAAAGATATGGTTGGGTAGTCTGGCTATCAGCGCGCTACACTCTTTAAGAACTCGACTGGCAACTTCATCAGGACCAGTAGTTTTGTCAGGCTGTAAGTTTCTCAGGAGCCTTTTGATATCTTTGGGTTTGTTGTTGTCGGCTGAACCTCAGGTACATGCTCCTCTGCATCCTCTCGCTGACATTTCTTTGCAAAGTCTTGACCAGTTTCTTTTCAGCTTTCCCATTGGCTGTGGTGTGTACTAGGTTGTCTTCTTTTAGGACTGGTATATGGTTTCTTGTTACTCTTCCAGACAAGGTATTGACTGTATTCCACCACTTTTTTACAAATGAGGCTGCCGTCTGAGAGCTACTCCTTCAACTTGTTGTTATACACAATTTTGTTTTGCTTCTTTCTCTCTTTCCGATTGTATTCCTTTCTAGCTTCTGCAAACTTGTACCTGTTTTCTTGAGTGTTTTTTATTTTCCGTTTCCTAAAGAATGGACGCTTCTTGATTGCTGCTTTTTTGCAAAGATCATTGAACCATGCATACTATGTATCGTGTCTTATTGGAAACAAGCTTGCTAGAGATATAGATATCCATTGCGTCACAGATGATGCTAGTGCCATAGCTGCAAGCCTCTTCAGAATAGGTACCAGTCCAGTACCCCAGCAGTCGGCCTTGTCGTATCGCAACACCTTCCGTATGTAATTCTTGTCTGTGTAGAGAGGGACATCCAACTAAGACAGGATTGT
The DNA here is from genome assembly GCA_029964075.1 of Patiria pectinifera. NCBI lineage: Eukaryota > Metazoa > Echinodermata > Asteroidea > Valvatida > Asterinidae > Patiria > Patiria pectinifera. Next base: position 12,582,300 of record CM057147.1, on the reverse strand, counting down.
GGTCTGATGTTCCCAGCCTTGCAAAGTGTTGTCGAGGTGGATTACAGATCAGTCAGAACCAGGTTGAGAATCTGATCTTCCCTCGTTGGTTCAGTGACTATTTGAGTCAGTCCAAGAGAGTTGCATAGCTCAAGAGTTCGAGGACCAGCTGTATCTGTAGGAGTAGAACCGCTGATTGGGCACTGAATTTGGATAGAAAAGACAAGGTGGTTTAGTCTAGGTAGCTGATAATGTCACCATGGGCACTTGGTGGTTTGTACATGGCGGCAAATAGGACCTTCTGCGATCTAAGAGCCACTGCAAACAACACGAGTTCCAATTCCTCGGGATCGAGATCTCTGTCATGGAAGATATATTCGTTCTAAGCTGTAAACAACAGTCCCTCCTCCAGTTGTGTTGGGTCTGTCTCTGCGACAGCAAAGTGCATAGCCGGGAGTGGAAACTGTTGCATCGAGAAATGTTTCCACAACAACAACAAGAGATGGTTTCAGTTCATATGGCACTTAAAGATTCATATTCGGCGCGAAAGCGAACGCGTACGCGAATTTGTGACGTCAGGGGGGCTTTTCGCGCTACAAATTCGCAAAAGTCTAACACATTTCAACTCAGGCGAATTTCGCAGCGAATGCTTTATGACGTTAAATTCCCATCGCATTTGCATGAATAGTCATGTGCTTAAAATTATTACGTACCGACGACATCTGCATGTAGACATCTTCCCCTCTGGACAGCCCAAAATCAGAGACTTTAGCAACCAACGCCTCTCCAACCAGAATGTTTCTCGCGGCCAAATCACGGTGAATTACCTTTCAACAAGAAGGATAAAAAAATCATAGCGAGATCGGTCAGAAAGGCCCCAACCTCTGAGCTTTATGGCAACAGCACCATATCACTAAAGACGTGCGCGTATACGCGCGTCCACTATGTCGGTCTTATGATTAGTCAAAATATCTTGGAAGGGGGCTTAATAGATCGGTCTATTATATAAAATAGAAAGCAGAATATTTTATACATTACCAGGGCATAATGATCCCTCTGTGGTAATTTTACTTTAGCCTTTGAAAATGTGTCTGTATATAGGAACCATCCTAGCATAGATATTTGCATATTAGTTCCTCTATTATGTTTGTTATGCGGTTAAAATCTAGCTACTGTGGCAACTACAGAATGTACATATTAATGAATAATATGTAGTTGCCACAGTAGCTGGATTTTAACCGCATGACCAACATAGTAGAGGAATTTATATGCAAATATCTATAATTTTCTTACAGAAAAGAACCATTCAGGCGGAATGAATGTACCACCAGGCACGAGGAACAGAACATCGACTTACCCCCGCTTGAGAAAGGTGTTCCATTCCCTTGGCAACATCCAGAGCAAACTTGACCAGCTGATCGGAAGACAAGGCATCCTCGTCTGAGTCTGACTGTGATCGACCCGTCCGCAGGTAGCTTCGCAGATCGCCGTAGGGAAGATATTCCAAGGCGACGTACAACACATCTTTGTAAGGTATTAGCATAATTGAGAGGTCAAAGAGGAAGTGTACAGAGTATCATGTACATGTACATGTATATTTAATATGTAGCAGTTTCATAAGCAAAGCAACGATGATTTGTTTATGTAAAATGTAAAAGCATATTTTCACTTTCATTATCCAGAAAGTAATATCATTTAACTAAAGATTTACAAATGAAAGGTGAAGTTTATTGAGATCTACATGACTCATACCAAGTCACTGTTGATGTTAAAGTAGTCGGAATTAAAACGGAATTAAAAAAAAAGTTACAAAAACACAAAGTAGCCTATGTTTACTTAATTCTTCTGTACAATCAGTGAAGCTGTGATCAGTTACGGTGTCCTATTGAGTTTGGACTCTTTGGAATCTGGTCTCTTTTACCTGATATGGATTCTAACCCTCACACGTGATCTTTTTTCGTATTAATTATCTCCACTTAGTCATGCACAACGCTACCAGATTTAATAGAGTCCAAATTTTACATTACACCCTGGCAGCCTGTAACTTCCCTGTAAGGAATATTAAACTTTCAGAAAAATGTTAACTTATGTGGTCATAAGATATTTTCTCTTAGGCTAACCTAGGCCTGTTGCTTTTGCTCGGAGATTGAACATTAAATGGGTGGTGGCATTACCTTGATGAATGCATGCCCCGAAGAGGGAAACGATATTAACATGATGGCCGACAGAGGACATGGTCTTCAACTCTTGCATAAAGTCGTCTTTTTCAGAACTTGACGAGTGCTCTAATTAACAAAAAATAAAATTCAATTCTCTGAGAAACTCCGCTATTACATAATAGAAAGGGTGTCCACATCATGCCCAGTCACAGCCATATACTTACACCTCAGTTTGTTTCGCCAGGGAGAGAAGTGTTGCTTAAGATAATATCCAAGCCTGAAGCTATGCAAATTGAAGTCTCTAAAAATTATCTTAGTGAATTTTTGCTCCAAAGCACATTTGATCCAGTGACTATCCTCCCCATTTAGAGAACAAACATTTATATTCGGGCTGTACAGTTCAATTTATTTTTGCTGGTCCCAGAGAGCCAGCCTCGTTTCCTCTTCCCCCTATCTTGCGCACTGACTTCATGACTCACTGACTGTCACTTGTGAGCTAGGCAGTGCTATCGTATAGGAGACCCTATGAGGTCTATGGCTAGACGGCCTATTGTGTAAATCTAATTGCAAGAAAAAGATTCCAAGTGAATAACTATTCTGAATCAATTGGAGAAAAAAAAACACGTTCGCAGTGGAAAGTACCAGGCTTGCCTGTCTTTGTTGGAGAGTAACTCATGTTACCTTTGAGCATTTTGATGGCCGCTCGAATCACCTTGCCTCCAATTCTGACGGCCCCCGATCTGACTTCTCCAAAGTTCCCTCTCCCCAGAATCTCATCATCCAGCAACACATCACTCCATAGGATCTCCCACGGTTTAGCCCAGCTCGGGAGACCACCACCGTTTGATGCCAGATCACGTTGTCTGATACTCTCGTTAGAGACCGCCGCAGCCTGTGCGATCCTGTCTTCGTATGATGTTACGAGCTGGAAAACAATACGGTCAACATCTTAGCAAAGGCTGCGAAGCACCAAACATCGGATCGTACAAAAAGTAAATAGCAAGAATCAGTGCTCAATATCGTTGATTAATTACCCAGCTTTCTGAGACGAGCTCAATATTCAGGGCAAGATGTCTGATTGCACGGACTGTACAAATTAGAAGGACGCAAGGTGCGTCCGATTTAGGTTGCATGGGAGAATTAATATATTTTGATCGAAAGGGGGTCTATAGAAAAATCTATTTCAATGGCAAAAACAAGCTTAATATTTTTTCCGCTCATTAAACACCGAGTTGTTGATCAATATTAATTTGCATTTACAAAATTATAAAATGGAAATAAATGTGAATGAATGAATTAAAAAATAAACCCTTTTGGGGCAATTTTAAGCTACCTGTCCCCACATATTAAGTCCAAAGGACAATGGAGGGTCAGGGAACCAGTATACCCATATTATATCTATGTTGGAGAAACACACCGATCCAGTGTGATTAACCGGTGCTTCCTGCAATGCTCTACCGCATGCTCCAGCAGCACGCGTCATACGCGCGTGCACGCAATGTCGGACATTTCTTGCACGCATGTCGGACATAAATCACGGCTGTGATTGGTCATAACACCTTGTGCCGACGTTGACAACGTGCGCAGTGGGCGGGGCTGCAGAGAAGTCCCCAGTCTAGACTCACCATTGTAACCGCTGACTCTGCCGCTTCCGTGCTAAGCATTGCGTTCTGTGTCACCGATGCCTGTCTACGATTTCTCTTGACGCTCAGAAGAGCGAAGACAGCGAGTGCGACTACCGCCATGATCAACAAAGCCACGGAGGCGCATACAGCTACAACTACACTGTTTACACCAACACTCCCATCTAGGTTACTCTCTGTCAGATGGGTATGAACAATAAATGCAGTTGATTTCTAATTATAAACAAGAAAAGGCACACCTTCAGGGTTATCACTTATAGCACTAACAGAAAATGTCATGGTTTGCAAATAATCTAAACGGGTTTATAGGCTAAACATGTGGGAAATAAAGGCGAGTCCAAAAGTGTTTATATGACTACCATTTTTTTAAAATGTGTTGTCCAGTTAGTCCGAAAGTAAAAGTGAATTTTTAAGCTTTGGCAGGAGCTTATACATGTCACTTGGTGGTCGGTTGGTCGGATGGTCTATCTGTCTGTCTGTCCCAAAATTTGACCAAAAGTATGGTGTTCCATGTGTGCTATCTGCGTCGCAGTTTTGCGCCAGAGCTTATTGTGCACTTGCACTTGTTTTTTCAATGATCTAAAATGACTATTCACCGGATCTCTTTTATGCATGATTTATTAAGGGTAATCCTATAAGATGCTACTGCTCGGCTGTCTTCACCAATCTACAATTAGTCACAAGTGACAGTCAGTCACAGGTGACAGTCAGTCACAGGTGACAGTCAGTCACAGGTGACAGTCAGTCACAGGTGACAGCCAGTCACAGGTGAAAGCCAGTCACAGGTGACAGTCAGTCACAGGTAAAAGTCAGTCACAGGTGACAGTCAGTCACAGGTGACAGTCAGTCACAGGTGACAGTCAGTCACAGGTGACAGTCAGTCACAGGTGACAGTCAGTCACAGATGACAGTCAGTCACAAGTGACATTCAGTTACAGGTGACAGTCAGTCACAGGTGACAGTCAGTCACAGGTGACAGTCAGTCAGTTACAATTGACAGTCACAAGTTACGGTCAATGTTTTAACTGTTGATGTGTCACCTTTCGGAGTAATCACATTGCAAGAAAAATCATAAAACTTATTGGCAAACTAATCTTGGAACTATATGAGCGAAACAAAATCCTCTTCAAATTACAATATAGAGGAAACATTTAGCCACTAAACGCGTGGTTGATGAATAGAGTGGAGTTGACGGGAAAATACATAACAAACTGAAAAAATAGTTACTTTGGCAACTCCCTGTAGCCTCGTCCACATTGAATCCATCCTTGCAAATGCAATCGTAACCGTCAAGCAAGTCCAAACAGACAGCGTTAGCATCACAGTCGTTCGTCGAGTCATCATCGCATTCGTTCATTCCTGAACAGTGTATGAAGACGATACTTTTTGTCAAATAATCTCTATTCCAACCAGTGAATGTGATATTAATATTAATTTACATACCTTACTTTGTTCGCAATCCCCGAAAAATATAGCAGTTATAGCAAGCTTGTTCACATACAGGTTAACGTGATTTTAAGCTCTTGCATGCTGGAGCTTATGCGTTTCACTTGGTGGTCGGTTGGTCGGATGGTCTATCTGTCTGTCTGTCCCGAAAATTGACCAAAAGTATGGTGTTCCATGTGTGCTATCGGCGTCGCAGTTTTGCGCCAGAGCTTATTGTGCACTTGCACTTGTTTTTTTCAATGATCTAAAATGACTATTCACCGGATCTCTTTTATGCATGATTTATTAAGGGTAATCCTATAAGATGCTACTGCTCGGCTGTCTTCACCAATCTACAATCAGTCACAAGTGACAGTCAGTCACAGGTGACAGTCAGTCACAGGTGACAGTCAGTCACAGGTGAAAGTCAGTCAGTCACAATTGACAGTCACAAGTTACGGTCAATGTTTTAACTGTTGATGTGTCACCTTTCAGAGTAATCACATTGCAAGAAAAATCATAAAGAGTGGAGTTGACGGGAAAATACATAACAAACTGAAAAAAATAGTTACTTTGACAACTCCCTGTAGCCTCGTCCACCTTGAATCCATCCTTGCAAATGCAATCGTAACCGTCAAGCAAGTCCAAACAGACAGCGTTAGCATCACAGTCGTTCGTCGAGTCATCATCGCATTCGTTCATTCCTGAACAGTGTATAAAGACGATACTTTTTGTCAAATAATCTCTATTCCAACCAGTGAATGTGACATTAATATTAATTTACAAACCTAACTTTGTTCGCAATCCCCAAAAAATATAGCAGTTATAGCAAGCTTGTTCACATACAGGTTAACGTGATTTTAAGCTCTTGCATGCTGGAGCTTAGGCGTTTCACTTGGTGGTCGGTTGGTCGGATGGTCCGTCTGTCTGTCTGTCCCGAAAATTGACCAAGAGTATGGTGTTCCATGTATGTAATCGGCGTCACATTTGTCGCCAGAGCTTATTATGTGCAATCGTGCTTGTTTTTCAATGATTCAGAATAACTATTCACCGGATCCCTTTCATGCATGCTTTATTAGGGGTAATCCTATACGATGCTACTGCTCAGCTCTCTTCACCAATCTACAATCAGTCACAAGCGACAGTCAGCAAGACAGTCAGCAAGACAGTCAGCAAGACAGTCACTCAGTCAAACGAGATGCTTCTCGTGTAGTGACATTGTCAATTGGTCACGTGGTGAAATCTTCATCATTGTCAAGTCTATATAACCTAAAAATTTAAGATGCAGCAATGTTTCAACTGTCAATGTTACACCTTTCGGAGTAATCATATCGCAAGAAAATCATAAAGCTTGTAGTAAACTAATCTTAGAGCTATATGAATGAACAAAGTCCTCTTCTATATACATTATAGAGGACACTTTAAACCACTGAACGCGTAGTTCACGAAAAGAGTGGAGTTGACGGGAAAATACATAAACTGAAAAATAGTTACTTTGGCAACTCCCCGTAGCCTCGTCCACATTGAATCCATCCTTGCAAATGCAATCGTAACCATCAACCAAGTCCACACAGTCAGCGTTGGCATCGCAATCGTTCGTCGAGTCATCATCGCATTCGTTTATTCCTAAACAGTATATAAAGACGGTACTTTATGTCTAATGACCATTAATTAGTGGTGCGCAGGGACAGAATCGTGCAATTTGTGATAAAAGCTTGAAACTTGGCATGTGAAGTCTTCACACCATAACATTTTTTTTTTTTAATATGGAGGTATTTCATATCTGACCCCTGGTGACCTTTAAGGGGTCAATGACCTTTGAATACTCTATTTATACCTATTGTTCTTGAAAACATCACTTTCCTATGACCTTAGTCAATGTATAGTTTACATACAATGTAAATAACGAGCAAATGCAGGGAAACAATCACAATTGACTTCTGATGACCTTCCAGAGGTCAACTACCTTTGTATTAACTGCACTAACTCTATTTATAGTTATTTTTTAACGATTTACCCATTTAAACCCCAACGTTTTCAAGACCCAAGTCAAAATGGTAAGTTGCTTATGCTATAAAAAGAATTTCCTATGAAGGGAATCTCAAGTCTGACCTCTGTTAACCTTCGAGGGGTCAATGCACTTTGTGCATCCTATTGAAAGATAATAAAAGGATTAATTAACTATTCAAAACACCACTTTTTTTACCCATATCTAAATTGTGGGTAATCTTGCAATGATATTAATTTTCAGATATGTAGACATTTATAAATTGACCTCTGATTACCTTTACGAGGTCAATGAACTTTGTGTACTCTGATTGCCGTTATTTATCATGTTTAATCTTGCAAATAAATGCCACTTGACCAAAGTCGAATTAGAGCAAACAAAGTGTTTTTTAATAATAATTCTACAAAATGTCATGAAGTCTGACCCCAAAGATTTTGTTCATGACCTCCGATCTAAATTTTCCTTTTAATAACGGCAGACGCATCACTGATAGCACTAACAGAATTTCAATCTATGCAAATAATCTAAACGGCTTTACAGACTAAAAACATTATAGAGGACACTTTAAACCACTAAACGCGTAGTTCACGAAAAGAGTGGAGTTGACGGGAAAATACACAACAAACTGAAAAATAAATACTTGTGCAATTCCCTGTAGCCTCGTCCACATTGAATCCATCCTTGCAAATGCAATCGTAACCATCAACTAAATCCACACACTCAGCGTTGGCATCGCAGTCGTTCGTCGAGTCATCATCGCATTCGTTTATTCCTGATTAGTGTATATTAAAAAGACGGTACTTTTTGTCAAATAACCTCTATTCCAAGCAGTGGTTGTGACATTAATACAAAATTTACATCCCCTTCTTTATTCCCAATCCCCAAAATTATCGCAGTTATAGCAAGCTTGTTCACGTACGAACAATAAATGCTGTATGAACAACAAATGCAGTTGGTTTCTAATTGAAAAAGAAAAGGCACACCTTCAGGATTATCACTGATAGCACTAACAGAATTTCATGCTGTGTTAATAATCTAAACGGCTTTTATAGACTAAACATATGGGAAAAAGTTGAGTACAGAAAGTGATTCTATAACTGCCATTTTTACTGTGTTGTCCAGTTTGTCCAAAAATGTATTTTAAGCTTTGGCAGGAGCTTGTCGGACGGTTGATCGGATGGTCTGTCTGTCTGGCTGTCTGTCTGTTCCGAAAATAGACCAAAAGTATGGTGTTCCATATGTGCAATCGGCGTCGCATTTTTCGCCAGAACATATTGTGCACTCGCACTTGTTTTTCAATGATCCAGAATGACTATTCACCGGATCTGTTTTATGCATGTTTTATTAGGGGTAATCCTATACGATGCTACTGCTCGGCTGTCTTCACGAATCTACAATCAGTCACAAGTGACAGTCAGCAATACAGTCATTCAGTCAGACGAGATGCTTCTCGTGAACTGGCATTGTCAATCGGTCACGCGGTGAAATCTTCATAATTGTAAAGTCCATGTAAAGGGCCTGTCACATTATATGCGATCTCATAGAAGACCTTACGGCGACCAAAAATATTTCATAAATTTAACAATCGCAGCGAGGACTCAAGAAAATGACAACCTTCTGTCTAAAAGAAGCTCAAGCTACGCTCATACTGTGCTCTTCCCGCGCTTACGATGCGCTCAACTCGCTCTCTATGCGCCCCTGCCAAGCCCAATTACTCGATCTAGTCGCTGCCGCTGCGCTGTCACTGCGCTCACACTACGCTCTGCTCGCTGTTGATACGTCCTAGTAGCATGCGTTGCGCTCTCTATTCGATCAAAATACGCTCATGTGACGTCACTTGCGCTGTTTAAACACCACGACAAAGCGGTCAATACACAGTCCAGTTTCAAAATTATTCTACAAGTTCATCGCAGTCGAGTTACTTTCTCATGGAGACTACATCGACTGCCTTGCGCCTAGGCTGCCTCAATGCCACTTCAATGTCGCACGATTCATGATCGCACAGCGCCCGAGATGCGTCATTATGGCGCCCTGGCCAGAGCGTAAAGGTGTTGCGATTGTTTTGAGCATCTTCAAAGACCTCCGCGCTCATCGGAGACCATTAAGACCCTCTGGCGCCCATCTGGCGACCTATGTAGTTGTCGCTGCGATCTAGTAGTTGTTTTTGCGCCCCAGCTATTTTTCAAGGACGCAGTGAGAGCGCATATAAGATCGTAGACAGTGTGACAGGGCCTTAAACCGAAGAATTTGTGATGAAACAATGTTTCAACTGTCATTGTTCCACCTTTCGGAATCACATTGCAAGAAAATCATAAAACTTGAAGTGAAATAATCTTGGAGCTACATGAACGAGACAAAATCCTCTTCTATATACACTGTAGAGGACACTTTAAACCATTTAAACGTGTAGTTCACGGGGAAAAAAGTGGGGTTGACGGGGAAATATACAACAAACTGAAAAAAATGCTACTTTGGCAACTCCCTGTAGCCTCGTCCATATTGAATCCATCCTTGCAAATGCAATCGTAACCATCAACCAAATCCACACAGTCAGCGTTGGCATCGCAATCGTTCGTCGAGTCATCATCGCATTCGTTCATATCTGAACAATGTATAAAGACGATACTTTTTGTCAAATAACCTCTATTTCAACCAGTGGTTGTGACATTAATACAAATTTGATATCCCCAAAATTGTGTGCGATGCCCGAAAATTTTCGCAGTTAAAGCAAGCTTGTTCACGTACGAACAATAAATGCAGCATGAACAACAAATGCAGTTGATTTCTAATTGAAACAGAAAGGGTACACCTTCAGAATTAACACTGATAGCACTAACAGAGATTCACGCTATGCAAATAATCTAAATGGCTTTATAGAATCAAAATGTAGGACAAAAAGGTGATTACAAAAGTCGTTTCTATAACTACCATTTTTGAGTGTGTTTTTGCCCGAAAGTGTATTTTTAAGGCCTGGTCGGTCGGATGGTCTGTCTGTCTGTCTGTCCCGAAAATTGACCAAAAGTATGGTGTTTCAAACGTGTCATCGGCGTCGCATTTTGCGCCAGAGCTTATTGTGCACTCGCACTAGTTTGTCAATGATCCAGAATGACTATTCACCGGATCCCTTTCATGCATGTTTTATTAGGGGTAATCCTATACGATGCTACTGTTCGGTTGTCTTCACTAACCTACAGTCATCAAAGTGGCGGTCAGTCACAAGTGGCGGGCCAGTACAGGTGGCGGCCTGTCACAAGTGGCGGCCCGTCACAATTGACAGTCAGCCATTTAGACGAGATGCTTCTCGTGTACTGACATTGTCAATTGGTCATGTGATGAAATCTTCATCATTGTCAAGTCAATATAACCGAAGAATGCTTATGTAACAATGTTTCAACTGGCAATGTTAAACCTTTCGGCGTAATCACATTGCAAGAAAATCATAAAAACTAAATTAAGTAAAGTAACCTTGGAGCTATGTGAACGAAACAAAATCCTCTTCCATATACAATAAAGAGGACACTTTAAACCACTAAACGCATAGTTCACGAAATGCAGTCGACGGGAAAATACATAAACTGAAAAATAGTTACTTTGACAACTCCCCGTAGCCTCGTCCACATTGAATCCATCCTTGCAAATGCAATCGTAACCATCAATCAAATCCACACAGTCAGCGTTGGCATCGCAATCGTTCGTCGAATCATCATTGCATTCGTTCATATCTGAACAGTGTATAAAGACGATACCTTTTGTCAAATCACCTCTATTCCAACCAGTGGTTGTTACATTAATACACAATTTATATCCCCTACTTTGTTCGCAATTCCAATAAATTATCGCAGTCATAGCAAGCTTGTTCACGTACGAACGATAAAAGCAGTATCAACAAACAATGCAGTTGATGTCTAAAAAGAAAGGGCACACCTTCAGAATTATCACTAATAGCACTAACAGAATTTCATGCTCTGCAAATAATCTAAACGGATTAGAATAAACATGTAGGACAAAAAGGGGAGTACAAAAAGTGTTTCTATAACTACCATTTTTTACTGTGTTGTCCAGTTTGTCCGAAAGTGCATTTTTTATCTCTGGCAAGAGCTTATACATGTCACTTGGTGGTTGGTCGGTCGGATGGTCTGTCTGTCTGTCTGTCCTGAAAATTAACCAAAAGTATGGTGTTCCATATGTGCCATCGGCGTCGCATTTTTCGTCAAATCTTATTGTGCAGTCGCGCTTGTTTTTTAATGATCCAGAATGACTATTCACCGGATCTCTTTCATGCGTGTTTTGTTAGGGGTAATCGATACGATGCTACTGTTCGGCTGTCTTCACCAATCTACAATTAGTCACAAGTGACTTTTAGTCACAAGCAGTGTCGTAGTCGAGACCGGATAGTCGGAAACCGGGTCACCAAGACCAAGACCGAGACCTGAATATTTGAGACCGAGACCAAGACCAGCCCCTTCAAGGTGGACCGAGACCGAGACCGATATGGTCCGAGACCGAGACCGAGACCGCGGATCTTAAATATCAATAATCCAAATAAAAACCAAGAAAAATAATTACAGCTGAACAGTCTGTCCTTGAGATGATGATGGGGATGTGAAGGAAGTGATTGAAAGCTAGGAATCACTTGTACCTGCTTGTGTCATGGGAGTGTTCTTCACGTTTGCTTCATACATTAAATTACAACATGACATCAGGAATTGTTATTGTTGGCACAATCAATTACAAATCTTGGAAACAACTCATATCTCGTTGCCACTTAAAAAAAATATTTTTTGTTTCAATATTTTAAAAACTGATGAAGAAACTCGAACTTCGGAGTGCGATGTTTTGATATTGCACAAAATAAGTAAACATGTTCGCACTGTGCGAAAATGTTTACTTATTTTTTGCAAAGTTAAAGGTGGATGTTTCATCTGATATAAGAACTCAGATCCTAAACTCCACAGTCACCCTTTGGTTTCAGCTAGGACTGCTAACGCATATTTAAAGATGCAATTTTAATTTTTACACCAGGCCTCTTTTTTTCTTAAATAATAATAGGACTTAACTTCTACCAAAAATTGTAAACCTGATTTTAACAAATGGGGGATAGAAAATATTGAATTATTGCTAAAAATTTCCGTAATGAAATATGGACTTGTACATACATAGACCCAAAAGTTGCGAGGTGGTATATTGATTTATATTTTTTCTGACCGCGGTTTTGCTTTTTGAGAAATGGGTACTTTAAATGAGCAGAGAGAAAATGAAGTCTTATCATGCACTTTAATTGCAACAGTGAATGTTAACTGGTAAGAGCGTGTAAATTCATTGCTGGAAAATTAGATGAAAAAATTACTTTTTTTTCTCCAATTACTGTCCCAAATTAAAGACAAAATTGTGTGGGGTCGAAAATGTCACTAATTTGGAGCAGCTCATTTATTTTAAGCATAAAAAAATACAAGAGAATACGCACACACGGGTGGGCAAATTACACAATCCCCAAAATGTTGGGCCCTTACTATACTATACTATACTATTTTATTTCTCGGGAAAATATCAACAAATACATGTAAACAAATGACTAAAGTTACAACACAAAACAACAAAAGCTTTAGATACATCAACAAACAAACAAAAACAAAATACCATTCAGCTCCCGAAGGATTGCCCAAAAGAAACGTTGTTTCTGTCTAGGGGTTCTCCAAACTGAATGGCATACGTGAAAACAACAAGCAATAAATATAAAAAGAAGTTTTTACTATACAAAAAAAAAAAGTTACATTAAGTCAAGAACAAAGTTGGTAAATTATATAGTTATTAGACAAACAAATCAAAAGCAAAAACTACTACATGTACTACTACTACTTCTATTAATAGATAAATAAATAGTTAGACAAGTTGGTAAGTTAGCCGAATTAATTAATTAATTAAATAAATGAGTAAATATTGCATTTTTAATTCTTTAAATAAATAGTTATTAATAAATAAACAAAAATTACAGTTTTACAATAAAATTAAAACAAATGATTCATAAATAAAAAAAAAGAAGTTTTAATTATGTGAAGGGGTTGAAGAAGGTTAGATAAATAAGTTCAATAAAGTGTACGTGTAAAGCAAAGCTTGTGATTATTAATTGTATTAATGAAATTTGAATACTGTAACAAAATCGCTGAAATCGCTGAAATCAAATCAAATCAGCTTTAAAGGGAGAGATAAAAAAAAAAAAAAAACCCACAACAAAAACACAACCAAAAAAACTTCGAACAACCCATCAATAAATATGTACATAAATAAATAAATACATAAAAAAAAATTGAGTACATATTTCATGTCTAATTTTTGTAATTTTTAATTAAATAATCAAAATAATTCATTAAATAAATAAATAAATAAACAAGTAAATAAATAAATAACTTAATAACTACATAACTAACTACATAATTAAATAACTAAAAAAAAAGTAGCTAGTTGCAGCTTTACATGTACTTTTGGGACTTTCCAACACAGAAAACACAAAGTGAGTAATTTGACTCAATATCGTAATAATTGAGTCATTTTGTCCGTGTATAGTGAGACACTTTGAGCCGAAGTGTGTCACTATACGGACAAAATGACTCATTTTTTACTATGTTGAGTCTAATTACTCACTTTGTGTTTTCTGTGAACGCGCAGTTCAAACCAACTTCAATATATAACTATTCGTTAACAAGAGACCGAGACCAGCAAATGGTGGTCTCAAGACTGGTCTCGAGACCTACAACACTGCTCACAAGTGACAGCCAGCAAGACAGTCAGGTAGTCAGACGAGATGCTTCTCGTGTAGTGACATTGTCAATTGGTCATGTGGTGAAATCTTCATCATTGTCAAGTCTATATAATCGAATAATTTGTTATGTAACAATGTTTCAACTGTCAATGTTACACCGTTCGGAGACATCACATTGCAAAAAATCATAAAACTTGTCAATCAATCTTGGAGCTATAATGAACGAAACAAAATCCTCTTCTATATACAAGATAGAGGACACTTTAAACCACTAAATGCGTGTAGTTCACGAAAAGAGTGGAGTTGACGGGACAATAAACACACAAAAACTGAAAAAAAACTACTTGTGCAATTCCCTGTAGCCTCGTCCTAATTGAATCCATCCTTGCAAATGTAATCGTAACCATCATCCATGTTCGCAATCCCAACAATTATAGCAGTTATATCAAGCTTGTTCACGTGAATGTTTCTTTTCTAAAATTTAAAACTGCATGTTTTTTCTTTTGTCCGAAGAAACTTTGACAACATACATAGGTCCACATATAGTCGCTTGATGCTTTTTTAGTTCTTCATAGCCAATTTTTACTGAAGGACATTCAGATTTTGCATTTGTGTAATCCATACAGTGAGATTCTGAGCTTTTATGATGTTATAGTTTCAAACTGTTTGTAACAAACATTACTTTCTTATTTCCAAAGGAGGTGAATAATTATTAGGATGAATGAATTTAGCACTAATAAAAAAAACACTCCTGGCCACAGAAATTAGAGAAATATGAAAGTGCAACCAAATTGTCCCTCAGTGGGCTAGGGGGGACGGGTCTTGAGTTCCCGGCCCCTTGTTCGCCCAAAAAAAGCCAAAATTAGCTTAACCCTAAAGGGGCCGGGTGCGGAATCCGCCCCCCCCCCTCAACATTTTCCGTGACAGCGACCCCAGCTGTTATGACTTTTTAGCCTCGAGCTTTGCGCATCTTTTGATACCAAAAACATAAAAATCGGACTACGGGTTGCCGCGTAGCGAAACATTTTCCGGCACCACGCACCGTGAAAACTGAATTTTCGCATATACGTCGTGTACATAGAGCAGAATTGCCATTCGTACATATGAATAATTAATTAGCCATAATTCCAAAACCCTTTGACCTATAGTCCTGAAATTTCTTGGGTATGTTTAGGAAGAGTTGCTCTATGCATGTGCCGAGTTTCAAAATTGTTCGTCACTCGATGGCCGATTATCTCCGCCCCCCCCCCCCCCGCTAAGAGATGGTCAAAATAACCCGGCCCCTTTAGGGTTAATAAAAAAAGCCGCATTGGATGCACAATCCAGTGATTTATCTCCCTTAGTGCCTATGCAAATTGAACACTGTGGTCACTTACCGATAAAGAATGTTAGGTTTTGGGAGACTACTTGCTTCCCGTCAAAACACTGGCACTCGTAGATACCCACGGACGACCTGTCCACTGGCCCGACTGTCAGGTTACACTGCCTCTCAACGACTTCCTGTCCCATAAAGGACCCACTAAACTCCCAACTTGAAAAATAGCATAAACCCCGGAGTTCATTCTCAAAGAGCCATTTGAGTGTTAGATCATGATGGCCTGCGTCACCGGCCACTATGCAAGTGAGAGTTACATGTGTGTCCGGTGAAGCCAACACTTCGGGTCCGGGTAGAATCATGAGAGATGACGAGGCTGCAATGGATTTTGAAATTCATGAACCTTCAAGACACGGCAAGCCTGGTAAAGTCGACCCCAAACGTACGTTGATATTTGGAGGTAATCCAGTGCGATAACACTGACCTGCTAAACAAGTGCTAGTCAGTCAGCAGGTCAGTTGGTATAAAGAGGATACTGGGCTGGCAGGGTGTAGCAAGGTCATTTTCATTGGGAGGTAAACATTTCTTGAAAAGGGCACTCGCACATCTAAAATGTTGAGATGTGGACACTTTTTTTCCCTCCGGACACTTGTCTTCGTAAAATCTTGTCACTTGTCTTCGTAATTTTTATTTTTTTTTGGGGGGGGGAGAGTATATGGCGCTTTTTATGGCGACACATGCGCGAAATTACACCAAAAAAAAAACTTCTCTTAGTCTGCTCATTTCCTCCTCTTTTGATTCCTCATTGACTCATTTCCTGCTCTTTTGATTACTCATTTCACTGCTCATCTGATTACTCAGTTACTCATTTCACTGCTCATCTGTTCATTTCCTGCTCTTTCAATTACTCATTTACCCATTTCGCTGCTGATCTGCTCATTTTCTGCTCTTTTGATTACTCATTTACTCATTTACTTATTGTGGAAGATATCGCAGAAAAATTAAATGCAGGCATGAAAGTGAATAAAGCTCTGAACAGAGTTACGCCTAAACACCGTAACACATTTGACAGTTTGTTCCAACAAGACGAGGATAGTTTCAAAAAGATTATTGTCATTTCAAGAATAATCTAGAAATGTCTTATAGAACAGAAAATAATAGCCACCTCTTCAGCCACTCTTACAGTAATTCGAAATGGCTACTTCATACCATGGAGTAATAAGTCTATACTATTATGTTACATTGAGGAAGCTGACAATTAGAAGAAGAACATGCCCGTGCATGGAATTTTTTTACTTTTGTACGTTATATATAGCTGTATATAGACAGTATATTGTAAACCGGTAAAACAGGTACAAAAGAAAAAAAACGTTTAGCAGGTCTGAAATGCTAAGACGGGCAGTCTTTTTGGACAACTGGAGTAGGCCTCATATAAGATAGGCAATTGCGTTATGAACGCTTTAAAGACTGCCTTCATTCAGTTGATGGTACCCACCACGAAATTGCAAGTTACTGAGCAGTTCACTGAAGCGGAAATAATCCAAATGACGTAAAGTCCCATGTGTTTGGTATGAACGAGTGAGATGTGTGAATACATCGTGTTATAATTTATGACAAGTGTGTGGACATCCCTATACTTCTTATGTTTTTACTCTAGGTAGACAACCAAGCACACAATCCGTAGATCCAGATCACCTCCCTTTCTCTTCACCAATCACAGTGCATGATTTTGACGGCAAAACCAACAGACATATCTCCAACCACAGGCTAACCTTATGTCGTTACACGACCCTCTTCTCTGCTCCTTATCAACCTCCACCCCCATATGCACACCCTAATCCTCCTTATCGCTTCTATTTTTACGCTTTATCAGCTTCTTATCGCTTCTTATCACCCTTTATCTTATCTATTACGTAACTTGCGTGCGGAATTAAGACCCCCTTTCCGACTAAAATAGCACTCGTAACGGCCGCTGCCACAAAAAGGGCACGATTTTTTTTGTAAAAAAAGGGCACTTGTTCGGGAAAAAAGAGCACTCGTTCAAAAAAGGTCACTCGTTCAAAATATTAGAGGGGGGGGGGGACCGCTGGTGAAAGACAGGACACTTGAATGGACACTTGAATGGAAAAGGGCAGTCTTTACAAACTGTTGGGATGTAAATACCACCTCGGCTGGCTACGCCTATGGCTGGACCTTTATAGGACTAGTACAAACTCTAAAATCGAGGCGTATATGTAAGTATTGTTATTGTTTTCTGCATGAAGTTTACCACATACACTATGTAACCAAGAGGCAGCCTGCAGCCACTCCTGACGAGTCCTTTAAATTGTGATACAGGAGATAGAAATTAAACTAGTAGTTGCCGATGACAAATGGTCATGTGAATTTTTTTTAACAAGATTTCATTTTGTAAAAAATAACTCTTACCTGTTGTATGATGGAAAAGTAGCGCAGTAATAACGAATAACGCCGCCATAGTTACAGTGTATTGTAGTGTCTTCTCTACTAGGCATATCCTTATACAAATGAAGTAGGAAAATGTCTACTGTTTCAGAAAAGTGATATCGAGACTCGATTCTTCATCTGTTTACTCTGGCTTAGTTTTCCTATGCGGGCAGAGGATTTTTGCATTTTGTTTGTTTCGATATCTTCCGTTTTTACTGGTATATATGGCTTAATAATAATATTCTGTGATTAAGCTATATGAACTTTGTGCTGCTCACACGAACATAAAGTTTGTTTTAGTTTTGCTCTTAATGTTACAGTTTTCATTTTTTTTAAAGGGGGGATTGTAACGGCAAATAGAAGAATGTAATCTGAGTATCATCCATTGTTTAAGGGATCCCGCTCCGTAATGTTTGAACATAGTAATTGTATGTGACCCTGCGCTCCAACCAATTGGAATCGGCTTCAGAAATTGGGACGTCATTTCGATAAAAAAATGTTTACAAATTAACTGTTGGTTGATCAATTTGGCTGCCATGTTTTTGTAATAAAACAACGGGCTACCGAAGACCCGATAGGAGGTGCCCGCTGAAAGGTCAGAATCCCGAGGTCAGTACGCTGTTTTGTTTTGCTTTATTTGAATCTGCTTGCATGTCATAGACCCGTGCTTGCATGTATAAACAGGTTGCTATCGTGGGAATTTTTATTGAACTTTTTAGATTCAGTAAAATACCATAGAAAAATAGCTATCCGTTTTTGACTGTTGGCTACAATATACATGTACATGTATAAAAAAAAATTTTAAAATGTGTATGCTCTGTACGTTTACATTCTGTACAGCTCCAATTTGTAAGCCTAGTAGCTGGTGATCCAGATTGTCTATAAATCACAAATAGAGTATTTTTTGGCAATTGGAAATTCATATTACTTTATTCTTCAGGCAATACTCCATTTCAGGAAGCAGATTTACTTTTACCGTCCATGCATGTTATTATAATAATATCCTAGATTGTTGACACAACTCTTTGCACACGATTTCATTTCATTTTCTATGGTTTATATATGGTTTAGGTTTCTATGAAATATGGACTTATTAATAGTATTGCGCATGCCTAAGCAAAGATAATTGAATTAGGAGGTGACCGGTCTCGTGAGCGGGTTTAACCAATAAAAGTGTAAAAAACAAAAAAAATAGTCTGATATTCATAGGAGTCCGGCCCATTGTGTCCGACGGCCGATTATGTCCGATCCATTATGTCCGACGTACGATTATGTCCTACACATTGCGTCCGACGTCCGATTATGTCTGACCCATTGTGTCCAACGGCCGATAATGTCCGACCCACTATGTCCGACGGCGATTATGTCCGACCCATTGTTTCCGACGGCCAATTATGTCCGACCCATTGTGTCCAACGTACGATTATGTCCGACCCATTGTGTCCGACAACCGATTTTGTCCGACCCATTATGTCTGACTGCCGATAATGTCCGACCCATTGTGGCCGACGGCCGATCGAGGATGTTGTTTAATTTGCATGTAGTTCTACATTGCTGATTATGTGGAAGACAAATCTTATCTTTACCCAGTATTGCGACAATGCGGCCATATTTTAATAGAAGCACTCACTCATAAATGTAAGATTGGATTTGAACAGAATTGGATACCAGGAATCCGATTTTCCCTGACCCAATTTTTTTTCCGGTAAACTCTGAAAGTTTGTTGTCATAATATTTTGGCGTGTTATGAAATCTGATTTATTTCATCCTCTATCTTAGGTTCTAATTACTAATCTTAGGCTCCAGTGCAATTGCCACACTGAGTGAAATTGCAACACTTATCAGAATCAGGACCCTGTTAATGTTAAAAAGGGCGATGGGTAAAAGTGAGGAAAAAAATTTCCAGTGAAGTAATGCTCGAATGAGGGCGCCCTATCCCCAGGGCGTGCCGAGGACTGCATTGACCAGAGGCGAGCTTTTTCTTTACCACAAAGTCGGTCCTACAAGAATAAGGCAAAAAAAAGTCTCCGGTTTCTGGTATGCGCGCGCGTAGCTGTAGCCATGCGCGTCGGCAAAATGATTGGGTTATGGTCGAGAATAAGCTTTATGTGGCCTCTCTGGACTCCCATTATATTTGGACTAAGTTTAGTCGGGCACCATTTGCAGTCATCAGCCGAAATTTGAAGCAAAACATCAGGTAAAAAAAAAAAAGCCGCGTCGCCGCACCACTTTTTGAGCAAGCTCCATACCAGAAACCGGAGACTTACTTTTTTGGCCTAAGCAGCGTATGGCGCAATACATGTACATGTAATAATATAATGTATAAAACAACTCAGTGGAAGGAGTCACTGATGTAGTCTAGTGCATACTACGTGAAATGTCATTGCTTTTCTGTCATTCATTATTTATTTAATTTCGTACCCTTCAATAGGTTTTTCATAAGCAATTTAGGGCATTGTTTTTGTAGTTTGGAAATGTGGTTTGGAGAATTTTGTTTCTCACAGGAAAACAAGTATCGATGAATGTAATATCTCTTCATTTGTGCATAACAGTGGTTAAGATCTGCCGATTTTTCGTTTAAACGGAAGGGCACAATTTTCAAAGTGAGATTCCTAAAATTAGAGATAATCTTGGAAGATATTTAGAAGGGTATAATAAAAAAAGAGATCGCGTATTTTAAGGTTGTGCGTTTACATTCTTGTTTTAATGGAGTGAGCTTATATCAGGAGTGTGGATTCGTTTTGGAATATACAGAGGTGAAGGGAAAACTGTAGTGTCGAAAATGTGTAGGTACACGCTGATCTTTGGGCTATTTTTGCCCTACTGGTAGCTACTTCGGGGCAACCTTATGACCCAACAATAACGTGGACAGCCAAAACTTCTAGCCGTAATGATATTTCTTTTGGTGTGCCACAGGGAAGTGTCCTTGGACCAATTCTTTTTTTACTGTACATTAATGACATCACCCAAAGTGTTAATTCCAAGTGCACTTGTAATATATTTGCTGATGATGTTATTATTTACACAACTGGAAGTAATGTTAATGATGTTAATCAGGTTTTGCAGTCTAATGTTGAAAGCTTTAGTTACACAACCCAAAGTACTAACCCTCAAAGTAATGAAAACGACCTTCCATGGCGGCCAAGAAAAAAAACGCTGGAATCTGAACCAATCAGAGTGCTCGCATAGAATTCGCTAGCGATACAAAATACTCCCATATGTTGTGTACAAAATAGAAAACGTGTTCGCCAAGTCGGTTAATGAATATCAACAGTCAGCATCATTTTGTCTGGGAACCAGGCTACGCAGTGATATTTTGCGTGCGTGGAGCCAGTATAGTAACCGGTACTGCACGAACGTGAACAATAACCGACTGGGCACCAAGTCTAGGAAAGTGCCCGTTCTGACAACTGATGCTGAAAATAGCATCCGGGTTTTTTTCCCAAGTTTCCAAAACGGGCACGCGTATGCTTTTTGCAAACAAGTATTTGACATTTTTGGCTTCAGAAGTTATCGTTTTGAAACCGGTACCTTCGTAACATTTTTCCTCGTTTTGCTGGTACAGGTGAGTGTGTTCTCTTGAATTGTTCACGACACAGTGTTTATTTTTTGGCCCAAGGAACATCAGGTAGGGTTGGTTTCTAGAATGTTGTAAAGTTATTGGAGCCGCCACAGTCTATATAGACTTAATGGCTGTACACATTGTATTTTTTTATTGACTCGATGGACATTACTCATTTCGCGTGTATTTAAGGTTGAGATGACGATACTAATTTTTGTATAAGTAAAAATCCGTTGCATGTGCCTTTCAATAAACAGATATGAAGGACTCACTCCTACCGTCAATCAAAAATATCATTTTTTTTGTAGGGGGATGGATTCGTATAGCTTTTGTCTAAGAAGGTGTTCTTGAAAAAAATAGAAAGGAGGGCTCGCTTTTGGCTCGAGTTTGTACCTTATCAATTTTGGCTTATTAAAGAATATCGATGCCAAGTATTGATAATAACGGTATGCATTAATTCTTGATAGATTGGTCTGCTGTATTAACACTATTTTTGTTAATGTCCATCAATAGGTAACGGAATTTCATCATGTCAGTACTCGGGATCTGGTCCCTGGTGTTGGTAGGGCTGCTGGGTTCCTCAAAGCTGGGGTTTTGTGCGGCAAAATACAACGTGTGTCCCGTCGAACGTGGTGAGAAAATGTAATAATTTAAACCAAACGTTTTGATCATAGTTTCATTGATATTAACCGCAGGACATTGCCTGGGAGAGGACAGTAGTTCATATAAAAATGTATATATGTTCCCTCAAAACCCAGAAAAGTTGACAAATGTGATTGCTTGTTTGTCGGGGTGTTGGCTAGTTTGTTGTACTGGGTTCATGGGTGGTTTTTTTTTGGGGGGGGGGAGGTTGGGTTGTTTGTTTTAGTTTTCAGGGATTTTTGCTTGTTTAAAATTTCAAATGCCAAAGGTTCTTTTTTTTTAATTTTGATGTAATTAGTTATTGGAAGCAATTTGGCATATAATGAGGCTTTTTGCCAAATTATCATCCCACTAGTTTTGCACAAAAAAAAAATTCTTGGAATCCCGCTTTCATGATGCATGCATGCGCGCAGAAGGGAATTTTCCACCATGAACAACATGGCTGTTAATTGTATTGTACATGAAGTACAACGTTGTTTGTCGGGGTGTTGGCTAGTTTGTTGTACTGGGTTTATGGGTGGTTTTTTTTTGGGGGGGGGGGATTTCGGTTGTTTGTTTTAGTTTTCAGGGATTTTTGCTTGTTTAAAATTTCAAATGCCAAAGGTTCTTTTTTTTTTAATTTTGATGTAATTAGTTATTGGAAGCAATTTGGCATATAATGAGGCTTTTTGCCAAATTATCATCCCACTAGTTTTGCACAAAAAAAAATTCTTGGAATCCCGCTTTCATGATGCATGCATGCGCGCAGAAGGGAATTTTCCACCATGAACAACATGGCTGTTAATTGTATTGTACATGAAGTACAACGTTGTTTGTCGGGGTGTTGGCTAGTTTGTTGTACTGGGTTTATGGGTGGTTTTTTTTTGGGGGGGGGATTTCGGTTGTTTGTTTTAGTTTTCAGGGATTTTTGTTTGTTTAAAATTTCAAATGTCAAAGGTTCATTTTCTTTAATTTTCATGATGCATACATGCACGCAGAAGGGAATTTCCACCATGAACAACATTGTTAATTGTATTGTATCAAGAACAAAGTCCGCAGCGAGTTCAATCTCCAGTACTCAATAAGGTCAAATACGCGCACCTGCATAATGGTGTAATGTAAGATGAGTGACTTGAACCTTGAACATTAGACTTGCGTACAATTCGGTAGACGTACCTGACGCTAGACCGCGGTAGGCTTGACGACAGTATCTGTCTACTAGTACGCTTGCGCGTCGGGCGAACAAAATCCGGCCAATTAACTGGAATTCAAGTCTATACTTGAACGTTATGTAATCCACATGTCCACATAATACGTTCCCAAGCCCTCCTGACTACACTGCTGAAATAATATTATCCCAGAGAGACCCCACTTCATCGGGAGATTATCCAAAGGCCTGCTCATTTCTTTGCTGGGATACTATCCCAGAGAGACCCCACTATATTAGGAGATAATATTATCCCAAGCCCTGCTCATTTCTTTGCTGGAATAATATTATGAGATTTGAAGGTTTGCATGGTGGAAAGATACTAAGACAAGATAAGTTTGAAGAACTGTTCTTTTCAGAACCACACATACTCAAAAAAGAGATTTATTCACATGGTGCTACCGCAAACTTATTTGCCTGGAATAGTATTATCCCAGGGAGACCGCTCTTCATCAAGGGATAATAATCCCAAGCCCTACTGACTTTACTGTGCGGATATGATCACAGAGAGACCCCACTGCATCAAGAGATAATATTATCTTAAGCCCTTCTGACTGACGAGATAATACTACATGTACATGTAGGCCCTACATTGAAACTCACCACGCAAATGATACGGACTTCGATTCTGGGTTAATAATCATTACAGAAAGATCCCCCTTCACGCTGCAGATTTCAGTGTTGGGGTAATATTCTAGAGAAACACCATTTTGTGGGCAAATAATCATTGTCCTTAAGCCGTCCCACCTTTATTGAAGCACTATCAGACTACTCACTCCATTGATAACAATGAATGGACAGGCAATACCCACCTCATGTCGGATCATCTACTGCTACTTCAGGTTCTTTCCCCCACCAGAACCCAATTTCTGAATTGTTCCTTAAATGGAGAGGACATTTCTCGACATTTGATGGCATGAGAGAACAGTGCCATTTTTTAACACACAATTTTATCTTTGTTTCAATTTCAGAAAAGGAAAAATGCCTTTCACTCTTTGAAAAATGCGTGAAAAGAATATCTTAGCACAAATTACACGAAAAATTACAAACAACTTAGTTCACATTGGCTCACTTTGGTAATACTGGCTGTTATGAATGGATTTGTTGGGATGTACGTATGTTAAATCTTCGCTAGTGTCAGCTGCTGGACATTTCAATGGTCGGGTTAAATAATGAAGGTTCTTTCGCGTCTCTGTAAGCTGAGGATTGCATGTATTATAAATACACACATTGATCGCGCTCTCTATATATTTTAGAATCATTTGTAAGCACAAAATTAGTTCCATTATTAGATTTTTTTCAAATTGTATACCTTTTTGAGTTATAAAAAGGAAGTCACACATGTTCGTAGGACAGATTTGAGAAAAAATATTTTAATAAACCGGTACATAATAATATGTTTTCCTTTGAAATTTACCAATTTCCAGCTAAATAATTAAAATGTCCATTAGAATGAATTTTTTTTCTGAGAAACACCTTTTGTGATACTTTCTACTCTTCTTAAATATATGAAAACTGTTTGACATATCTCTTTGGTTTATTTTATTTAAAAGTGCACTTCTTAAAGACAAAGGCTTTTTGGGGGGGAGGTTGGGTTGTTTGAGTTTTGAGGGATTTTTGCTTGTTTAAAATTTTAAATGCCAAAGGTTCATATTTTTTTTTTAATGTAAACAGTTATTGGAAACAATTAGGCCTATTATTTGGCTTTTTGCCAAATTATCATTCCACGAGTTTTGCAAAACAATTTCGCGGTGCTATTTATAGGACTGGCCAAAGTAAAGGAATTTCTTCCATGATGCATAGGCCTACATGCGCACAGAAGGGAATATCCACCAGGAACAACATGGCTGTCATGGCTGTTATTTGTGTGACGAAAAAAAAATCCCAAAAAGCAAAAGTAATTCTTTTTAAATTATTATTATTATTATTATTATTTTTTTCAATTATCCTAGGGCCTACAGTACATTATTAATCACAACTAGAAGGGTATGCCCATGTCCGTGTACATGTACACCATGTACCTGTAATCGATGTTGGTAAAGCTGGTACATGCACTGTTTATGTACGCGCAGTTGAAAATGACCGCGCGGGTTGATTACTAATTGGGATTTTGAAAAGTTTGCAGCTATGTATTGGGGAGCCAGGATAAAGAGAATTTAGGATTTATCTGCATTGCTGCCTCATTCATGTGTATTGGGGAGCAAGGCTAATTATTAATTTTTTTAGAGCCCTGCATTGACTGTGCACTGGGGAGCTGCCGGTGCATCAACTGTGTACTGGGGAGCTGTATTGAGTTCGAAGCAGACAGTGGAGTCTTAGTAAGTTTTTTAAAGTTATTATAAATAACTTTTGAGTTCTTGAGTGAAGATTCAGTGGAATTAGGCTCACGAGTATGTTTTCCCGAGTGTATTTTGAGAAAGGCCTGGGGCCTGAGTAGAACTTTTGAGAAAGGCATTGTGCCTATTTAGTATTTTGAGAAAGGGCCTTAATAAATATTTCTTGAAGGCAGACAGGTTTAAACGATACCTGATCTTTGCTTTGTAAGTTGAGTAGACAGGTTTAAACGATACCTAGTCTTTGCTTTGCAATTTAATTGGACAGGTTAATTTTATAATTTACTGTCTGCAACGTACTCTTCCCCCCTACTCCCCTGGTCATATTCAAGTGCTAATTAATTCTGGTTTGGAACTAAGCGAGGATTGGAAAGCGATATTTACTGGATTGTAAAGAGATTTACTGGATTACAAGGAGATTTTAATACTGGATTGAAAATACAGAGTGTAAATACCTGACCTTATTTTATTAATTATTGTTGCGGTTACAACAAGTTTCTTATAACTTGTTATTGTTCTTATTTATATTGTTGCAGACCTGAATTAAATAGTTTGAAACGGTTTTGTTCTCTACAACCGGATTCCTGTCAGAATGGTTTAAGCCCCTCCCGTGTAAGGTGTCTGCTTCTCGGTAACTTCGTCATATATTTTGACCCGAACCCACGTCGGCCAACGCGAAGTGCTCAACCGGAGAGGCGAAACTCCGGAGGTTTAGGCCTGAACTATTTCGCCGGGTGGCAGCGCTATCGAGGATATTGAAGAGGATTCCCAAATCCTACCCTTTCCCGACGACCCTTTCCCCCTCCTCCTTCCCCTCCCGGTCTTTTTCGCCACATTTGTATTGTACATCAAGTACAAAGTCCGCATCGAGTTCAAACTCAAGTACTCAATAATGTGAAATTTAAACGAGTACCTGCACAATGAATGTAATGTAACATGATTGACTTGAACCTTGAACATTAGACTTGAGGACAAATCGGTATAGTAGGCCTAGCTGACGTTAGACTGTGTATCTGTCTACGCATGCACTGTGCACTGTGCGCGGCGAGCGAACAACTGGAATTTTAGTCATTCAGGATTCTGCCTGAAATGACATCACGCTTTTGCTCATGAATATGGAAATTCGCATTAAGCATAAAAAGGCACGAAAATACCTTTGAAAACGGCAAAATGAAAATTGAATATAAGGTAAAGGTGCATTTTCACTGGTACTTAATTGAACATTATCTATCCACATGAATGGATGTTTTTGGGGGTGTACGTTTAAATGTTAAAACTTATCACCATATATTCGCTAGTTTCAGCTGTTGGAAATTTCAATAGTCGGGTTAAGCAAAATAATGAAGATTCTTTCGGATCTATGTAAGCTTAGCATGGCACTGTACATAATCACTTTGATCGCGTTCTATTTTTTTTATCATTAATTGTAACACAAAATTATTATTAGATGTTTTTCAAACTGTACCAACTTTTGAGTGATAAAATGGCAGTCACACTGTTTCATATTGACAGAATTGAGAAAAATACACCAACGAATCAACCCCCCCCCCCTCAAAAAAAAAAACCCGAAAGTTTTCAACAGCAAAATATTCAACATTTTGGAAACTTTTTTGTGTACAAAACAATTGCAACCTTGAGGTTTCTGCTTGAAATGACATCACGCTTTGCTCATGAATATGGAATTCGCATTAAGCATAAAAAAGGCACACAAATACCTTTGAAAACGGCAAAATGAAAATTGAAAATAAGGTTAAATAGGTTACAAAGGTGCATTTTCACAAATTACATTCAAAACAATTGCATTTCATGGGCCCTTTAAGTTCATTATTGTAGCATGTAAAATTAACATAAATTATAAAAGCATTTTTAACGATTTTCGGCTTTCAGGGACGAGAATCCAAGATGTCTTTGGCGCCTCTGGCTACCTTCAAAAGAGTATTTGGCACCGAATTCCTTGTCCGACGATCAAACCCAGTGAAAATTTAGATGGCGTTATCTGGCACCAAGGGTCCAGCGTAGACAACCCATTAACGGTGCATCTGATCAGCCGAGACCTGCGCAGGGGCGTCATCAAAGACTGGCGTACCAACGAGAGGTACTCGATGTCGTCCGATCACAAACTTGTCATTGAGGGAGTTGAGGACAGGGACGAGGGGAGTTTCCTTTGCGAGGTTATTCCTCACACTACCCGTACAAGGGTCGGGAGAGTATACGTCCAAGTCATAGGTAAAAACGTCATTGTCGTAGTTCAGATACATGTGCTGTACAAGTCAATCACATGCCATCTAATCCAAGTGAGTTAATTCAATTCAAATGAACTGTGGACCTAAAACGTTCCTTTACTATTGTTGATCACAGTTGTGAAGTGAATAATTCTTGTGATTTACTGTGTAACTTGTTTTAAAAATCTAAAGATCTTAGACACCTTCCTGCATGGTTCTTTTTGATTTCATGCGTTGTTTCCTCTAAACACAAAACATGATAAAAAGAAGAACTAACACAAAATCAAAGGGGGATATACACAACTTCACATCTATTATCCGTAAAACCCATTAGTCAGTGATGTTAGGGCGTTATAGGGGCTGTTGGGTTCAGATTCGTCCAAAAGCACCAAATTTGGCACAGATGTCGTCCATACCATACTTTTTTGATTTTTGACGGGCGCCAAGACGGACGCCCACGGGGCCGCCATATTGGCAGAATCCAATATGGCCGCCAACCGGGTCAGAGGTCAATTAAACTAAACGAGCTAGAATCATAAGTAATACCACTTTTCAGGTATTTTCGGGGTCGAGCAATCTGAATCTGATGTTATTTTAACGATTTGAGGCAAGACAGATGCCCCAAGAGACCGCCATATTGGCAAAATCCAAAATGGCCGCCACACACTGCAGTTAAAAACTAAACTATCTAGAATCATGAGTAATACAACTTTGGAAAGGTTTCCGGTGTCAAAGAATCTGAATCTGAGGTTATTTTAATGATTTGATGCAAGACGGATGCCCCAGGGGGCCGCCATATTATAAAAATCCAATATGGCTGCCAGCCAGGTTTGTACAGGTCAGTCACAGTTAAAAACTAAACGAGCTAGAAGCATTAATAATACCATTTTACAAGGGTTTTCAGGGTTGGAGAATCTGAATCTATTGCTTTATTAAAGAGTGTAGGTCACATTTTACCCTTAAGGTCATTAGGGATTAGACTTTTCAATAAAGAATACTGTTTGAACTATTTTTATTAAAATATTTGGAGATGGTATCTGCAGTGACAAAATGCTATATACCGCCGTGTGTGTTTGAATGGAGCTGTTTATGTACAATATGCACATGAACCAGTGATGGATGATATTACCAACTATACGTTCTGGCCAGCCCTCTATGTCGCCCGGCCAGAAATGAGTACTCCACTGGTCATCACCACCGTCCAATTATGCACATATGTCCATGATTTGTAGAGGACCTTGCATATAGAAACCCATTGTGGTTGCATTTCTACCTTCCTTTGCATGAAGCAGCCGCAGTGCAAGAGAATGGCGCATTGAGAGTGTGGTCCATAGTGATTGTCAAGTACTGGTACCATCTTTGTGCCAGCCCCACTCCATAATGTCAGAAGTTTCCTGATGGACCGAGGTGGCCTGCAGTAACGGTTGCTTCATATGTTCAAACAGCACGGCAAGTAGCTGGGATGCTCTGACAAGCTGCTTCCAGTAGTGAAGAAGCGATGTCTGGCCCATTTGACACCTGCAGCTGCACCACACCCCTTGCTCTATCTGCATGACATGACGAAGCAAGTCGTGTCGCACCATGTTAGGCTTTGGAAGAGGGGTGGTGTCAAGGACTTTGTCGGACCAAGATCGGAGTAGATGCTATAGACTAGTGTCACTGTACTTTTCACCCCTTCTGAAGCCAAACCAGAGCTCCAATAGGCCGAGGATCTCCAAAACAAGCTTGAAATGATCTCGGAAGTGATATCAGTGACTCTCAATCCTTCAGGCTCAGTGGGTCGCATATTGAATTACTCCGGTGTGCTTGTTGTTAGGTTTGTGAAATAAACGGACACAAGATACAAGCTTAATCTGAAAACCAACATGGATGCCAGAAGCGGCGAGGTTACAGTGGCTATGAACAGCAGCACCCCCATGAGAGCTTAACTGGTACATGTAAACAATATAAGCACAACATATTTCCCCCTTTGGAAAATCCTAGTTCATGGACAGTCAAAGTCCTTTAGGGGATGATGCTCAGTGCGGGTGCTCTGAGATCGGCGTAGTGGAGCTTGAGCTGTTGCAGGGGTTGCGTTATCCATTGGGAAGCAGAATGGAAGATCATGCGTGTCGTTCTGTGTGGCTGTAGGTGCAGGGGTTGGAATAAGTCGGCGTGTATTCCAACGGGTGCCGTCACTAAGTTGGTAGGTTCTCGGACTGAACCGACGAGCGATTTGCTTCGGCTGTGAGAGTGAAGATGCCAGCTTGTGACCGCGGTTTGGGCGTTTGATTCTGACCCAGTCACCGGTCTGAAACTGTGGCATTCGAGCACGACGCTTAGTGTCGGTGTAGGACTTGGTCTTCTGTTGGCGTTTTGCAGATGCTTGGGCGGTTACCATCGCTTTAGGTTTGGCTGGAGGTTTGAGAATGTCCAGTGGGAGGCGAAGGTTGCGGCCGATCATGAGTTCTTCAGGCGTCTTCCCCGTCGAATGTTTGGCCTGCTGCAAGGTTGGCTTTCAAACCGTCCTTGATAACGCAGTTGATGCGCTCAACGCCACCGTTACTCTGTGGATTGTATCGGGCAGTGAGACGGTGTTCGATACCGTGGCTGGTGAGGAAGTCGGCGAACTGGTCTGACACAATCTGTCGACCATTGTCAGTTATGATGACTTCTGGTTGGCCCCATTTTGTGAACATTCGCTGAAGAATGTTGATCATTGTGGCAAAGGTGACTGTACTTGTCGTAGCGATTTCTGTCCATTTGGAGTGCAGGTCATGCAGCTAATGAGGAAACGCTGGTTGGCTGGGGCTGCCTCAACTGGGCCGAAGATGTCCAGCTGAAGTTGTTGCCATGGTTTCTGTGGCCATGGGATGGGTTGCAGCGGAGCTGGTCGGATGTTGATGGCCTTTTCGCTCAAGTGGCATGCTTCGCAAGTGGAAACAAACTGTTCGATGCGAGTGTCAATTCCAGGCCACCATACAGCATCCCGACATAGTTGCTTCATACGGACGATGCTTGGCAAGTCGATTAAGCACAGCATGGAGTCGGAAGTCCTGTTCGTCCATGGTCCGCCCATGGACAACAATGTCGTCGAGTAGTTTGAAGGCTTCATCGATCCCTGTGAGCATACTGGTGACGACCTTTTGGAATGTACTTGGTGCTGAGGAGAGTCCATAGGGCATTTGGCGATATTGGAATACCCCGCCACGTGTCACGAATGCTGTGAGCTGTTAACTGTCCTCGGCGAGTGGTATTTGCAGATAACTACGACGCATGTCGAGTTTGGAGAAGACTGTGGCACCGTGGAATTCGTTGGACAACTCGTGGATGGTGGGAAGCGGGTACTTGTCTGGAATGACAGCCTTATTCACCTCTTTCAGCTCAATGCAGAGGCGAATTTCTCCATTGCGCCTCCATGCGATGACCAAGTTCGAGACCCAGGGAGAAGAATTGACGCGCTCGATGATACCCAGTGATTTGACAGCTGGGTCAACGCGGGGGCGATGGCAGAAATTCTTGATTTTTCCGAAGCCGTTGAAAATGGTGGGGTACTGCTTGTCAATGTACACCATGTACATGGGAGTGCCAGTAGTATCAAACACCTTGAAGCCGAGCTTGTCAAACAGGTCAACACCCATAAGACTTCTGTCTTTAGCGGCGTGACAGGAGAAGTGATCCAGTGTTATGTCCTTGTACTGAACTGGAACAGAAATGAGCTACATACCTCAATTTTGGAGTCGGAGTATGCGTGAAGGGTGGAAGTTGCTGGACGTAGCGGGAGGGGTGCGAAATGCTGCTTGTATGTAGCCTCGCTCAGGATGGAATCCTTTGCCCCAAGATCAATGAGGAGCCGTGTAGGTTTGCCATCGATGACGAGTGCACAGTCCTTGAAGTTACCAGAACCAGTGTAGGAAGGGTCACTAACTGTGTAAACCATACTGGATTCGTCACTGTCGGGGTTGTCTACATAACGAATATGAGTGTTATCGCGTTGCGATGAGCGGCAGACGCTGGCAAAATGGTTCATTTTGCCACATGCGGAGCACTTTTTCCCGCATGCGTGGCACTTGGAGCTCTTTGCTGAGTGTGATTTTTCCCCACAGTTAAAGCAATGGAAGTCTGGTCCGCGAGCAGTAGTGGGTGGTTTTGTAGCCTTGTGTCGACGCTGTGGTTGACGCTTTGGACGAACACCTTGTACTTCAGCCGTAGCTGCAGTGGTCTGCTGTGGATAGCCAGTTTAGTGGCTTTGTCCAGTGTTAGTGAGTCATCCTCCATGAGTAGGCGTTCTCTAACGCGAGGGATGGAAGTTTTCTCGATGATCTGATCCCTGATCATGTCTTCATGCAATGCCCCAAAGTTACAAGCAGCTGAAAGTTCAGTCAAAGCTACAACAAATTGCTTGATTGGCTTACCGTTGCCTTGTCCCCGTTGGCGAAATTTGCACCGTTCCATCATGACGCTCTTCTTTGGGCCGAAGTATTTCTCCAAAGCTTTCACAGCTTTATCGTAGGTGTCTGTGTCTTCGAACTGCCTGAAAAGTGAAAACACGCTTGCCCTCGGTGCCGAGACGGTGGATCCGTATCGCTCTGCGCCGAGCCGATGTCACGCTGTTGCTGTCCAAAGCACTCGCGGTGATGTACGTTTCCAAACTAATTTTCCACCTGGTCCACGGGGTTGCAGGATCCCCAGGCGTTGGAAGGAAAGCCGGAGGTGTAGGGATGTTTATCTGATTCATCCTCGTCGCAAAATTATGTGAGGTTTGTGAAATAAACTGACACAAGATACGAGCTTAAATTGTCGTGTTACTTCATATTGTTATCTGAAAACCAACATGGATGTCAGAAGCGGCAAGGTTACAGTGGGTATGAACAGCGCCCTCTTGAGAGCTTAACTGGTACAGGTAAACAAGATTAAAGCAATTTACAAACACAACACTCATTACATTCTTACAATGCTCTGAGTAGGCGGTCTGCTTGACCAGGTAAAGTGACGTGAGAGAGACTTAATGGGCGTACCTCGTGTGGCTGATGTGATGCTCATTAAGTTCAGACTGTGAGCGAATGTCAGAAACTCAGCCTTAGAAAGAACAGTGGCTCTCCCATCCTCCATGCCCAAAGCGTGGCAGGTGCTTCCCTATCACATTGATGAATGTCTTCAATGTGCAGCACGTTGCACGCCCGTCATAGGTACAAACTTGTCTTCTCCTAAAAAAAAATCGGTGGTATTGACTTTTGCGAGCAACTTGATGATGTCATACAGTGACAGATCCAAACACGCCTGTCTGGTCTGGATGGACCGATGCAGTAAGCACCGCCCCATGGTGTTCTGACCAATCACAGCCGTGATTTATGTCCGACGTGCGTGCACTAAAGTCCGACATGCGTGCGCGCGCGTATGATGCGCGCGGAAGGAACATGCAGCGTGGCTTTGGAGAGGAGCACGTGATAATTTGCCCACGTGCGCACTGTGGGTGGAGCTTACTGGAGTCCATTGAGGAATTTAGTGCCCTGCATCGTCAGTTCCATCACGTGCTTGAACATTTCGGCAAGGGGCTTCGCTGACTCGTTTGTTAGCACTGATTTCATTGTATCCCAATCAGGTGATGATATGTCACCATCTGCAGGCCTGCGTTGCTTCAGTAAGCTGGTACATGTGCCATCCAAGCCTCATCCTTTTTTGACCTTGTCAAATCGCACATCAAGGGATGGCCTAACTTTGCTTGTCAAGTCAGGGTGCAAAGACGTGAGTTCAATTTGGGGGAGGCTGGGTCATGTAAGAGTCAGGTAGCTTTGGAGTTGATGTGTCGGAGAGGTCAAGCTTGATGAGCCCGCTTCACTGCAGGGATTCATGCGAGAAATAGATATTTACGGTTTGGGCATATCACTGGAACTCACCAAGTGAGAGGTTGCCCTGAGCCTTGGTTATCTGTAATCAACATCTAGGGTGGTGTAGACAATAAAACGACCGTTGGTTGATAGCTCCACCCATCCTCAGCATGGCGGGCACACATCACACGCGCCTATACATCCTTACAATAACTTAGGACAATTTTCTCGCTCCAATTTAGGATTTTTTCTGAGGTATGTGTAGAGATGTCAAGCTGTCCGACATGTACAGCTAATAGGAATGAGTTTTTGTATATTGAATGACGCACCAGAAATACCACGTTTAACTCAAATGATCTCGAGTGGTAAACTTGACATCAAATCATTAAAATAACATCAGAATCAGATATTTCGACGTGGCGGCCATACGGTGGCGGCCATATTGTTTTTCCCAATATGGCGGCCCCTAGGGCATCTGTCTTGCCTCGAATCATTAAAATGACATCAGATTCAGTTTCTGTGACCCCAAAAACCCATTAAAGGTGGTATTATTTAAGATTTTAGCTCGTTATTTGTTTATCTGTGATATATGTGGCGGCCATTTTGGATGTTGCCAATATGGCGGTCCCTGGGGCGTCTGTTTTCCCTTAAATCAGATTCAGGTCGCTCATCCCCGAAAATACCTGAAAAGGGTTATTGTTCATGATTCTAGCTCATTTAGTTTAATTGACCTCTCGGACCCGGTTGGCGGCCTTATTAGATTTTGCCAATATAGAGGCCCCGTGTGGCGCCCGTTTTGGCGCCCGTCAGAAATCGAAATATTATGGTATGGTCGACATCTGTGCCAAATTTGGTGCTTTTGGAAGAATCTGAACAAAAATATCCCTAGACCCCCGACTTCTACAGGAAACATATTATGTGAATGTCTAAAAAAGAAATCCAGTTACCATCGAGGATATAACCAGATTATCCAATTGTCAATTTCAAAAATACAGGCGATACCTTTCCAGGAAGCAGAAGTCAAGTATTTTCCACCGCTAGCTTCCATCGAAGACGCAGACAGACGCTACCGTGTGAGTGCGCATCACAGACTCCAGACGCGCCGATCTCCGTAGTGTATTGGTCAACGGGAGAAGGCGTCACTACAGATACACAGATCATTGGTGCACGTTTCTCTGATGGCACTACCCTGAGGGTTGAACACGGTGCCAATTACAGCATTGGTAGCGACTTTTCACTTCTAGTTAACTCCTTGAGTGATCTACAAGACACACAAAGATTCTGGTGTCACGTGTTCAAATCAGATGGTGCTCTCAGAAATTGCGATGTCGTTGTCCAGACATCAGGTAGTGCAAATTAATTCAGTGCCTAAAAGCAATTGCCAAAATAATGGTGCTTTTGAAAAATTGTGTTTTTCATGCGTAAAAAATAAATAAATGCATATTCAATTAACAGTCGGTGTCAAACAGCAAGAGCTAAGTCTAGTTACCAGTTTCAGTTGCTCAATTATGTTATTGACTTCCAATGATGGCGGAGCGCGGTTTTATCACACTTGTTTCCATATTCAGGAAGATAGGCTTCACTGACAGAAATGAGTGCATAATTTTTTTGATTTCGCTCTTTTAAATGTAGATCAAGAGACACCCAATCACGCCCTCAAGGCATCTTCGACATCGTTTTACCTTCTTGAGGGTGGAGAGCAGACACTTCCATGCTCGAGCTGGACCCCCGGTGTCGCAACCTGTGAGGTACAGTGGTTCAAGAACGATACGTCGGGTCGACACTTTCTACTGTCTAGCAACGACGTCGATGCTGAATCGGAGTACGAACTCGCAAGCGATTTCGGCCTGATCGTGAAATCAGTTGATAGCAAAGATGCTGGAAGATACCAATGTGATACAGGCGGAGGAATCGGTGGAAATAATATTGCAGTTAGAGTGATAGGTGCATTGATTTGTATTTTTTTTTATTAGATCGTGTCAAGATGGAGTGGATCAAAAAAAAGGTGTTCATAATCCCCTAACTCTTTGTTTTGCTATAGTTGGTGAAAGAGTTTTTGTTGTCGAGATGGTTCGTTAGACTGGTATTTGTTATAGTTGATTTCGTTAAACCAAAGATTGTTTACTTTTTCTTTGTTCAAAACCGATATTGTTCAGATATGAAATTCCCACTGGACGGAGGAAGGGTGTTTGCAAGCTCGAGAATCGACTTCGAAGCTGGGAAAAATTACACATTCACTTGCAAAGCTTTATTGAAAACGGCTGAGATCGGCAGCCCAGCAACTGTGTTCTGGTCTTTTGCCAATCCTGACAATCAAACGACCACTGTGATCGGGAGGCTGAGCGTACCAGGTAGCTCCAAAACGATGTCTGATTTTGTAGGCAACGCCTGTTTCTCCATATCTCAAGAGGGTGCACTCCTTCTAAACATGTGCCTTCAAGAAGATGACGTTAGGTACTGGTGTCACGTCTTCCCTGAAAACGAATTGCTAATAAGATCTTTTGTGGATGTACTAACCAAAGGTGAGTATTAAAGTATTAAATATTTGTTATTTAGTTTTCATTGATAAATCGCTGTGTTTTTTTTTTTTTTTTTTAATTTGCATCAGCTTGGTTCATAATGTGACATTACTACGTTGGTTTCGCTTGTTTTTTGTTTGTGTGTCTCACTGTGCCTGTTTTTTGTTCTTGTGATTACGTTGTTTAGTTTGTCCAGGCTGTTCCACCTTCAAGCCTTGGTTTTATATGTGAACAGCCTTGTACTATCTTACATTACTCTAATTACTCTTTAAGTTCAATATCTATTGACTTTAATTTAATTAATTAGCTTCAAGGTATTATTTTGTTACTGGTGGTACTTTCTTTTTGTTTTTCTTTTTTCTTTGCTTAAATATCACTGTATTATGCTTTATTGTCCCACTTTGTATTGATTTACTGGAGAGTTAAAAAAAAGTTTACTAAATTGAATTGATTTGAGATGATTTGAATTGAATTGAATTAAAACAACTCATTGTATCGATTATATCTAGAGCCTCAGCCTGCAGCTGTTGAGGAACTTCCAATCTTCAATATTATCATCGTAGTGTGTTTTTGCCTCGCGTTGATTGTTGCCGGGGTCTTTGTTGTCAGAATCTGTGTGGGTCTGAAAATACATCGTAAATCCTATTTACCTGTGGCTGTGACAAGTGAGTATAAAAGATCATTTTTTGGGCAAAATGGGGCGCTATAGCGACGCCGGATCATGGACACATGGTGGTGTGGTAGGTGCACATCAATCTAAATAAAAATATATTACAGATTGTATTGATAAGTGCAAGTTTCGACGTGTAGCAACGTGTAAATTTACGTCAATCACTTTAGATTTGCATCGTTGAAACGCCCCCATTCGAGCAGATTCTGTTCTAAACGAAAAACTGAACGAAAAACTTAAGGCCTTTGTCAGCTAGAGCCGTATAAATTAAAACGGACACTATTTAACACAAATATGTTTATTTTATGGAAGAATAGACAGGACAATGGGATGTCATTCCGCATGAATTGCAGGGAAAAAAAACCGCGAATGTAAACGTCATTTAATCTCAAGCCGGTAGGAACAATGAACAATCTAAATTCTAGACAACATTTCGCTAAGAAAAAAAAAGTCAACAGGCGAAGCGAGAAAACGAGGTAAAAAATCAGCAGCAAAGGCGGTAAAAGTGTTCACTTACTGGAGCGATTTATTAAATACATGTACATGTATATTGATTCCCTCATTTTAATTAACTTAACATGCGCAGAAAAGAAGTATTCAACTACATTTTAG
The DNA here is from genome assembly GCA_029964075.1 of Patiria pectinifera. Taxonomy (NCBI): domain Eukaryota; kingdom Metazoa; phylum Echinodermata; class Asteroidea; order Valvatida; family Asterinidae; genus Patiria; species Patiria pectinifera. The sequence continues at coordinate 12,545,016 of CM057147.1, read as the reverse complement.
AAGAGTGATCGCTTATAAGAATGATGCATTCTCAGAGGGGCAGCGGCGTATCCAGCATTTGATGTGGGGGGGGGGGAGCAAAATCAAAATCAAAAGTAAGGCTTTTCAGCATTATGTCGGGCGGGGGAGGGGATTAAAAGCCTTTGGCTTTGTTTGTTTTTTGGCTCGGTTATGTCTTTTTATATTTCGAGGAACAGCAACAAGAACAGCAGCAAAAGGGTATACGTTTATGTAACTGCAACAACTTAATATTATTGTTGCCAATGTTTTATGTAAATATAGGCCCAGATTTTTGCCATATATAAAAAAAATTAAATATGGATTCCAAAATAATACGGAGAGCAAAAGTATCTTACTACGTTTAAGAAGAGTGAAAAGCTATAACAGTGATAACTCCTCAGTGGGGGTTGGGTGGGAGAAGGTTTGCGAGGTTTTTATTTAGGGATGGTTCGGTTATTTGATGTCTTATGGCGTTGATTGATGTTTACCTTGTAGTGACGGAAATACAGAACGAGCTGCAGACTAGTTTGAATACTCCAGGTGAAGAAACAACGAGCCAAGGACAGCAACAAGGTCAGCAGCAAATGAGTAATACGCTGATTTAACTGCAACGACTTAATATTTTTGTTAGCAATTGTTACGTGCAAATATGCCTTGATTTTTGCCATACATGAAACATATAATATCATTCCAAACAACCTTCACTAAAAAGAATTGATTCAACTAGTGAAGCGAGAAAACTAGGAAAAACATCAGCAGCAAGGGCATATAATTCCCTTACTGCAGCGATTTATTCAACACATATATTTTCTCATCTTAATTTTAAAATACGCAGAGCAGAAGTGTCTTACTTCGTTTTAAAAGAGTGAAAGGCTATAACAGTGATAACTTCTCAGTGGGGGTTGGGTGGGAGAAGGTTTGCGAATTATTTGGTTTTTTTGGGCTGTCTTTAGGAAATATTCGGTTCTTTGATATCTTATAGTATACATGTATACTTATCTTTACCTTGTAGAGACGGGCACACAGATCGAGCTGGAGACTATTTCGAATGCTCCAGATGAACAAACATCGAGCGAGGAATAGCAGCAAGATCAGCAGCAAATGAGTAATATGTTCATTTAACTGCAACAACTTATTATTGTTGGCAATTGTTACGCGCATATGGGAATACAACAGCAGCAGAACAGAGGAACAGGTAAAACAAATACTAGCTGATGACGAGGAAGCTTACACAAACGTTAAACGTCGTCTAGAGCAGATTGATACTACCATAAATAAATTGAGCGCACGTGGTAAATCAGTTTTTAAAACAGCTAATACCATTTATGATTTCGTTAGGGTAGGGACAGCAGTCACAAGGATCGGAAAAGCTGCCAAACTGTTTTCAAAGCAGCCTCTACTGCTGGAAAGTAATGGCTGCTGGCAGTATATTGTTCTCTGTTGTCTCCATTCCTATCAATCTTCACACTATAATTGACTCTTCTGTGAACCTGCAAGATGAGAATGACCATCACTGGTTCTATCGATCGAAAAGATAATAAATGATTTGGAATGCCTGTCGGAAGAAGAAACGAAAAAGAATATAGATAAAATCAAATTGGATGCACAGCTAAACTGAGCACAAAGGAATGATATAATCAATGCACCGTCTGATTATGGGGGATGTTTGAAATCTGGTTTTCTTTGTCGAAATTGCAAAGACTGATTTTAGTAAGCAAACTGTGCCATAACTTGCTGATTTCAAATATTAAAACATGCGAGTAATGCCTTGGATTGTGGGCAAACTGGCAGTTCACAAGGATGGGGACCAATAATCAGGATGCGGGAGCCTGATTAAATGAGCCTTTTTTTTGTAGGATTGCTTGATTTTGGTGTTATGCTTTGGTAAATAACAGTCATTTGCATTGTTACGTTTAGTTGTGTAAACACACAGTAACAGGACCATTTTCAAACTTTGAATTGAAAATATCTCGAGACAACAATGACAAATATTTCTGAATCGTACACTAGTCTTCATGTGTTTGTCGACTTACAACAAATAACCCATTCCCGATTGCGATGATTTAAGGCAAACCTGCTGTAATTTCCGAACTATTTTGTTGTTGTTTGCATCAAACGGCTTGTTGTGGGTATACTTGCTCATTACATGCATGTACAATTTATGGTGATAGGTCAGGTGTAACCCTTAACCTATTGCCCTAGTTAGTAGAAAAGTATGGGCACTAATTCGCTCTTTCCACACTCCGCCATTGGGCATGCAGAGCCTCGATCTGGCAACTTTACACAATAAAAATAGCCGGTTCGATGATCTGAACCCCGACATGGGAATCACTGAACCGGCTATATTTATTGTGTAAAGTTGCCAGATGGCGCATGTGTGAAAAGAGCGAATAGACACCTTGGTGTCAAGGCGTAATCGGGATGAGGTCAACTTTTGTAAAGTTTAGCTTGTTGTTGGACGTTTATCTCTCCAAGATTGAACAAGCAATGTGATATTAAGAAGGTAGTTTTAGAGAAACAATATTCATATTCTGCACAGCGTTTACTAATCAATACCTTGGTAAAATGAAAAGACGTTTTTTTTCTCCTTTTTTTGGGGGGGGGGGTGGAGGCCGGCTTATTGTAACTTTGTGTCTTGTTTCTCCCTCGTGCACACACATGCGTGTGAGGGCGGGCCGTCACCGCAATATGGGGAAGTGATATATATTTTTAGGGAAATTAGGACCGAGTTACGGGGACTTTTTGCTGGCCCAAAATGCAGTGCCTTCGGTCCTCATAGTACCATAGGACAACTCATTTGTAGTCCATACAGTTACGGAACAAGAACATGTGTGTGCATGTTTATGGTGTAAATCGGAGACACATGTGAAGCATCATCGAGTAATTGAGGACAGGATTCAAATCGAGGACGACCTCGATTAGAAGACGAGTGCAAAACCAATGGGAGCTGTTGTGAAAAAAAAAGTTAAGAGTATAGACAAAAGATAAATGATCAGGAACAATAGAAAATTTTCGAATTTCACCATAAACAAACCTTTACATACAGAGTTCCTTATGGGATAGGAAACACAATAGAAAAATAGACCCCAAACGGAAGTTTTTAGAAGTCAATCAACCCCATAAGGGAAACGCTATGGAGTTTTAAATTTCAATGGGAACAAAGGAAAACAACAGCAGGGAAATAAGATTCTTCCCCCAAGTATGTGTGTAAGGCTATTTGTGCTCTAACGTTTACACACTCGTCGTGAACCTGTGAACAACATGCAGGATGCAAGAGGCGTGAACGCTTTGTGGACTTGCACAGGTCCACACTACGTTTCCGAATTCCCCTCTCTGAAAAAAAAACCCAGGTTTAGAGGCATTTTGGGGGTTAGGAGTATCCGTCGTAAAAAGGAGCAGGAACACACAAGAGAATCATCATGATAAAAACATGGGTTGAAAGAGTGTTCACAGTGCAAGTAAAATGAGTTTTTTTCCTCCGGTTTTTCAAAGGAATACAAAGGAATGTCCACAGTAGGTATATGTAAGATAAGGTTCTGTGTTTGGGTTTGTTTTTGCAATCAATAGAGGGCATTGAACAGTAAAGGACAATGAGGTCCATAATTCCCAAAGGTCCACGATTGACGATCGTGTACAAAACATACAGGAAGTTTTCCTAAAAAGTTGAAGTGCAAACAAAACAGGGACAATGGAGGGTCCACGATTGAAGGTGTTTACACTCGTGTGTACAATAATGGCTTTACGATTAGAGGACAGACACACGAAGGGAGAACAAAAGATCCTTTCAGTCCTCGAGCATTGGGTATTTTGTTGAAAACGGTCCTTGATTGTACGCTTATATGCCTGGTCTATGGGAGAGAAAGGGACAAAGGGAAACACAAAGCTTTGTCCTCGGGCGTATTGAAATTCATGACTGTGTGGTCCGGACCATGTGTATGTTAAGATTTTCGAATCAAGTGATTTTCACGTTAATCGCATCTTGACATCTTTCATTTCTGTAGAAAAAAGTAAACAACATTAGAAATTTAGAGTTAATTTTAATGCAAACAAAATGACAAGGCAAAGGAACTCTCACAAAGAACACATTTCATTTTCCTGCGGTTTTATTGAAATTCCTTAAATACGTTACATGGAATTACAATTTGCCAATTCTTATCTTAATAATATTGCCCAAAACAAGTTGCATAATTGAAATGTGTACACATTGAAGATTTAATTGGCTGTGTTATCATAAGATAAATGAAACTCAAATCTATACACTTTTCATATAAAGATACATGATGTCTGTGCGTGTACACTTATATCAGATATTCGATGTTCATGTGCACGTTGGAGATAAATGCATTTTTTTGTGTCTCTAGTAGTCTAGCAAACAATTTTGTCGCAATGTTTATACCCCAGGTTTTTTTCTACATACATGTTGTTGTAGCTACATATTTAATTTAATGTTTATTAAGTGGGTGGCATGGGTGGCTTGTGCATAAAGCTCTCGCCTTTGACCAAGGTGACCACGGTTCGAATCCTGGCTGCAGATCCTTTCCTGGCCAGCAAATGCAGCAGTAGCAAATGCAGCAGCAGAAACAGCAGCAGCAATTGCAACAAATGCAGCGGCGGCGGCAGATGCAGCCAGCGGCGGCAGATGCAGCCAGCGGCGGCAGATGCAGCCAGCGGCGGCAGATGCTGCAAATGCTGCAAATTGCATTGTTGTATTGACAATCATGTATTTGGTGATACAAATTGAACATGCAAATGCTGCAAATGCTGCAAATGCTGCAAATGCTGCAAATGCTGGAAATTGCATTGCTGTATTGACAATCATGTTTTTGGTGATACAAATTGAACATGCAAATGCTGCAAATGCTGCAAATGCTGCAAATGCTGCAAATGCTGCAAATTGCATTGTTGTATTGACAATCATGTATTTGGTGATACAAATTGAACATGCAAATGCTGCAAATGCTGCAAATTCTGCAAATGCTGCAAATGCTGCAAATTGCATTGTTGTATTGACAATCATTAATTTGGTGATACAAATTGAACAGGTCATAATGGATGACGATACTTACACTTATCAGTTATTCGATTTTCATGTGCACCTTTTTTGGAGATAAGCGTATTTTCGTGTCTCCACTAGTCTAGCAAATAATAATGTGCATTCGCAAGCATGTAGTTGTAGCTACATATTTAATGTTATGTTTATTAATGTATTTACAATTGCACATATCATAATGGGTAACGATACTTTTATTAATTTGGTACTACACGCATGTTGCTTTAACTAACTGTTTCTAAATGTAAGCGATGGCATCATTATTTTTGCAACAATGATACCCAGTGGGCACCAAATAATGTCAAGAAAATGCCTACCACCTCACTAAAAATGAAACTGGTAATCAGTTTAGTTTAAAAGATATAGTTGGAAATATCATGTCAGGATTTGACCTTAAACCCCTTGTAATTTGATATCTGATGACGTCAACATTTTTGTCACATATTTGGACAAGGTTGCATGCTTGTGCAAAGTTCCATAGTGATCCTTTGACCGTTTGGAAGAGATTCCGTTCAATATTCATGCTTCTTTCGGTATTTTGAACTCGGTAACTTTGACCTTCCGTTAACACCGGAAGTAAAGATCAAGCGACTTGCACATACCCAACATGAAGTCGTCACCAAGGCATAGTCTATCACATCATAAAATTAGAGCATCATTTTTTTTGGTTCAAGATTCATGACTGAGACAAAACAATCACTTTTTGAATTTGAATCGCTTGTCATTTGATACATAATGATGCCATCATGACGTCACACTTGTATGCACACCTTGGTATGAAGATTGATGTTCCTACCATTTTTGTAGTTCATGCATTGTTCCGCTTGAAAAGGAAGCTAAGATAAATGAAACTAAAATCTATACACTTTTCATTTAAAGATACATGATGTCTGCATGTACACTTTTATCAGAAATTCGATGTTCATGTGCACAGTAGTCTAGCAAACAATTTTGTCGCAATGTTTATACCCAAGGTTTTTTTTCTACATACATGTTGTAGTTGTAGCTACATATTTAATTTTATGTTTATTAAGTGGGTGGCATGGGTGGCTTGTGCGTAAGCTCTCGCCTTTGACCAAGGTGACCACGGTTCGAATCCTGGCTGCTGATCCTTTCCTGGCCAGCAAATGCAGCAGCAGCAAATGCAGCAGCAGCAAATGCAGCAGCAGCAAATGCAGCAGCAGCAAATGCAGCAGCAGCAAATGCAGCAGCAGCAAATGCAGCAGCAGCAAATGCAGCAGCAGCAAATGCAGCAGCAGCAAATGCAGCAGCAGCAAATGCAGCAGCAGCAAATGCAGCAGCAGCAAATGCAGCAGCAGCAAATGCAGCAGCAGCAAATGCAGCAGCAAATGCAGCAGCAGCAAATGCAGCAGCAGCAAATGCAGCAGCAGCAAATGCAGCAGCAGCAAATGCAGCAGCAGCAAATGCAGCAGCAGCAAATGCAGCGGCAAATGCAGCGGCAAATGCAGCGGCAAATGCAGCAACTGCGGCAGCGGCAAATGCAGCGGCGGCGGCAGATGCAGCGGCGGCGGCAGATGCAGCCTGCGGCGGCAGATGCAGCCTGCGGCGGCAGATGCAGCCTGCGGCGGCAGATGCAGCCTGCGGCGGCAGATGCAGCCTGCGGCGGCAGATGCAGCCTGCGGCGGCAGATGCAGCCTGCGGCGGCAGATGCAGCCTGCGGCGGCAGATGCAGCCTGCGGCGGCAGATGCAGCCTGCGGCGGCAGATGCAGCCTGCGGCGGCAGATGCAGCCTGCGGCGGCAGATGCAGCCTGCGGCGGCAGATGCAGCCTGCGGCGGCAGATGCAGCCTGCGGCGGCAGATGCAGCCTGCGGCGGCAGATGCAGCCTGCGGCGGCAGATGCAGCCTGGGGCGGCAGATGCAGCCTGGGGCGGCAGATGCAGCCTGGGGCGGCAGATGCAGCCTGGGGCGGCAGATGCAGCCTGGGGCGGCAGATGCAGCCTGGGGCGGCAGATGCAGCCTGGGGCGGCAGATGCAGCCTGGGGCGGCAGATGCAGCCTGGGGCGGCAGATGCAGCCAGCGGCGGCAGATGCAGCCAGCGGCGGCAGATGCAGCCAGCGGCGGCAGATGCAGCCAGCGGCGGCAGATGCAGCCAGCGGCGGCAGATGCAGCCAGCGGCGGCAGATGCAGCCTGCGGCGGCAGATGCAGCCTGCGGCGGCAGATGCAGCCTGCGGCGGCAGATGCAGCCTGCGGCGGCAGATGCAGCCTGCGGCGGCAGATGCAGCCTGCGGCGGCAGATGCAGCCTGCGGCGGCAGATGCAGCCTGCGGCGGCAGATGCAGCCTGCGGCGGCAGATGCTGCAAATGCTGCAAATGCTGCAAATGCTGCAAATTGCATTGTTGTATTGACAATCAAGTATTTGGTAATACAAATTGAACATGCAATTGCTGCAAATGCTGCAAATGCTGCAAATTGCATTGTTGTATTGACAATCATGTATTTGGTGATACAAATTGAACATGCAAATGCTGCAAATGCTGCAAATGCTGCAAATGCTGCAAATTGCATTGTTGTATTGACAATCATTAATTTGGTGATACAAATTGAACAGGTCATAATGGATGACGATACTTACACTTATCAGTTATTCGATTTTCATGTGCACCTTTTTTGGAGATAAGCGTATTTTCGTGTCTCCACTAGTCTAGCAAATAATAATGTGCATTCGCAAGCATGTAGTTGTAGCTACATATTTAATGTTATGTTTATTAATGTATTTACAATTGCACATATCATAATGGGTAACGATACTTTTATTAATTTGGTACTACACGCATGTTGCTTTAACTAACTGTTTCTAAATGTAAGCGATGGCATCATTATTTTTGCAACAATGATACCCAGTGGGCACCAAATAATGTCAAGAAAATGCCTACCACCTCACTAAAAATGAAACTGGTAATCAGTTTAGTTTAAAAGATATAGTTGGAAATATCATGTCAGGATTTGACCTTAAACCCCTTGTAATTTGATATCTGATGACGTCAACATTTTTGTCACATATTTGGACAAGGTTGCATGCTTGTGCAAAGTTCCATAGTGATCCTTTGACCGTTTGGAAGAGATTCCGTTCAATATTCATGCTTCTTTCGGTATTTTGAACTCGGTAACTTTGACCTTCCGTTAACACCGGAAGTAAAGATCAAGCGACTTGCACATACCCAACATGAAGTCGTCACCAAGGCATAGTCTATCACATCATAAAATTAGAGCATCATTTTTTTTGGTTCAAGATTCATGACTGAGACAAAACAATCACTTTTTGAATTTGAATCGCTTGTCATTTGATACATAATGATGCCATCATGACGTCACACTTGTATGCACACCTTGGTATGAAGATTGATGTTCCTACCATTTTTGTAGTTCATGCATTGTTTCGCTTGAAAAGGAAGCTGCGGAGAATTGTTGTCAAGAAGACAAAAACACGAACAGGAGCACAAAAGAAGAACGTATAGACAAAACCAAAGGGTGTTTTGATGGGGGTTCCCCTAACCTAATTATGGAATGATTGGAATCTAAAGGAATCTTACAGTTGGATTTGTTGGCTTTAATTTAGATATTTAATACATTTGTATACTAGCATAGCATTTTAACGCATTAACTCGGATTTCAAATTAACAAGTAATGCATGGTATATGCTCAAGCAAACTTCGTTTACTTTACTTTTATTTCTTTTCTTTGCATGTTGTAATATTCTTAGTTTGCATTAAATTCGCCGCTATGATATAACGTTTTTTGTTTATGCATGATGACTAAGTTGTTAATTCAAATTCAATCTTGACGAAAAGGCCTATAATTCTGACGCATTTGGTTCCCATCGCATGCTCACAGAATCGAAGCTATGATGTGGGCCAGGAACCAGTGACTACGGCCTACGTACGGTATTTGTACCGGACCATGATGCTCCGTGCATGACTACAGTAGCGTATCAGGACGAATTTGGATCGTAGAAAATAACATGCATCGGTGGAGAAAGATAATTTCCGCAAATTAATTCTCAGAACGTGATCTCTCTTCTCTGTGTATGTATTTGTCCGTTGAAATATGTATTTAAACGCGATTTTACCGCTAGGACTTGATGATACACCGCAGCGTGTTTCTACAAAATTTGCGGCCACTGCACGTGCAGGTTCGTGCGGTCTCTGTATGCATAACAGGGCGCTCGGGCCGGATGTACGCTTTCCTGAGCCGCTTTTACCGACTCGCACTGTCCGCACTGGACTTATCGTCTCGGGAAAAGTGACCTGGTCAGTTTTCCTGGGCGCGTGGGAAGTTCTCCTGGGCAGCAGTTGGCCAGTAAAAGTAACTGCTGGACTCAGGAAAAGTAACCGAGAGGAAAACGTCCTAGGCTGTCCGCACTGGACTTAGAATGGGAAAAGTACCCATAGTCTTGGTTAGTTTGACCAAAAAAAGTCCAGTGCGGACAGGGCTTTGAGCCCTGTCCGCACTGGACTTTTTAAGACAGTCCGCTACGCCACCATAGTTACAAAGGGATCCGTAGCCCCCATTGACAAGCTTCAAATTAAAAACAAAGAGGATGGCTTAACATAACATGACATGACACGATATGATATATAATTTGACTTTACTTACTTATTGAAGTTGTCCAGTGGCATCTGCAATTCCCTGTCGGTAGGCCAGCCCTGCTGAGCCTCACTTGATACCCATAGCTGAGTGGTTCCTCCCCACAACTTGACATGGCATTCACATATTAGTTACAGGAAGTCGAGGCAAAACTTGGATTTGCCAAAAGGAGAGAAACAGTACGTGGTGGGTGTGTAAGTGTCACTGTTGACATGCTTTATGACATTTAAGTTTTCATTGCAGCAGGAAAACGCAATGACGAAAACTTTTGAACGATGACTTTTGTGTCTCAAAATGGCAAAAGACACACGTGACTTTAAGTATCGTGCAGTTATACCTTAAATAGGGGAAGGAGTCCTATATGGGTTTCAATTAACTAAAAAAAAATATATATATTTGATGAAAATTTGGCTGGATGTTAAAGTAGTGGCTGCAATATGCGCCGAAGCACCTTGTAAACCCTTATAAAGGTGCTACATAATGGGTTTCATATTCTTCATAAACGTTATTTACATTTATTTAGTAATAAACATTATTTTCCCAGCATCTTGGGTACTTAATTGTTGGTAGATGGGTGCGCTCTATAAGACTTCGGTATTATAAGCATGACTGGTAACACAAGCCTGTTAAATATTGAGAAACACAATCACAACTATGCCACACGATAACTCAAAAACTGTTTATTTTATTGGATTGAAATTTTGCCTAGAGGTTGAGCATTACTGGCAACACAAGCATGTAAAACATTGAGAGAAAATACTCAGATTATCGGCGTCAAAATAATGTTAAGTAACACGGACAACACCTATCCAAAGAGAAGTCAAAGTCTACTGAAAATATTGAGAGAAAATACTATAATTGAAACACAGTCACACCTCTGTCACAAGATAATTAACTCAAAAACAATTAGTTTTATTGGAATGAAATTTGCCCAGCGGTTGAGCATGACTGGCAACACCTGACTAATCAATATTGAGAGAAAACACACAGATTATCGGCTTCAATACAATTTTTTGAATCTCCGACATTACTGCCAAAATGAAGTCACGGTGTCTATAAAATCAGAATACAAAAACACCTATGTCACATGATAATGTCCCACGATATTGACAGCAATGTTGTTGGAGACCCTCAGCCGGAGTCCAGTTATCAACCGGAAACCATTAAATTGTAACTCACCGCTGTGACATTGACATTTGACCTTATGATACCCAAACCAATCCAAACTTGCCTGTACCTAACGACAACCCCCTTCTAAAATTAGTAACCCAAATCTCATTTGACTTTGACATTTGACTTTTGACCCTGAAACCAATCCCAATTTGCCTGTGGCCAAGGGCAACCCCCTTCCGAAGTTAGACACCAAAATCTCATTTATAACTCAACTATCATCCAAAAACTGTCAAGCTTTAACTCACCACAGTGACCTTAATTGACATTTGACTTTTCACCCAGAAACCAATCCCAATTTGCTTGTAGCCGAGGGCAACCCCCTACCGAAGTTAGACAAAATCTCATTTCTAACTCAAGTTATCATATGGAAACCATTAACCTTTTACTAACCACGGCGACCTTGACCTTTGACCTTTTGACTAAAACTAATCCCAACTTGCTTGTACCCAAGGGCGACCAAACCATACAAACGCCTCTTCGTGTTGAGGTCACTGAAACGATTTGGATTTGATCACGAGGAACTTTTGTTTGTTTACAACAGTTATATCAGACCTATGGTTGAGTACGAGGATGTGATATGGCATTCTACAGGGCGAGTCAAAAAAAAAGCGGAACCCAAACCCCCAAAATTGTATTTCATATTTTAAAAATATATGTAGCACCAGAAATAAAAATGACTGGAAAGCCAATTTCATAAGCTTCTTTAAGATGAAAACAATACTGAAATTGCTCAATCCGTTCAAAGAACATCACCATTTAAACGCAATGACTTTAAAACATGTTTCGTCTAAAAAAAACCAACAATTTATTATGTATTCGGACTGTTTGGAACAACAAAGAAAATGACATAGAATACGTGCTCCAACAAATGTCAACAACTGTTGTACACAATATCTTTGTTAACAACCATGTTTAGGCAAACAATAAATCATATTATGATGTATTAAATTCAGGTTTTTTTTAAGACAGGCCTTCAAACGGACTTTGTTAGATACTCTAACTTTTAAACTGAGGCTTTATCGCTAGTTATGTTTGAAGACAAGTGTGACGGCGATTCTTGAAATCGCATTTTTGGACGAAAGAGGTTTAGGGGTCATTGTGTTTAATTGGTGATATTCTTTGAACTGATTTAGCAATCGATTGTGAATATTAACACGCAGGAAAAAACCTACGCGTTTCAATGTTGTACTGGTTTGAAATTTCTCTGAATTATTGTTGAGCACTTGTACATGAAGCCTATAAAGTATGTTGTAGTTACCCAAGAACCTTTTTTTTTGCTATCACGGAAAAAAACTTGCCATAAAGACGTCCCAGAGTCAGAAGAATTTCTGTACCCTGGGACTTTCCGCGTGATGACAAAAAAAGTTTGTGGGTGACTACCCTATTGGTTTGTCCTAATACTTTATAGGCTTAATGTACATGTGCTACATGTATATAATGAGTTATTGTTCAAGCAACAAGTTGATTGTTTCTGCGTGGTCAATAGTCAGGAGTAGTTTCTGTATAATGGGATGTCTTTATGGCATGATTTTTCCGTGAAGACAAAAAAGATGTTTGGCTGACTACAACATTGGTTTGTCTTAATACTTGATAGGTATTTGTACATGTGCTCAACAATATTTAAGAGAAAAATTTCAAACTAGTATTTCAACATGTATTTAATGAGTAATGTTCAAGCAACGCGTAGGTTGTTTCTGCGTGTTATTTCAGGAGTATTTCCTGTACACTGGGACGTCTTTACAACAGGTTTTCACCGTGAAGACAGACAAAAAAAATGGGTGACTACATGATTGATTTGTCTTAATACTTTATAAGATTTATGTACATGTGCTCAACAAAAAAAAGTATTTCAAATCAGTACGACGGGTATTTAATGAGTTATTGTTCAAGCAACGCATATATTGTTTCTGCGTGTTCAATAGTCGGGAGTCTTTCCTGTACACTGGGACGTCTTTATGGCATGTTATCTAGGTGATGACATAAAAAGTTGTTGGGTGACTACAACATTGGTTGGCTTGTTGTAAATGTACTTCACAATAATTGAAGGAAGTTTCAAACCATTACGACATGTATTTAAAGAGTTATTGTTCAAGCAACGCATATATTGTATCTGCGTGTTTAATAGTCAGGAGTATGTTCTATACCCTGGGACGTCTTCATGGCAGGTTTTCTCCGTGATGACAACAAAGAGAAGGTTTTTGGGTTACTACATAATTGATTTGTCTTAATAATTTATAGGCTTCATGTACATGTGCTGAACAGTAATAAAGAAGAATTTCAAACCAGTACGACATGTATTTAAAGATTTATTGTTCAAGCAACGCGTAGGTTGTTTCTGCGTGTTCAATAGTCAGGAGTATTATATTCTATACACTGGGACGTCTTCATGACAGGTTTTTCCCGTGATGACATAAAACAGTTTGTGGGTGAATACAACATTGGTTTATCCTAATACTTTATGGGCTCAATTCAAATTTGGTCAACAATAATTTGAAGGAATTTGAAACCAGTACAACATGTATTCACTGAGTTATTATTCAAGCAACTTGTGGGTTGTTTCGGCGTGATCAATAGTCACGTGAGTTCTCTCTACACTGGGACGTTTTTGTAGCAGGTTTTCTCCGTGATGACGAAAAAAAAAGTTTTCGGGTGACTACAACATCGGTTTAACTTAATACTTTCAAGGCTTGATATCAATGTGTTCAATAAGAATTAACGGACATTTCAAACCAGTACGACATGTATTTATTGAGTTATTGTTCAAACAACGAGTAGGTTGTTTCTGCGTGTTCAAAAGTCAGGAGTATTTTCTGTACTGTCGAACGTCTTTATGGCAGATTTTCTCCGCGATGACAAAAAAAATAGTTTTTGGGTTACTTGCCCGTTTTTGTGTTATACTACTTTATAAGCTTAATGTTCATATGCTCAACAATGATCAAATGAAATTTCAAACCAGTACACTTGATATTCAATGAGTTATTGTTCAAGCAACTCCTTCAAAATACACGTTTCTCACATGTATTTTCTGGACGTTTTTCATGCAATTTTTCTCCGTGGTGACAAAAAAAAGAGTTTTTGGGTGACTACAACATTGGTCTGTCTTAATACTTTATAGGCTTTATGTACACGTGCTCAAAAAAATTCAAACCAGCACAACGTGTGTTCACTCAGTTATTGTTCAAGCAACGCGTAGGTTGTTTCTACAAGGTCAAAACTCAGGAGGAAGATTTGTCACGAAAAGTAAACAAACAAGACAGATGATTTCAACGATATCTGTTTTTCTCTTCTTCAACAGTGTCTTGTGTCGGAACACGGAGAAAAACTTGGCGATGGGCTGCAGTGGCAGTCCAAACAGAACATTTGCTTCACTTTGGCAAAGGGACGATAGTCCACTTCGACACGCTATCTCATGAATTAATTGGAGCATTGAATTGAATTTTGGCCAGACGATTGGTCACGAAAAGAAGACAAACTAGACAGGAAATGTTAGCGAATTCTTGTTTTTCTCTTCCTAAACAGTGTCTTGCGTCGCAACACGTTGCAAAACTTGGCGATGGGCTGCAGTGGCAGTCCAAACATAACATTTGCCTCACTTTTGCACAGGAACGATAGTCCACGTCTACATGCTATCTCAAAAATTAATTGGAGCATTGAATTGAATTTTGGCCAGACGATTGGTCACGAAGACAAGACAAACTAGACCGAAAATGTTAGCGAAATATTGTTTTTCTCTTCCTAAACAGTGTCTTGCGTCGCAACACGTAGCAAAACTTGGCGATGGGCTGCAGTGGCAGTCCAAACATAACATTTGCCTCACTTTTGCACAGGAACGATAGTCCACGTCTACATGCTATCTCAAAAATTAATTGGAGCATTGAATTGAATTTTGGCCAGACGATTGGTCACGAAGACAAGACAAACTAGACCGAAAATGTTAGCGAAATATTGTTTTTCTCTTCCTAAACAGTGTCTTGCGTCGCAACACGTAGCAAAACTTGGCGATGGGCTTCAGTGGCAGTCCAAACAGAGCATTTGCCTCACTTTTGCACAGGAACGATAGTCCACGTCTACACGCTATCTCAAAAATTAATTGGAGCATTGAATTGAATTTTGGCAAGATGATTGGTCACGAATAGAAGACAAACTCGACAGAAGATTTAAACGCAATATTGTTTTTCTCTTCCTAAAAAGTGTCTTGCGTCGCAACACGTAGCAAAACTTGGCGATGGGCTGCAGTGGCAGTCCAAACAGAACATTTGCCTCACTTTTGCACAGGAACGATAGTCCACGTCTACACGGTATCTCAAAAATTCATTAGAGCATTGAATTGAATTTTGACCAGACGATTGGTCACGAAGAGGAAACAAAATAGACCGAAGATTTAAACGAAAAATTGTTTTTCTCTTCTTAAACAGTGTCTTGTGTGACAACACGTAGCAAAACTTGGCGATGGGCTGCAGTGGCATCCAAACAGAACATTTGCCTCACTTTTGCACAGGAACGATAGTCCACGTCTACACGCTATCTCAAAAATTAATTAGAGCATTGAATTGAATTTTGGCCAGACGATTGGTCACGAAAAGAAAACAAACTAGACAGAAAATGTTAGCGAAATATTGCTTTGTCTCTTCCTAAACAGTGTCTTGCGTCGCAACACATAGCAAAACTTGGCGATGGGCTGCAGTGGCAGTCCAAACAGAACATTTGCCTCACTTTTGCACAGGAACGATAGTCCACGTCTACCTGCTATCTCAAAAATTAATTAGAGCATTGAATTGAATTTTGGCCAGACGATTGGTCACGAAGAGAAAGCAAACTAGACCGAAGATTTAAACGCAATATTGTTTTTCTCTTCCTAAAAAGTGTCTTGTATCGCAACAAGTAGCAAAACTTGGCGATGGGCTGCAGTGGCAGTTCAAACATAACATTTGCCTCACTATTGCACAGGAACGATAGTCCAAGTCTTCACGCTATCTTCAAATTTAGTTGGAGCATTGAATTGAATTTTGGCAAGACGATTGTTCACGAAGAGAAGACAAACTAGACATAAGCTTTAAACGAATTATTTTTTTCTCTCTCCCTAAATCGTGTCTTGTGTCGCAACACTTAGCAAAACTTGGCGATGGGCTGCAGTGGCAGTCCAAACAGAACATTTGCCTCACTTTTGCACAGGAACGATAGTCCACGTCTACACCCTATCTCAAAAATTAATTGGAGCATTGAATTGAATTTTGGCCAGACGATTGGTCACAAAGAGGAAACAAAATAGACCGAAGATTTAAACGAAATATTGTTTTTCTCTTCTTAAACAGTGTCTTGTGTGGCAACACGTAGCAAAACTTGGCGATGGGCTTCAGTGGCAGTCCAAACAGAACAATTGCCTCACTTTTGCACAGGAACGATAGTCCACGTCTACACCCTATCTCAAAAATTAATTAAAGCATTGAATTGAATTTTGGCCAGACGATTGGTCACGAAGAGGAAACAAAATAGACCGAAGATTTAAACGAAATATTGTTTTTCTCTTCTTAAACAGTGTGTTGTGTGGCAACACGTAGCAAAACTTGGCGATGGGCTTCAGTGGCAGTCCAAACAGAACATTTGCCTCACTTTTGCACAGGAACGATAGTCCACCATGACACGCTCTTTCTAAAATTAAGAAGAGCATTGAATTGAATTTTCGCTAGATAATTGACTGATGGCGATAACTATAGACTGTATGAAAAAAAAATTGCACGCTGCACGCACGGCGGATGTGTGTAGTCACTGCATGTAAACATCCATGCAGGAAGGTTCTCGCTCGTAGTATAAAGGTGTGATGTTAGATATTTCAGAAATTATTTTCAGTTGACGTTTAATCATTATAAAGTGCTGTCTTGTTGAATTAGAAATTATGTCAAGCAACTCGTTAATCATAAAATTTGCTTTTAAGAAGCATAAAGAGTTTGTGGACAAAACATCAGGAAAACGAAAGCACTCGGCTACCTGCAGATTTTGTTTCAGTCAGAAGCGTATTACCGACCAGGCAGGGACGAGTTCGGCCTTGCATCTAATAATAGTTATTTTCATGTTAAAAAAGTAATCAAATTATCAGCAAGCTTTGACTTGAGTAGGATTGAAGTGAGTGATACGTTTTTATTTCGGTCCTCAAAGTGTTCACGGAACATGGGCGCCGCCATCTTGGATTGAGTGCACCCTCGCATGTTATATATTTATTTATTTATTTTAAAATGAGGTTTCGGTCTCGGTATCGGACTATGAGGTCTCAGTCTCGGTCTCGAATGGGGAAGTTATCGGTCTTGGTCTCGGTCTCGGGCTACGAGGTCTCGGTCTTGGTCTCGGTCTCGGTCTTCGTCTCGGTCTCGGGCTATGAGGTCTCGGTCTTGGTCTCGGTCTCGGACTCTGAGGTCTTGACTCCAACACTGATTATTACTTGTAATGGAACTAAGGGTTCCACAAGAGTGCCCTATGCACTGTAATATGCCAGCCTGAAAAAGAAATGTTGAGAAGATGAAGAAGAAGTGTTGGCTTGTAGAGGTGGGGCAACCTCAGATAATTTTCTGAACACAATCAGGTAGGGACTAAAGCAAGTCTTCGTGGGTTGGACTCAAACTTGACTTCCCTGCATGTAAGTGTAGTTGAGAATGAATCAGGAACCCTAAACATGGCAAGACACTTCGGTCAGTAACCTGTTCAAATTCTGGTTCAAATTCTTTGGTGAGTCACTGTCCTTGTTTTATAAGCAAATATTTTGTGAAATTACACGAAACTGTGAAAGTTTCTGCTTTCATTTTATCATCCAGGTTCCAGGATCCCTTGTGAGCTTCACTGATGATGAACAACTTCATGACGTCAACGAAACAGTGATGTAATGATCCAACACAACTATCGGCACTTAAGTCATTGGAACATTTCAGTGAAGATTATCTTCTAAGATTGGACCGAACATCTAAGTTGTTAGATAGTTAGATAGTTAGCTTGCAGTAATTATCTGGAAAGGATATTGGATGTTGTTATATATTACAAACAAAAGCAAAAGGCTTTTAACGTGTTCACGACCATTTTTAAGGGATGAGCTTGGATTTGCACAAGCATCGTGCATGTCCCCTGAAGCCCCGTGTCACAGAAAACCAAAATCAGCTTAAACTGTTGAAACTGACACAATTGTCCTGATTTTGTGTTCCCAAAGGAAGTTGGCTGCAAGTTTTATTAGCCAGCCATAAATATGCCTTAATTCATAGTTTGAAACACATTTCCATTAATTTGGCAATTGTTTCTAGTATCAAGATGTGTATCTGCTTCTAGAAAATTTTGTCCAATATACACTAACATTGAGATTTTCAGATTCTTTGCAAACCTAGCAATTCCTGGGGGAATGAGATACTTCACTGTTCATAGTTCTCCCCAATCTTTTCTCTTTAATCGCAACTTACCAGTTTGTACTCTTAGAACAGATTTCAAATCCATTCATTAGTGGATCCAGATGATGATCAACTGGTGCCATACATAAGCGGCAACACTCAGCAAGCCTTTGACAATCCTGTGTTTGAAGATGACAGTGGAGATCAGACAGATTCTGATGAGAAAGACGAGCTCCGGGCTAGCCACAGCCGTCCAGATGACTCTTCGACAGGAAGACCACTCTCTGTCTTCTCAAGTCGCTCTCGAAGCTCCTCTTCATCAGGCCTCAAGAAGAACAGGCCCTGGTTGGGTTTTGCGCGCTCTAATGCTGTTGCAGATGCTTGCCCTGCACTGGCTGAAGCTTTCTCCGTGGGTGGTAAATCATGTGATAAACCTCCCCCTGCCAGTCCAAGAGTGAGCCCTGCCGATGCTGAGATGTGGGCACAGCCAACCATGCTCATGAAGAGTTCTGCAGCTCTCAAGAAGGACGCTGAGATTGGTGATCCAGGGCAGATGCAGATCATGGGCGTCGCGAGGGGGGGGGGGGGCAAGGGGGGGCACTTGCCCCCCCCCTGGAAAAGCAAAAAAAAAAAAAAAAAAAAGAGGCGCGAGGACAAAGTGGTGTAAATTTAATGAGTTGGGGGGCGGGGAAATGTCCCTGCCCCCCTCTAAAACTGATAAATCGAGAATGTGTTGAGAAATACAAGCATTTTTTGGCAAAAAAAAAAATTTGCCCCCCCTAGAAAAAATCCTGGCGACGCCCATGATGCAGATGTTCCAAAAGGGGACTCCGCCAACTACCACAGAGGAAACCCCTAACTGTGTAGCAGAGGTAGGTGTCATGACCTAGGCCTAATCTCATGAAACTATTCAGCAGAGACAAAAAAATCTTGCTTCGTATATTTATAGGCTGAGCAAAGCTTATTATTACTTGTAATAGAACTAAGGGTTCCACAAAAGTGCCCTATGCACTGTAATATGCCAGCCTGAAAAAGAAATATTGAGAAGATGAAGAAGAAGTGTTAGCTTGTAGAGGTGGGGCAACCTCAGATAATTTTATGAACACAATCAGGTAGGGACTAAAGCAAGTCTTCATGGGTTGGACTCAAACTTGACTTCCCTGCATGTAAGTTTAGTTGAGAATGAATCAGGAGCCCTAAACATGGCATGACATTTCGGTCAGTAACCTGTTCATATTCTGGTTCAAATTCTTTGGTGAGTCACTGTCCTTGTTTAAGCAAATATTTTGTGAAATTACACGAAATTGTGAAAGTTTCTGCTTTCATTTTATCATCCAGCTTCTGATGATGAACAACTTCATGACGTCAACGAAACAGTGATGTAATGATCCAACCACAACTATCGGCACTTAAGCCATTCATTGGAACATTTCAGTGAAGATCATCTTCTAAGATTGGACCGAACATCTGAGTTGTTAGATAGTTAGATAGTTACCTTGAAGTACTAATCTGGAAAGGATATTGGATGTTGTTATATACTACAAACAAAAGCAAAAGGCTTTTAACATGTTCACGACCATTTTTAAAGTATAAGCTTGGATTTGCACAAGCATCGTGCATGTCCCCTTGAGCCCTGTGTCACAGAAAATTAAAAACAGTTGAAACTGTTGAAACTGACACAATTGTCCTGATTTGGTTTTCCCCAAGGAAGTGGGGCAGCAAGTTTTATTAGCCGGCCATAAATATGCATTAATTCATAGTTTGAAACACATTTCCATTAATTTGGCAATTGGTTCTAGTATCATGATCTTTTTTAAAGTGTTTTCTCTGTATATGCAAGAGTTCCTTAAGTTGCCTAGATAATGAGTCCGTCTTCAGACAAATATGAGCTTAACCATTTTTTTGTTAACTCTTTGTTTGGTCTGCCATAGTTAGGCACGAAATCGCAAGTGCAAACAAATTTCTTATAATTTGGCAAGTTTTTCTAACGTTGAGTTGGTTTTTTTTACTATTTTCTGTGTGTAATCAAGAAAGTTTTCAAGTTGCGTAGATATTAAGCTCAGACAAAAGATAAGCTGAGCTTTTATATTGGAAGGTTTTTACCCAGATTATATTTCACTATTGTGATAAGTACTTTTGCTAATGTAATGATTTTAATGAAGTCTGCAGTGTGAGACCCTTTATGAAACCTGCAAATATGAAATTGGTAGTTCCCTGGTGTCGGACGTACATTTTGGACAATTCAACGGTGTGCATAATAAATGTTATAATCATAGAGTGGATTTTAATTATGAAAAAGTCTCAAAAACGTCTAGTGACTACAGTGATTTTAAAACTAAATTCTTCATCCATTTTTTTTGCTGTACTAAAAATATCGGCTCGAAACACCATGGTGTCGGACGTCTCAGACAAATTGATGTTTATGTGTACTTTTGTCAATAAAATAACAGCAGATCTGTTGAACATTGTTAGAAATAAGCTATATTTCAGTGAAATACAGCTAGTTAGCTTAATTACTGTTAATGTACCCTCAAGGAGACATATTTCGTCATAAGTTATACATTAGGGAGACAGCAGACATTAAGGAGACATTTTAGAGGCTCATGGTCCAAAACGTAAATATACCAGAATTCATGGGGGTAGGATACTACACTACCTGCTCTTTCACCCTGGTATTGGATCATTTGCATTATCACGATGAACGTGAAAACACGTATAGTTCACGTTGGAAAAAAAAACCAACACCAAGTACACGATATAAATCTTTTACTTGCCAATGGCGGTATCGAATCAGGATACAGGAAGTGTCACATGAAATTTTGACTCTTGTGAAAACAAGTGCCTTACCGTTTTTTTGGTTGAACGCATAGAGTTATATTTTCCGTGCGGCTTCAATACCTCCAAGGCACACCTTTAATAGACTATTGAAAAACGCGCCCACCACTACCTGCTCTATCACCCTGCTGTTGGATCATTTGCTATTGTAAACGAGGTTGAAAATAAAGTGAGCCCCCGGGACGAAGTTATGTTTACGTAACTTACGCGACGAATTACAAAAACAAAGTCGCTAACGTAAAGCACAGGCAGGCACCGGACTATTCCTAATTTGTATGTGTATACAAAAATGTTGAACATGCAAATGATCCAATACCAGGGTGAGAGCAGGTAGTGGTGGGCTCGTACTGCTCGGTCCCTGGGGACGAGGTTGCAGCCAGCCGATCTTTATCACCCGTTTAAGATTGTACGAATACTAAATTAAACACAATTCGGAAATGAAAAAAAAAATATGTGACTCTTTCTATCTAATATCAGTAATCAGCATCAATAATCGATTGATAGGCATTGTTGTACATTGTGACACTGCATTAATGCATCAAATTTGAACACTGAAGTTTAAAGGAAAACAACAGAACATATGACCTACAGAACCTCGTTCAATCCATTTAGGGCCTTTAAGATACAGATGGCACTCCTTAGCCTTTACACCAATGGTTATCTCAGCCTGCCAACAAATGGAAATTGAGAAATGTGAAGGTTCATTTCAATCTTAAAATAGACGCAGTAAGGGAAGCGGGTTATGCAAACCAGGGCCTTGGGAATTAACTACAAATTAAAACCTCAATTTGATTTCCTTTCAATATCATGCAGAAGTCGTTTCTAATGTCAAGACTAAAATACTTCAAAAATGCGTTCCTGTTGCCTATTTCGTGGATTGGGGAAAAGCAACATAAAATCGTGTTTACACGCGTCGTCACAGATGAATCAAACCTCGTTACACAATTGCGAATCAAAACAGTTGGGGAAAATTGGTAAACCACACCTTAAAAAAACACAGAGAAGTTCAGTTTTAGTTTTACATAATATGTAACTAAACTGCGCAAAACTATGACACAAAAACAATTATAGCGACCACAGTGTTATAAATATGTTGATGTCGTGTAGCCTACCTTAGCACGCTGCAGTTCCCTCCTGCAGTCCAGCAAACACCGTAATATAGGTTGCCCACCCAATCAAGTTCGCAAATTCGTCATTCAGCCAGAATGAATGTTCATTTCATTCCTTGACGATTCATTGAGTTGGGCACAAATACGATTTCTTAATCGCAGTAAGAGTATTCGATTTCGTTTCAATGTGTTCAAATATCTATTACTCCCTCTCACTTAACTGGTGCTGTGTTTGTCTGTCTGTCGGTCGGTCGGTTGGTCCATCCGTCCGTCCGTCTGTCTTTCTAATTGAATGTGTTATTACAGGGACAAAGGGAAACACAAAGCATTGTCCTAGAGATTATATTAAAACAAGAGTGTATGCAAAGTAGCGTACGTGTTAGCCAATGAGCGTTAGTAATCGATGGTGTGGGCGCGTGTATGGCCATGGAGCTACGTAGTAATCGATCGTAGTAACGATCCGGACAGCCAATGCGCCTCATTTCGTGTTAACGTTAATGATTCCTATCCCCACAGTTGCTGAGCATGGCTGATGATCCATTGAATACATTTTGGTTGTTGGGAAGTTTTCGAAAAATACCTCAAAATCCCCGTTGTTTGTTCTCACCACGAAAAAGTGTGTGTGTGGGGGGGGTGATATCCCCGGAGATTTACGCCCCTGGCAGTTAAAACTACGATAAACCATCTCGTCACGTATGGTATGTCACCTCTCTCTCGGAAAAAGATGTTGTTTGTTTGGATATCATCAGGTACAACTTCCCCATAAAATGCTGTTGACAGGATGTGTTTTCAACGACGTTCGGAGTATTGTGACTGAGCACTCTATAGTGTGTCACACAAGGAAGTTGGCACAAGAACAAAATAAACAAGGTGAGAGTTTACAATGACAACAACCGTGACTTTAGAAAATTTCGGATAATCTAGAAAATAGTATAAAAGCCCAATGTAAGCGTTGACAGTTATGTTTCATCAGAGTTGAAAATTCAAACATGAGGTTAAACAACCCTCAAGGCAACGATATCAATGGTGAGTTTGCAATTATTGTTTTGGAGAGTTAAGCAAACTTTTTTTTAATGCGTGTTCAGGGGAGAATATCACAGGCAATCTCATTCAAAAACTGTATTTAGAATGCTCACGAACGTTGAACGATGGATGCGAACCAGCAAATCTTGTGTTTTGCATGACTGTAGCTAATAACGCATGCACTTGTAGTACAACTTAAAACTTTTACGTCATCAATGAT
Source organism: Patiria pectinifera (assembly GCA_029964075.1). Lineage (NCBI taxonomy): Eukaryota > Metazoa > Echinodermata > Asteroidea > Valvatida > Asterinidae > Patiria > Patiria pectinifera. The sequence goes on along the minus strand of CM057147.1, from coordinate 12,521,638 downwards.
ATCTTGCTCCAGTGACTCAAACCATAGCTCAAACACATATTGGTGTAATTCAATCACCACTTGATAGATACTTCAATTTAGCCACAAGAAGTATAGGCCTAGGGATGTAATCACTCTAACAGTGATGAGGCCTATCCCATCTCTTACCTATGGGGGCACCCCAACCCCGTTCAGCCACCGATGAGACTCATGAGACTATAGGTTTTCCCGACCAATTTCCTAAAATGTTCATTCATTTAAAAAAATCGGTCATTCATTTTCGTCCGAATTTGAGAATCGCTCTAAACACGAGTTTCATTTTCGCTAGCAGAGCATTCGATTCCATTTCTGTTTAATCAATGAAGTGATTGCGCAGCACCTTTCGCTTATGTTCATTCAGATTCGTTTACAAGACTTCTGATTCGCGTTTAGAGGGCGATTTCAAACACTCACCATTCTATTTCACATTTAGTTTTATGTAGTGTGATGTAATCTGCTAGTAGTTTGAATGAGAAAAACATATTTTTTATTGCACATTCACGAAATTGTATCCAGAATTCTGCGCGAAAAGGTATGCTTGCATAAAGGTAACGTAATTGGCCATCTGTTTCTCAAAATCCAATGCACGGACAATGAAAACGATTGAACTTTCGTTGAATTGAAATGGGATAAAAGAAGTGCATTCATGTCCAACAAGTATGAATCACCGATTTTCAGAAGTGACTGAACATTTCAGGAAATTGGACGGGAAAACCTATATTAAAATGGGCCAAAAAAGGAATTCTAAAGTTCTTAAATGTATTCTCAAATTGCCTTAGCATTTGCAGGAGAAAGCATCATAGATGTCACTATTTTTTTCCTGGGGGGGGGGGGGCAGAACCCAACTACCAACCACAGTAAATCTTTCAATTATACCCCCCCCCCCCCCCATCAACCCCGTATCAAAAAAAGGTATTGTTGATGTTCCCTAACATTAATTCTCGCCCTTAGGCCTAGTGCCTTGCTAGAACATCGTTCCCCTTAAATTTCACAGTCAGTGGCGTAGCCAGGAATTTTTCAGGGGGCGCTGGGGGGGAGGGCTGGAACATTTCATGGGGGGCGTCATGTAGATCAATGATATTTTTTTTAGAAACTCAAAATCTCAGTGGGGGGGGCCGACTGGGGGGCGACAAGGTTTCATGGGGGGGGGGCTGTCGTCCCCACCCCCCCCATGGCTACGCCACTGTTCGCAGTGAATCCGGGACTGAGTCGATTTGGGACCGGGTTGACTTGGGACCGAGTCGACTTGGGACCAAGTTGACCTGGGACCGAGTTGACTTGGGACCGAGTTGACTTGGGATCGAGTTGACCTGGGTCCGAGTTAACCTGGGACTCAACCTGGGACCGAGTTGACCTGAGACCGAGTTGACTCGGTCGGGTTGGTTTTGAACCATAGAGTTATTAAATATTACTCTATAAAATACCGAGTTGACTCAAAACATTTTGAACTTCCCAAGACAGCCATGCATGGAGCTACCCCTTGAATTGTAGGTCAACTCACCCCTGGCCGACTCGCCCCTTACCAACTCGCCCCATTGCAAATTCGCTCCCTGACTAACTCGCCCCTTGCAAACTCGCCCCTGTAGCCGACTTGCCCCGGCCTTCACTAACTCTTCTCTCCCCAACTCGCGCCCTCTCATACTCGCCCCCTGACAAATTCGCCCTCTTAGTAGGGAGTCCGCTGGTTTGTTCCTCGTATGGTGTATAATCGAATCTCTCAATAGGTAACTGTATTTTGTTTTAATTTGGAAATATTCAGTTGGTAAGGCCCTATAGTTTTCTCTTCATGTGTATAATATGATCCTTTTTGTCTATAATAAGGTATGGTCAGGCCTAAACATTCACCTCTGTACTAATTTGGGAGTCCTACGCGACGACAAGATATGATTTTTAGGAATATCCATCCATAAAGTAACTTTATGAACAAATGTAAAATAAGTCCTGCAATAAATGAGCAACTCATAAATACCTAAGACAGTGTACCCAATCCTATGGTCGAAAGCCCGTCACGTGGCCGGTCTTAAACGGATGATTAAAGACCGGTTGGCTGGTCATAAACACTTTTCCAATATTACATAAAATTCGGACTCCTCTAACATTCAGTGCCTTCTACCGTTTTATTGGTTGAACGCATACTAGTTATTTTTAATTTTTAATTTTTAAATATAACTCTATGGTTAAACGTTCACAATCCTCACGTAGGCATGCGCAATACTACAGTCATTGCACCAATCTCCATACGCGCGAGCTGGACACTCCATTATATAGCTAGATGGGTGTTTCGAAAAACATGAACTGAAATTGTTGAACAAAATCTTGGATATGTTAAATGTTGACTTGTCTTGTATCGGACCGAAAACGTTTGGGGGTTTTTTGACCGAAATTTGTAAATGGGAATAAAAATTGTCGGTATTAAACACTATGTTAGAACGGTTGGAGTCTGGAATGCTGATACATGTAATTACCCTTGCCTTCGGTTCGTGTAATTACCAGCATCCAGACTTAAACCGGTCTAAAACAGAGTGCTTAAAACCTCCCAAGCGCATATTTGTTCCCTTATTTATTACCAACAGTTAACATTCATTCTCACTAATTGTATTGTATGCTTGGGTACAAAAAGGACAAGAATGAAAGACATACGTCACAAATCCACTATTGGTTGGCCAACGGTTCTCGATCGGAACTTGCTCGTTGTTTTTGTGGGTTGTTTTCAGCCGAACTTCGGATCACAGTGACATCTGCCGGAATTTCCCTGACATAAAGACAACACGAGACTCTGTCCCAGGCACTTGCCATTAGTTCCGGGTTCTTTTTCAGTTGTTGACAAGCCTAACCTGTGAATATGTTACAGCTTCCGGGTCAACGGGGTGGATTTCTAACCATACAATGCAGAAATGAACTTCAACGTACATTAGGTTGTATCCTGTTTAAACATACAAACTGAAAATTCACACGGGGTATGAGGTCCTTTTCTGTTTTCCTTATTTTTTTTAAAGGCTATTTTCGTGATCAGAATGATCCCAATGTTAGATCAAACAGGATGCCCCCCCCCATAAAAAAATTAAAGACACTTTCACTTGGAGATATTTTGTGTCTGTCTTTCTTTTGCTGTTGTTTATTTTATTCATATTATTAATTTCCTTTAGGGAAATACCAAAATAGATAAAGACCATTTTTTTTCTAGACACCAATATTTTAGCAAAATTTAGGTCTTTATACTGGGAGCCCATTTGTATGACATTTGTCCCTTTTTTGAGAAATTATTATGATTAGTGAAAACAATATAAGCTCGAGCCACACATTGTGATTGTCTTGGTTTATAGGCCCTTAAATTATATTTTATGGTTTGCGACAAATAAAAAGAGATATTTTGTTCTCTCAGCCTATTTTTCAGGTATTTGTAATACCTACATTTTAATTAATATCGACTCCTTAACTCCTATGCCAAGTGATTCTCTATCTTTAACCAAGATCATTGTTGCGTTTAGCGGGACGTCACTGGGTATGGGGTTAATGGTGGGAGGTTAGTTCGTGACAAATATAAGTATGTCATTTGACTCCAAACATAATGATTCGGCTTTTACAACAACAGTAAAACTCGGGAGATCACTAAGTCTCCCGAGAGTTCGAGACGACAATGACGTCAAACCAGACGAGAACGCCGAGCCTCACCCAGGACATCGGTACTACACACCTCAACCCAACCGTAAGAAGCCTCAGTTACCCCCCGAAGCCTGGAGTCCCAGCACCAAGCAAGACCACCATCTCCCCTCGAATCCACGAGTCTGATACTCAGCCCGACACTATAGAATCCCCGGCAGAGGCTGCGAGACACGATGAGGACACCAAGGAGGCAGAGGACCGAGAAAATGCCACGGTGCCCAACGGACACATGCCGGCTGACAAGCAAGCTGGATCCCGGAACTCTGCACGGCTTACGGCGTTACGATCGGCGAGTACATTGGAGCCGCTCACGCCTAGAAGGAAAGCACCCAGCCAGCCTCCGCTTGGAAAGAGACGGACGTCGGACACACAGATACAAGTCATTGAGCAGCTGATGAAGAGGAACGAGTCTTTAAATCCTAAAACCTCAGCTTCGTTAAAACGAAGTTCCGGTAAGGTTTCTTGTATAATATTCTCTCTTAACTTAAAAAAAAAAATCCACACGGGGAAGCTCACAAAGTTCAACTTCGACTTACGTGTTAATTAAAATGAACTTTTCGCCAGTTTGTTGAATGCAGTTTGGAAAATTAGAGATGATGAAAGTGAATGTGGTCTTGCGTTGTTGTGTTTGAACCGTATAGCAGCCGTTACTGTGTGTCTTTTGCTCATTTGAACCAGTTTGTTCTCAAGAATCTTGGTAACTTGTTCTTAATTTGTGCAGCGAATTGGGAAATTGTGTGAAGTATACATATAGATCCATTTCATCAGGGTTACGGTTAAACATGTTTTATTTTCCCCCAGGTAACAAGGTATCCAGGTCTGCAAGTAGCGCAGGTCATCTTTCTGCTTCCCTGGAACGACGCAGCCGACCTCAGTTCCTTACTCCACAACCAACTCGCCGTAAATTCAACCTCATCGACCGGACGCCTTCCGTCAGCGACGGGTCGCCGATTGGACCCGTAGCTCGCCTGGCTCTGAAAACCAAACACGTCGCTTCCCAAAACAGCTGGAACTCCGCCCACAGCTCGGATCTGTCACCCTCATCAAGCCCTCACACCCCCGTCAGCCCCTTAGCAGCGCCTGCATTCAAAGCTACAAAGATGACCTCCCAAAGCAGTGCAGACTCCGGACAAAGCACTGAATCGTCCCCGTCTCCTACTCCTCATACCCCAGTAAGTCCCCTAGCCCTCCCTTCCTTCAAGATCAGGAAGCTTAACTCCCAGCAAAGTTCGGATTCCGGTCTTAGCCCTGACCTATCTTCCTCGCCAAGTCCTCATGCCCCTGTAAGCCCGCTAGCAGCACCAGCATTTAGCGGATGTATGCGGCAGAGCGTCCGGCCTGCTCCACCGGTGCCTGACTCGCAACAGAGAAACTTTGACTTTCATCAGTGGAAAGGACCAGATAAGGAGAAACAATGGACGAAGCCAGAGAAGTCACACTCTGGAACCAAAGATGGTAGTTCTGAAAGTATTGCAGACAACCGCAGCGTCTACAGTGATCATCCGTCTACCTTCACTAATTCACCCAGTCCCCCTCCGACAAGGCACAGGCCACAACTTCGACGTGGACGCAGCTCAAAAACCTCGCGAGGATCCTTCAAGAGCATGCTGGCTAGCAACGAGGTAAGCTAAAATGCTTAAGATTCCATATAGAGGCAAATTACCTCAATACTCATTTTCTTGTTTTACCTGGTGAAGGGTACAAACTTACGTTGGGAGAAGTTTTGCGGAATAGACGATGTCCAGTTACTAACTCTTCAAAAAGATGTGAATCTGAGAAGAGACACAGATGTGTTAAACTTCGGTGAACATTTGCCTAATGTTTTCCGAATGAGCATGCATACATGCATTCGTGAAAAATGTCACGCCATTTTTTTTTTTTACACAAGAAAGACGAGTACAATTGCTGGGTTTTCAAGCAAGCACCCTGTAATTTTTAAGTGGTGATATTTTAGTCTACGGGAGAGAGTAAACATGTTCTTTCGGCTCTCAACAATAACTTACTAAAAAGATGGGTCGTGATCTGTGCATCAGTGTCGCTACATATTAAACGAGTCTTTCATACTGAAATAAATATCATTTACGAAAATAAATTTTCTTTTCTTTTTCTTTAATGTTTCCTTCCTCTAAGTATCTCAACGACATTTTCCTGAGTGACCGTAAATCCCACCGTAAGCTGAAGGGCATCGTGGGCGCTTTAGCCGGTCTGGTTCTCGGGTGCTGTTTGTTCCTCGGTGTCTACTATGGTTTGGAGTACAGCCTCGTTGCTTCTATCGTCATCACCGTGGTCGCCACGATTATCATGTGTCTCTCTCTCGCGTTTACTGGTGAGGCTAGTGTTAACAAGTGATCTTATCTAATAGGCCCATAATGGGCTGTGAGGGTGCTGTAAAGAATGTGTTTTGCAATTCAACACTTTTCTTAAAACTTTCATGGTATCAGTTTGTAAACATGTATAAATAGTAGATTTAAAAGTAAAAAAATGATAGCAAGATCGTGTTAAATTGCTAAACACAGTTTTACAGTGTTGCTTTAACAACGCAAGTGAAGACCCCAGTTAGACCATTGGGTTTTACCACTGTAATAATGCTCAAAAGAGGAACAGGAAAGTCTAGGCTTGAATGTATTTATCTTCTTTACCGTCAAATTTGTACCCTTTAACTATTTCAAACCAGAGTAGTGCCCAGACTTTGATAGTCCGAAAATTTGGGACTCTAAATACTGTGTATGAGAGTCCCAAAACTTAAGGTACTGGAAACATGCAATACAAGAAAATAGACTGGCACCTGAAACAACCAGTCCAACGCCGACTTAGTACTGCACAATCAACTGCGCCAAAAGAAACATGTGGCATGAACCTGGAACTGGCCTCTATTTCTACACTTTTCTCCATAGTCAGCCACAAGCATAATGACACTGAATGAAAAGGTGCAGTTTTTTCAAACAGTTGGACCATGGTTGGAAATGTACCAGTCTAGTCTTTAGCCTCTTTTTGAAATCACTTGTCTTCCCTCTCATGTGCAAAATATTGAAGAAATGTCGCCCTTAAAAATTGATTTGAGTCTGCAAACTTGGTTCATCAATCTAATCACATTTATTTCCTCTTCATGACAGAAATGGAAAAAATAATAGCAGTATTTAAACGAAATTTAAAGGCCACTAGAGGTGGCAAAACCTTTAAAGCATAGCTTGTATCATGCATGCCATTACACAAAACAGACGAATAATAACAGAAAAAGAAAACAATTACACACATGGTTGGTGAAATACTGAGGATCGTTTCTTTGCCCAATGGAATTTTTGGAGAAATTTGATGGCTGAAGAGTGAGTAAAGTTGGCCTGATTAAGTTTTGCACGTTTCAGAGCACTCCAGGTCCCAGTCTGAGACTTTCATAACATCGCTGTTATAAATGGGTGCTTAAGTGCACAGGGTCCATGCTGGTTTATAACACAAACAGGTATGGAAACCACCTGTAAATGACGTCAGTATCGATGCAGGTGCCGATTACTGAAATGATGTCTTTGGATATCTCTATCTAGTTCGAGCTCGCTGTGTTGCAGCTTTGATGGTTCCCACGCTCTGTACATCCAGGGGCAGAGCTGCCTTCCTTGCAGTCATTGTAACGTTACTTCTGACTGGTCCCATCGATAATATCTACACCAACGCAAAAGTGGTATCTGACTCTATGAGTTGTAGCGCAGAGGTAGGTTGTAATGTCCTTTTAAGTTTGACGATCACACCATAATAATTTCTAAAATAATTGATGAAGAGAAGGTACAAAACACAGATACAGTGGGACAAATGCGAACAAATTCAAGTCATGTCTTAACTGGTTGATCATGCAAATGCAATACGGGAATGACATTTTTGTTAGGTTCATGGCTTGACGGAGATTCACTCATACAATTATCCCCGTCATTGTTCCCAGCTGGCTAAGAATCAGACCAAACTCATCCGAGACGCAGCCAAGGAGATCTTCGATGTGTATGTCCGGAATCTCATGGACAGCGTGAGGAAACTACAAGACGCGGCCGAGGCCGTACACGACGCCTTCCGACCCGTTGAGAATGTCCTGAATGAATTTGTCGAAATAATTGGGGTAAGTGGACCGCAGCTGACCTGGAGCTTAATTGGATGGAGCTGCTTATAGCAGAAAACATTGGTTGGCAAAACAACCTCAAACAAGATCAGTTGGGAACCATTCAAACAGGCATTAGAAGTCGAATGATATTTTAGCCACTTTTTATCCGTTTTGGCATTTTTGTACGTAGTAAAGTATGTGTCGAACAGCTCCAACGACCTTTCCGCACAGAAAAACGTGATATTCCAATGATTTTTAATTTTTAAGCAACCTCACAAGAAATTGCATTTCATCAAAGTAAACCACAAGGGATAATTTATAAGGAACAACCTATCCTTTCTGAGTAGACAGGAGTTTCGTTTCCCAGATTTATATTACATAATATTGCCGGCATCTTGACTTTGGGCGTGTTGCTTAGGTTTATGGTTTCTGAAAAACGTCTAGTGAAAATAAATATTGACAAATCTCCAGTTAAACCCTGGTAGTCTGGATTACTCTGGTACGAGTGCCGGTATAGTATGCCAGAAGTCTCAGGTTCAATGTATTAACATCACTCTTGGTCTTAATGTTTTACTTTTCCCAAGAATGCTGGCAAAGCACTTCGAGCAGCCGCGAGTATGTGCAGGCAGATCCTCAATGGGGCGCATAAAGATTGCTCTACGGGTGTTAACAAGGCATACAAAGACTGTAGAGCAGCCTTGGGCCAAGTCCCAAACATTGGTAAGTCTCTTGCAGTAAATAGAGATCAGTTTTAACAAAAACACACGTAGAGTGCCACGGCCTCATGGTTAAGGGCATTGAATTCGTGGTCTGCGAGTAATTCTGCAGGGTGGGTTGAGTCCAGCCTGGGACAATGGTGCGTGTGCTCTTGGGCAGGGCACTTTGTCACTCATTGCTTCTCCCCACCCAGTAGTAAATACCTGTGAGGGCAGAGGTGCTTATTGTGATTGAATTAGCTTCCTTGCGCCTAACAGGCGGCATCGAGCTGTATACTCCCCAGGGAGCTGAGATGGTATTTAGAATGTTTAATTGGCCCATTGATCAGGGGTTATAATAATACTGTAAGCGCTGTGATTTAGTGTACTGATAAGAGCGTTCTTAAATGCCGATTAGTATCGTTATTATTATTTTTGAGATATACAGCTTTGGACATGAGTTGATGTCTCCAAGACAAGTCGTTCACAAAGGTTAAAAACTGGGTTTTTTTAGGTTCAACTGGTATTTCATGAAAATTTGTTGAATACTATGATTGAATACCGGTAGTCATTTGTTTTTCATTATCTAAAAGTAATTACTTGTACCAAAAAAGCCACTGATATTCAAAGCTTTCACTCATAATATTTTCCCTCCGTTTTCCCTGAAGATGAAGTTTGCAACATTTTAAAATTCGGTCAGGAAGTTTGTGGTCTTCTGCGTGATGCTGATGGCATATGCGAAGCCCCAACACTGCTCGATGATCTGATTGACACTGCACTCAAAGCGACTCAAGGAGCTCTAGAAGACCTCCGCAGAGTGTTTGACACAGACGTGGACTTTGAAACCTACTGGGAGAATCGACTCAACCAGAGCCAGCCATTTAAATCCATCCAGGGTGCCATCCAACAGGAGTTGGAGGATTCTCTGTCTTTTCTTAATTCGGCCTTCTCCATAGTTGACAAGATCGTGGCCCTGTCTGTATTGTTCCTGCTGTTCCGGTCCTACCAGTATCACAGCAAGTACCGTACCAAAGACCGCTTTGACAACGTCTACGTGACTGAAGAGTTTAAACTCCTGGACGAGAAGAGACGAAAGTCCGGCCGAGATCCGATACTCCCCTTGAAGAAGTCAGAACGGCGCCGTCTGATCGACTTGTCTTCCGTGTTGCTGAGTAAACCAGAGAAGGGTCTGTTTAAGTTGGGTTTGGTGAAGCTCCTTCTTCACGTTGTGATTGCAGCTGTCCTGGTCTTAGCAGACTATGGTCTGTTCTGGTTGCTGTCACTGATTTCCCGACACGGTAAGGTCAAGTTTGAGATCTCAGGTGGGGGAGGTACAGATCTTACCATCGGTGGTACGGGAGTCCTGTCGCAACTCATCCAGTCTCTCTTTGTGGAAGGGTTTGCTGCCGCCAGCGAATTCAACGTTTCACTGGACACTGAGCACTGCCTTCCGAATCCCAACCCACCTAATGGAATCCTGTCAGTTGGTATCGGGGTTCTGTATCTCATCGCTATACTCATGGTGCTATCCCAGGCCTACGCCCTGCGCCTGCGAAGGCGTATTGCCTCGTACTTCTACCCGGAACGGGAGCTGGAGAGAATCAATTTCCTCTACAACCACACCCTCCAGAGGCGACAGAATCTCTTCAAGCTGCTGAAGCAGCGAATCAGGCAGACGAAGCATGAGATGGAAGTAGAGCAAAGGGTCAGCTTCGTAGCTTACCTGTCTGCTAAGTATCCCTGCTGGAGAAAAGTCTTCCGTTTCTTGGGCCAGGAGAAGCGAGTGTGTCTCGGCTGTGCCGATGTGGATAACGGTACATTTCAGTCGTGTGGTAGCCCAGACTGCCGTGGGCTGTATTGCCGGGAATGTCTGCATGAAATCGGCAACACATGCACGCTATGTCAGGAGATAGTGTTGGGGATCGGGAGCGAACTGCCCATAGTTGTTGTTGAAAGTATAGTTTGAACAATCATACAACTTCCGCTAATTTCAAGAGTACGCACTAAAGTATGCCAGAATACCTTTCCTTCAGCATAATACATGTAGCAGCATTTTGGTTGGCTGGGAAAATTTAATAAAATTTAGTTTGAATGTACGATAATTGTTTTAGACAGGTGCACAAAAATCAGTTTTCCTAATGTTAAGTTATTGATAAGGCATTATTGATAAAGGGCATGATTGTTACCAGTATACGTGAAATGGTACCATTAAGGAGAAACGTTATCGTAATTGCTTCGCACGATGGGAGACATCGGTCATTCGGGAGACATGTCTCCCTAATAAAACAGCCCCGCCTTGAGAGGCAACATTTTACAGTCGCAATTAGATTATATCTGTTGCTCGTGGTCTAATTTGAAAACATACCGAAATTCGTGGGTTAGGGCACATTTCTATGGGGATGTCTCCCAAATGTCCAATCCAGGGTAATCAGTTTTACTCTAAATAATTTATATGAGGTTATGTAATGTTACGCGGCCCCACGACCTTTTTCCCGTCAATAATCGCAAATTTTATATTTTAATTAATGCCAAATTGTAGAAAGGTAAGTGTTAACTTAAAATGTATTATAAAAAAAAGCAATGCGTAAAAACATTTTCCCTTCACGCACTCATGAATATGCAAACTGCCTTAAAACTGCCAAATCTGCCAGTCGATTACGATGGCTTACATATATTTTGTTATGAAAATAAACGCTATATAATATAAAATTTGGGTGATGTAACTTAAAAAGTGTTTATTTAATATTAATGTTATTACTGCCTTTTTAGGAATTACAACTGCCATTCGATTAGAAATGAAATGCCAGTATTGAATTCTCAGGCGGGTTACTGGTCGTGTTCAGCAAGTTTTGTGTAAACCTAAACACCAGCTCAGTAGAATGATATAAGAAATAAAATCTATTCGACCATTTGTTTTAATTCTTGCAGGAATTAATACAACATGTCACTTAAGTTTTCATTTCGAAATGGTGTGTGGTAATTGTATTTTAACATTTTGAACTCTTTAACTGTTTCTGTCATTTTTGTCTCTATAGTTATTTTAAGAACAAAATCGATCACTGCTTTCAATCCACAAGATTTAAAGAAATAATATAATTTTTTATAATATTTACATACGGGGTAATCACGGAATTTCGCAGGTTTTGTTGACTACATTAATCAATCGTTTTATCTTTCATCAATTTTGATAATGCCGCGCTTTAGAAATGTCATTTAATATATATTAATAAATACCTTGGAGAGTTGATGGTTTCTGATTGGTCGAGACTCGATCACGTGGCCGGTCATTAACGGTGATAATGGACCGGCTTCAAAGATCAAGCGAATACATGGCCCCTGAACCAGCATTGATCAAGCCCCGTTCAGCCCCATGCAAGCCAATGATTGGTCAAAATATAGTAACAGTCCTACGGTAGCTTTTAACAATTGAGCACTGCACATGCGCTCAACCCCCATCGCGTGAGACTGACGCGCGCGTACGCTCTACAGTTGCTAAGGATGGGTGCGTGCGCGCGCGTAAGGAAGTTTTGAAACGACATCGTACAGCAGTGCAGTATATACTGAGGATGTTTACGACGAAAGCGTAGATCCGATTTATTTTCTTTGAAACACTTCACCCACCGACATATTTACCTTTCCTAAACCGAGCATCTTTGTAATTCCGGACACAAGGAATGTGTAAACGAGATTTCAGCTTCCTCCATCAGGTAAAGATATGAAAACATTGTTGTAATTTGTTTCGCTACGGCAGCAGTTTCTGTTGAGTTTACGTCGTTATAGCTGTTAAGCTAAAATATGGCCCATGAACATGAACACAAAAAAGTCTGGAAATATCGCCGGAAAAAAGTCACAAAATTGGAGCATTTTAACTGTTTATTTCGTCATAAAGGTATTTATTAATGGGAATAACAGTGTGAGGATCCGGTCTTTACTGTGTGATAATGACCGGGTGTGGGGTTGACCGCTGTTAATGGACCTCGACTTCGTCTCGGTCCATTAACAGCGGTCACCCCCACACCCGGTCATTATCACGCAGTGAAGACCGGCTCCTCACACTGTTATTCCCTTATTTAAAATCATAAATAAAAACAACCCACTGCACAATTTCTACAAGTCAAACGTGTATATTTTTAGAAGAACTACTTTCTGTAATCCTAGTTTGAATTAACACATTTGTATGCAGTTTATTTCTTGCAAAAGATATAAATATAGTGCAAAATTGTTGAAATAAAATTAATGCGAAGCCAGACTTTCCCTGGGTTCCCTTATATTAGATTGTGATATTCAAGCATCAATAAAGTTCAGTTTTAGCAGGCCATTCTCAAAGCAATGAGGGCGCTCTATGTCTTACATGACGTCATGACAGCACTTCCCCTCACTGCTCTTCCTTACGTACTGATGAGTAACAATCTTTGGTATCCGGGTTGATCTCAAAATAAGACAATCCCATAAACCATTATAATTTATAATTTTTAAATCCGAAGTGGCGATTTCCAGGATTGCCATGCCTTTTTCACAGGGTATAGTCACCAACAGTCAGATCATATTTCAAGCAAGTACTGTGACTAGTCAAAAACAGGCAAGAAGTAGGCACATCTGGCTAATCACCTGCTGCAGTCAAAGCATAGCCGTACCAAGTCACATAAACAGTCACAGCCTTTCAATCCTGCTTTTTGTAGGCTTGGGGCTCTTGGGCCAAAAAAAAGTCTCCGGTTTCTGGTATGCGCGCGCGTCGCCGTAGCCATGCGCGTCGGCAAAATGATTTTTTTTTTTTTCAATAAAACATGATGTCTCAAAACCGCCAAACTCATTGGTTTGACTGGAATCCTGCTGCTGCACAATTTTAACGTGTTTTTAGATGGGGTTATGGTCGAGAATAAGCTTTATGTGGCCACTCTGGACTCCCATATATTTGCACTAAGTTCAGTCGGGCACCATTTGCAGTCATCAGCCGAGATTTGAAGCAAAAAAATCAGGTAAAAAAAAAAGCCGCGTCGCCGCACCACTTTTTGAGCAAGCTCCATACCAGAAACCGGAGCCTTTCGTAAATAAGTGTTGAAAACAGTTACTTGATTGATTTTGACTGAATAATAACTTTGCACAGAATGCATGCTGTGCATAGGAGGGATAAAAATGGTGCTTCTTAGCCTAAATTTGTAGTCTACATCAAGACCAAACTAATTCCGTCCTCAAAGGTTATCGCAGCCTGCCAACAAAATAAATGAAGATGAAGAAATGTGAAGGTTCATTTAAATCTGGAAATAGACGCAGTAAGAGAAGCGGGACGTGCAAACCAGGGCCTTGAGAATTAATTGAAAATTAAAACCTCAACTTGATTTCATTTTATTATCATGCTTATTGATTTCTATTGTTAAGCTTAAAATGCTTTAAAGAACGGTTTCCTATCGGTTTCTATTTCAGGGAATAACCCATTGGGAAAGAGCAGTGGCGTAGCCACGGGGGCGTGTGGCGACAACCTTGTCATCCCCCAGTCGCCCCCTACTGAGATTTTGAGTTTCTAAAAAAATTATCTTTGATCTACATCAAAGATGTTCCAGCCCCTCCAGTGCCCCCCCCCCCCAACTGAAATTCCTGGCTACGCCACTGGAAAAGAGCAATATGAAATCACGGCGTTACATAATGATAATCGAAATTCGTCACAAAGTGACAATCAAAACAGTTAAAGGAAAGTAGTAAACCTCACTTCGTTTTAGTTTCAAAGAATAGCTAACCAAACTGTGCAGAACTATGGAAAAAATGCTGTTTAGTCCTCATTGTACAGGATGTGTTTTCAATGACGTTTGGAGTTTTGTGAATGAGCACGTCCTATAAACTTTGTCATAGAAGAAAGTTGACAAAACAAAATAAACGAAGTAAGATTTTAATGACAACAACAGCCGTGACTTTGGAAAAATTGTGATCACCAAGAATATGGCATAAAAACCCGTTGTATGCGTTGACAGTTATGTTTCATCAGAGTTGAAGAATTAAACATGAGGTTATACAATCCTGAAGGCAACGAATATCAAAGGTGAGGTTGACATTTTCTTTCTCGAAAGTCAAGCCAACTTTTGTTTTCAAAATGTGCGATCTGGGGAGAATATCACAGGCAATATTACTCAAAGACTTGTTTTTTGGTAAGGTATAGATATAATCTCATTCGAGGAGCCCAATACGCTCGTAAAGTAGTTTACAGTAAAATATACATTGATTATTGAAACGCGCAGCCAATCGTTTACCATTGCAATTTTCTTCTAAAAAATCTGCAACTTTGTCATATAATACCGCTGATAATTTTGGGGAATTCAAATTTCTTTGAAACACTTTGCAATAAAATTAACAAAACGCCTATTATCAATAAACGCCTTAAGGCCGGCGAATTGGACGTCAGGAAACGTTTGCTGCGAAATTCGCCAGGGTTGAAATGTTTGTTCAACTTTCGCGGACTCGCAGCGCGAAACCTTTTCGCTTTCGCACCGAGTATGAACTGTTTGAGAGAAAAAAAATGTGGTTTGTAAAAAAGAGTGTGTCTATCTTCGGGTACAGTATTAATAATAAACCGTTCCTTAAGAGTGTGCTAACAACAGGCGAGTGCACTCGGCGCGAACGCGAACGCAAATCTGTGACGTCACGGATAAGTTTCGCGCTGTGAATATATTTGGCTACAATTCATTTTCAGAAAACACCGGGCACACAAAAACACTGGCCTGCAATGATTTTCTTTCGATTGAGCCATCTGTGGAGGAATAATAACAAAGGCTATATGGTTCCAGTCCTTTCTTCATTTTGAGGTTTTCACATGAAATCGGGAGGTGCTTTATGAAACCTCAAAAGCTGCGACGTCATTGCCTGTCCCCATGCACTATACGGGTACTCAATGAGCTCAGATCTCCAGTCTAGAGTCTCCTACGTAAACTTGATGTAGAGAGTGTAATTATGACAGTGGCGACAAGCAAACTAATATATGTAGCTGATGAAATGGTTTTGTGTAGCCCTATATACATCAAGTTTGTGGTTACATATCCTATTCATTTTACAGGGTGGGTAAAAAAAACCCCACAAATGTGAGGACCATCTTTTTTAATGAATTTCTGCATGTAGCACTTTTAAAATATAGGATAAGAAAGCCCAATTAATAATCTTTCTTTTAGTACAAGAATCATTCAAATCACTCATGTACTTTTCAAGTTACGGAAGTTCTTTCCACGTATCACCAACAAGTGTTCGTCTGGCAAAACGAAAACAATTCACATACATTCCTATGTGAATTGTTTTGATTTGCTGAAAGAACCCCTCATTTTTTTGTGATCCGTAGACAGTACTTTAAACATGTTCACGATGGAACTATTTTGAGAGAGCAGTGGGCCAAAAAAAAATATTTTATCTGTTTCAAAAAAGCTCCAAAATAGCAGTTTTAGGGAGCTGGAAGTCAAAAGTACCGCCTGCGCAACCCGCGACCACAATTTTCGGTTTAATCATATTTTTTTTTGCAATTAAAGGGCCTTATCCCTGGGACAAAGACAGTCTGCGGTACAATAATTTAAACATCGGCTACAGACACATATACAACACGTATCTGTTTATGACTGACCTATTCCAAAATCTCTTTTGTCGGCCCTCGAATGAAGAAAACAAAAACAAGGAGGACGCAAATACTTTTACTCCGAAGAAACGCACTCTTGAAAGGTCACTGAAAAGTTGTCATGAAAAAGATGTCCCGCCATTGAACCTTATCTGCATTGCTGGCTGCATGTAGCCTCATAGGGAATTATGAGCCGGTACTTCACTTCCATGCACGGTAGCAGTCTTCCTGACTGACTTCCTGATTCACTTAAGGGCGTATATAGGCTTGTCAAAGTGAGTGGGAAGGCTGTATAGGTTAGATGTTCCTGTTGCTACCCCACGTATAGTAAACAGGCAGTGAACTATTAGGGAAGACTCGCCAGAGGTTTTCAAGCTAGTTCTGTGCCATAACTGAGTGATTTCTGGCTGTCAATGTTGGGAATATACGCCGCTCCAGGATGAGCACAGCTCTGAAAGGTATGATGTTTAATAACATATATTTGATAGAGTATTTGTTAGAGTATTGCTTCGTTTGTTAGTACATGGCCGAATATTATACACTTTGGCTATAGCGTACTTTTCCAGTACATAGGCGAACGTCTAGGCGAAATGAATTTCCAGGTACAATCCACCCAAAATGTAGGTGTTGTTTTCTTATAAAAGATCGGATTGAATGTAAAATGTCATCAGGGGAAAAACAATCTTTGAAATTAACAATCATCTGATGGACTTGTTTGTCTAACCGCTTAAACCATAGAAGGATCGATATCATTGTATCCCGGTAAGGCGGTGACGTGAATTCATGCGCCATTATGTACTGCAACTATGTGTCATCCGGCGATTCCATGCCATGCAAAAACAATACCAATAGTTTGGCTTGTTTCCAAGATACATATGACACTATGCATGATTATGTGACTGAAACTTTTTTGGTTTGTTTACATCGGTATAATTCAAAATGTTTCGCATTTATTTTTACGTGTATTTTTAATTTTTATTTTTAAAGGGAATGTACATCATTGGCTTTCGCTGTGATTTTCAGAAATGAACCATTTGAGGGGTTAGGATAATAGATCAAATATTGTTACACTGACATGTTTTGAAGTTTTGTGTTCGAAAATGCTGGAAAAACCAAGAAAAACAAAAATGTTCAAGTAGTCTGGTTCCCTGACTTGTAAGGTAAGGGAACCAGTCCAGCTGGCATGCACCTGTTTATGAACATGTAACCAATAGCAAACACAATTTGGACTGAAACAAATGGGTAATTTGGAGCAGTAGTTGGAAAATAGTTAGGTTTTCCTACGGTGGTCGGCCGACCACTGTTGGAAATGTATACAAAAATACAACTTTCTTGAAAACGACTTCACAACAGGTGCCATAATTTGACAGGGTGCTTTAGACTGTCATTTACCAACATCCAAGTAAGGTGTTTCGTAAAAACTTCCACGTCCACGGTCTACTGAGCACCATTAGAAAGCACACACATAAACAAAGTGTGACGTCATTAGTACAA